>JACJUM010000202.1:11453202-11632635 GCA_020976665.1 Heortia vitessoides
AAATGAAACGAAGACAGTTGTTTAATAGACGATCCAATTTATTAAGGAGTTCTTGAGAGATATTAGTGCAGCACACGTCACCATAGTCAATTATGGGTAAAACCAAGGATTGAATAAGAAGGGCTTTGGTTTTAGTAGGAAGAAAATATTTTAATCGATAGAGAGCACGGAGCGTTCCAGTAACCCTACTGCTGATTTCATTAACATGTGTATCCCAGGTTAAGGAAGAGTCGATAAATAGGCCAAGATTCTTAACGCATGTGCTGTAGGGCACTACCACGTTATTAAAAATAATTACAGGTACATTTTTTAAACTGGACAATTGCCGTTTGCTGCCCAAGATAATGGCTTGAGTCTTAGAAGGGTTCACAGAGACACCAAACTTTTGTGACCAGTTTGTGATGTTGGTCAAATCAGCATTAATCCGAGCAATGGCATTGTACAGGTCATTGCACTCTACCTGGGTGTATAGTTGCAGGTCATCAGCGTATAGATGATAAGAGCAGCCAATAGATTTGGTGACAAGGTTTATGAAAAGGGAAAATAATAACGGAGAGAGAATGCCACCTTGCGGCACACCAGCATCAATTGTCACCCACTGGGACAAATCATCTCCCAGGCGCACCGCTTGCTGGCGTTCTCGAAGGTAGGATGCGAACCATTCCCGAACCGAATCAGAGACCCCGACGTAAGAGAGAATAGAGAGGAGAACTTCGTGATTGATAGAGTTGAAGGCGTTGGAGAAATCAATCAGAATTAAGACCGTAAGGCGGGAGTATTCCATTCCAACTCTTACATCATCCAGGATATTTAGTAAAGCTGTTGTAGTGCTATGTCCTGTACGAAAACCGGATTGAAAGGGACTTAAAAGGGCGTTTTGTAAGACATGGCTAGAGAGCTGTTTGTGTACAGCTGCCTCGATAATTTTAGAGAGATATGGCAAAATAGAGATGGGACGAAATTGATGGGAAGAAAATGGGTTAGGTGTTTTAGGAACCGGGATAACATAGGCTTTGCGCCATATACTGGGAAAGGAGCCATGTTGTAGGGAGAAATTGATAATGTGGGCCAATGGTGGGCAAGGAAGTGATTAAAGTTATAGTTGACAATTTTACAACGGGATCTAGTGTGGTAGTTAAAGAGAAGTGTTTATTAAGCTCGTTAGAGGAAATAACAGAGTAAGAATCGGGAGGGTTTAAAGACTTCCCGAGACCCTGAGAATGCAAAAACTTCCATACGTTTGCCGAAGATGATGATTGAACATTGTCGTGAATAAATCTACGTTTGGCTGATCTTACCAGTTGATTACAGCGATTCCGAAGTCTTTTGTATGTACTTAAATTAAAATCAGACCGGACTTTTTTAAACTTACTAAATGCACTGTCTCTTTGAGCCATTGCTTTACAAATATCATTAGAAATCCAGGGAGCAGGCGGACGTTTAAGACTTATCGGAAGAATAGGAGCGTGTTTGTCAAAAAGTTGTAACACAGAAGAGTTAAGAATGTTAACTTTGTCATCAATGGAAGACGCTTCCATTAATGTTGTCCAATCAAGTTCCGTAGCATCCTGTTTTAGTTTTTCAATATCCAGTTTTCCAAAACTTCGCAGATATTTTATTCTAGGCTTGACCCTAGGTGGCTTTAACTTGTAACTCAGAAATAGAAGGTCATGTTTAGAGAAACCAGGAGCTGGCAATTGGCCATGCTTAATTACCAAGTCAGGGGATGAGGTAATCATTAGGTCTATGAGGGAGTCAAACGCGTTCAAATTGTGGTGAGTTGGGTTTGATGGTAGAAGAGAAAAGTCAGTAGATTGAATGATGGATTGGAGTTTAGAAGATCGAGCTGAGGATTTAAGCATATTTGTATTAAAGTCGCCCATGATTATATGGTGTGCGTGCCCACTAGAGATTGATTCAAGGACAGACTCAAGAGTAGAGAAGTAGTCTATAGAAGGTGGACAGTATACGACCCCAACAACAACCTTAGCACCGTCAACTGATACTTCCACAAAAATATATTCCGCAAAATATGTGTAAAGAGATGGAGACATACATATGCCTTTATAACTAATATCGTTGCGCAGGTATATAGCTACCCCACCTCCACCTTTTCCAGTGCGATCATTTCTTATAAGAATATATCCAGGAAGGCTATAAGAAGTAGAAGGGAGAGCTGGCTTAAGCCAACTTTCAGAAATAAGTAAGGCGTGGACAACATCAGAGTTAAAGTTTGTGAGAAGTTCCGTGTAGTGCTGAGGAATGCTTTGAGCATTAATGTGACAAATATTGAATCCGTTTATAGAGCTTGGAAGTACCGACTTAAGGCAATCACAAAGTCATACGTAGGAGTCAAGTGAGTCATCAAATAAATCGGATGAACTGCTAACATTATAAAGTTGTTTAGTTGCTGTATTCTTAAACAAGCATTAATCAAATCCTACCTGGGTAGGAATCTTAGCGATTAGACGAAACATCATGAATAATGACAAATATTCATTCGAACAATTATTTAGGAAAGAAACCCATCAGTATTATTTTTTAATGCTATTCACCGCTAGATGTCGTTATAACTCCCTACTTAGATCTACTCGGAAAGAAAACACTCCGATTTATTGTGTAATAATTTAAAAATAATTGATGAATTCAAAAAAAATGGAAACAACAAGTAAATTAATCTATGATTGAAAACTTAATACGTTGTTACTATGTAAATTGTATACATATGACCTACTGGCCAGTGGGCTCATTCATTAACTGGCCCTAGTAAAATATAATAAGTACAAATTATCTACATACCATACACGGCGGTAAAATATGGCACTTGTTTCTCCACGTATCGATGCATTGTCTTTTGGTTGGCACTGCAAGTTCTGCTATTCGCATAGGGCAGTGTTCATAGCACCTTTGTTTGTAGTGTGGTGTGTCCGGTCTCGAGCAATGTGGCAACCTACATTCAGGCGAAAAAAATACGAAATCAGATACAAACCGTTAGAAGTAATTAACTGAAGTGCTACTCATACAAAAATAATTATCAAAATCAATTCATAACAGGCGGAGTGAGAGTTCAACAAACATAAAAAATCAAATACCGCACATTTTTTTAGTCTATTAAAAATATGTAATATGTAGTTTGTATTATTTTATTGATATACTATATTATATATATAAGATATTTTATAGATAAGAGAGAATGGTAATGAAGATACCTTGAATAAGTCTTATTAAAATAGCATGGAGATTTTATACAATCTACGTTCAACACTGCACATTCTTCTTCTGTTGGATATGTTCTTAATTTTTCTTCCCTCAGCTTGGATCCTCGTAATACCTCTTTGTCTACAGTCAAACTGACCCAGTCGTTTACGAAATCCAAATCTTTGCTGGTCGTAGAGTGAAAATCACAGTCGCTGTTATTTTCTATTTCTGTAAGAAATGTAATTATGTAACGCAACGGCTAAACTAAACCGACTAACTAAACTAGGTACATTGTAAACATTTTCTGAACTCTATTTCAGCTTCTATGCATTGTAAGTATAAAGTTATATATGAATTTTGTTTTTATTGCTAATCTCAGATGATACTGTATTATGTATGTACTAATTTTGTAACCCTACCAAAAAAGATTTTCTTGGTAGGGTTACACGTGAATTACAGCATTAAATGTAAAAAAATATTTTTGTTAATGATTCAGAAATATTTTGTAATTATTTATATATATTTTATTCATACCGAAAAAGTAGAACTACCTGAATATCTAATATAATCCATATTATTGAATTCGAATAAATGTATTCAGCCACATAAAAAATGAATAAAATACTGCTATATCTATTAGAACTTTGGATTTTGATACATTATCTAATATTTTGAAGTCTTTACCTATAGAATTTCAATGAAGCCATGCAATTGTACCTTTATTTTATAAATGTTTAATGTATAAGTTGTTTAACCTACTTACTCGCTTAAATGTTAAAAACGTCACCTGTGTGCTAGGTACTTTCGTATCGATGTATTGTCAAATATCATTATATTTTTATGATAGCTCTTGCTATTAATCTGGATGATATAGCGGAAAATACAAGAATATAGGTACCTCAAATAGATTTTTCTTTTTATTTAGGTAAATACGTAGCTTATATTCTTAGTTTAATGTGACATTACTTGAAAATTATTTGATCTAAACTTTAATTGTGGTTCGAAAATATTTTGTTAGTTGTGCCTATAGATGGTGTTATATAGGCAGAAAACAATAAAAGCTTATGTAATATTTTTTCAATTTCATGTTTAGAAAAAGACTCATTAAAATTTGTATACCCACTTTGTACAGATTTATATAGATTGATCTAATGATGTGTACAGGTGCGGCAAGAATAAATTGAGAAGTAACCAAACGATGACGTAATATCCGTCTGATAAAGTGCAGCATGAATACAATAGGCAATTTGACAAAGTTCTGAAAATTATATTAAGATATTTATTTGTTTATTAGGAGCTCAAAAAAATTGTTACTGTCTATATTGTGGCTATTTTATAGAAAAATTGAAAAAGAAAATGCAATATTCAAATAGGCCGTCAAAACACGACTTTTAACAATATGGCGGCCATGGCGCCCCAGTGACGTCGATTACGCATAAACAAATAGTGAGCTTGTCGGTGTTTCGAATAGTTTTGTTTTAAATAACTTGTGCTTCGACTGTGATAGATGAAAATTTATAAAAGTTTCTACAAATCTTGTGCAGTACCTCAATGCAAAAACACAACTATAAAAACTCCTGCAAAACTGTTTTTTTTCTGTGCTGATGTATATGAATATTCGTATGAAATGGTTGCAACTTGCTCGGAGAAATGCTGATGATATATCACAAAAAACATGTCTTCATTTTTGTGAAAACAATTTTCGTGTGAGTATTTACGATAAGTTCTTATTATCTGGCTGAACAAAGGAACAGGTTTAACAGACATAACCTAAAATATTAGTCATACAAGTGCGGTAATTACATACATGTTTTGGTTATTTATAAAATCTCCAATAATAATTTAAGTAGATATCTAAAATCAATGGATACCAAAGATATACTTACATTGATGTTTACACATTTCTCAGTTCGGCAGCATAGAAATTTGGATTGTCTTTAGAGAAGACGCTAAATATTATTGCGTCCACCTTTAGAAGGTTTCGGCTGTCGGCTTTCTCAAAATTGGTATCCATTTAGTACCCTGAGTAGATCTGAGCGATATAATACCAATAAAACCTTGCAAAACAATAACGAACTGAGCGAACACCAAGGAACGGTACGATCAACAGGTTGTTTATACAGAATCTACGTCATAATAGAAATAACCAATCACGGCCGTGTTTAGTCACGTAAGAACTGCATAAAAAAAAATTCGGAGACGGATATTGATAAAATAATGCAATATTTTTATCTCACGTTATTACAAATCGTTCTAAAATAATAATAACCTCTTCCAGCAGTTTTTATTTTAATATTTTTATTAAGAGTTGTATTTTCCATAAATATCTTCATTAATGTTTACTTTCACTAGGTAAAAATTATTAACAAATCATGCAATCGATCAATCGTTTGAAAGTATCGAGTAAGTTAGGTACATCATTAAAGCCAAGTGACAGTTTTATGTTTGACTGACTGTAGGTAGCTATTTATTTTTAATCTAATCAATTGTCATTTTCATGTGGTTGAATGTTCACGTATTTTTCACATATTGTATTCTAAACATTTTCATATTTTCAGAATACTCATTAAAATAGGAATTAATGTGAATTACGTTTTTTTCCTATTAATGGGTACACAACTATATATTAAATTAAATGGAAATCATTAATCTTTGTATACATTGCATATTATTATTTAGTTCGAGTTGTGCGTGGCTTAAGAACGTAAACAAAGAATCTTTAAAATGTGGTCCCATTTGGAACGTGGAAGTTCACCAGTGGATTGGTGTGAATCCAATTATTCTATTTCCCCAGTGATAGCAGAATTTGTAAATACTGTAAGTCTATTAAAATTTTCTAGCTAGAATTACTTATACGCAGCCTCACTAATTAATTTATATAAAAATAAATATAATATTTATAAATATGCTTCTTTATTTTCTTAAGTCTATTATTATTTCTGTTTGAATTATTGTAGTTAATAGTATATGTAAGCTGATTTTTTTTCCCATACACAAATTATCTTGTCCTAGCAATAAAACAAAGTTGTTCTCGGCAGCATATTAAAATATATTAATAAATTTAATTCTCATATGAGTCTAACTTAACAGGTTATTGTTTTATATATTTCATAGCTATCTTATAATATAAATAACTAACATACCAAATTTTTCATATGGAGCAATGGTTCAGAATATCAGCTAATATATAATAATTGTAGATGTTAATCTTGTAGCAGTTGGGGTAATTTTGTTACCTCTGGTTCCATATTGTATTTATGGCAATTATATTTATTTGTTATTCTTTTGTTTCCACCAGGTTAGCAACATCCTGTTCTTCTTGTTTCCCCCAGTGCTAATTCACTTGTTCCAAGAATATTCTCGGTTTGTAAACCCAGCTATTAATGTGTTGTGGGTGTTACTGATGATTGTGGGACTTAGTTCAGCCTACTTTCATGCCACACTAAGTTTGGTTGGTAAGCATGGTTTTTTTTATGAAATTACATAATAACAAACAAAAAAGTGGATTCTCACAATTTCAATAAATTAGTTCTAATAATTTTTGTAGGATGCTGCAGTATCACTAGGTAACTTTGTCTTTTTTATGATGTAATAGTGCTTATTTGGTGTTAGGTCAACTATTGGATGAGCTGGCCATTTTATGGGTCTTCATGGCAGCATTTGCAATGTTTTTACCAAGAAGATATTTCCCAAAATTCTTAGGAGGTAATAGGTAAGTTTTCATATAAATTTATTAAGTTCAGTACAAGGAATTTTCAGTTGAATTTTGCAACCGAAAAAGCTTATGCTCTTGTGTTTTCTTAAATTGGCACCATATGCAAGATAATCTTCCTCTTAGTTTAAACAAAAAAAAATCTATATCCATTTTCTCGTGTCTTCTTTTAATTGTTAGTAATGCATGTGTCTTAATTATACTGAATCAATGGATCTGAGATACTAATAAAATTGTCGGAAACTGCGCGAATACATACACATTTTGTTACTATTTAGCAAACTAATAACCACAACTAGCATCAATACATGCAGTGCATTATTAATTTGATACTACCGTAGTAAAGTTTTAGCTTCAACATAAAATGTCTGTATTTAATTTTATGTGGCGATATGAAATTATATGATCTTATAAAAATAATGAACCTCAAAGGTTTTATTATAATTACAACGCTATGTTTGCGTGCCATTGTTATACCTTCTTGACCTTCGCAATCACGTTTAACTGATAATGACTTCTTGGCACGTATAAATTATGTACCAAGTTTAGTTATGCTATGTTAACTAAGATAAGGGAGAGTTAATTATTGTTGCTAAACATCTTTGCAAACAAATGCGCTGTTTCATGCTTTTAAAGTAGATCAACGTCGCAAAACTCCATGTGTCATAATAACTAAAAATAGCATAACTTCTTGGCATATGTCGTAAAGAATTTTTAATAGGTAGCTATGTATTGTTTAATGTAGTTAAAAACCATGAATTCCTTTAGATTTAGTTAAGTAAATTTTACGCCATCGATTTGATTAAGAAACAAACGTTTACGAGCCATAAGTATTCGATAAGTTTATTATAAAATTATTGCTAGCACGTGACTTGCTAGATTGTATTTAGGAAAACAACTGATAGTGTGCCCCTTTGAACTGGCCCATTTGCCTCATGCAAGGATGTTTAGATAAAAACCTGGTAGAAATTTAAGTGCTCTCGGTACATGTGTACTAATCTATAATTTGACCTAGCTACTCATCAGTTTGTTGTAGGGCTCTACGATTAAGTTCTTGATGCGCGTATATGTACGCACGCTCAATAAAGCAAAGATAGATTTACTCTTAGTTACATCGCTATAATATTTACTTCATTATTCAGGCCAGTCTTGTATTGATGTTCTTAACCTCTTATAATAAGATTTTAAACACATATGATGAATAACAAACGAGTACCATAGCACTGAACATCTTAACTAAATAGCCATACTTTTAGCAAGCACAAACAAATATTAAAAAAATACGGACATTGTCGATAAATAGGGAGTTAAAATTTCCCTATCTTAATTAATATATGTAATAGTAAAATAATTTATGAAAAATACATTTGGCATGTACAATCAATTATAAGAAAACTGAGAAATTGCTTTCCCCTTATAAAACAATCGTCTAGCCAATCACCAGAGCTCAGAGTTTGATTATTTTTTTTTAGTAATTATTTCCGCCGTGTATGCTGGTGCACTCAATTTAACCGTGACGGTCTCATATTAGGAATGCCATTTCATTTTTGTAATACGTAGAAACTTAATGCTATATATCACTTGAACAAACTGAAAATTGTAATTTTAGCTTGGTACCGTGTATTTTAACCTACTATACACCAACGCTTTTCGCTTGACGCATTTGTTTACAATCGTAGACCACAGAAAGTCGTTCTAAAGGTGGTCACAAATAAACCCATTTAAAGACCGTGAAGTGCATACTCTGATAGTTCTATGCCTGCCAGTTGATTCCTTAATTCATCATATCCTGTGAATCTCAATAGAAATATTTCAAAGTATCGCTTCAAACACCAACTGTGCGTATTGTGCGTCATAGATCTGCTACGCAGTAGTACATTGCAAACAGGCAATTTTTGCGGAATAATATAATAAACGCTTAAAACGGAAAGCCTTTCAATATTAACAGATATTTGACAATGTTTATGGAATCAGTATTTTTGTATGAATGCTGTGTTTCTTTAACCTTATTATGAACATATGTAGCCGTTTACGTAGTTATTTGGGTAAGGTTGTTTGAGGAATCTGTGGCTTGCAATTTTTTACACAAGTAAAGGAGTGACAGACATAATAGCAACGCCTAAACTGCGTACTGACGTGTAACGTTCAAGAGAACGAGTTGATTTACATGCTGAGCTTAATAAATAAATTGCTTCTTATATATTAATTTATTTTTGCATAGGTATATATATTGTTGTATTATAAAAATTGCAGTGCTGTATTATAAATATAGATTTATTTAAATGATATACTTGTATAAGATACATCATTCAGCCGTACAACGTTCGCTGCCCATTTAAAAAGAAATTGTCCCCATAGTAGCCGCGCTGGGTTAGTTAATAGTGAGGATATGGATAGAATAGAGGAAATCTTATTTGCCTCTTACCGAGACTTGGTAAATGGGAACGAACTATTCTCTGCCAGTGCTCTATGACGCACGGCGCTATACATACATACATACATCACGCTTGTGTCCCATAGGGGTAGGCAAAGACTATGGATCTCCACTTGTTACGATCTTGTCATATCTCTCTCGCTTCCCTTACTCGCATTAGTCCTTTCATACACGCTCGTTTATTCTTGGTATTTTTGACCTGGCCCTTCTTTAAAACCTCTTCTACCTGGTTAAGATATCTTCGCCTAGGTCGTCCTATACCTATACGTATGTTTCCTATACGGTTATACAAGTTAAGAATTTCATTCAGATGGTATTAAAATTTTGGTAAAACATTTTTGGTTTTAACAGTAATATTATGGGAACATAAATATATATACGATGTGAAACATTCAGTTAATATAGAAGATTGCTTTGGTACACTGTGTCAATAGGTCACCTACTCAATTTGCCAAAATATATGTTTAAAGATTCGATTGCGAAATTTTGAGACTTTCGAAGGATCAATTCCAACGCTACCGAATTGATCGAAAATGGTTTGGTAAATAAATGTATCCACATAATATAAAATAAACTACTTTTTAATGGTTTGTCATGTTGTTGATTTAACTGTTACATTTTTTGTTCGAAGAGTTAGCTCGCAGCAACTTTGTGTAGAAAGAAGTTAAGAAGGTTAAATTAATAGCGAATTATAAACCATGAAAAACGTATTTTGCAAGCTCTTTTCGATTACCTCTGTCAATTACCAATAGTCTAATTTACAAGCAGTGTAGCTTTAGTGCAACAGGATGAGAATGGCAGCTGCATTCCCGTCGCGAAGCTACACTCTGCGATTGCCACCACGCCTGCCACACAATTATTGGCCAAAAATCCCTTTCTCTTAAGAGACTGCTGTTACAAAACTTATTTGTGTTTCTTTGTTTTTCAGGAGGCTACTGGCATTTTATTCCAGCGTGTTCTCAGTACTTTCAACAGGTTTTCTCGTCATGCATCCGGCCGCTAACGCTTTCGCTCTAATGACGCTCGCCTTGCCCGCAATTGGATTTTTATACAAGGAATTGAAAAGGTAAGTACACTTATTAATTAGTTATTGAAGAAGGTAGGTACGCCTTTTGTGATTAAAACTTTAAAACAAAAATGGATATGCTATACCTCATACAAAGGACATACGTCTGCATTGGAACTTCACTCGCACCCATTTCTACCGCCGAACGCTACAAAGAAGGGTTTGTATTGTGTCCCGGTTCGAACTGAAATTACTGGTGGCAAAATATTGATAATAAGTGTCTATAAGCTGCAGTGGAGCCATATTATATAGAGCCTTAATAAATTGGATCGTCTATTAAACAACTGTCTTCGTTTCATTTTCGGTTTGCGTAAATACGATCATATTTCCCATTACCGTTCTCTTCTCGGCTGGCTTCCCATTCGAGAACGTCGCAAAATTCGAGTTCTAACCACACTATTTTCAATACATTTTGATCCGTACGCACCAATTTACTTAAAGGACAGATTCCAATTCCTATCTTCCTCTCACGAACGTAATCTCCGTTCTTCTAATACTCTTTCGCTCTTAACTCCTCCTCATCACTCTAGTTTTTTGACAAACTCTTTTACAGTGACAGCTATACGACTCTGTAACGAGCTTCCGTTGAATATTAAGCAATCCCCAAACAAATTTAACCTGAAACGCTGTCTCCGTACTTTATTTACTGATGCTGCTTCTCTAACTTTATAACCCTATTTCTGATGTACGTTATTTTATGTATGTATATACATATATATATATATATGTATATATATTTATATCATATGCATTTATGGCATTTATTTATACAAATATGTATGCCACGTTTATTTATTTTGTATATATATTGCCTGCACCACTATATATATATATTTTTTTCAGTTTTGTGTAATGGTTGACTGGGAGATAATGCCATCTGGCATTAAGTCCGCCATTTGTATATTTTGTAACATTTTGTGCAATAAAGTTAAATAAATAAAAAAAAAAAATTATATCTAAGGTACAGCAAAAGTCATACGGCATATGGTACGGTATGGTACGTCATAACATTTCATACGGCAAGTTAACTATTTAAATAATTTTTTGTTAAATTAATAGCTATAAAATAACATACTATTTAGCAGGAATTTTTAAAACAATAATTTAATGTCTTGCAATCGGGGATCTTCGGAATAAAAAGATATACACTTATTTGGAAAACTTAAAAGGAAACTAGCCTGATAATCCTTACTATATCCCTACTAATATTTTATATGCGAAAGTAACTCTGTCTGTCTCTCTGTTACGCTTTCCCGCTTTAACCTCTAAACCGATTTTGATGAAATTTGGCACAGAGAATCTTTAGACCCTGAGAAAGCTATTTTTTATTAGAAATAAGGGTTGTAAGGGGTCGAAAAAGGGGATGAAACATCGTATGGAAGTATCGCTATTTTTAGAGCTAGAAACTTGAAACTTATTTTTCAGGCCATTCATTCGATATAAATAAATATGACATTCAAAGTTTATATAAGTTAAGGTAAAGAGGTATGGTACCCAAAAAAACTATTTCACGCGGCCGAAGTCGCGGGCACAGCTAGTGCTAAATCATTCGAACGTAGATTTTAACTGCCGGAAAGAGGCCTGGCCGCTCATTTATTTAGCGACTCTATGATTGCATACTTCTCGATCACTCTAGAAGGCATCCACGTGAATTGTGGAAGCGGCTCTGAGCCACAGACCTCTTCTATGAAGGCAGCTCTACTTGTCCTATTAAGACCTCTTTCGTACAGTACATTATTTGTACCTAACGGCTCGTGTGAAATGATATGAACGTCATAACTCTGTCTGTGACTGAGTATCACGAAAGTTTACACATTACATTACAGTTTTCTTCTGTCCTTTTATTAGACCTTGTACTAATCCTTTGTTGATATTCTTGTAAAAGATATACCAATGGTTAATTACGTCTGAACGACATAGTCGGCGGGTCCCACCTGCCAATTGCCAGTACCATGCGCGTCCCTAAATCCAGGACTACATTATTATACCGACTATGTCTTGAATGGAAAACGAATGAGTACTAACTATTATTTACTATCAAAGACCGAATGAATCATTCAACGAAGAATGTACCAATAGTTGACTCCTACTTAATTCTGAAAATTCTTAGAGCGTTATCACACTGATGTTTTTGAGCGAGTTCAAAGCGAGGTGAGGGGGCAGGGGGCTTGTGGCGAATTTATAGCGAGCGCTCCGTTGCGAATGTCATTTTATACACTCGCGTTCTACAACTCCAGTCAGCTTCAAGTAAGAACGAATGAATTGTTTTTTTATTTGTTTGCAGAACAACACATTCTTGATAATAGATCCTACCGTATACGACGTTGTATTTATTTTCCTTTTATTTCCTAATTAACAATGCCAATAGCATTGTTCCTTCGTTAGAACCCAATCTTAAATACGAATCGTGCGTTGCAAGCACGTTGCAAGCCCGCGTTGTTTTGCATTGTGATCTCGAAACTTGCTAGTTGCACATTCTCTTCGCTTTGAACTTTCCTCCAAGCTGCCAGCATAATAACGCTCATACTTCGTGGGTACGGTTGTACACCACCAGTTTGTCTTCGGAATGAGTGCTATTAAGTCAGAGTTGTTAAGGTGATTTAAGCATGTAGTGTGGATGCAATTAGAATTACGATAATATTTATGAAGCAAAAATTAATAGATTCAAGTTCTGTGTATGTCTTGTACGAATATGCTCATCAAATTATGATGAGCATATTCGTTAAGACAGTCCTTAATGAAATAAATGTTCAAAGCACTTGTGCTACGGATACTTAAATACATTTATTTATCTCCCAGACAAAACAAACAAAAAAGTTCATCACGTAAATATTTTCAGGTCAATTTTTTTCAGATCACATTTTTCAGGACGAGAGTAAATAAATATGTGAAATAATCTATATGCATATCCGTTACTTCCAGAGTGAAATGCGCCCGAGTATATCGTTTGGGATTGCGTTGTATGGCGGTGTGCTTGCTCGCTATGTTCTGCTGGATCTTAGACCGGCTGTTCTGCGACGCCTGGCTCTCCATCAACTTCCCCTACATGCACGGCGTGTGGCACATTCTCATCTTCATAGCCAGTTACACAGCCCTGGTACTCTTCGCCTACTTCAACGTGTCCGAAGAGCGTCCAGAACAGAAGCCCCAGCTCAAGTACTGGCCCCGAAACGACTTCGAATTAGGCGTACCATATATCACGTTCAAACATCCGTACAGAAATAATAAGGAACTAGCGATTTAAGTTGGCGCTTTAAGTGACAATATTTGTACAAATCGAGTCGTCATATCGTCTTCTAAAGTAAACTTTAATATGATTAGGTATTTATTATATCGTGAAAATGTTCGGAAAATAAAAGTTAGTAGAGGTACAGCAGGTACTGATTGTCGATCCTGAAATCAATATAAGACAGAGCTGTTATCGTCTCTGTAATAGCTAAAGCTGATCGACAGTTACATATTTAGAACTTGAGTGTCAAATACGGACTTTAATGTGTGCAATTAGTAGATATATGTGTTGATATCGTGACAAATTAATATATATTACTTACATTGTTTGTGACGTAAAGAGCTCGTGAAAAATTAATGTTCTAGTGCTAATCTGTGATGTAGAATAGAATATGGTATGTATTTTTAAATTAAATATCGTGTGATTGTATGCTTTATATTGTTTCCAATATTTTATATTAATACAAAAATATATATATTTTTAAAATTACATCAGATATTAAACATAAGAGGTAATAATTGAGTGATTTAATCATATGATTTTACAAATTAATGTAACATTAATTGTAGATTGTTATATTTAAGCAGATTATGAGTTTTAGGTACTTAAATTAATGTATATGTGTCTGTAAATAAATGTGAATATCTGCGTTGTATTAAATGAAACTGACAAATTGATTATCTATTAATCCGGAAATTGACAATTAAAAAAAGTGTGGGGAGTAATTCGATTGAAGTGTGGATTATTATAACGCTGTTTCGCACATTTGCATAACTTGGTGTGTTAAATCACTTTATGTTCATATTTTTCTTGTTTTTGAAACCACCTCTTCCACTAGATTAGTAGTATGATATACCTACCTATATGTCTTGATTGCATTGACGAGATTATTTGTTAAAATTGTTGTAGTATCGAGCCAACTTTGCAGTGGACATAGACAATAAGGTGCGTAACCTGTTTTTATTCACTTAAATGATGATAAAACATTGTAATAAATTATTATATATGTATTCATCATCATGGAGTTGGTTTACCAATTGTAGGTCTTAAATGCGGGGTGCCAATATAGAAATGTATAAAAACAGTTCAAAGAGATCTGTAAAGGTTGATCAAGCGCGTAAATATTGTACATTACAACAACCTTTATATATTTATTGATGACAATCACGAGAAAATATTGGAAGGGGCTTTTGTTTGTGTCATTCCGAAATTGATTGTAATAATTTATAAGACGATTTGAGTTTTAATTAATAGGTGTTGTAATGATTAAATTGAATATTTATCTAATTTTATTAAGTATTATTATGCAAGTATTTATAAAAGACATTATATAACTTTGAATGTTTGTTAAATTTTGTGCTAATAATTAACACAGTATTGATTTCCAAAAAATCGACCTAAAACCAGATTGGAATGGAGAAGGGGATCATCTTTGCTTACCAAGCTCACTTAGTACAAAAATGGAAATAGCTATAGAAACAGTGTTGGCGGAAAAATAGGTAATTGTTTATTGTTATAATGCGGATTATATATATCACATGTAAATAAATATATTCTTATATATCCTGGCTATTTAATGTACGGTTGTCACTATGTATTGTACGCACAGTTATAGATCAACCTATACAAATTATCAAATGATCGCAACTAATCTTGAGTTATACCTGGCATAGTGCGCCGTCGATGAATTTGCATAAGTTTCAGTAATTGTTTACCAGATCCAAAGTATATTTACCTAATTTATTAAAATTAATTTGTATATTTTGTTTCAAAATTAATTATTAATTTATAAGAAAAATACTTCAATTTATTTTACTGGTGTTTTTCTCAATTGATATTTATAACAATTAATTACAGACTCTTCTCAAATCATTTGTTTTATTTTGAAGTTATAGGTATAAACTGTTTATATTGATTTTTTTAAACAAGAATGATGGAAAGTCTTTTGAAGCGGGAGATTATAGAACGGAGGAGTGAGAGTAAGAGGAAGACAGGAGTTGGAATCTGTCATTTTAGTAAATTGGTGTGTGGGGCTCAAAAAGTACCTACTGAAAATAATGTGGTTAGAACGCGAATTTTAAGACTAGAAAACCAGCCAAGAAAAGAACGGTAGTGGGAAATATAATCGTATTACGCAAACCGAAAATTAAACGAGATAATTGCCTTAATGACGATCGAGTATAAAAAGTTCTTGAGATATTACTGCACCACACACACTATATCCAAGGAATTTTAGGATGAACATTTTCGCCTCTTACAATAGGTACCTAACTAGTACAGAGGGAGATGATATTGTATTCTACCTCTGTTCCCCACGGCACCTTATAATTACCCTTAATGATATCTTTTAATCGTTAAGATTCGAGACGACGATTATTAAAAATAATTTTCATTAATAAACTTTACCTGGTTATAGCGAAGCGAACGACCTATCTGGTGAGAGGGCATCGACCGCAGCTAACCTCAAGTGGTAGGTATTGTTTCAGCCTACGTATGTTAAATCATTATCTCACTACTTGTTAATTAACGGTCTCAAATCATTTGTTTACTATCGCACATGATTTTAATTATCATTAGTATCTCCTGGGTGTAGGTACTAATGATACATACGTACCAAAATTATCACGTTTTTTACACAAGATCCACAAATTAGTACAATATAATACCACATTCATAAATATGTCGTAATATTATGAAATTCAAGTGACAAAGGTATTTCAATAAAAATACAATTAATATTTTTATGGAATGGTTTAGTCCTAACAAGCTTATTATAATTGTATCATATAACTTATGACAAATAGTTTTTTATAAGTCTTCATCATTGTTTGTTTAATAAAAATAAATTCGAGATTACATGATTTGTTAATATTCAATTGAAAGATATTCAATCAGTCAGAATCTGATGAAACATTATGGTTGTTGGGGTGAAGGCTAGAGCAGTCCATTTTTTTTTTAGGATATGTTGTACCTCCCCTGTAAACTACATGGTTCTTTTCGGTCTCCAATATCTTCACTTCATGCAGGAGTTGAGGTTTTGCCATAACCTTTTGAAGTTGATCCCATATGTAAATAGCTAGATTTTCTGTGGTGCTCACCTGTAACAATATTGAAACATAAAGTTACAATTTTCACTATTTCATGGCACATAAAAGAATTTCATGTGTATACATTTAATGCAGGTTTTTTTCAAAATGTTTTGAATGTTAATACTGCATAATAATATGAAGTTCTCTTATGCACTATTCAATTATGCTGAACTTCGCATTAATTACATTTCAATGTATTTGTAATTAATATATAATGTTAAAGCAAATTCACATTAGCAGACTTTGCATTACATACAATGAGTTCTATGTCTTTTCAAGTCATCAAAATATAATTTGCTGAGCCAACTTAAAACCTAATAAAGGCCTTAATAAAAGACAGTAGAAACTATACAGGGGAATCTAATATTTTGAATTTTTAAGGAATGTATGGTCACAATCAATCAGATTATTATCACACAATGAAAAGAGGATCTGATAGAATTTAACAATTCAAATATTTTGTATGGTATTGTAAATACAAAAATAAGTCTGCCTGTTTGGTGCACTTTCATGGCTTTCTTTCACTAAACAGTAGATATATTTTTATCAAATTTGATAAGTGGTTACCTGAACCCTTCAGAAGGATTTATGCTTTTGACAACAAACTGTTTACAAGATACATATTAAAGTGCAGGCAGATTGAGCTGCAGCCTGTATATAAAACAGTACAATATAGCAATATTTATATAACTATGATTAAATAAAATACCTAAACTTAATGAAAATGTATACACACAACAGTTTTGAAGTATGGGACATCTTGATCCAAGTTTTTGTGATCTAATGGGGTCATTATAGCATCATGCATGTATTTCTTGAGATCATGGACATTCATAACCATTCCAGTAGTCTGGTCCACAGGCCCTTTCACTGTCACAAGTACTGAAAGAGAAATTGTGTAATAATTAAGATGATCAAAAGAAAAAATACAGTATTTATTACAAGGCCTGGAACTATTGAAGGTATTTGTTTTAAAACTGTAAATTTTAATAAAGTACACATTATAACCATACCAACATAGTTGTGTCCATGGCCATTGGGATTATTACATTTTCCATACAACTTTATATTTTCTTCGTCACTCAGAAATGGGCTGAAATGTTAAGCATAAAGCAATGTTAAAATGTATCTGTAAATATTTTGTACATAAAATTTACGTCCGGTTTCAAATATTATTGTATGAAATCCCTTAACAGATTATTGTAATATAAATTTTATAATGTAAAAAGCTGTACTAATACTTAATAAAGCAAAATTAATACCTGTGTAATCTATGACAAGAACTAAAAGTTTCACGTCTGGTTATAGAAACAATTGGTAGCGACATTTTGTAATTTTATTTTGAAATTTAATCCTTTCCACGGTCGACCTCTTCGAAAAATTTTTTTTTGTGTTGATAGTGAGAAAAATTAGAACTGAATACGTGCACAAAGTAGTATAACAAAATAAAACTTGAAAATTGACAGTACTATTTGCACGATTTGATGCTGCAGCGCTACATGGATTGAATTTGCCACAGCATCAGTGCTGATATTTATTTGTTAGTATAGATCAGTTGAAGACTTTATCATAGCTAGTATTAAAACGAAAACAAATCGAAATTCTTACTCCCCGTTTTCAATTGCAACGCAACAGGTTACTATTGTGTTAATGTGGCGTGAAATGGACGTTTAAATAGCTGACTTTATTAACATTTCTACTAATGAATTCAAGATTAACCAATTAATTAAATCGACAGTACAGACAAACTCAAGTTACCATACAAATAAATGTCCTATTTTTAAGGAACAGATATCAAAAGTCTTATAATTGCAAGACTTAGAACATTATAATTATTTCTTTAACTGATATCTAAATTAATAAGAACTAAAACTAAAAATGATTTGTTTTTTTGTTTGTTGCGATTTAACTCAAAAGTTACATAACCAATTCTACAAATCATACACCATTTAAAAGCTTCATCATCATTCAGTAACATTGGATGTGTTATATTTAAAAAAGAGAGAACGCTATCTAAAATGAAACAATTGAAGTAAGATTTATATTTTATATACGTAACCAACAAACTCAAAAACTACTATAGGATATCAAACATTATTTTATTAATAAAAAGCTACATTGGTAGCCAGTAAACTGAAACTGCGGAGATTTGCTTGAAGCATATTTTTTAAGTGTATTATGATACTAACGATATACTCGTTTGTTTTTCTGCTGTACAACACTATACACTGTTCCTGGCATTTGTTGAAGTGTCATAGTCCATCATTTAGCCGTGGACTTTGTAACCTTTTTGGAAATAATTATAAGTTTACAAAAAACTTATTTAAATAATTTCAATTAAAATTTAAAATGTTCTCTCAGTCGAGTAGGCATCTGCTTTTATCTAGTCAGGTAAGTGATAATAATCCTATCTTTAAAATCTGCTTTGGTTTGACATTGACTAAAAGTTAACTTTGCTGATAATGTTCCTTGTAGTTACGACGTCTGCAAAGCACTTTAGTAATAGCCGAACATAACAATGAGGCACTGTCAGCTGTTACTCAGAATACTTTAAGTGCTGCTAAGAAAATTGGAGGCGACGTGTCGGTGCTTATCGCTGGAACAAAATGCGGCCCTGTGAGTACAAGTAAATCATAAATCAGTTATTTTTGAAATTATGCAAATTTTATGAAATAGTAATATTATTTCTAGGCTGCTGAAAAAATTGCCAAAGCCAGTGGTGTTTCTAAAGTCTTAGTGGCTGAAAGTGATGCTTTCAAGGGATTCACTCCAGAGTCTCTCACACCCTTAATCTTGGCTACACAAAAACAGTTCAACTTTACACATATTGTGGCTCCTGCTACTGCATTTGGAAAAGCTCTACTGCCTAGAGTGGCTGCTAAATTGGATGTCTCCCCTATCACTGATATTATTGGAGTAAAGGATGCTAATACTTTTGTTAGGACTATCTATGCAGGTAAAGCTATTTTCATTCTATAATATCTCATCTCACATAGTAAAAGTAAATATAAGTTTGTGAGGAAATTGCTTAAAATACCAATTCTCTTATAAAATCAATACAAGACAAAAAACAAAACTAATTTCATTATTTGAAACTTCATGGCATACTGATGCATTAAGTATTAAAAATCACAACTGTGAGAATTGCTTAAAATATGGTTGTATTAATCTCTCCCCAGTTTTATAGGGCAATCATGATGATTTCTTGCCCAGGGGAAGATAAAAGATAAGAGAGGAATTTGATTTCCAGTAGATTTATATTCTTCAATGCTCCGCAAGGGTTTTACACCATACTATAGTTTTTAACAACTGTCCAAAACAAAATCAAATATTTTAGCATTATTGATTATCTACTCTAGGTTTCAGGTTTCTTTTATTATAAGGGTGCTATATATATTGTTTTGTAAATAATGGCAGTCTGTCGGTAAATTGGTAAACATATAGCTCTAAATTATTTTTATGTGCTGTGTAGAGACCATGTATATGTACTATTTAATATACTTGCATGTAGTATTCTGATAACTAATAAGGGAAAATAAATTCAGATAGTATCTAAAATGTGACAACTTTTAATTCCAAATGCTGCATTTGGTAGTGTTCCTAACTTATATGCCAAGTTGTGGGTTTGATCCCAACTCAGGACACACATTTATGTGATGAACATTTGTATTTGTTCTTTGTCTTGGTATTAAATATGTATTTAAGTATCATATTTGTAATTCCTATGTTGTCGGATATCCATAACACGAGTTACTCATTATGAAGTCAGGTCAAAGTAAGTTCCTCAGATTAAAAAAAAGAAATTACAGGTAATGCTGTGCTCACACTTGAGGCCAAAGATCCCATCAAGGTGATTACAGTCCGAGGCACTGCCTTCCCCCCAGAGCCACTAGATGGTGGATCTGCTGCAGTGGAGAAGGCACCTGATGGCAATTACAAGGTGGATCTTACTGAGTTTGTGTCTCAGGAATTGACCAAATCAGATAGACCAGAGCTCACCAGTGCTAAAAATATTGTATCTGGTGGTAAGTTGAATTATTATTTATTATATAAAAAAAAAATAGTTAATGCTCTTTCATAATATAACTTGGCAGTTCCATTTAGTAAAAATATATTTTAATGAATAATTGGGATAAATTAGCTTCAAAAATTGCATTGATATAGTTTATTTTAATTTTCTTTTTGTTATATGTGCATAAGGTTAAACCTTACTAAAATGTGAAATAAAACCAAAACAAAAAAAAATCTTTAGTTCCAGCTCCATCTCTATGAAGTTTCATCTTGTATATTATTTATTCGATATCATCATTATATCATTGATTTTTTTTAAATATTGTATATTACAAATATGTTAACATGTGTGCATGTATTGTGTGGCAGGACGTGGTCTGAAGTCAGGTGACAACTTCAAGCTGCTGTATGATCTAGCTGACAAGTTGAACGCGGCAGTAGGCGCGTCCCGCGCTGCTGTCGACGCTGGCTTTGTGCCCAACGACCTCCAGATCGGACAGACTGGAAAGATTGTTGCACCTGTAAGTGTACACATATAATAATAACAATTTATTTATTTAAACTTGGTTACACTGTTTTTGAGTGCCGTGAGGTACCGGCAGAATAGAATAGTAAATCCCACTGCACCAGGTGTCGTAAGACGCCTAAGGTACCAGAACCGATAGATGGCGGTATATCCATCTGAAACAGGGCGGGGATGGCCAGCAGCATCTCCTTCGCGATAGCTGCGATCTGCGATTGCTAACACGTTTGCCGAACGCAGCAATTATGGGCCATAAACCTCCTTTCTTGGAGATGCTTATGTCCAGCAGTGGACTTCCAATGGCTGGTATGATGACACTGTTATAATGTTAAACATAAATAATAGGAGATACATTACAAATACAGAAACTTAAAAATATTAAAGTTAGTGACTAATATTGCAATTTAAATTTCCAATTAATGTACTAGTACTTGTTACATATTTATTTAAGAATGCATTTGTAAAAAATTTCGTTTCGTTGTTATCCATTTGGCCATATGTTTTAGCCATTTGGACTTATATATGTCAGCATATTATTATTTATCCTTACACCTTACTAAAATTATAAATCCGAAAGTAACTCTGTCTGTCTGTTACGTAATCACGCCTAAACTACTGAACCGATTTAAATGAAATTTGGTACACAGATAGTCTAAAGTCTTAGGAAGGACATACATAGGCTACATTTTTATTTGACATAAGAGTTGTAAGGGGTCGAAAGGGGAGAGGAAAGTTGTATGGAAGTATCGCTATTGTTAGAGCCAAAAGCTTAAAACTTATTATTTAGGCTATTGATTTGTATTTATTCAAAAAATACAAATCAATAGCCTAAATATAACATTCAAAGAATATATAAGTTAAATTAAAAAGGTATGGTGCCCAAAGAAACTACACACGGACAAAGTCGCGGGCATGGCTAGTGGTTTAATATTTCAAGAATGGCTGCCAGGTTATAGGATAACTTGCTTATTGCCCGATACATTTGTCTAATAATATTAAGATCTCAAGACTCAGCGGCTCAGTTGTGAAAAGGTACCTAACAAGTAGATAGACTCATTTTCATATAATGTAATACCACATTCTTCTATTTTACTTTCTGTTAACATATCTTACTATAAGTGATTTTTTTATTGCTTTGGTATTTTTGAGTTAATATTTATAATATTAGTAAAAGAATTCGGTACAATTGTATGATTTAATGGGACAAAATTCAGTACAATATAATAAAAAAAGTATGTGTTGGACACATCACTATGTCTTGCTATATTTGGATCCGAATTTTATCCTATAGGAATAGTACACTTCCACATTATTTTTTATTGGTCCAGAAACCACAGACCAAATTAAAAAAGGATAATTGTTATGACATTAATGATTATTATTCATTATAAAAAATAGAAAACATTATAATGTGGTACATTGTTACTATTATTTAGGATGTTAAAATTGCATAACATGACATAATAATGTTTCACAGAGATGTCACGAGAATTATGTTATAACAGTCAGCATATCAATGGACAATCTATACTAATATTATATTTGCAAGAATATGTTTTTTGTGTTTAAGTGTAACAAACACTTACACGGCTTAACTATTAAAGGAATTATGATGAAATTTGGCATGACTAGCGTGATAACTAGGGTAAGACATGGTATTTTCTTACACCGGAAGAATACCAGTGGCAAGCGGTCCAAAGTTTATGTCCATGTGGAGTAGCGAAATTGTGTGGGTCGGAAAGTTCTTTCGTAACTATTTTCTAGGTCATAAAGGTAACATTCAATATATTTTGCATGTTATGTTTGTTAACGTCAAAGCAGCCGCAGAACATTCACTCCTGAGTGAGAGGCCTATGGTTACTATTCTACTACTATTCTACATTGCCGACCTGATTACCTGATGTTTGTACCTATAATAGATAATTAATATTTTGAAACTTTTTCATTTGACAGGATCTATACATCGCCGTGGGCATCAGCGGCGCCATCCAACATCTTGCCGGCATGAAGGACTCCAAGACCATCGTCGCCATCAACAAGGACCCTGAGGCGCCCATTTTCCAGGTAATGTTTTCAAATTAAAATGAATAGCTTATACGAATTTTATGAAACTTAACTACTTACTTGCTTCAAATATCAGGTAATACATACATTTCTGTACAATCTTCCCGATACCTACCGTACATATTCGGTTAGGACAACTACAAAAAAATAATTACCTAAAAAGGTAATTATTGAATTTGTAATTGATTGTCATTACGTGCATTATGCCTGCAGACATTCACGATATATAGACGTACTGAGATTTAAACGAGTCATTTTTATTTTTATTTATAAAGAGAGTGATATTTAGTTTCATATTGATTAACTGTGCTGAAATCTGCCGCAAAGTAACCGAAACGGCGAACTAAACTGTAAAAACTTAAATGAACCGCGTGTTAGAGCCGTTAATAAAGTAGTTTTATTATTATGAGTACTTGTACAAAGATATTTATCGGATAGATGTTTTCCTATGCTTAAGCATGCAGAGAAACCCCGATAATTGTATTAGGGTGTATATTGTAAAGATTTTTGCAATCCGATGAATGTTTCCTGGATATCCATGGAGATTTTTAAAATCCCGTAGAATTTTCTTGCCTATGTTATTTGCTAAAAAAGCTGCTTTTTGTAATTGACGCAACTTTTGAAATCGGTTTAGACTTTTAGCGTTAATTCATAACTATAAAAAAGAATATAGAAAAACGGAATCTTTCTTATTTATATTTTTTAACAGTTTGGTCTGAAATTTAATACTAACTTATGAAGTTACACCTTTTTTTTTAATTATTTGAATACGAATGTTTGGATGGGTAAAGTTATATAGTTAGCTCTCTCTATCAGATGTTTTACGAGATTATTGTACAGATTAGTTGCAGATACAACTGTTTACAAATGTTCATATACTGAATACATTTGAAATCTCTATGTGATATTGCGACATTGTGTATGAGTAGGATCTATGACTTTTATCTTACTGTGTAGATTTACTAATAAAATGAAGCAATGCCATAATGGAGTATTAATTTGAATTCTTATCTTCGGCTGACGTTAAAAATTATTTAATCGTACATTAGGCATTATCATAAGTCAACAAGTTCAATGCTTGTTATCATTGTGAGAGTGCTTGAGATAAGTCATTGGAGATTGGTCTAAATAAGAGTTTTAAATAATTACAAATGGGGTAACGTGTTGCTAGCCATTTATTTTTGATTGCTATTATAATAACATGAACCTTTTAGAGGTATATCATCGCTACAAGATAATTCAGGAATGATTCCGTTTGCACGAAATTTATATTGCGTCCCTCGAGAGCTCCCATTTCTATAGATCCTATATTTTTCCACAGTTTTCAAGATATTAAAATGTTATTAAGATCAGTCGACCGGATAAGATGTGAGAGCGGAACTATTTTCGTATTTTGTCCAATGTATAAATTTCTTTTTATTTAATTACAGGTGTCCGACTATGGTTTAGTGGCGGACTTGTTCAAAGCTGTCCCAGAACTCACAACCAAGTTGTAAAGTGAATGTTTCATAACTGCCTCAGAAATTATTGTCTTTAAGTGAAAAGTATACTGATGTCTAGTTCACAATTTTTGAGCTATATACATATGTTGATAGATTGCAATATTTTACCATTAATAAAATAGTAAATTGTTCTTGTTTGATTTCATTTGTACTTTTTTGTGGTTATGCAAGTAATGAACTCGCTGAAGACCTTTGGTGCATATGATAGGCTCACTACCATTTGCGTTTTCGGGCCCGTCAAATTATTTTTTTTTATTGAACTTTATTGCACAAAATATGACGAATTGTACAAATGGAGGACTTAATGCCAGTTGGCATCATCTCCCAGTCAACCATTACACAAAACAGAATAGAGTGCAGTGCAAAAGTGATGCAGACCATATAAATCCAGAAGAGGTAAACGTTACATACCGACTTGTATATTTAAACGCAATACACACATACAATATAAAAAATATATATTGTGGGATATACATAGATAAGAATAATAAAGTATGTACATCAGAAATAGGGTCATATAGATAGAGAAGCAGCATCAGTAAAGATAGTACTGAGAAAGCGTTTCAGAATCAATTTGTTGAGGGATCGTTTAATATTCAATGGAAGCGCATTCTGGAGTCGCATAGCTGTAAAAGGGTTTGTTAAAAAACCAGAGCGATGAGAAGGTTTTTGCCTAAAATTGCTCAGGCCCAGAATCGCGACGTGATCGACGAATTGTTTGTGAATTTATGTCAGTTACAAAATCAAGAGCGATAACATATGCTGGAATGGTGTGGAATGGATGGAGCTCTTCTCCATCCTGATATATTTTTTCGATATGTTTGTAATAAAGGTTTGTCTTAAAGAAGATGATACGTCTTAAAAAGGAATAAATTTGTATGTAGAGTGACAATACAAAATAGTGACTTGAAAACAGTTGTACCGTTGTATAACCGGCCGCATAACTGCGGTCGGTATTCGTTCGAGGGGCAGGGACTGCACGCGTTCGCCGGCGAACGTGTTGCCGTACCTAAAGAAAGTATTTGATTGTGGATTGCCAGCGAGGTAGGCCTTTAAAGTTTTTTAAAGTATGCTAAAGTGGAAGGGTGGAAAGAGCATTCGTGTAGGTACTATCTTAACCTAACCAGCTACGCAAAATCTCCTAATGAATAAGGCAGATACGATATCAAATCAAGGTATAGACTCGACTTCTAGACGCTGACCATGAAAACTAATATGGATCTTACACTACTGGATCTCCAGAAAAGTTGCAAATTGAAACGATCAAAGCTTTCCGTAAAACTACAAAAGCCTATCAATGATGGTTTTGTTGCAGATGCTGATTGGCTTTTAAAATACATAGGGAACTTATGTTGGTTCTTTAATTACTTTATGTTACATGGATATTGTTTAAATTTAGCAGTAAACCTAAAAATGGTTAGTTGCAGTATGTACCTATTATTTTTTCTATTCCACAAATTTCTTATATGCGCATTATATTTACATTTCAATCATATTTATTTATTATACATGTTAAAGTTAAAACACATTCTTTGTGAGTATACGTTTTCCCTAGTTAAGATTAGTTTTTACTTAATTCCATTGTTAAAACAAGAAATACCCTGTTAATACCAGAATATATTACCGAAGTAATTGATTTTCATATATATCTATTTGTCACATCGAGCTCTTAACATATATTTTTAGCGACAACAAGCGAACAATTATTATTTAATTTTTCGGTTCTGGCACTTGTCATTCGTGGGACGCTGCAGGAAGCACGACTCTTACTCGTCCCAGCCGAGACGTTTAGAAGCTACCGATTTGTTCCGTAAAATGGCCAGGTGATGCGAGAAGAGCTGTAATGCTCTCCTTAATTTGAGGGTGTCGAGGTCTACCATACCTAACTCAAAGGCAGACGGGTATAGGAATAGCTAGTAGCCGTTTTCTTTTCCATGCAAATGCAAACATATATAACCATGCAAATGCAAACACCTTTATGTACTTATAATTATTCTTTCTAGGAATGTAGCTATTCTTCTTTTAGAGTAGGCATGTCAAGCCAGCGCCTACAAGTTTGTCTTGTAAGTATTTTACGCCATGTTCATAATTTAGGCCCTTTTTTATTCAATTTTTAATTGATTTATCGCTCGTAGGTACTCTCTCACCACGTATAATTTATTTTATAAGTTAGGCAAAGCACTTTAATACATATTAACACTCAGACACAAATGTTCGTTACATAAATATCTGTCCTAGATGGGGATCGACCCCCGAAACTCGGTGTGCAAGATAGGGACAAATTTACACCCGAAAACACAGAATCAATTATTGTTTTTTCGGATGAGTAATGTTGTGATACATTTGTCTGCATGATTTATAAATCTTGACTGTTCGTTTGCCGACGCCGAAATGACGCTTTTGCCGGCACTATTACCAAAAACATTACATTACATGCTTTTTTTATATTATGAAGTCAGCAGTCAAGCATACGGTTCACTTGTAGGTAAAAGTGACCGCAGCCTATAAACGTTTGTGTCATCACGAAGTTTTGGGGTTGGCGACTACTGCCTCTTTCACCCTTCAAACTGGAACATAGCAATCACTGCTATTTGGTGGTAGAAATAGATGAGAGTGAGGTACTAATGTAGACGACCTTAGTAAGAGGTCTACCTCGTAAATAATCAAAATGAGATAGGTATCAACAGATTGATTGCATTGATTGCAACAGAGCATGGAGTCTATTTTCTAATATCAATAGCAGCACATTTAAAAATTTACCTACCTACTTCAAAAACAGACAAACGGCACATTTATCTAATACTTCTGTGTAGTGCTGCTATTCGATAAAAGATGGCGTCAGTATCGAATATTATAGCTACTGTAATTTACTCCGTAGAAAAGTAGTGTTAAATTGTTAGAATTCTAATAATTCGGTTTATATCATAACATTATGTAACATAACACATACTTATGTACTGAAAAAAAATTAGTCGCTTCTTTAAATAAAAGAAAATATATCAAAGTTAAAATGTAAAAAGGTTATCTAAGTAAAAGTAAGTGAGTAGCGAGTGCTGGAGGTAGGTTTAAAACTAACAAGCGGTAAGTGCAGTCAATCACTGCGGTAATGATAGCGGCGGCAGAGGCGGCCGGCGGGGACCGGCGCGCGGGGTCCGACCGGCACCCTTGTTATCATATCTCGCGGGCTCGGGAGGGGCCATTTTCCGCCCCGCCCAGCGCGCCACGCCCGCACGGACGGCGGTGTTTTAGCCGCTTAGTTGGTTCTCCTGTAATGCTAACTACGTGGACTTATTGGAAATATTTTGCATTACATAAATTAAATAGCTCAAAAAATGTACGTAAGGTAAGTTAGGCTAGTTATTAGGTCACATGAAACCCGTTCGTGTAGTAATTGTACCTGAACGAGAACTGATCCTCAATTGCTCATAACCATAATATTCGATTATTTATCATGGTTTTTAAAAAGCATTAGAAGTAGATAAATCAGTTCCTTTACCATATGCGAACAGCCGTGATAAACTGGCAGAGTTGAATAGTACCTACCTACCTCTCCCCCTTTACCAGGTGTCGTAAGAGGTGACTGAGGTACCGGAACCGACACAAAGGTGGTCCGAAACACTGCAGTTCAGATGCATAGCGATAGCCAACACGCTTAACCAGTGCTGGTATAATGATGATTTTTTTATTACTACGACTTGCAAATTCTCCCTGTTAACTTACAGATAAACAAAATAACTTATAAATACAGGCGTAACTTTTCTAAGTCTGTGTAAGTATTAAGACTACTTCCATTTCTTCAGTTTTGAAATGGTTGGTAGGTAAACATCAGAAGTACCTACCTAATAACTGCTAGAATAAAGAGAAATGTCTACAATAGGAAAAAACATAAGTACGATGTATAAGGAATATAGGTACATGTACTTTAAAAGAAAAATAAAAAAAATGACTTACCTTTTTGTGGGTGGAACCTGTACACCTGAAATAGAAGGTTACCCAAGTATAAAGAATATACTCGTAAATAAAATAATTGAACTGCTGTACAAATGTTCAAAGGTTGTAGAGTTTTTATTTATTTTCTAACATATGTTAGATCGGATTTTGTTCACTATTCTTGGGTTTGGTGGAATTTTTGGGTTATTGGATAAATATTATTTCTAGAATACCAAAATTTAAGTATTTGTTTGTTCGTAATATCTTGCCCACGCGGCTCCTTTAGCCCTACAGCCATAACAGTCCGCTGTGTAAGTCCCGAAAAACTAGCACAAACTCTTTCCAAAATTAGCTGAAACAAGCAGGCAGACGTAAAAAATACATTACTTTTTGTTAACAGCGAGTGGTACTGTTAACAAAAAGTAATGTATTTTATATTGTAATACCTGTTTTAAGTTAAAAACTGTGATGTGAACCCAAAAAGATACATTAATTTTATTTTATATAGATAGCTAACAACTGAGACTAAGCAATAACCTAAATTTCAGTGTCCAGTTCGAAGAACCTATTTTTATTCTAAGCAGTAAACTAGTAATATTATTTTCATCAATTATGAATATCTATTTCTAACAGCGTTGATTTCTAAACGATTGTAACCATTTTGAAAATTCAATTCTGCTCTACAAAGCAAAATTTAATTTTCGTGAACACGCCCAATACAAACGGCGTGATAAAAATTTGAAGAAAAATAATCTTTATTCTAATCTACACAATTTTTTTTTATCATTTCCAATTTACTGTAAAGTGTTCATGCGCCTCGTGTAAAGATGTTCGTTCTAATTTTATTTCTTCAAAGAATTCAGAATCAGCGTCGAAAAACCAGCAAGGTTTTTTGGCGCCGGATTATCCGCGCCGCTAATACTTACTTGCCCATAGAAAACAACGTTGTTTTTTTCTGTTTTCTTTGCGACAGTTGAATGAACTCAGTCAGCGAACGATCAAAAGATTGATCGGCTTATCTCCGACTAAAATAACTTTATTAAGAGCACCGTTTGTTGAAAATCTCTGTGTCTAATTGTACCGAAGCATTAAAATTGACGAATCTTCGCGTTTTTTGCACTATTTTGATGCTGTTTTTATTGGTTTGTATGAAGAATTGTTGTGTTAGTCGGTTCGATTTTAGCGGTTATGGAAATCTTATTTTGTTGCCCGAAATATTTATATTGAGCAGTTTTTTCCGAGCTGATGGTTAAAACGCGGGTTAAAATTAGACAGAGAGCTTATTGTGTCTTGAAATGGAAATATTTCCTTTTTAACTCAATTCTGTTGACGTCAAGCCACAGTGTTTTGGAAATTATATTTTTTTAGCCAAAATATTATTCAATAGTCAAAATTAAAATTCGTGTAAAAGATATGTCTGAATGTTTGACCTTACAATGTGTTAAAACTATTTTCAGGGGAATCATACATTGCAAAAGAGTGATGTCTGTTTGTAATGCTTTCATTAAACTGAAACCTGAAGTAATCTGAAACCATAGAGAAGGAAACCGAAACAGAGTCGTCGAGGACAGAAGCTAGTAATTACATAAATATGAAGACACAGAATATAACATTAAATTTTCTTGCAACTTTAAACGTTTTATAGGAATAGGGTTAGCTTTAATTGTAATTTATATATTCTAAATATTCTAAAGAAACCTCATTACATTTTTTAATAATCTCTATTATGCTTTTATGTAACTCTAATGCGTAATACTCTACGTAGGTACGATTATATTACCAAACTCAACGTACGACATGGAGATGGCTATTATTCCATATGACAGAAAACATAGACACATTAAGACTATAGACATATTAAGACTATAGTTATTAGATTTTCATAGTTTTAATTTGTTGTCATTGAACCTCTTTTCAGTGCGCTGAGTAGGTGCATACACTTTTTATTGTGCGCAACCCTACAGCGACACAGTTAAACTACTTGATGTCTCTGCCGCACACTGCATTTGACTCAGTACCCCAACACATAATGGGCTATAGCATACAGGGTGTTTCTATAGTTTCTACAGTAAATATTGAAGTAAGTACAGATACCTGCTCTAATGATTGCGTTATTTTGACAAGTTTTTGAATAAATTTCTATATGTAACGTTTTTTAAACAAAGTTTTCGCAATGAATTAACAATTTAACCTCGTTTAAAAGTTACTGTTTCTAAAATGCAAATGGCGACGTCAAGTTAGCATCTTCAAATATAAGATTTCTTTTCATAAGCCGATAAAATTAAAGTGTAAAATTTTAAGCGTAGCTTAGAGGTAATTATGATAAAATATACAAAAATGTCAAAATCATTGAATTTTTAGTCCAATTCAACCGTAATCACATGTTTTCGTCTAAACTATTTTCAAGAATTTTTCTGATTAGCAATTAATTAAAGATTAAACGCCATGCTCAAAATTATGTAATTTCCCATGTAAAACAGCCTTTAATTTTAGTAATTTTTACATGAACATGTAATATTCACCTTTTTAAAAAAATATACGAGAATTACTGATACTAAAATGCTGATATTATTTAAAAGAGTTTCTGATGTCTGACTTTTAGTAACACCAACTCAATAGTTGTTGTTATAAACAAAATAAACATTGTACGCCCATGAGGCACGATACGTATGACACTTACATATACGATTCTTAACAACCTTTATAACTTGTATTGACAATAAAGATAAAGGATGGAAAGTAGGTTGGTACACAATTTTTGGCCTAAACCAACCTGTAGCACAAACTCTCTATGTTATTGGGTGCACAGTGAGTATCACCAAGCTGACACTAGTATTACTGCCATTACCGTGTCCTATAATGACGTACTTACAAGTTAGTAGGGCAAATAGCCCAGCCTCAGGCTGTTGCAGCGCGTTCAACACTCAGTTAGATTTGTTTACTCTGGGGCAATATGTATAATGAAAATAATATGCACTTGGTTGACAGATCACACGGATCAAAGAATAAACGAATCACTGATGATGTAAATTAAACTTATTTTAAGTACCATTCAAACAGTTGTGTGTTATATTTATTTTTATTATTTTTTTGTATTTCTAGAGCCTTTTGCTTAAAATTAAAGCCTAATGCTTAATTAATTAACTTTAACTATGTAAAACTTTATATTCACCCTCAAAAATTATTATAAATATTTGCTTCACGTACTAAATATATATATTGTAATATCACAACTGCACGGTTATATGCGTCTTTTTTTAACTGAGAACATGTCAATTAATTTAAGATCGAGTTTACACCTTTTAGTGATGGGAGATTATTTCAAAAAGGTACAATATTCCGACCTTTCCGGTGATAATGAGGTTGTTTTTAAATTATTAAACTCATCTTAATTCTTTTGCACTCTCACAGCTCATTTATACATTTCAATAATAACGAGATAACTTCAATTACCATACCACTCCAGGTTAAAAATTATCATTTCTCTTAAGCGTAGGCCGTGCTTAATTTATTTATAAATGATTTAATTATATTATCACACTAATAAATACGTAAATGACTAATACGCTTACATTTAATATAAACATTGCCAGATTTTTCACCTCAAGAGTAAGCATTATAAGCATCACAATTTTCCTGTGACAGCGACCCCAAGGTGTCATACATACCCCGGGGGTAAACGGCGCTCTGTTTAAGCCATTCCTCTATATTAATTACTAAAATGGGCTCCGATCCGTTGAACATAAATAACAAAAAATGACGTGTATCTAGGCCCCCCTAAGCCCGTCACGGCCCGTAGGCCCACCTATTGCATTAGCGCGCCCCCTCAAAGCTTAAATGAAGTTTAGGGGGCGATTTATCACATTTTAAAATGCACCGTCGTGCCCTAATTCATGAAACCCATATAAACGTTGAATATCACCTGCCTTAGTTTTTTGTCGGATGCTTTCTTTGTTCGTAAATCGATGTTCATGGATTGATAAAGTGATTACTTCAAATACAAAAATAATTGTGTTGTGTGTGATTTGAAACTGGGTATTGATTGCGGGTTTTCTATCGTAAAATGGTCCTGGACTAGTGCTTGCGGGATTTGTAATCTCAAAGGAATGTATATCCTTGTACAGATTTTCACAAGTTCCATCACCCTTGGGTATGATTTTGGGATTTTTTTGCAAAAATAGGTCATTTGGCAAGAATCCCCAAATTGTTAATCTCTACATACTACATACTGCCCCTTTTTTACATAATTCGCACTTCTAGATGAAGACTGCATCAACTCAAAATTGATTTTTTTGTAGACCTTTCGATATTGACGTAAATAATTACATAAGGGTCCACATCCTGTCTGTTAAAATCTTCCTGGGGAATTCGACATATCGTTTAATTTTTGAATAAATGGCGATGTTTCTAGCATTGTAGGAAATATATTGTTTTGAGTTGGTGCAGTCTTCATCTAGGAGTGCGATATATTATTATAGAATGACTGCACAAATAGAACGGAAGTGAAAGGAACAGTTGGTGTAGGATAACCTAGGTGAACAAATTTTAACCATGTAGAAGAGGTATTAAAGAAGGGCCAGGTCAGAAGTACTAATAATAAATGAGGGTGTATGAAAGGACTAATACGGGACTAGTAAGGGAAACGAGAGAGGTATGCCAAGGTCGTAACAAGTAGAGATCCATAGGCTCTGCCTACCCCGATGGGACACAAGCGTGATGTATGTATATATATTGTTTTGACTTGAGAATAGTGAACAATGTCGATAAAAGCTGAAGTACTCAACATTTAAATAGTAGAGGCACCGACTCTTTTAGCAGAAGAGGCCTCTTTGAACGAAAAAGGCATTTTCATTCATTCAGTATTTGGTTTGCGCACACATTTTTGGAAATAATAGCCCATTTTAAGCTGATATCACTATTCACTAGCATGATTATAAATTAGATCACTAGATGTGTTTGTAAGTTATCATGAAGTTGGATTAAATTTGCTTTTAATTTTCCAAACGTCGCCGGATGATCCAACAACATTAAATGTTGGATCACTCGTCTTTTTTCGTAGATTCCCGCAGGACAACGGGTGATTTAGGGGTGCCGTAGGCGATACGGCTGTCGCTTGGTGGTACAGCTGGTGTAAAGGCATGGTTTATTTACAAACAATTACGATTTGTTTTTACTACTGTGGTGTTAAGCGAGCATACGGCCATTGTAATGATAAGCCTATCTACACGTTGAGTAGTCCCCCGTTTATCAGGTGTAGTAAGAGGCGGCTGAGGTACAAAGACCCTATCGGTCTTTGTATGGATATATATTTATCCAAAATCGTCATATCAGTCTTTGTACGTCCACTGTTAGACCTAGACCTCTTCATAACTCGCTCGGAAATTTCGCTCTTAATCGCCAAGGTAGGCCAGTGGTTAGCAATCACAAAGCACAGCTTCCCGACAGGGTCTACCACCACTATCCTATCCCCACCCTGTGCAATAGAGTTGCACTGTATCGTATGGGTATATTGCCATTAATCGGCTCCGGTACCTCACACGTAATAGGTACTATTCTATTCGGCGCTCCTTACCTAACATAGCACAGTTTATATGCAACATTTCTGTGATGGGTAGGGCCTTCGTCGTACGCTTGATATGTCGATAACGATGAAGTCGTGCAACAGCACTCATATCATACCTACCTATATATATATATATTTTATGTACGATACAAGTTATTGTATTCGTTCTCAGTCCGGCATCCAAAGCCTGCGTTTTCATGGCTGACTGACTGGCCCATTCAAAACGTGAGGACGCGTTTTTGTAGCGGACGTAGCTTTCATAGACAAATTCACCGGATTTGGGGAAGGCGTATTGATGGGGTGTACCGTGGATTGGTCGCGGCGGATGAGCCGTGTTATTCGTACAAAAAGGTGTTGGATTAAAAGTACCTTGAAATAGATAAGTTGTGAATACATTCAGTGCATGACCGTAATGGTTTTAACGAGTCGATTTTTGGTGTGATTATATTAATCTGTGTAAACTTCTTAATACATTTTTAGGGACTCTTCTTAGGTTTTTCTGTATCATTAAGATACAATCTATTCACATGTGTAATATCTTCTAAATCAGTTTAATCGGTATGAATATTGAGGACATATTAAAAGAGAGAGAGAGAAGAGAAGAAATGCAGATAGCACCGAATATTTGTATACGTGTATAAATCATGTGATGATATGTACATGCTCTTAGGTTATTATTACGTTCAAATTTTGAGTACTTACTATGCAAAATAAGATAGTGTGTATAAGATTCCAAATTTATTTCAATCGACAGTTGGAAATTATTGACGTAGGAATGTTAACTCAATTACGTATTGAATACTCATCCTTTTCTAGTTCATCACTTAACATTTGACCATTCGTACTGAAAAAACTTCTAACTTAGCAAATTTTGAGTGTATATTGTATTTCATATAGCGAAAAAGAGTCAACATGGGTATTGAAATCGGCAGTGTTTTTCATTCGACATCAAATATTTAAGTATAAGACGGAAGCAGTGAACAAAAATGAACAAGATAACGTCATTAAAAAAAGCGACATTGCTGAGTGCTCGGCTGGTGTGCCGCGCCGCGGTAGCGTCCCGCGGCCGGCAATGCCCCGTGCGTGACTGATTCACTCAGCGTCGATTCACGCCAAGTCAAATGTTTAATTTGCTCTATAAATCACGCCATTAAAAACATTTCAAGGGTGTCATCGCGGCGGCGATCTTATTGGAAACGTGACCGGCCACTCGCGGTGTGGCCACCGACGCTTAGCGCGCCTTCTCACTGGACCATTGAACTATATAATATAGGTATTTATTACCTAAATTTGCATACGGCAACATTAATAATATAAGCTTTTTGCCTGTGAATTCGTCCATGTGGAAATGACTTACGTGACAAAGTTTATTTAAATATCACCATGTTATGCTAAGCAAAATAACGACAAATAGAATAGAGTCAAATTTTAATTGTAAGTGTAATCCTAGCAGGATTGTTTATTATTCCTGTGTTGCAGGAAGTGGATTTACAAATGTTATAAATAGGTACAAAGTAAGTCAACGCTGGAAAATCAGTAAATGTAAATCTGTAAAATTACTTCAAATTATATAGCACTGCCAAGAAGTCCAAAGTTTGTGGAACATGTTAATAGAAGTTATAGGTTCAGCTATTGTTTACAGCCAAAAGGAATATACAGTTCTCACTATTTACTGAGACGCCAAATGATCAGTGAAATTAGTTTGATATAAATATATAAATAGCTATATAATATATTTTGTATAAATATTGTGATAAATCTAAGTAGTGGGATTTCTTATTTGTATAATTACAGCTGTTACGTTAACTGATTATAAATAACACGGTTGCGTAATTTTTGATGCAATATTAAATTTAAAAATATAGTTAAAGCGTGAAGCAATCGAGGTGTTATACGGCTTATCAAAACTCCATTACTGCGTTTTTATTAACGTAGGAACTTGTATTTTTTTTATAAAAGCTTAACTTTTATGTTTCACATTGGCAAAAAATAAAGCCTTCAAATAGTTTGAATGCACATATCATACATTTCGTCTTTTTTGTAGAAATAACCATTATGAATAATTTACTTTAGTTTTGAACGCATTATTTTATCTTTAGAAAGGGATTACCTCCTTATTATAGAAAAAATTATTGCTTTAAGCAATAGTAAGTTACTGAAAGATTTGAGTTCTCTACTCCACATAGTGAAGTAGAGGCGACTGAGTTATGGTAATATATATCCTTTTGAATTAGCGTAGTTCTAATGTAACCAGCGGGGTTGAGCATCAGCATACCCATTTCGAACTTAAGTTCAGCCACCACACCTGTCCAACTCGGCAGTTCAGGTCAAGACAAACCACTTTAATTGCAGAGACCTATGTCCAACAATGGTCATCCTAAGGGTGATATGAAGAAAAAATAATGCTTAGTTATACTCGCGTGTTTTATACGCATAAGTTGCATGCAGCCCCGTAGTATCGTCGCGACGGTCAGTGAGAAGTCGCCTCTCAAGCTCACGTACATAATTCGGTGTTGGTATTCCATTGTTGGCACACATTGTGTGACCGGCGCGCCGGTCGCGGACGGCTCCCGTACATCAAATTCAATTTGACGGGAACTAATTGAATTAGATATCGAGGTGTACGTTTATATGTTCTAGTAAGTGCTATGTGTTTTTTACCGCAAACTTCTGTTAATAGAACAGTTATCAAATTAATTGAAGCGTTTGACGAACACTTAAAAGGTATCATGATATTTTTTTTGTATTATGTAAAGTTAATCTATACTAATTTTGTCTGGTGAAATGTGGAAGAAATCTGACATGGCGATGGCTTCAACCTAAGGGAATGACTCAATATTACAGAATACCAACGGGACGCGACACAATGCTAATAAGTCACAAAGTCTACGCAGTCGGAAATCTAAATTACTAAATTTATCATGACAACAAAAGTGTTTGATAATGTCAGCTTTTTTCTGTATAATTAATAAATTGACTAGTGCACACACATTCACTACAGAAGTGTCTTCATTAATTCATTGTACTATATAGACAAAGGAATTCTTAAAAGCCGGCAATGTAAATCCGGACGGTTCTTCACTATCAACTTAAGGATTACATAATCGGGTATACAATCCAAAGTAATTGAAGGGAATAGCGGAGTCCACGGTCGCGTGACGGCCGGAGGAAGCGCGGCCAAATTAAATTAGATTAAATTGATTTATCGGTGCGATCGTGCCCCCCCCACCCCCGCCCCCTCCACTCGTTCCCTGTTCCCCGCCGCGACCCGTTACAGAATCTAATTAATGCTATTCGATTCGGAAATTCAGTGGAAAATGACCTACACCGGAGATCTACCCGGAGGGCGTTTTTTGTGAGTTATGGCCGCAGTTGCTTGCGTTAGGATTTTGAGTAAGCTGTATTTGGTTGAAGGTTGACATTTTTCGGTAAAAAATTATACTTCAAGGAAATCCCTTGAAATTTATTATTATATATATATTTTGGAATTCATCACTTAGTATGTGCCCAGAAAAATAGTTTATATAAGTTAATTAGACCAGAAACAAACAAAAAAATTATATCCTTATTAAAATCCTTGCAAAGGAAAAGATTTTTTCAGAGCTAAAAAGGCAGGAAAAGCAATCATATAAATAAATATTAAAAACCTTTACAGAATAACAAAATTGTGATGTAATAATATAGAACTTCATATATGGAAAACTTAAACTTTGTGTTAGGGTCTAGGAACATGAATTTATTTACATACTCAAACGTCGCTGACTGTTATATCGATATTACGCATAGATACTTAATCTTAAAAATTTACGCGGATTAGGAATTTTATTAATAAACAAAAGTCGACTCTGATAATTTTATCAGCTTTCAGTATCTCCAAATATGAGAATACGAAAATAAAACAATTGTTTTACGGCAGGCAGCTACCCAATTACCTTTTGTTGGAAATACACAGATTAATTATAAAGCAACACAAGTACGTACGCAAGCATAGTGGGTATAATAAAGTGGCGCAATATAATGAGTTTCACGACGTAATTCGTTGGTTTCAATGAAAACACACGGCTCCCTGCCCCCGCCCAATTTATTAAGTTATTACGGAAAACTTAATTTAAGGCTGATTTACATAAGTCTATAAAATTAATTGGATCGCTTTTATAATCCAGGACGTGGATTTGTAATTTTGCCCACTAACTTAATAGCTTTAGCATTTGATTATAATTACAATGCCCAGTTTTATAACACATAAGTTATGTTTGGTATAAAAGCTACAATTTACATAAAAATCCAAGGCACCGAGCACTGTTGAGTAAAACTTAATTTGAAGTGGCTATTATATGTGCACATTTGTGTTACAAAAGAAAAACTGCTAGTCTAGCTGAGTGGACCATTATATTCGATTTTGTTTCATGGCTCATTAGCTAAATTCACTAAAGTGTTAAGAACTTAATTAACTTATAAATCTATTTTCTTTACATAACCAGTGTAATGACGCAAAAAGTACACTCTAATACGCGCACGGGCGGTTAAGCAGGCCCACTGAAAACTCGAACCGTCCGAACAAGCACAAAAACCCGCGTGAAGTGTAGCGGGATATAAAGCGATTTATACGCGATAATTTCGATACATAAAACATTTCATTATAGGCAGCGGCCCATTATTCAAAGATATTTATTCATGTCGAATGATTGCCTTTCTTTTGTGAATCGACAATGGGTTCGTAGGGCCGTATTCCATTTGCGAGGATCCTTCACGCTTGCTTATTGTAAGCTCGCGTGTTTTGTTCCGTAGGCGCGCGGTAAGGCGTGGGCGACGGCACGGGCAGGGAGCGGGAGGGGTGCGGGGTGGGCGGCTTGTTCTTATTCTATTCTTAAATTAAAAGGAGACAAGATTGATGAGTTTAGACACGACCTGTGACACGCACTACCGAATGCAACGTAGAGTTTGTTTGGAATGCTCTTTATTTCACTCTTTATAATAAGCGGTAATTATTGGTAGTGATCGCTGGCAACGAAGTGTAGGGATGGGAAAGGTTCAGAGAATTTTTTACATTATATGGTTTGCATGGTATATTGAAAAAATCGTAACATTCATAAAATTCGTTTCATTTAATATAAATCATGCATCAATGATTTATAAACGAATAATAAACCCCATATATCAAGTATAACTGAATGATTTTTATAAAATTGACTGTAATTTAATGTGAACCGTTCAGTGCAATTAATAAAAATTTAGTTTACAAGTTCAGTGTCCAGTGCTTAATCTACTGTAACCAAATTAAATAATGACGTGGCGTTGTAATCTTATATACAGCCTCCTGACACGTTTATTGGTTCTTGCTTATATACATGTATATATAGATGTAAATACTTGTAAAATTGCTTTTTAGAATATTGATAAAGATGTTCTAACAGATCATCTGTAGTCATATGTTCATCGAAACGTCAAAGAGATATAGTTTCAAATTAAATAGACCCCGTTTTAAAGCCATTAAAAACTAGCATTATTATCTGTAGTGAATGCGTAGCGTGGCGTTAGCCGTGGGGTGCCGGCCGAGTAGCCTTCCTCTTTACCAAGTATTGTAAGAGGCGCCTGAGGTGAGGGAACCAATAGATGGCGGTATAACCATCCAAAACAGGGCAACTTCAATACTACAGGGTGGAGATGGGCAGCAGCATCTCTGTACCGAAAGTTGCGCTCTGCGATTGCCACCACGCTTACCCAGCGCGGCAGTTATGGGCAAAATTCCCTGTTTATTGGGGAATCCTATGTTCAACAGAGGAGTTGAGTATTTCTATGGCTCATATGATGATGATGATGATGAACGCGTAAATGTTAGGATAGTAGGTACTGGAAGAGTAGATAAGTATCTCCCCCTATACCAGGTGTCGTTAAAGGCGACTGCGGTACCGAGAGATTGCGATATATCTATCCGAAACAGTGTATAGTTCAAATGCGCAGGACGGCCATGGGCAACAGCATTCCAGTCGCGAAAGCTGCGCTCTGCTATTGCCAACACGAATGCCCAGCGCAGCAATTTTAAAAAGCAAAATTTTTAAAAGCAGCAACATTATTGGCAAATTCCCCCTTTTTGGAGAGGCCTATGTCCGGCAGTGACCTTCCGATGGCTGATATGATGATGTCAAAAATAACACTTGTGTGAGCTTCATCCGAAGCGAAAAGTGGCCACACGTGGAATAAATTCTAACATCGAAATAAATACTTTAAAAAGTATCGATCACACGTGTACGCCCCTAGCGTGTTCGTTATCGTATCTATTAGTAGGTATGTGAGTTTCAGTGTTCTCACCAATATTCGGGTGCAGTCAGCTGGTTAATAGGATGTTTTTATACCGCGTTGCCGCGTAGTAGCCGCATTAATTGACAATCATATAAATCACGGTTCTCGCTAAACATCCGTCAGCGTCAACTAAGAATGCGTAACTACAAACACATCACTAGTCTTGTATTTATTTTATTATTATGTTATGTAAAACATAAACAACTTGGATATAAAAGTATATATAAAACTTGTATTCAAAAGCCGCGGGGATTCACTATAATAGAATCGATCGAGGTACCCGAATCAAGATATGACCAAAATGTAGCTCATATGCAAAAAACAGGGTCATATGCAGCAGTATACTCGTTAAGTAACTCTGCTGTTGTCACTACGCCCATCCAGAGTGGCAATTATGGGATTTTACATCAGATAGGCCTTATACAGAGGTCATCTGCAGCAGTACCTAATTCTACCGCTAATTAGCAATTTTTACATTGCTGTGTTCCGGTTTGAAGGGTGCGAGAGTCAGTGAAGCTACTGGGTAATGTGATTATATGTTCAAGTCACTAGGTTGACAACGCGCTAGTGATATTCTAGTGATATCATGCGTCTATAGGCTGTTGTGACGTTTACTATCATACGGACTGTATGCTTTATGGTCGATCTGATTAAACAACTGATAGTAATAAACAAATGAAGTAAAACAGTTAATATATTTGGGAACTGTCTATTGAAGTCACGCGCGACGGGCTGTATACTGTACTATTTGACGGGACCGATAGTGCAGATGGTAGTGATCCGATATCTTGTGCGCCAGGAGTCGATCCCCACTCAGGACAATCTTTGTACGATAAATATTTGTGTTTGTTTTGTGTCTGGGTGTCTCTGTGAACTGATGTTCGTAACACATGTCAATGTATGAGATTTTATTATTAGATTACAAACACTTAGACAGATCTATCATCTGTATGAATTGGTACACGAGTAATGTACTGTGTTAGTAAACTCGAGGTACAGCAATAGTTTTGTTGTTATTCATTTTTTGTATGAGATCTGACCGCAAGGGCAAAAAGCCGCCACTAACGCCGATTCTATTGGAGTCATTATACCATCTAATTGGAATGTTTGGGCGAGCCCGCGTATTCCCATCAGGCACTATTCGTTGGACTATTATGTTACTGGTTTTGAATAATATATTTTTTTATTAATTTCTTTGAAGTTAATAATATAATAAATTATTATAAGTATATAGTATTATATATATTACAGTAGTATATATATATATATAAGTTCTACAATAGTCATAGGTTATTTAGTACTAGGCATGGCACATCAATCTCCCAAAATGGGAAAGCCTACGACCAGAAATAATGAAGATGATAACGAAAAGAAAACATGAGAAACTAGCTATTACCCGCGAAAATGCGTTCACGCGCCGTTTTGGTATTTATAACTGGCAACCCTATCAAAATCTGTTCAATATAAATGATGTCAATAAAACCTACTTTTTTAGACGCTGAATTTCTAAGTGGCGCTGCAATTCTATGTGGCGCAAGTACGAGCCGAACTTTATTGCTTTACTTTTGCGAAAGATTAACTTTGTAGTTCCCAAATTTTAATTCCATAAGACCACGGCGCATATCACGCCGACCCGACGGATGATGAGGAACCGAAAGGTTCTCGCACTGGTAACCGCATATAACTCGTCTAATTAGAGAACGCTTGGGGACGCATATGTTCAACAACGAACCTTTGACGGCTGATATGAAGATGTTGATAATGACATTAATTTCTTATTTCTTGTAATACATTCAAAATATGTGGTATGCATCCAATATGTTTTACATTATCAAGTTCATTGTTTCGAGTGACCTTAGTCAGAGATCAAAAAGTTGTTCCGCTGAAAGTAGACGCCGTTAGACCTTTTCCAAAGATGTCTTTAAGTCAAAGGTCATCGTGTTTTCAAGTCTATCCCTACGAACCTCTCCTTTAAACTTTATCCTGTCAACATCTGTAACTCATTTACTCTATATGTTTAGAATAATTGTGTTAAAAAAGAATTCTCAAAAAAATAGGTATGGGAATGCCTACACGCCTACGAGCTATGCACGAGCGCGTGTACTAGGTCACTATTTATCAGGGAATTCTGTTATCTTTCCGTCTGCCAAATACTACCCTTAAATATCATTCTTGAAACGCACATTCTATGGAACACACAAAATCTCCTTGTTAATTCATATGAAGCAGCCTTAATTCGATTAAATTATTAAGTAAAAAAAATAATAAAACTAAACTCAAAAATATACTAGTATGTATAAGGGAAGTATGCCGCGTGGGCACGGTACGCGTGAACTGGGTCACTCTTGGTTAGGGCGCCCTGTAATTTGCCGCCGCGGCTTCTCCGAAATACTAACCTCTAATGTTAGATATCTGTAAACAAACATGCCGTGTAACATACACAAACTTCGTGTTGGTTTATACGGTGCAGGCACACTTTGATTAAACTGTCATTAGAGGGTAAAAAATATAAATTTAAGTAAACAGGTTTTGTTTTTATGTTTTAATGTGCGTTCGTATGTTTATATCTAATTTAATAATACAAATTAATAGTTTAATAGTAAGGTACCGGCAGAGTTAAATAATAACTTGTCTCTGTATGAAGTCTCTGATGAAGTAACACAAACAAGCGATAATTTATCTACCGAAATAGCGTAGTTCAAATGCTATACGGCGGGGATGAGCAGAATCATCATGCAGGTCCATCGCGAAGCTAAGCGCTGCAAGTGCCTGCGCGTCTTGCTAACGTGGAAGAACTTTGCCCCCCATATACCTAACAATATGAGACAACATCACGTACATTGACATGACATTTTAGTTCAAAGAATTTCCTTTGTTTTACACTAATCAGAAAAAAGACAGGTACAAAAAATAACCAGACCCTTGCGCGTTAACCGGCTTTAATCAGACACACACTATATTAATTATGAACTACATTTTATAAAAATAATTCAATCATTTATTTAAAAATAGTTTAAACTTGTTTTTCATTAGAAAAGTTAAATCGTTATCTAAATAATCAACATAAAATATAAGTGTTTCAAAATTCAGCGTCCGCTTTATGAGCCTTTAAACTATAATCTTCGCTCTAAGTAAGCGTATTTGAGTAGTCTAGAATTATTTTTCAATTACCAACTAGAGCGTACACATTTGCATGAGCATACGAAATGTTACGACGGTTTGATTATACGAAAATAAAATGTTTATGTTGTTTGTTGGAATACTGGTATTATGCGTGGAGGGAGCGAGGTACGTTCCGACCGATTTTTATCTCAAACGGTAAGCCGACGTTTCCATTCCCGTAATTACAGAGTTTAGGCCATAGAGTGAATTATTAGACGCGGCGGCGGTAATCAACGGAATAATTGTTATTCATGGCGCTAGTGTTTGGTGAGCGTTTTTGTGGTCGCGGCTCGTCTCGCGGTAAATTGAATTTTGTACGATTGCCTCATAATGGTTGCGTACTTTTTATCGGACTCTTCTTTTTGTTAGCCTTTTTGCGTCCTGTCTTCTAAGTACGTATTTCTAGACCGTATTGATCGCGTACTGCTGGACTGCTAGGGTGCCCTTAGACTCTCACAAAAGTGTTCGGGTACCGCCATCTCATTTATTTCTATCGTTAAACAGCAGTGTAGGGTGTAGAGACAGTACCATATTGGGTAATGTGTTCAGCTAAAATGAAAATTTGTATTTTTGTACGTTTGTAACATGTAACCTCAAAAACTATTAACTGCTTTCAAAAACTATTACACTATTAAAAAGTTGCATTATCAGCTAGTAATTTATATTCTTGCAGAAATGAGAACAACACGCGTGAAACCGCAGAGCGCTGCTAGTATTTAATGTGACACAAGCGTATATTCGCTTACGATCATATAAAAAGTCGCCCTGGGTTCGAGTCCCGGTAAGGATGTTCAAATAAAATACTTTATTATATCTACATTGCTACATATACGGTTGTCCAAGCATAAGATTCGAAGGCTGCCAAACAATTGGTTCACTGCTAGGATTATTTATTTATAACATTCCTCCTGTTGGTAGAGGGTTGCGGGTTGCCTTGCAAATAAATCACTTCGGAGTATTCAGTGCTCGTTTTAATTTTATGGCCCTTTGTAAAGTCGCAATGCTTAGCACGGCCAGTTCCTACTCGTATCTTGAGTGCCTGTTTATTCTTATATGTTTTACTGATTTCATTCAACTTGATTTATGACTATGTCGTTTATCAAACATATAATATTAGACTATATAACCAGTACTGAGTATACATTTGTAAAGTACTTATAGAATAAATAACCATGTTACATACATTTATATAAATAACAATACAAAATGGCAATCATAAAACGTTCACTGCTGGACGCATACCCTCCCAAGAAAGAGGGAATTTGCCCAAAATCTTTGCGTTGACGTGAGACGACAAGCCGTCTTCGCAAAGGGAATACTGCTACCCGTCTCCTTTTTTTGTATTTTAGGAACACTGTTTCGCCTTATGTTATCTCAGTCACCTGGTACATACCAGGTGTCGAAAGAGGCGACTGAGATACCTCTGCGTAGTGTATATCTGTGCGTGCATGTAACACATTCAACCCACAGCCGTTGAGCCGATTCTGATGTAATTTACTATGAGCAAAGCTTGAACCCTAGGGAAGGATGTACTTCCCTAGGATTCAAGCCATAAGGAGTAGATTATACAACTTTGATTATCCCTAGAACCCTTTAGTTCCCGAGGGACGCGATGTACAGCCTGCGTGTAGTGCAATCGTGAAATATATATATATATATATATCCTATTGAACCAACATAACATCTCATTCTTGTCATAACTGTGTAGTTTTAAGAGAAAGGTTTCGTAAGCGTTTTCTCTGATGGAGGTTCAGTCAATCTGACTAAGATGACACGGGGCCTTCATCACCATCAGTTATTCTTGCGGGCTCTTTTCTCATAGATATGAACTTGCTGAAATAATGAACGTGCAGTAAACATAGCTGTAAAATCCTTCTAGTAATGTCTGTCTGCGCATCGTAAAGTCAGTAATATGATTGTTTTGTTTACTATTCATCAGTGCCTGTGGTTACCAAAAAGTATTATTTTGATTTTGAGGATTCACCGTGTGTTCACAAACACTTGGATCTAACAGAAACAACATTTATGTATCAGTGTATCAGTGCGGCAACCAAACAAGAGACCTGGCGTCTCAACCATGAATATTCCCGGTGGTTTGTAGGTATACATATCCCAATCATTACGTCTGTTAAATCTGTCTGTCTGTATTTTATTTTTTTTTATTTATTTAACTTTATTGCACAAAATGTAACAAAATGTACAAATGGCGGACTTAATGCCAGATGGCTTCATCTCCCAGTCAACCATTACACAAAACTGAAAAAATATATATATATATATAGTGGTGCAGGCAATGTATATACAAAATAAATAAACGTGGCATACATATTTGTATAAATAAACGCAATAAATGCATATGATATAAATATATATATATATATAAAATAACGTACACCAGAAATAGGGTTATAAAGTTAGAGAAGCAGCATCTGTATCTGTCGAACTAACGAGTATTTAGATTACTTTAATGGTTTTTTGACCTAATTGTGGGTTGATTCTAAACATTCGTCATTTTATTACAGTTATTTAACTGTTGTTAAATAGGTATCTAAGTATTATAATTGTTACTCCTTTGTTGTCTGAAGTCCGTGGCACAAGTGCTTTAATCGATTTGTTTCGTAGTCAGATCACATGTATGAGATGTTGTGAGAGTTTATTTATTATATCCAGGTCATTAATTGAAACCCGGCCCTTGTGAGGCTAGGGCAAGCCCTGGACTACTATGCCCTCGATATAAATACATATTTGAATCACCCGACGTCATAGAGATTAATTAATAAAAAAAAGAAAAGTTGGCTGATGTAAAACTTTAAATCGTTCCGTGCCTTACCCACTAACCCATTACTTATTGAAGTCAAACTAAAGCTTTTAAAACAAAACATGGAAACTACAGGGTAATTTATTTTCCTGGGGCGGCGCCCGCCCTCGCAAATTCATTACCGACAGAATGCGACGCTTCCGTTGTTTTCAAAACTGTATACAAGAGAAACAAGAAATTAGCGTATTTCATGATCATTGCGTTGTTTCTATGTTACCTTGGGAATATTGCAAGTTTAAAGCCGCCGTTGTATTATATGCGATGCGAGTTTGTCTGGTGGTGTAGTGCCTTGGTAGGCGTCGGTAGCGTATGCTGGATCGCGATTGCGTGGCGCCGTAGCCGCTGGTTTGCTCAGTGCTGTTTAAGGGAAAACTAACATAAACTTTGGTGCACTTCACGCGAGCCTTGCCTGAGAGCGTCGGTCGTGTTATTGATTTGGAAAACAAACGAACATTTCCCTGTTTGATGTTAGGAAAGCTTTTGCATTTTTAATTGGTGGATTTTCGCATGTTCTTTCTTATATGTGTATCTATCTATTCTTTGTACGATTAGAGTAGAGAGTAAATTTTCCACACAGCTGTTTTCTTAAGAGTTATTTGGAGACAATAGTCATAAGAAGAACATTTAAGAAACTAATAACAGGTGTTTTGATTTAAATTGTGTTACACTAAAAAAAAGCCGGACATATTGGTACCGAGAGGTTTTTTATAGATATTAAAATGTTTTTTAATATTTTAAAACGTATTTTTGTTGTTTTATTCATAGTTTCCGCAGCGTATGCGATGAAAGTCATTTTATGACCATTTTTTTCATACCTTGGATTATTACATTATTGATATTTTAGTAGGGATTCCAAACTTTTATTTTATTAAATATAGCCTATATTATGAAAGCATAATATAGTATTCTCATGGTGAAAGAATTATCGAAATCTGTTCGGAAGCTTTTGAGATTATTCGTGCCAAACATCCAAAAATACATAGGTCACTTTATAATATTAGTTTATATTTGTCTGACTGTTTGTAGTAAGAAATCTCTGAAACAGAAGGACTTTCACGGGCATATCGCTGACGTTACAAGGAAGAACGTAGGCTAGTGTTAAATAAAAATAGTTAAATAAAGCATACATTGCATACATTGTCATCACCTAGAGAATATGTCGATAAAAGCCATCACAATAATTAAGGTCTGCACAGTTAAATTATTGATGTAATTTAGCTGAAATTAGTCTCCTGCAGTTTCAATTTCAAAATTTAAATTGCCGGAAACAGTCTGCGCAGTATCATCGCATACACTAGATATTCTCACCATAGCTGTAGACCGTCCCCCAAGAAAGGGAATTTTTTGCCTATAATAGCGGCGATTATAGTTTCGCAATGGAAATGCTGCTACCTATCTTCGCCATGGTGCATTGGAGCTCCACAATTTTTTTCATATAAAATATAATTATTTAAATATAATTTCAAATAAAAATACTGACTCCAATGGTTGTGTTCCTATCTTGTGTGCTAAAAGTCGTGAGTTTAAAATCCAGTACAAAAATGTTTATGATGCACATTTTTGTGAGTTCTGTTTTTGGTGTTTGTTTTAAATATGAATTTAAGTATTATATTTATTACTTATCTGTTGTGACAAGCTACGTCGAGGTTATTGCGACAGGGAAAACCTGCGAAGCAATACTTTGCGCCGGATATTCAGGGGCTAAATACTTTGGACAGGTGAAACAGACGCGCCGCCCGCCCTGCATGCCGCGCCCCCGACGTACGCTACACACAGTCTAAGAAATAAACAGTCGATAGCCTCCTAGCACAGCAATTGCTCCATTGGCTCATTAGTTTCTATCGCCAGAATAAATATCTATGGTTATATGCTAAATATCAGATAAGTACAATCTGATGAATTGATAGCAAAATTTGAGACTATGTAGTGATAATGAGGTGTGTTATATAGGGAAGTGCTATTCTACAGGCAGAGTAGAATAGCACTTACCCAATGACTTTTGAAGAATTACGCGGGGCCAATGCAGATTTGGGGATTTAAATGTACCACTATATTGCAATTAGAAGGGCATAAAATCGATTGAATCCAGTATATTTTCATCATAAAAACGCAGAATTGAAGGCATTTATCATCTGCAATAACTCACTGAGTCGGAGATAAAATGTGCGCGTTGATGTCTTATATATAGTTATATATTTATAGTATAGTATAGTTTATAGTATGACAAATAAATATAGATAATTATATATTTATTTGAAATACTGTTGTTCTGCTGTTTGTGCATACTCTGTACACAGCTCAGATATGTGATTCAATAACAATAATCGGATTCTCTTTAACGCCGACTTGCACTCTTCGCTCACCATTAAAATGGCTTAACATCACTGATTCAGTTTGGCGAAATTGAACTCTCCTGCCTATCATTAAGTGTCAAAATATAAAGAACTGTAGCATATTGTATGCAAAGATCATAAATTAGTTTGGTGGTAATGGGACGGTCGGTACGAGCTTGCAAGTAACAAGTGTTACGTGAGTCTCTCGCCGCATTGTTCTGCCGCGGGTCTTTATAGCCGGACCATGCATGTCAGTGTTTAGCAACCATCATCTATTATTATAGGATATGATTAAGCGCTGTGAAGCCGGGGTAATGGAAATACCATTAGTTTAGGGAAAAATGTTCACTGCCTTGTTTTAGCCATAGTTAACCTTGAACCGCGCTTTCACATCATAAGAGTATTATATGTCTGCAAATGTTAAAACTGCATTATCTATTGTGTATTTCTTGTTTATTGATTCAGTACATAATTAATTAAGCATAATACAGTCCTATTTTGTTAGAAAACTCTGTTCTTTTTTTGCTTAAATTATCTTTTATTTCTGTCTTATATATCTTTTATAAAAATCAGTTGTATATACATAAAAATAATAAAATACACATTTATAGAAAATATTTACAAAACACATCTCGATAGATGACTCTGATAAAACTGATTTACTGTCAACAATCCAACAATAAATATGCCAGTGGATACCGATGAATGTATTCGGTGTAATTAAAAGACCCTTGAGTGTGATTTGTAGTGGAGACTAGTGGTGACAGAATATCAGGAAATAGCCGGCAGCTACAGTTAACGCAAGTCTAAATTAGCCGTGTCCTGTCTGCATTACCTGCCTACCTACAGGCTCGCTCGCAGCGGTAACTCTACCTGTTTATACATCCAAATTGCGATCTCACCGATTTGCCGATTCGAGATAAGAAGCAATTAAGCGGCCACGAATATACGACGGTGAATCGCATATACTTCGGCCCGGTTAATAAATAAAATCTTATATTTGCGCTCGCCCACTGCCCAATGAAATATAACGTTTGTTAATTAGGTTATCTCACGGCCGGCATCTACAAAGGGCCACACTTAAAAGGCTCGTTGATATTAAAAACGCGGCTTATAACTTTTATCATAAATCACCCTCTGGCTAAGTCGAGAGGGCGCGCGAAACCGTCTATTCGAACAAAAAATATGCAAGTAATGACTCGCGCACCCTGAGAGCTTTTTTGAGTTTGAGACGCTGCGCTTAGAATTAATTATCTTGTGATCCCAATAATAGCAAAGTGGTGTCAGCTCCGCGGCCGAAAGCATAATTTCAGATTATATCGCATTTTTTATTTTGTGAAATCAAGTAAGTTATAAATGAAAGCTTGATGACTAAATTCGAAGACCCCGGCTCAGTGAATTTTTCATTACATTACATTTGTTACAATTATATCAGTCATCCGTGTTATTAAGTGAATCCAAAAATGATAATAAATAAAAATTATCTGCGTAATATCGAAAACCTTGTTTGCTTAATTTTAACTGCCCGGAATGCCTTCAAATCAAAACGAACTGTTTAAACTACATAATTTTATGTATGGTAATTACTTCTCATTTTCACCTGAATATTAAATATTAAACGATATATGTTTAAGTAGATAGTACAAAAAAATCCTCAGCGCGAGATTTCAATGGCTTGTTAACTTATTGTATGCAATTAATTTTGTTCATTAATTTTTTTTAAGAAAACCATTATTCGCTTACTTAAAAATCCAGTAAAGAGCTTCATAACCCGTACCTTTAATCCCGTTAATATATGTAAAATGATTTTTTATCCCACAAACTTCGAAATAAACTGAGAATCGTCGAGCGTTATAATTGGAAATAAATTTATATCGATACGAATATCTCGGACATTTTCCCTTTGGAGCGCCCAGGTTGTTTTCAACGACAGGGTAGATGGTGCGGTAATATATGTCATGTGTGTTTGGTTCAGAGTTGTTTTTAGTTTGGTGGTATATGTTTGTTGGTACGTTTGGTTTGAAGTGGCGTGGTACACGCGGGCATAGAGCGAGTGGTGCAAATTCGTCACGGATGCTTATCGAGCTGGCCGCCGATAAAGGCATGTCGATGTTTTATTATTGCGGGAAGGCTCGGCAATCGCGCCGCTCTGCTTTCGACGGCTCTCACGCGTTCATTATGTTGTATATTGATCTTTAATGTGTCCTCCGTCGTAAATAATTACCGTATTCTATTTGTTTGCAAATTATCTGTCGTGTACGTTGTCACGAAAGTAATTACATTAAATAATAATAACGGTTAATCATTTTTCTTTTCACATTTCTAATTTATTACTAAAATATATGAATATTCTCGGTAAAATCTTGTCTAAGTTTGTATTCTTATAAGTGTTGATATCTGATTGAAACCTGAGGCAACATATATTAGTTTTATCTTGTACTGCAATGGTCAAATTAAATTTGATAAAAAAACGTAGTAAAGAGGTAACTGTAACTTTTTTAATATTTACAGGGACTTAACAATTTATAGGTGAACGTTAGTTCATTATTATTATCAGGGAAAGTTAGTACGATTGATTACCATAAATACATACCTATGGCGTAGATACAGTTCATTGAATAAATTATTATTGAGTATAATTCAGAACTGTGTTTATGATGATATAATAAGTGAAATGGAAGTTAAGAGTTACAATACAAAAAAGTATAGTCATTTTAGACAACATCGCAGTCATTGAACTGAACTTATTAAAGCATTGTGTTACAGGGAAAACAATGTTTTATATAGTTACCAACTACGAAACTCTGTGTCAACGCATAGGTATCATATTTTTTTGTCGCTGCGCGTACCCGCGACCCTGGTGTCTCAATCGGCGCTGTAGTTAACTAGGAGACGAATGTACAACAAATCCTATTTTTGTTACTCTTAATTCAATGTCTATTTGAGTTCACATTCAGTGATCTATTTAAAAAAATATTAAATTTAAGCATTATTTAGTGATAACCATTTATTTAATTTCCTCACTACAAGAGCCTTAGTAACAAGTTTGTATGTACTCGTACCTATGTGTATACGTTACATAAATTGCCAGCCTGCAACGGGATATTTTTGTTAACATTTGCGACCTGCTAATTTAACATACACTACATAGGCCGAATCGATTTATGTAAATCGGGATCTTTTTGTAAGACCTAAGTTACCATATGCGACATAGGCCGTATCGTTTGATTGTGTAACATTTAGACTTTTTAATTCATTTACAGCTCTAAGGATTTAAAATTGACTACAGAAAGGAGGGCCGAGTGATCTGATAAGATTTCCGTTTGAAATATGACAGCCCTTACCCGCTGTTAGTTCTACAAGACAAGGCAAGACTGTCGTCGTCGGCTGATGGCAGCAAACGTCAGTCCTAACTATACTCACTGTCTCGATTACATCGGCTGTACCACCCCCAAACACCTAGAGTTCTGCGAGGATCAAGAAAAGATACCGAGTATAAGAGCTATCGCTTGTTGTGCTCTTCGAAGCATGAAGAAAGTCTACATACAAATAGACAAGTAAATAAATATAATAGTATTTATGTTGTTTTTAAAACATATATCGTATCTTTTTAAAACTTTAAATTCATGGGAGGTTGAGGCAGTTTTTATTTCAGGAAAGATTGATACTTATTTTAATCTGACCTATTGATAACTGATGCCAGCGCCAAAAATAGTTTCCTGGGTTAAGTAAATGGACAATGAAATGTTCAAACATTTTCGATGTCAAGGTTGTAGGTACTTATTGGGAAAAAATACGCGTTTCCTTTAGCAATTAAGCAATACTGCTAAAAAGGACCCAATGACACGTTCGGTAGTGTTCTCTTGTGCGCCAAAGGTCGATCCCAATCCAGGACAAATATTTACCTATTTAGCGAGCATCTGTGTTTCTTAAGTACGAGTAATTGTGTGTTTAATTATTATACTTGCAGTTCTTTATTTGTCAGGTATCAGACAAGTGCTTTGAGTCAGAGTCAGAGTTAGATGCAGTATGACTTTTTTAAAAAATATATAAAAGATGTATTTGCAGATTTAAAATCTGGTATCTACAAAAAAATGAGGATGCAAGAATTAGTTGGTTATTGCTTCGATATAATTCTACTAAATTATCAGACAGCATTTCAGGCTCAGTGATGTGCGCTGATGCCGCAAGGGGGCGGCAGTTTTTGCCCGGTTCGTCCACCTTTCCGCCATCCACGGCTTCATGAAACGGTACCGCCAAAAAACAGGTTCGTGACCGATACGCTACACTTTTTTTGCCTTTCGAAAGTCAATATCTAGTTATCGCAATACTTTTCTAGTTGGTTCAATATTGGACATTATTTGCTCGAGATGGAATTTAGGTGAATTTTTTGGAACCAATTTCAATACTAAAATAAATTTGGGACTTCATAAATTTGTACTAAAATAAGTATTTACTACTAAAATAGTACTAAATACTAAAATGCTAAAATAGTAATTTGTACTATAATAATAAAAAGTTATATACTTTAAAGAATGGGACATAGACTGGTGCATAAATAAAATGAAACAACAACAAACATAATATTGTTTTCATCGGCAACATTTGTAAAAATATGTCTAGATTTCATTATATTTGAAAAAAAATGCGTCTAGATTCAAAAAATCTTATTGAACTGAAAATCTAATGAATTTTGTGTCGGGTTTCAAGAAAGATTTAATATAAGTGTCTAAGTACATTTTTGTAGATCATGTCTACTTGTATTCTCTTTACATTTTTATTTACTTTAAGAATTGATAAAATTTGTAATTGTATTTTTGTTTCTTATATTTTATGTTTAGACTTAATTATTTATACAAAACCAACCGACCCACTGATTATATCTGATCACAGCCATAAACTTAAATAATATATATTTAAAGTAGAAATTTAAAAAAAAATCTCACAAAAATATGGAGGTTTATCAAGTTTTAAATATAAGAAATATTACGGATGTGAAATTTATGCTTCAGCAATATAAGATACTCCTTATATCATTGGAAACGCGGATTGATGACGTGATATATAGATATAAGAACAAAGTATAGGAACCAGGAAGTCAGGTTGTATTAGTTACGATAATTCCAGAATAAGATCCATTTTACCGTCAATGCTTTCCGTTGTATTTTCTCGACTGACAAACCTGAATCTTGTTAGAATATTTTTTTAAAGATTTATTTAATCTTTTTAATATTTTGTTCGACTTTTCCGTTTCTTTATGGCAAATACTTCTTAAAAACTTGAATCTATTTTTAGACTACACATACAACTATGTACGTTTAGAAATAAATGAAAGATAACGATTTCATTTTTAATTTGCTATCTATCACTTTATTTGTATCCATTTAGTAGTTGTGGCAGATTGAAATACAACCTGTGTATTTTGCAAAAAAAGTTGTATAAATCAAGTGGGTACTTATTTATGTGATTCAGCTCTTTTTAAAAGTAATTCATGTCTAGATTTATATCAGACAATTAAATTACTAGAGCATCTATCATGAAGCTGTTTCTGAATTGAATGAGCGGGCAGGTATTAAGTAAGCACCTCATTTACATTTAAAATTCACTTACGGTACTGTGTATCATCAATTCGTCGTGACTGTTTCATCTCGCCGGTAAAATTACAATGCTGAGAATTTTAATAACACTCATTCATCCTCGAATCGGTGTATAATTCAAATCTCTTTTTCTGTATCATCGTAATTTACATACGCTAAATAAAAAGCGGTGTCATCACAAAAGATATTTGGAGGCAATATAAACATAATATCAATTTAAATTCCTTGTTAGTGGAGCGAAAGCCGACATTATACCTGAATCTCGGGATTTCTTATTGGCGGATGGCCGGACCAATTGGAGCGCAGGTCGGGTGTCGCGCACGGGGCGCTCGGCGGGCGGCCGGGCGGACGGGCCGAGCGCCGGGCTCTCCTCGCCTCAGTTGCTCTCTACTCCTCGCCTCGAAGCGACGTGCTCACTCATACGTGTTTTTGTTTTTATTGACTTTAACATCATTTGTTCCTCTATTGGTGCAAGTGACCATGCCGCGACCTTCGCGTGAATCCTATGGTGACCAAAAACCTCCGTACTCTTATATCTCTTTGACGGCCATGGCGATCTGGAGCTCTCCAGAACGAATGCTGCCGCTGTCAGAGATCTACCGGTTCATCACTGACCGGTTCCCTTACTACCGGCGCAATACCCAGCGGTGGCAAAACTCGCTCCGGCACAATCTCTCGTTCAACGACTGTTTCGTGAAAGTACCGCGACGACCCGACAGGCCCGGAAAAGGCGCTTACTGGACTCTACATCCTCAGGCTTTTGACATGTTTGAAAACGGCTCACTGCTCAGAAGGCGTAAGCGCTTCAAGTTGCAGAAAGGAGAGAAGGACAACCTCAACGCCGAACTGGCTGCGCTCGCTAGTTTCAACAGAGCGTTCCTGGCACGCCAGGCTGGAGCGCCGCCACCACCGACAATATCGAGCGCAAGCCTGTACACGCCTCCGATGTGCCCGCAGTTGAGTCCCGAGCCGGCGGAGTTACCGGAGGTGGCGACAATGACGATGCTGCCCCGAGAGAGGCCACGGAGGGCGTTCACGATAGACGCACTATTGGAGCCAGAGCCACCGCGTACGTCACCGTCCCCGCCGTCACCTCTGCAGCCGCAGCAGATGCTACCTCTGGCGCCAATGCCGCGGCTAGAGCTGACGATGCCGCCGCCATACGTGTTGGCAGCTCAGCGGTACCATGCAGAGCTTTTGCAAGCGGCGGCACACGCGCTTCGTCCCTGCTACCTGCCGCCGCCGCCGCTACCGGTCGCGTGACATCCACAACTTCACTGTTCCAATAACTCGTGCAATGCTAGATTGTAAGTACAGACTTGTAATATTACAAAACCTACTCATATGATGTCCAGTGAAGTGATTATTTGAATTAAAGTAACGCGGATGTATCTCTGGTCAAATACCCCGACTTCACAGAGAATAAATAAAGAATGTAGTATTGAATATAACTGCTAAACCCGAACTTGCATTTAACTACTAACAAAATATTATTGTAAAATAGCGATGAAAATTTCCACTTTAATGTATCAAGAGTGTTATCTTCATTTATATATTTTTTTGAATATGGAGAAAGCATTATCACTATTTATGAGATCTCACTTGTAGGTATTTGTAGTTAATTATATGTATTAGATAGTTATTCTAATTACTGAATAGGTATTTATTAAACAATAGGTTTCGTTAGATAAAATTGATTCACGGCGGATTACCGCAATTACATCAGAGTAAATCAAACATATACTTTATTGCATTACAACGTTATGCCAGTGTTTGTAAATATGCTTCTAATGATTGTAATCAATTAAAGTTGTAGATAGAGTAATTGTAAAGAGTGAAGTTGTTGTACCTACAATATAAATGTGTTATTTATTTAATATAAGGATATAGACGTTTTAATTTTATTGTTTTTTTCATAGATAGTACCTATCTTTGTAAATACTGTTTTGTTGTAACTAAATTGAATAGTAATATTAAATTGAATAATTAATACATATAGGACTATTGTTTTATTAATATTCATGACAAACATCCTAGTTAACCTTTCTATACTAAAGTAGACAACTATAAAGATGACTCATAAAATTATAATTTCTTGTCCCTAAAAAGGAATGTGTACATAATTTTTTTTTCATTTTATACTGCACTATATTTATTTGAAAGATGACCGAATAGGGAGATCTTCAATAAAAAAATTCTATACATGTAATTAACCATTACCTACAATATAAAAACTAGTATCAATAACATTTACCTTTTTTGAACAAATGTTTTGTAAAGGTTGTATTATTAATAGCTTTCACTTTTCAAATAAAAACAATAAGGCGCTTGGCCTGGTTTCCTATGCGGTTAACGTCACTGACGGACGACTTCAATGGCAGATCTTGGAATGGTCTTGTCTAAATTCCATTGACGTTTTCGAGCATTGCTGTTCGTCGTGGGGGGTGTACGTATCTCCGATAAAATCCGTCATAGAGTGGGACAAAAAAGGTCGCGGTGGTGGTCTTTTTCACGGTGTAACGCAGCGCATCGGTCCCGTTTGTCCGCTAATAAGTCGTGATATTGGATTGTGGCTTCAATCTAGCTGAATCATGGTTGCCCTTGTTACGGGAAGATGGTACAGAACATACTTTAGCTTAGTCGTTGCCAGCTACTGGCCGTTATCGGTTTATAAAGGTCATGATGATTTTTATATAAGAGTACTGTTTTTATAGGTCCTAAAATATTTTTGAATACATATAAAATATTTTAGATTATAAATCAACTGCATTATTATTATTTGCACTTTGTAATTAATCCATTTGGTAAAAATTCACTGTTGCTTACTCATCGAAAATCAAGATATGATAGGAATAAACTACCTGTCTGATTTGAAAAAAACAGTTTTAGATATTCCATTTATTGGCACTGATTGTCAAGTTTAGCACATTCCACTACGGCAAATAGGAGCGGAGCACAAATAATACTTGGTTTGTTCTTCAGGTTATCGCGGATGAAACCGCAGGCAATAGTAGTAGATATCGAATAAAGGCAAGTATTGCGAGTTGAAAACGGCAAAAAATATTTACTCGTATGCTGTGTAGGAAATATTTTAAATGATAATATGTTATCTATGCACTTATGCACAGACTGCTACATGTAAACAATACATGACTATCTCAATACATACACAAGAAATAGGCGTTGCAGACTTGTTTTTCCGGACAGTTTGAAATAATAATTTATTTCAAACTACCCGGAATTAAACATATACAGTAGCAGAAGGAATGATATTTATCGTGCCAATATTTTATTACCTCTTTTTAGTAACATCGAAAATTATAAAACTTCCTTTAAATAGAGTCAAAGACCCAGCTACATTTTAGTTGAGTAATCATTTTGAAAATTAAAATAAAATTTTGTACATGAATTTCCACGGAAAAACAAGCCAAAATAAGACCAAAATAAAAAAGACCAAAATGCTAGCCTATGTAGTGTTTATGACAAATTTTTATTGATGAGTATACAATTATTATACTTATCAATAAGAATTTGTCATAAACATTTTTCATTATGATAAGTGTAAATAAATGTAGTAGTTAATTAAACATCAGATCTTAAGATACTACAAAAAATACATTTTTTCTAAAACGCTGTTTATTTTATGTTTAACTATTTACAGTTCTACAATATTTATATAGTTATACTTGCAGTCTTACGACTGGAATATGATTTGCACATCTTATTATATAATATACGACTTCGTCCGCGTGGAATGATGACTTTATATTAATTTTCATTGATAAATGGACTATTCAACACTAAAAAAATTTTTTAATAAGGGACCAGTGGACCTGACAAAACTCTTCAGCTTTATAATATTAGTTTAGATTATGACGTGAGTTACAAACTCATGAATCTCATGTTTGAATCTGAACTCAAGGTACACTTCTATTATCGCCATAGCAACTTTACAACGTCCTCTGCTATACGTAGACCTCCCCAAGGAACGGTGAATTACAATTGTCACGCCGGGCGCGCGTGCTGGCGATTGAAGAGCGCAGCTTTGTGATAGGCATGCCGCTGCCCGTATTCGCCTTGTTACATTTGATCTGTGCTATTTCTGGTGGAAATACCGTAATCAGTCGGTTTCTGTACATTATTACGACTCCTGGCACAGGATTTACTGCGGTATTCCACGGTCAAACTAACATTATTTTCTAAACGGATACTTTCATAATTTGTGTGATGTCTTAGACTGAGGTATTATTTATTACAGAAATAGACAGTGACTTATGTGTGACATATGTCTTCATGTGGAATTTCCCTTGATGTCAGCTACGAGTTATTTACACAACTGTATGTAAACCATTTTGGTTACTATTTGCGTCATATGTAAGTGGTATAAGTTTCAACGTTCAAACAGTTTTTGGCAATTCTTACATGAGCCCATTACATATAAACTTAATTGACTATTAAAAATATAAATATATGTAGTACTATGTTTCTAGTGGATTTTTTAATGGTTATAAATCCATTAGGTTCATAGTAGGTAGTTTTTATATGGACGAAACATAGGCGAATTCATTATCAAAATTCTACCAAAAATACTATCGTCTCGTGATCGGGATGCTGCTGCTCCTCTTCGCCCTGTTATACATTTAAGCTACGTTGTCTCGTTTGGTTATTATTTATCGGTTCTGAGTTACCTCATATGACACGTCAGGTCACATCAGTCTAAACTACGCTGCACCTAATAGCTTACATACGTATTGTTACAACCAAAGTTATTATATACATTGCGGGTTATCCAAATAGAAAATGAATAATATATAAATTAATCTCTCAGCTGTCTTATGGTTTGTAAATAAGTATTAAGTAAAAAAGTTATTTTATTTTATTTATTCATATATACGTTCACGTGAGGTGGCACTAAACTCAGCCACAAATGTTTGGAAACTCTAAATGTAGGCAAAATTAACGATTCCACATTAGGTAGTAATAATAAAATTACCGTTTCACGTTGTGGCTCGGGATGAACTTTTCAAATACTGAACCGATTTTCATAGAGTTAGGCTTACTGTGTACCTGAGAGATAGGCGCATTAGTTTACATCTTCATTTAAGTTGCAATATTTTTTCATAATAAATCTTTATAGACAGACGTTTATCGTGTTAGCTAGTAAAATATAGATTTATGTATATACTGTAGGTAGTGCTAATAATGGCTTACTTGCTAAGAAATATTTTGAGTAACATGCACATATTGTTTTTAAATTGTCTATTTTGATATAAAATTTTTCATTTTTATTAAGAAATTAATATCTCCGGTTTAAAGGAATATATAAAATAAACAAGACAGAGTGCAACCATGTTTTCTTCCATCCATCTCTTCTTGAATTGAATATGAAGGTGAAATACATAGACACAATTACAAACCTGTTACATCTTATATGAGATAAACATTGCTTTCGTGTTCGATATATTTTTATTATTTTTAAATTTAATTTCGCAGAAAGAATACAAAAAGGCAAAAGTTTTTTTTTTAATTACTAAGTTCAAATAAAATATTATTAAAAAAGGGAAAAATAAGAAAATGAGAGAAAATTAATAAATCACTAAAATGATGTATATTCAGAAAAATTCTAATAGAGACAGAAAATATATATTTCTGTTTTAAAATTAACTACGTACTAATTTAATAAAAATATTAAGATTATGTTGACTATTTTGCTCTCAAAAACTCTTCACAGTCCAACTAAAAATCTAAACAAAAATACTATAAATATTTAGTTATTTGCATGTTAGTGGCAGAGATTGTTGTGAATCAACATTAAAATCCACATAAAAGTCACAATAAAAAAATAACCACCCAATCTTGTACAAATAATAAATATTTGTAAAGGCAGCTGTTTGAAAAGGATCATTACACGAGCCTAAAATAATAATCGGGTTCTCTTAGCACTTCTGTTGACGTTTTTGCTTGAACACCTTTGCACGAAACTGTGTTGCCTATAATTTTGAAATTAATATCTAACACATTGTGCCTATCCGTCGGCCGCTGGATTCGCCGTTTTTATAGCTTTCCCGACACCGTAACTTGTAATTATTTCCACCATGATATTGCCTTAAGGGTTTCCAAAAATAACCTTCAAAGCAATATAGACCCTTTTCTCTTCTGTATACATTTGAAAAAGTTGAACCGTGGCATTGGATAGAAATCAAAATTAAACTTAATTTGGTTCCTTTGTTCCTTTAACAGTTTAAAAACGATCTTATAGCGATTTTTCGTAAACGAATTTGCTTTTGATAGCGAATGATAGAAGTGGGTCAAAATGATTTTAAAATAGTTTTAAAAATTTATATTCATATTTGTGGGGAAATCAGCAATTAGTAACATTAGGTAAAATGATTTAATTAACAAAGTGGTCGTAAGTGTACGAGGCGGTATGACCTAATTTGTAAAATTTGTTTATTTTTATATTTGAAATAAATTGCCTAGGATTGAATTAACTTCAAAATTTATCTATATGTAATTTTATATTATAATCGTAGTGAAAAAATATTAATCGCTAAAAAGTCCTCAGCAAGCAAGCAGTTTAGTAAAAAGATATTTTAATAGTATATTTTCTCCACTTACGAAGTGATATACTATTTATTATAATTTATGTCTATATATGCAAATATAAAGTATGTCACATTACCAAAAATGGTACATAATAAATGATTGATTCAATGCCAAATATGGATAAATACTCTTTTAAAGTATTTTCTAAATAATTGATGCGGTTTGCATTATTTTTTAATTGCATTCATCATTTTCGATGCAACATTATTGGTAGATACAGATACTATATAGGCAAGCAAGTAAATCGTCATACTGCCGAATCAGTGTCAAAATGTTTCTTTTACTATTACTTTATCCATTCCAGTTGTTAACCGATCTTGGAAATTCCATTGTAAATATGGTGTTGTTATTCTTTTTGAGTTTTATTTTTATTTCGTTATTCCATGTAATCATATTATTATGATAATGTTTACGCCATATATATTACTAAATATATATATAAGAAATAATAAATAAACTACATACGAAACTCAAAATAAACAACAAAGGAGTCAATACTTAAAATTTAGCTGTATCAAGAATTATGGTGTCACATAGAACAGAAACAGAGGTTAAATCAATTTTTATCTTTTTCTACGGTTAGTAGTATAAAACTAAGGGTCAATTTATAAAGAACGATATCATTTTGTAGCCCCAAGTGACAGTACAAATAAGGAACAAACCACGAGGGGTATTTAGGTATCAAGTTAACGAATTATTAGTGTCATAAGAAATAGTTGTCAATAATATAAAACAGTTAAAGAAAATGTGTTGAATATGTTAGACATATTTTTAGTATTATTAACGAAGATATTATTTTTTCATACCAACTAATTAAAATAAGTAGTAACATAATGACGAGAAAAATATTAACGTATTTATATTTTAAGTAACTGAACTATTCTTATAAGATCTTAGTTAAACTATGAAAGTTAGGTTGCATCGATATAGTTATACCTCTTATTTCATTATACCGACTAAGTACAATATTTAACTCATTTGAATGGTTCCAAAAAAATTTTTTATGTAAAATGAAAAATGGTTTTATCAATTCAGATCAACTAAGTCAAGTCAAACTTTTATATGCTAAAAAAAATATGTTTAAGCAATTTTTAAATTTATTTGCGGATAAAAGTACTTACACTTAAAAACACTATTAAAAATAGGTGTTTTCCGAATTAAAAAAACAATACTATAATTCAAACTTTTCTTTTCTTCTAAAATACTCAATATAAAGTCAAAATAAAAGCTTATTTTATTGGCCTCTGGCAACTTAAATGTGTAATCGTATTCTGTGTAGGTACTCAACGATTTGCCGCCAGCCAGTAAATCTTGGCTACTATTTTTTTCAATGATCCCGTTTCCTAATATGTGAGGTAATTATTACAAAAATGGGCTTAAAGTAATTCTAAAAGTGCCATGGAACTTTTGTAAATATTTGTTATTAGATGACATATGACAACACCTTTGATTAAATTTTTTTGTAATAGGCGTTTAGATTGACTTTATTGAAAAAACACTGACATACTTATTCTAAGGGGATTAGATTTAAAGTATCAACTTTAAAAAGTCATTAATCATTTATTATCCACTAAGCCAGAATGTAAATGGAACAGATTGTATTAAAGTTCGTACCTATAAGACATTATTATCAATAGTATATATGTAAAACTTAAGAGTTTGGTTAAATGCGCTAATGAAGGTGAACGAAAAAAAGTATCTCAGAACTGAGAAAATTTTTGTGTTGGATAGTCTATTTATTGGGGAAGGCTCAAGCTATAAAACGTTACGCTCTGACCAATAGGATCGTCTGTAATAGCATGTGTTTTCCTTAAATTAAACGAAGTGAAAACGCGGGGTTATTTTGAGTAATTGTGATATTATTGTTTGGATAAAAAACATTATGATCGTATCCAACAGGATTATGTTACTGTATTGTTTGGCCTCATAAAAAGCAAAATAACATGACACTTTCAATAACACCAGGTTTATATAAAGGGCATTTGTGACGACCCACTATGTTTAATGGTACATATGGTGAGTGGTGGTTGTTTAAGTTATTTTAAATTTTAGAACTAACAATATCAATGTTTTAAATAAAGCAATAAGCATAGCATTGTTTATTTTCATGAAAGTTTTTTATGATTTGTTGGAATAAACTATGTGCATACTATTAATTGTAAGTAGAATGCACTGTAGAAGAGATTGCGAAAATATATATCCAATATAGCTGGTTGCACGTTAATCACAAAAATGCGTACTTATATCATTTATGATATACTTTATAACAAAAAATGAATCATCAATTCGTAAATATGTATATCGTGATGCAGGTATAGTTTTTCAACGACGAATAATAACAATACATCAAGCATGTTTCTATTCTAACTAAATCAATTGCCCCTCCCTAACTGGGAAGAAACAATGTCGTCACGCCGTTCGCGGTGTCGGCGTATTGTCGATGTCGGCGATCGGCGTCGTGTCGGCGAAGTGTCATGTCGGTGAACAGGCAAAGACGACCCGCTGTGGTTCCGGCGATTGTATCTGCGGCCCGCCCCCAGCGCATTCGTTCGAACCTGATTTGTTCAATTTAACAATTGACTTTATTTCTATTTAGTTTTAGTTTGTCTTTTGTTGTTCGCCTTTCAATGTGTGTTTTTTGTTTCTATCAATTTGTATTTTATAAAACAGTTCTTTTATTTTTTCGTTACGATTGTTTTTATTAGAAAAGGTCGAGCAACCATACATAGAAAACTTAAATTAGAACTAGACGTATTATTGTCAAAGTACGTGTGGACTTAGGCTATTCTTTTGAAATAATTCCTCACAAGGATAAATAAGTTTTTAAATATTTTACCAATGACTGTTAGATTGAAACAGTTTGGAAATATATGATTAATTAATTGGTCACCTGCTTCAAAAAGATATGACATCATATAATGATCGCCATAATGGAAGTTAGATATACCACTTGCAGTCAAAAGAAGCATCGATATCATATTGACAGGGAGCGCGCTACCCTACTCGGTGTTAGAAATAATCATTATTTTCTTTAATTTTATTATGAAAAGTTTGTTTACTTACCATCTAGGTATAATAAGGTAGGGGTACCATTAAACGTTATGGAATTCTTTGACACTAATTGCTCATGATTACAGAGCGCCATAGCGTTTCGTATGAGCTTGCCGTGTTAGATGTGAAGTGAGAGTCGATTTATTCATGTTCAGTTAAATGAAAAACATTTTTGACATGATATATATATATATATATATATATATATCAACACATTTAAACTTGTTAAATAAGGCAGTTATATTTAAGGTTTTATTTATGTTAAAATTAATAAATAATATACAATTTTGTCGTCACGTTATTTTTTTATCATAATACACAGTAACCCACAATTAGAAAATAGTAATAGGTACATGAGGTTCCCGGTTTTAATAACCGGTCCTATGTTGTATAATGTGATAAATTGTGGCCATAATGCGATAATGTCATGCTCATTCGAGCGATGTTCCTCTAACCGCTTCCGTCAACAAGATACACGCGAAGGACTTGTCGAAAAAATATTGTAAGAATCGTCGATTACTAATTTCTATGTTAATCTATGTATTGGTTCGGTAGCAATTAGTATATATATAATCTACTCGACTTGGAGGATATACTTATGGCGGATTTTAAATAACCTTATAAATATTGCCGACTCAATTTGATTTTTCAATAATTTTTAGCCATGCCAATTATGTTAATTAATAGTTCAGTTGAATAAGAGATAAGATAAAAGATAGAAATGTTAACGGATTTTTATGAAAATTTAGCGCCTGTCGGTTTGTCATTTCACACGTTTGCAAAAAAAGGAATATAATAGAACGACTCTACCTGTCAGATTTTCACAGCCATTAAGTTTCAATTGTTTGCTAATAACGCATTTTTTGCAGATATTCGGCATTTCGAGCTGGCCATTACGATGCGTGTTTTTGTAAACGCACTTCACATCTTTGTCTCTGGTCGAGGTTTTGCGTTTTGGGTAGAGTCGTTTTTGTGACGTGTTGGTGTGATATATTGCAGGTGAGTTGTCATTAGGTTACGTATGGCATCGGCGCTCGCTGGCGGCGGGAACGAGCGGCCGGCGCCGTTTGATCTCGCCGACCGATACCGTTCTGTTCACCGCTTTTTGTGGCGCGCGTTTAGGATGCTGCCAGTTTTTGTCCGATGTTTGTAATACCGAGTGTGTGGGACTTGACATGTAGGTAACCATTATTAATTCATTCGTTTGTTATTGTTGCATACCGATCCTCTGATAAGCCATATTGTAATGTTTGGTTAACCTATTTCATTTTGTGTGTTCGTGACTTAGTATCGTAGGAAACATAGTTAATATTGCACAAATGCTAGGAAGTCGGCGCTATCGGCGGCCATTAGACAAATTGTGAGTGATTTTGAGTTAGTTACTCATAAACGATTTATTTAATGTTTGCACGCGAAGTAATAAAGTGTCTGGGTATCAATTACACGAATGAGGCATTTGCATAAAATTAAATATAGCCATTCGGGTAATCGCCCGCGATTAAGTAAGTTTTTACACATTACCTATTTCATCACAATAAACCTATTTTTGTTTTTATATCGCTTATTTTATTAGTTCTTGTAATTGCCACAAATATTTTAATAGCTTTAATAGCGGTTTTTAACATACAATTTTGCCACTTTTTAAGTATTTTTATAGTTCTTATTTGCAGTCAGAGTAATAAAAGCTAATAAGAGTTAGTGTAGGGGAAGGTGTTATACCTATGGACGGTTTTACCTGTGGACACCTCCGATATCTTTAAAAATTTATACAGGAATTTAATGAATTGAACGCATCCGTAAAGTATTTTTGATATATGGCAACACTGACTAGTAGCCATTTTGTGTTTGTTATTGTGTAGCTAGTAACGGACTGTTAAAGGTTTTCTACAAAAAAAGTAAGTATTTACATCATTTTCGTTCTATATTTTTGTGAATATATGCAGAGTATATATTATTATCTTGGGTCAGAATGTAGTGTACATTGTTAAACATCTATTTTCAGTGGTTTAACAGTGTAAAGTAGTACCGATTATGGCGATAATATGTTTTTAGGTTATAATGTCCGATTTGTACCTATGGACATCAAAGAGTATGTACCCGTGGACTGTCCACAGGTACAAACTTTGGATTTAATATATTACTTTATTAGCAAATTCATAATTAGAAGTAATTTGGTCCTGTTTTTTCAGTGCCTCGTAGTAAGAGTGGAAAAACACGACGTAAGCTGTGTCCAGAGACATTGTCTGAGGCAGTTAAAGAGGCAAGAAATGGATGTTCTGTACGAAAAGCTGCAGAAAAATATGAAATACCAAAATCTACGATATTTAAATACCTTCGCATGAATAAGGACAAGGATCTGGATCTTAATAGTGTAGATATTTTGAGAAATGACGTAAAGAAAGTATTCAATAAGGATGAAGAGAAACAGCTAGAAGAATATTTAGAAAAAGCAGCTTACCTACACATTGGATTAAATGTTAAGCAAGTCAGAGAACTAGCATACCAGTTTGCGGTGATGAAGCAAAAACAAAATATCCCAAATAGCTGGCACCAACACAAATTGGCTGGCATGGCTAAGATACTATCGTCAACGTCATTCACATTTGTCTCTACGGAAGCCTGAAGGAACCAGTTTGGCGCGAGCAAGTAGTTTTAACAAATCTAATGTTTCTAAGTTCTTTGACAACCTCCAAAAAGTAATTGAAAAACACCAATTTACCCCCGAAAACATTTATAATCTGGATGAGACTGGGATATCCACAGTTCATAATCCGAGAAAAGTGCTGGCTCCAAAGAAAATAAAACAGCTAGGTAAATTAACATCAGGAGAAAGAGGGGTAAATAACACCATGATTGCCTGTATAAATGCTATTGGAAATTCAGTTCCCCCTTTGATAATATTCCCTAGAGTTTTCTTTAAAGAGAATATGTTAAAAGGTGCTCCCCCAGGTACGATTGGTGCAGCTAACCAATCCGGATGGTCAACTGAATTGATCTTCAGGAAATATCTGGATCATTTTATAAAGTTTGCAAAACCTATGAAAGAATGTCCGGTCCTCTTGTTAATGGACAACCATGAAACACATATCTCAATTGATATCATTGAAAAAGCCGTCGATAATGGTATAGTTCTGCTCACATTGCCTCCACACACATCAGATAATTTACAACCTTTAGATCGTTGCGTTTTTGGGCCATTTAAGGCGCAATACAACAAAGCAGCCGATAAATGGATGCTAAATCATTCTGGAAAACCTATCACAATTTACGACATTTCAGAAATTGTCGGTGATGCATATCCCCTTGCTTTCACACTCAAAAATATTATTAAAAGTTTCGAAGTAACAGGCATTTGCCCATTTAATAGAGATATATTCAGTGAAGAAGATTTTTTATGCTCATTTGTTACTGATCGACCGGAGCTATTGACCACAGTTTCAGACTGTACTCAAAGTCGATCTCTCACGGAAGGGTCGAAAATCATCTTCAACTGCAATCATGATGAAAATCTTAATGTCTACTCGGAGATACAACAACCTAATGATAGTGTAGAAGAGGTAATGCCTATTGCTGGACCATCTGAAATTTGTCATTTAAATCAGGATACAGAAACTCAGTCTACTGCTGTTTGTCAGTTCTCTCTGGATGGGACTAGTGAAGATATGAAAAATGCACCAATCACTCCGAAAAAAGAGCTTCACAAAATAACGCCGGAATCTGTATGCCCGTTCCTAAAAGCAGACCCTCGAAAAGCAGCTAGACGAGGAAGGAAACCTGGAAAGAGTAGAATTTTAACTGATACACCTGAAAAAAATGAAATAAAGCAATTAATAAAGCAGAAAAAAAAAGAAAAATAGAAGAAAAGAAAAAAATAAGAAAAAAAATATACCGGAAAAGACAAAAAATCCTTTTTTGTCGTCGTTAGCGAAAAGAACATCTCAACAGCAGAAAAAAAAGTCACAATTCTGGATGACGAGGTGTTTGTTACCTTATGCCATGTGTATAGTATGTAAAAGACATGAAAATGTTAACAAAATGCTTGATTGTTCTCTATGTGAATTTAAATATCACAAGAAATGTGTATCAAGATCACATAGAGATATTTTTGAATCAGATGATGAGTCGGACTTTGTATGTGAGAAATGTTATATTTTAGATGATGATGATGATTCAGATACCTTTGATGACACTGCCTTAGCATTATATAAACAGTATTGCGAAGCCAAAAATAAATTTAACTGATTATTTAATGTTATTAGTTACGTTATAAAGAGTCTCTGTTAAGTTTTCTACAATATTTTTTTGTGATATAAAAAAAATTGCGTGCAACATTTTCACTTGTCACGTTTTTATAGAAGTGCAGAAAAAAATTTAAGTGATATTCTAAGTTCACAGTTATCCTAAGTAAACCAGTCTTTTGCCACGTGATTCGACGCACTGTCGTTATATACTCATCAGCCAACTTCTACCAGGTCATTGTAGGATGATAATTTTTAAGTCATTATTTGCCCAGATTAGTACACAGTTTAGCGACTGTCATGTATAATTTGAGCGCGCCGTCTGTTTGCTCAACCCTAATTTTAAAGTTATCAAGCATGTGTCACAGGAAAAACAAGGCAAAAAACGTATTGCTTGTATGTAATTTGAACGGCTCTTGGATGCAGGTAGGCTGCATTTGTTAAACATTATAAACTAATGAGATCAGAAAGATGTAAAAATAATAGAGATATCTAATTATGTAATTGTCTCACATTAAAACTGCTTTTCAGAATCACGCCAATTAAATCATTATCTACATACCATAATAAAGCATAGTATATAGAATCTGTTGAGTTTAGTTATTCTAAGTTCTGGGAATCTATTGACAAAATCTTAATGATTCATACACATAATGAACAAGTCTTTTGTGACAGTCAAATTAAATGCATGTTAAATTCGTGATGAATAAGGTATCTAATCAAGCATATTTCATAAATTTCTTGGTGCTTTATTATTGGTATTAAGCAAATTTTAACTGATGAAAAGCACTAAGATATGGCAGTATATGTTATCGTAGGTATAGTGCCCAGAGTAACATAAATATGAAATATACGTGATTCACGCATAATAAAAGTAGGCATAATTGCCAGTGGGTACACGACTGAAAGGGCGCGAGCAAAAAATAAGTGCGCCTGTGAACGTTCCTTGAAAGAATTACGTGCCATGAACATCCATTCAATTTCCCCGGCGGCTAAAAAATGAAGGTACGAACAACATTAGCAGCTTCTTTGTCGTGCACTGGAACTGATTTTGCATCATTATAAACGACGCGAGATTGATTCTCGCACAATGGGCCTGTCAACCACTCTGGCGAGCGAAGCGTTGCCCCTCATTGTTGTTATAACAAAATGAAGTCGTAATGAGTAGGAGTGGCTACGCTGATGTCGCGATTGAATTAAAATTGTTCCGATGTCCCGATTGAATTAAAATTGTTCCAATGTCGCGATCGTCGCGAGTGACAGGCGAAGCTGACGGGTGACGGCCGGCGCGGTCGCCGACGCGGCGGAACGCGGTGCATATTAATGCAACCGATTTTAATTGCACTTATTCATCGTCTTACAATGAACGGCTTCTGATTTTAAATTGTCAGGAAAAAGGTGCATATGCAATATTGCCATAACATTATTTAATTTTTTAAGGAGTGCCACTTTCTGAACATTATTAACTTCAAGATAATAATAATAATGACTACACTAAACTGAACAAGCCGATTATTTCCATTAAACTGCCGAGACAAAATACTAAGTATAGAACTGAAACAAAGTACTAAGAACTGAAAATTAAAAGGTGTCACATTATTTTTGTAAAATGCATTTTAACAAGAATTAACGTGCATTGCGATTTATTCATCGGTCAATATTGTTATTCATCTGTTGAGAATAAATTGATTTGCCGTGACTATTGACATGAGAGCTGTAGTTGATGTGCCTACAATAATTTTCAATAAATGTTTCATTTCTAACAAGAACAGGTCTGCAAATATGGAAATGCTTATTTTTTCAATAAATCGTGGACTGAATATTTGTCAATATCAATTATATTGGTCTAATTTGCGAATATCTATCAATATTAAGAAAGAACGAATGTTTATTGCTCGGATATCCAAATAAGAGTTTTAGATTAATCTCGTCCTACGGTTGATATGGTGATGTGAGTGGAGTGAAATGGTGAGCATATACATACTCAACTGTCACAGAAATGGACCATTTTCATATGAAAATGGTCGTATTAATAAATTACAAGGACGGAATATCTGGTTATTGTTTAATACACTAGTATTAAAAATATTCACAAATACAAAACACCAATAAAATATAATTTATTATTCCAATCGATGCCATATTTTATTTAGTAGGTAGGTATATAAATGAAAAATCTGAATATGCAAAGAATTCGATCGATTAATTGTATCGATTTGCCGTTTTTAAATAAATCAGTGGGTCGAACTAGCCATTCTCAATTTATATTTTTAATTAAATTACCTAATCTTATTAATTTGACCTTTGATCCGAGTTTTGTATTAAAACTTCACTCGTAATTTCCTGTTCTAGATTATAAGTAAGTAATTGGTTTGAAATGTCAATTTGTCTATTAGTATTTTATCAATGAGTATTCTATTGAGATAATTAATCACATTAATGTTTATGTTTTATGTTTCGTACGGGCAATATTCTTTAATACCTTTCTGACTGCGACTTGATACTTCGCTTTATACCAATTTTCTAGGCTTCAAACTACATGTTATTAATTTAAGCCGTACATGTCTCTTTGTTTCACTCTATGAAACAAACACGCATACACACTATCGTATTTATTCTATGAATAAGAATTTTCAAATCATAAGCCTTTGTCATAAATATCATTAAACGTATAATATTCATTACCCATCGTACATACATAACCTTTCTAATGGTTTTTATAAATCTTCCGCACACTAAACTTTCAATTCTGCTTGAAGCTAGCTAACTGCAAAAGGTAATAATGGCTACAAATAATTATTTGAATTTAATATAAGGAAGGGGGTCGTAGGTACCATAATACTTTGTCAATTTTTATGTGGTTCCGAGCGTAGCTATATTCATAAATGAAAAATACTAAAGGTATTAGCTGTATTACCTACCTAGTGCTTCAGCCTTTGTAATGTTCACTTCTTTGCAATTCACGGATTTCCAAATTCAAACGTTAGCTTTGATGATCATCTTTTCCCTGATCACGAGAGGCATTTTATTGTGCAGAAGTGAGCTCATATATTCAAGGCATGTTCATTATAACATACATCATTATCATCATATTAGCCTACGGATGTCCACTGCTCGACATTGGCGTTCGCAAGAAAAGGGGAATTTCACGGGAATTTCAATTTGCTAGACGGGTGTGGTAGCAACCGCAGAGCGTAGCATCTTGACGGAAATACTGCTACCCAACCCCGCCCTGTTGAATTTGAGTTACACTATTTTTGGACAATATACAGACATCTGTCGGTCCCGGTGCCTTACGACACCTAGAACTAGGAGAGGCACTGTTCTACTCTGCTGGCATCCTACGTTGCAGACTTGAAATATAATAATATTAATAAAATCTGATTATTTTTTTAAATCCATACTCATATTGAAAATGCGAACGTGCCTTAGATATTCTGTGTTCTGTGTCTTAGATGTTCACCAATAAATGGATAAAAGGATGGATCAAATGGATCTTGGCCAAAGAAAAGATCCGCGGGATATCGGCAGAGTAAAACAGTGCCTCTCCTGGTTCCAGATGTCGTATGGTACCGGGCCGACAGATGGCTGTATATTGTCCCAAAATAGTGTAACTCAAATTCAACAGGGCGGGGTTAGGCCAATGGATCTTAATGAAACGTCAAATCAACAGCTTTAACTCAAGGGAAGGATATAGGGGACTATTTAGTCCGATAAATAAGCTTGTGCCAGGTTGGTACTGATATATGGTTTTAATATATTGATAAAAAATGGGGAGTGCCATGCCAGCAATAGTGATCGTTGTCAAAATCCTAGCTTTCTGGCTGAGACATTGTCCGCCGAATTGCATCATATGCAATTCGGATCATTTGATTTTGTCCGATAAACTTGTCAAGGGTTAAATACTATAATTTTCTTTTGATCTGTTAAGCAGTAAACACGTAACTACAAAAAAACCTGTACATTTTCATTTATATTTTTAGTATTTAAGATAACTAAAATAAACTTTATTTAATATACTTAATGTAACTCGTACCTTTAGATTCTATTTTCTATAAAACAGAGTTCTGATATCGAACTCGAGCCTAATTACCGATTGCTATCCGCTTATGATGTGAACTACTCAATTTATGATTTTCACATGCAGTCACCGCCGGGGGACACGACTATCACGTCTCGTCGCTGAAGGGCCGGCAGGCCGAGGAACGCAGTTAGCGGGGGGACTTTGGTCTTGTTTGTTATTAACAACAATGAGCCGGCCTTAACTGTCCGGCCACGAGAAAGTACTGATACATAAATTAAAATGAAGGCACACTCTAAAATCCTAATTTTTGTAAAGTAATTATTTCTATAAGATATTCATCTTAAAAGGCTATAATTTAAACGCATCATTGATGATCATGCAAATTAACAATACCTGCCCAGTAGTTTACAATATAGATACTGCCTCGCATAGATAAACAATCTTAGTTAGCTCAAATATTTACATTTCTAAGTGCTAAGTGCATTCTTTCTTGTAGAAGATTGGAAGTAGATAGTTGCAGCAGATCGCTCAGCCGAGCCCTGTTGCGGGAGTGATTAGCCGCGTGCAGCCCTGTAATCACGTCTTTGCTGCCCATGCGTCTGCGCCGACGCATCTCTGCTCCCCCCACCGGCCGCCTCACACCCGCAACCCTCCACGCCCCAGGCGAATATCTCCAGAGCAAACAGAAAAAAACGCAAACAACACTCGCTGCGCCGCCGTTCCATACGTACATCACGCATAAAATACCCGTTGTAACCTTATTACCAGCATCCAAAGATCAAAATCACCCGATAAAACGCATCATCGGTTGACGGTACGCTGTTATGTTAACGACCCGACCTGTTTTCGATGCCGTGTGGGAAGATTTAGCGAATTTGAATTTCGATTGCCAGTCGGGTCCAACGGTCCATCCATCACGAGAATTGATGGATTTGGGGCCAAAAAGATGCGAAAGAGTTTGCGAGATGAAAGCGGAGCATTTCGCGAGGTGTATTAGTAAGCGATGCTATTAAGAGGATACTATTGTTTTTGGTTTAACACTTTTTTAATATTATCTTTAATTTTTGGGTGCGTATGTACCTGTTAGTTCGTGTGATTAGTCAAACTATTTATCAAAAAGTATTTGAACAATATATATATTTATGCTAGTTCTTGTTCGCTAGAAAAACTATTCCTATAATATCAGTATTTTTTTTGTTGTATCCGGTAGGCTAAATTAGTCGTCTATAGTTAAGTCACATAAAAGTAGTAATTGAATTTCCGTAACTGACTTCTCATATCTTTTTATCATTTTACGACCGCATACATCTAAATTCAGATGGTATGCCGATAAAAACATTATTTGAGGTCCCTAAGTGAAACAAGATCGGTGCCCTCGCGTCTGGAGTGCGTGGCCAGCTGCGCGCGCGCCGCCCCGTCTGCCGGATCGTTTTACTGCGTCAAATACTCAAATCGCACTTGACCGCTCTTTATTTCTCAGTTTGTGATTCGCAATGAAATTCATTACACTTTATCATCCTGATAGACTATTACTTTAATGCATTGCTCAATTGATTGGGAAATGGCTACATTTAACAGATGCGCGTGTTTATGTATTTTACTTATTATATATATTGTTAATAATACGCTGCGACGTTCAAGTTATCTTTTTGATAACAGTTGCTATTAAAGAACAAATTTTTGTTTGATACGAAAATTAATTGAAGTTACAAATAATTCTAGTATTAATTATAATATATAAAAATTCAGTCGAGTTAAGAATTTCCTATTTATTATGAAGTCGGTTAATATACCCGAACAAAAAAAATGGATCCATAGCTCATTGTGTACATTGCTCGGCGAGCAGATAGTTTGCTATCGCTTTAATAAGAGGAGTCACACGCCATCGGTTAATGGAATTGAAGGTTAAAATATTAGAATTACTGTTTAAAGTAAACAAAAAATAGTCGTGTCTCTACAGGAAAAAGAATTTTTGGAGTATTTGATAGGAGGCCATTGTAGGTTTCTCGGTCCTAAATCAGCATTAAAGCATTACTGGTTGGAAAGCGTGATTTGTTTCTGCAGGTTGTCAACACGGTCCATCCACTGTCTTGTTGCAGTGAGTTTTTGTGGAAGGTCTTTGCTGCGGTTGTTGCGGTGCGTTTGTCCCTTTGTTGTGGACCCGTAATGCTAACGTCGGCCCTTTGAGTACGTCAGGTGGCTCGGTTGTGTTTATCTGACTATTGTCATCTATTTTGCTATTATTTGTTTCCATGTTTCTGCGTGAATAAGAAACTGTTGTGGAACTGTGGATGTGTGGAGGTAAAGATAGCGTCTTGGTGTTTTAAGAGAAAGTTTGGTAGTGTGTATGTATAAGATCAACGAAAAAGTACATCCTTATTTGAAATATAAGCCGATATTCCTGATATTTAGCAGTTCATTAAATCCAAAAATTGGTCATTAATCTTTCTCACTTAATTGATTTTTAGTTACTAATAAGAAAAATGTCTTACCGTCACTGTATAATTAGGCACATGAACAATAACAAAACAAGCTCTAAGGTTAAAGCTATATTTAGTATAAATATGTGGCCTTAAAATAATTCATAGATCTATTGCACAGCGGTATGTGAGCGAATAAATCAACATTATGGGCGTACCCCTGTATAAGAATTTCAATATTTGCGTAGCGAATTATTCTATTGGTTTGCCGGGCCAGATGTTCACGGGCAATATTTATATTGTCCGAGCCGCCGGACACCCGTCCGGTTATGGCTGCATCTGCCACATTTCACGCTTACCTTTCCAATTTTCCATCGGCTCATTCTTATGTCGCTATAAAAGTTTATGTTTTCGAAGAGATCGCTATTTGCCGGCCGACTCCATATTCTTGCATTGGTCATGCCGTCTGCTCGCATTGACAAAACTAGTCTTTAGTGTCACAAAGGATAAGTGTCTTTAGCGCGATAAAATCTGAGGTGGTTTTCGCGTGTGTCCTCCTGGAAAATTGTCGTATGCAGGTGGCATAAGCGGCCCAGTGCGTCGCATGTACTCTTAACTAAGCGTTGAACAATTCTTTAGAGGTGCTTATTAAAATATTTGTTGTTCCGAAGTTATTTATTTGTATACGTGTGGAACCTTTGTGGTCGCCGACGATGCCGGTGGTTGCTCGGCCGCCGCTATTGTGGACAGCTGTGACCAATCCTTCTGTGTGAGATAATAACATCGCGAAATTCGCTTCATTCTGATGAAGGATGAAAAATGCGTTCTTTTTGACTTGGGATGACTGTTGTTTATGATGGACACATACTTTATATAAGTATTACATTTCTTTTGTATAATGCAATTTGCACGTTCTTTAAGGCCAAGGGTTTATATAAATATATAATAAATGCGATTTCCCAGCGTAGACCTGTAATACTGAAAGGTTAAAAATGCACCTTCATATTTATGTAAGGAATTATGATATCAATACAGATTGTGACACAATTATTCTTCAGATGCAAACGAATTTTTAAGGTGTGGATTGAACATTTTACCTATATCGCATCGCACTCTACATGTGTAGTTTTCCCCTGTAGCGCTGAAACTGACGCCAGTCAGCAGACATAAGTCAGCCGGCGCTAGGCACGTCAAAAATGTCAATATCAATTAGGATTGACGGCCTTAATAGCGCATTTAGTTGTCTCGTATGTTGCGTACCGATGCTCGTGGGTTTGATCCAGGACAAATATTTATGTGATGTCCATTGTTTTGTTCTAAGTCTGAATATCAAATATGTGTTTGAGTATCATATGTGTGATTGCTCTGTTTTTTGATAACCGAAGTTATGTGTTTTAGGCTACTTATCTCGAAATCAGGTCAAATAATGTTTGTTAAAAACAAGTAGGCGATGTTGTGTTTGAATTAATTTTTTCATGAGTTCAATGTTGGATACGCTTAGGAAATGCAGTACAAATATTCGTGTATGCCTACAATACCTGTCTTTACAAAATATTTACAGCTTTTTTGGTCTATAGACCACGAATAATTGTATGTGTCGAAATGTAGTATGATGTGATGTAGAGTTGAAATCCTGCCTCTCGAGCGGTGTTTGTATCTAGTCACTGCGCTTAATAAATCGTCAGGAAATAGCGTTCATTATAATCCATTATAAAGATAGGTGTTATTAACCAAATTTATCGGTGCCAACTAATATAATTCGTGATTTAGTGCCGGGAAAACTATTCGCATACGTATTTCCATTATATAGTGACTAAGAGTATTGTTTAATTATAATATACCGGCCCGACGGCGCAGATGGTAATGATCCTATCTTATGTGCCAAGGATCGAGCGTTCGATCCCCACCCAGGATTTATATGATGATATTTGTGTTTGTTCTACGTCTTGGTGTTAGATATATGTATTTAAGTGGTTTATTTGTATTTCCTCTATTGTTTGATGTCCGTAACACAAGTGCTTTAAATGACATACCACAGAGTCAAGTCAATGTCACATATCACATGTGTGTAAAAAAAAATGCAAATACTAGGATTTCATTCGCAATAAATAAATTTTCTTCATTATCGTATTTTTAACAAACGTTCCTTATTAACTTACGTTGAATTGTACTCAATGGTTGAGTTTATTTCTTCAATGAAGAACCTTTATCCCTAGTACTTGATCAGTGATGGTCTTGAGATTTATGGAGAAGATTGGATGCACTAGAATGGAATTAAACTTTATATTGTTACTATAAATTAATGATTGTAGGTAGCAATTACAATGGAGCTGTATTAATCCTTTCATTACATGTACATTGGTGCCAGATGGTAGAATCGGAGGAATCAATTAAATGGAATCGATTATGCGAGCTCTGAAGCGGGCGGCTTCTGCCCGCGCGCATAGAACTAATCGACTCAATTATTACTAACCCGAGAAGGAAAATTAAATTGGGCTTCGGCCTGCCGAGCTCAAACGGTGAGACTGTTAAAACATTATGAGCTATACAATTTTTATCTCCCTCTTGGATCTTTAAACAGAGGAGATGAGTCCGAAACCCGCAGACGCTCCGGCGCAGTGTGAGCGAGATGATGCACACGCAACGGAAAGGGATGCAGGAACTGACCGGCCGTCAGAGGTCGAATATAAATGTGGAATGTTTATGGTTCTACCGTTTTATTTTATTCTTATGCCGGCAAAGCATTAAATATTGTTTCAATTGAAAGCGGCAGATCAGAGGTAAGTCTAATGAAGTGTATTACAAAGGCCGACAGTTGATTGAGTTCGATTCGCAATCGTCCGGCTGATGGATCAACGAGATAGGCGGCCGACACTACTCGTGTTACGGTTGTTCGTACAGATCTACCGTGAGATCCACTTAAGTGTACCTAAGTAAAGATTAGTCACGTTACAAGATCGCCGCCGTATAAGGTGCATTTAGCATCTTAGCTGCGCTGATGCAGTGATAACTGCCCGTGATAACTACTGGCTGTTTATAGAACAAGGTAGTTACCGGTTCCGATAAGTCGTTTCGCTGTAAATAAATATTAGCTTGCATAGCAGTATACTAAAGTGCAATTGGTATTAACGGTTAAAGCAGTCACTTTTATGAAAACTTAACAACTCTGGTAGAAACCTTACCACTATTTCAATTTGTGTGTATGGAATAATGCAGTATATATTTATATTATGCACGTATTGAGTATTTTGATATGGTAGTCGCTTACTAAACTAATCTATTGACAAGTTTTCTTCGGACCTGTTTCCCAATGATAATACTGTTTTTGCCCGATGGCTCAATAAGTTAGTTAAATACAGCCAGTATTAAACTATCTAATATGCACCCGTGTTTTATTTTCATAATGTTCGAATTAGCCAGAACTTGTTCTTTAAAATTAATAAAAATATAATTGTACTGACTGCACAAAATAGGTTCAATCAACCTTATTTACAGGTGAGTAATAGAACCCTTTCGTAGTACCTCACAACTATTGGCCGTTTGACAAAATGCTCACTGCATACATCGAACAAACATACCGCAATCACAGTATGACTGAAAAACTCCATTTACTTGTTTCAAATATTGCATCGAGTACCTATCGATAACGCTGTGAAGGCAAACAATACTTACAAGGTTTATGAAATCAAATAAAGACAGATGAATTTATATATTTTTTAATAAGTACAGTTATAGCTGTAGTAGCAGTGGTTTTTAACTTTTTTAGGTAAGTTAACGTTTTTTTAAGAACTTATTCTATCTTATAATTATAAACATGGTTGCTGATTTTACCTCTCCTCCCAATGATGAACCCAAAAAATACGTATTAATTCAAATACGTAGACTTTATTAAGCATAAAAACTATTGCAGATAAAAAATAAATGTTTAATCTAGGTTTAACTCAATAATTAGATACGAAAAATACCTACTTTAAAAGAAATAACTTCGGAGTGATTTTACAATAAAATATAAAGCTTGTGTTTGAATGTTATGTATATTGTTTATTATTATTTAATAAGCTTACTTTGTTAGTCGGCAGGGATTAAAGCGACACATCATAAACTGTATTTATTCTACACATTTTTTGTTCAAATTTTACAACAAATTACAACTATACAAAACTATTATTTAAAATCTAGAAAGTAAAATACAATCTGGTTTTGTAAGCAAAAATAACCACATTCATAAATAAAATTATTATAAAATAATTTACAAACGATTTATAATCGTATTTATATACACACAGTTTTTTATTAACTTTGAGTTTATCGTGCATCGCTTCGATTGAATCATGAATTAGAAGATCATTAAAAGGGTCATAGTTACCGATATAACCCATCGGATAAGCAACATAAAGTGACAAAGGGCAAGACTACGCACGCAGGATTAACCGCCGATTGAATCGCAAAGTTCTGGAATGGAGACCACGTACCGGCAACGAAGACATACAAGGTGAATGAATAGACGATATGCCTAGACTCGCAGGATCGCGCTTGAGCTCGGCACGGCTGATATGACGATGATCAACAGTGCATGTAAAATTATTAGTATTTTTCCCTAGAAAATATTGTCGAGTACCTAACTCACTTTTTAATTATTTTTTATTTAACAGTAGATAATACTAGAAGAACGTCTAGTAGATCAGACAGAAATAGAGGTGGACTCACGTGCGTCATCGGTAAAAGTCGGTACCGCATCGCACTCACAAAGGCTTTGTCGCCGCATTGAGCGCGCGACCGAGTGCGTGTATTGTGCACGATTCGACGCGGCGCCGCGCGCGCACTGTTGTGACATCGCCACACTAGCCACACAGCGTCACACGGTGCCGACACAGACGCCGCTATTTGCTTTGTACCACAACCAGACAATACGGCTAAACTCCAGCAAAAATCACTGAGGTAGAGATGGCCCACTGCGGTCCTGCGTTAGTTGCGCCCCCACAATGCAACCGCACTCACACATAGACATATTTGGCAAAATGTAAAGGTAAAGAAATATTTTGTTTACATTGTCGCGATTACCAGTAGGTCGCTCATGACGCTTAAACTGAGTAAGAATAACATATTCTCATCGTTTGAAAATTGAAAATTGTAAATATGAGCTAAATAGACTTACCGAATTGAAGATCTCTTATAACCGGAAATCACTTAGAGAGGCCTAACTCTAGCAGTGAACGTCATATGGGTAATATGATAAATGCCTTATACCTTATAAAATAAAAGTCTCTAAAAGAATTATATAGTTGAATTATGAAGTATCCAGGAGATCACTAAAAATCAAGTGTAGAGCTACTCCATAGCTGTTAGATGAACTTTACGGTAAATTATTGCTGTAAATTGCTCGTGTCGTGAGACAATCGTGAGACAAAAAATGGACAATCTGTAAAATTATATTTATTTGTTCTCTAGCGTAAGTGTAACATATGTGCATAATAAAAATACGCATCCCATCACACGGGGTATTTTAATTTTATATTAATCAATTTTTGCCTTGATATTATTGACTTTTAAATTTTCTTGATGTTGCGCTAGAATGGTAGGTGATACGTGCTATTGCATATCTGATTATGGTTAAAATATGTCGTGCCTACATGGAAGAGTCAGTAAATATTTACGCGGTTGATCACTGGACCTATTTTGCTTGAGTGAATCTGACGAAATGGCGGCTGAGGTGCATGAAGCAAATAGGACAATTGTGAAAAGTTCTTTAGCCTCTACTCTCTGTTATACTGTTCTTATAATTTGATTGAAATTTTATGAAAAAGGGAAAGCTTGAGTTTACGAGATTGGATTAAGAAATCTAATTTTATTTAAATCTGTCTATTAACGACTTATCATTAATGTATTAGATATTTAGATCTGTTTGTTTACTTATAGAATGTAGTTAGCAGGCAGTAGGTACTGCAGGTTAGCAGGGTCTTTTTGATATTATAACCTTTTGAGTTGCTGTACTTTAAATTAAGACCTCAATCATCAACTGCATAGTAATAAATACGTTTTATTCAACTTTATTGATAAGAAAGTTGGATTTGAACTAAATTCGTACTTTATCAGTGAATAATGTTAATTATGATTTTATTTCTTTCGATCGAATTGTATAAGTGGCAATAGAATTGTGAATATATAAAATCTTATTCTTCTATCGCTCTTTGTTGAAAGTTGGTTATATTTTCATATAGTTAATTCCTTAATGCGACATCTTGAGTCAGCTAATGGATTCGTGGAGGGGCTTATTTAGCTTGCATTTTTGAGATTAGAAACTTAAATAAAGGCAAAGTATAAAATAATAAAAAAATAGATGTAACTAAATATATTTTTTTTGAGGGAAATATAATATAATAGTAAAATAAATATATGCTAATGCTTAAGAAATAAAAATCATCTTTCCACATTATGTTAGATGCCACAGGAGTGCATGTATCGTGTAACTAATTCGCTAATATCCATCCTTAAACTCATAATGCAGGCACATAATCGGTGGTATAATTAAAAACTCATTAGGTATGTTTGACTGTTCAGATAGTGAAGAAATATCCATTTAATCTCATTTAATCCGTTCGGAAATAAATATTTTAGCGCGGTTGCAATTTGTAATGAAAATAATTCTGCAAAACATAATATGCCTGACATGATGCTATATCTTGTATTTTTTAAAAATCATAGCTCAAATATAACGATGCTGGGCTAGATAATAGTATTCTTGTCGTGAATCTTCAGTTTGTATAGCCACCACGTTATTTATTTATATTATAAAGATTTTCAGGATACATACAGAAAAGCTAATCGTAAAGAAATATTTCTTGGTACTTATTGTCAGCTGACGTTACGGGCATACTTCAAACGTATAAGTAATGGTCACCAAAGAATGAAGCCACTAAGTTTTATTATTATGTACATGTAGCTTTAGTGAATGATCAACTGTAGCCGTGAAGATTGTAACACGAAAAGGATGGGTGATCCAAAATTGATTATTTCGAGCACTTTTGTGCCTTGGTAGGCACCTTTAGCCCCATAGTTGCCTGGGGCTAACGCAACATCTATACTTGAAGTCCTTGAAAAAACCCACCAATCCTAAGTGGATCAGAGTGGTGGGTCACAGACCATGACTTAAAGCTCATGCTTCGTATATATGCGAATAGCACAAAGAAAAAAGATTTGTATTATTGTTTGTAACAAATAAAAAATACTGAAACGTATTTTGAAATTGTTTCACTAATAAATAGCGACATTCTTCTAGAGTAACACAGGCGATGCGCAATCCCGCCCCAAAATAGAAATATATAATCAAACATTTCTGATTTGGGAAACAGATTTGGAAAATTCATTAATTTTTAGAATGCTCTATATTTCTGTAATCACGCATATAAGACATCTATCTAAAACGAAAATATGTAAACTGCAGAGATATATTAGTGTGCCTCAAATATTTTCTATGGCGGTTTGATAAGTCGTTCGACGCCGAACGTTCAGATCGCCCAAAAGAAGTGATCACGCCGGAAATCGTCGATATAATCCATGAAATGACATTGGATGATCGGAGAATGAAAGTGCATGAGTTGTCTCATGCTGTAGTGATCTCAACCGAACGAGTACATCATATTTTACACGAATATTTGGACATGAGAAAACTCTCCGCGAGATGGGACCACTCACACTCGACCATAAGCGCAATCGTGTGACAACTTCAAAAGACTGTTTAGCAATGTTCAGCCGTAATCTGAAAGAATTTTTACGCCGATTTATTACTGTGGACGAAACATGGACATCACAACACCCCAGAGACCAAGGAACAATCGAAACGGTGGGTTGCTCGGGGTGGACGTGGAACAAAAAAGGCCACATAGAGTCTGTCAGCCAACAAGGTCATGGCCACAGTTTTTTGGGATGCAGCGGTGATATTTACATTAATTACCTCGAGAAAGGTTAAACAATCACCGGCGAATATTTATATATATATATCTTCTCCACGTTTCCAAACGTAAAGAAATGGCTGGGTGGTAATAAAGAAGTCATTACCGAAATAAACGCGTATTTTGAGAGCTCTGAGAAAACCTATTATTTGGAGGAAATAAAAAAGTTAGAAAAACGCTGGACTAAATGTATCGAGCTAAAAGGTGATTATGTAGAAAAAAAAAATGTTTGTTTGTTACGGACTTTTCAAACAGCCCTAGTATAATGGTCATTTATGGTATAATTTTAAACTTATGGTACAGTACAGAGTACAAAAGTTTATAAATCCTGTCATTAGTCTAGAAAAGATAAATCAAAACAACGGTTAACACATATTACGTTTACTTTATTTCACTAGTGACTACAATAAATTATAACTGTCTTTATTACATATATTTGTTAGGACTGTACATATTTACAAGTTACTTCTAACATATCACAGTTTCAATAACATTTCTACAGCTAAATTACAGAGTATCTTCCTTCACTTGATTTTTTTTTTGTTTGCGTTACCTGTAAAAAAAATAGTCGGTAAGTATTGTAAAAAATATGTATAGTTAATAAAGGATAGAAGTTTACAATAAATAAGGACCGTGACTTGGCCGCAATGTGAGCGTTAAATAAAGCTAAACATGTAATTGCTATAGCGGGAGTTTTTTTATTAATCAATATTTGTTTTCATCCATCCAGGATGTGGATGGAATTTATAACGACTTTTAACTCACAATAAAAATTAATATTCATTTACCATTAGTTAAGAAAGGAAGTTTAAATTCAAGTCAAATTGCACAGGCATGTCTTAGAGTCCAATATTGTATGTTCCTATTGAATGTTACATTTTATAAATTTACATTCGTTCATGAAATAAATTGAGTCACAAATAGGACTTCTATGTGTGTCCTAAATCACATATTTGGATTCCAAATATTTAAAAAAGACTTTTTATAAATAAGCGGTATTTTACTATATAAGCAAACGAGGGAAACTCGTTACTGAAATTTGATATTGATATCAATATATATATTTAATAATACTTTTATTATGTACATATGTACATAATAAAAGTATTATTATGCAAGCATGCATTAGAAGATTAGCATTTTAAAATATTATCATACAGCACATGTTCCCACTCGCTCTATTTTACCGCTGGTGCAGCGATTTTCATCCGTAGAAGCAGCGTAATACATGACACAATCGCTATGATCACAATAAATATGCAGTGTCTTAGTCGAAATATTGCATTTATTATGGAAATTTCTGGATTTATGAGATTTAAATTGGGTTGCGCTCGTAATAGTACAAAGAAACCAGTAGCGCGTTGCCAACCTTGTAACTTGAAGATATTATGTCATATAACCCAGTAATTTCACTGCGTCTTCAAACCGAAACGCATCAATGCGAAGACTGCTATTGGCGGTTATGCCTTATCAGGTCATCAGGGTCATCGGTTATTTGTGTAGGCTACTAGAGAATGTAGTGTGAGGTAGTAAAAGAAAATCACTTTTTGTAAAAAAAAAACATTATTATCTCCATTGAATTCGCCGACGTAAATGTGCATGCGGTAGGTCGATTAAAATACAGATGATTTAAATTTAAACAATTTTTTACCTGTAAGTAGTAGGTGGTTTTCTAATGCTTTTTATACCATATATGTTAAAATAATTATATAATGTCGGTTACAAGCTGTGTTAATATATTATTTTCTTTAATGGATATAATATATATTCTGATAGTCTCACTTGTTAGTATGCTATTATGGTAAATTACTGAACACTAACGTAAAGAACAAACTAGTTCTAGGAGTAGATTTTTATGCAAATACTAAATATGATAATGTGAACTCTATTCCAAACATGTAGCTTGTGTGATTATTGCCTTAGTAAAGGATAAAAGAATTGTTTTGGTCATTTTATCAAATTTTTTTATTTTATTCATTTTGTTCGGATATTCCTAGCCTGAAAACGTGACAGCAATAAAAATGGTTAGGTACAAGAAATGTGTTTTCCCGGGCGGTTTTCACGTCGCCTGGGAGCTATTTAGTATCATTTGAGTAGCCCTAATCTACATCTAGACTAACTAATATTTGAACATAGAAGTAGCCACCAGGGTCCAGTCCACGGTACCAGAGTCAAAACGAGTCATGTATAAAGCACCCAGAAATAGACGTGACTTTAAACACACATTATAATTATCAAGGGACGGTTGATAAATTGAATTAAAAGGTAGAAAGGTAGAACGAACGATTCTTTGCACAAGAAATTCGGATTTATTCAAATATGTGTCATACGTTGGGTGGGTTTGCATTCTAATACTTAGAAATGAGTAATTATTAAACGATTAAACAAGTTACGATGCCTTAATTAATTTATAAAAACTAGCGGTTCTCTGCCAATTACAATATTAAAAAATAATCCTCACCTTCTCCTGATATCGCTGTCTCCTTCAGTCAATATAGGTTTCAAGTTACACTTAATCTGAGGTACGTCAGCACATTCTATTTTCACCACCTTCATCACTATTTATTGTCTAATCTTCTAAATATTTAGGTAGGTATACACGGATTGTTCTAAAATTTTCTTACAGCTAAAGCTACTTGAGAGATCGTTCTTTAGCTTTTATGTTGTACCTGTAACAAAAAAAAAGTTGTAATATTATCCATTATGTATAATAATTATTGAGTCAATTTATCTTTTCGATATATTACCAATTTACATAACTCGGTTTCTGATTATATCGGCATTGACAGTCTGTTTGAATAATTATATTAAACCAAAACATGTAAATATAGTAAAAGCTATTGGAAAAATTGTGAAAATTCAAGGAAAGTTTAATCAATAAGAAACATAAATAATAAGTAAAGTAATATACCGTGATATTAAAACAACATAACCTTCCTCAATAAATAGGCTGCCGAATGAAAAAAACTATTTTTAATAGCGCGTTGGAACATAAGAACTCATCAGTTTTATTATGCAAGTATAAATAATAATGTTTGGTTGCATAATTATCTTTATAATTGAACAAGCAGTGACCCACGGCATCCTCCGCATAGTACCCGTTCCCGTGCAAATAATAAATAATTAAAGTTACCTAAGCTACTTCTTAGGACATAACTGACCCCTTAGTGATTGAATTCTCAAAAAGTGATGTCAACTATAATCATTAATACATATGAATTCTTTAAAAAATCATACTTATAAATTTTGGACCCCCTTTTACGAGATGCTATTCGAAAAATTATTATTTACTTGTTTCTTGAATTTTAACAATGACCTTCATACTGAATTTCATTCGAATAATTTGGAAAACGGCATAGTTTTGTACTTACTACACACCCCCGTTTTACTCCGTTTAGGGAATGAATTTTCAAGAACCCATTTTTAGTGATCCCCTACGCTTAGAAACGAACCCTTGTGCAAAATATCAAGGTTCTAAGCCTTATAGTTTAGACCCTGCGTTGATATGTCCGTCAGTCAGGTTCTTCTTTTATGTATGTATATACATATCTATATAGATATTAAAATATTAGCTATAACTATCATATCGACTACAAGACATCTACTGTTGGATGTATGTCGCCAGAAAAGATTTGCAATAGAACTTATTATTAGTGTAATCGCAGATCGTATCTTCGCGATGGGAATGCTGCAGTCTATCATCGCAAATATAAGAGGCATTTAAGCGATACTGCTAGTGGGTGTCGGTACCTTCGTCATCTTTTACAATGAGTAAAGGTTTAGTAATTTTCTTATTTCGCCGGTACCACACGGCTTATATTTGAATTTAACTGGTAATGTGAATTATAAAAGATAATAATACAGTGGTTATTATTATTGAGTTTTTAAATGATTATAATGGATTTTTTGTCTTTTTTAATGTAAAAATTTGAAAAGTAAACAATATTATAATCAGACTATGATGACAAATACAATTTTGACTATAAAAATAATTCGTGCGGTAATTCTAATCGGCCTATATTTAAAGAAGAAAAGTGACGCATACATACATATTAATGTAATGTAACATATTCGACTATCAGGATGTATTAAGGGAAACCGTATTTGCTTTTCTTTTTTCCCGTAACTAAAGATTATTATATGGTCGCATACGAAACGGCTTCAGAAGTATTTTGTTCCGGGTATGCTAAGAATTTTTAAGTTCCCTACGGGGGGTTACTAAAGGACTATAGTATGGAGTTCTTCAAATATTGAGTAAAGAGGTTTTTACAGAGTTGGCTGCAGTAGCTGCCAAACATCAATCGGGCCGCATGACTGTTTGACACCTTTGTGGTATAAAAAAAGTATTATATTTGTAATGTTCCTGTTGTCTGATAATTATAACACAAGTGCTTTAAGCTACGAGTACTTCTCTTGTGACAAGGCTTAATATGAGATGGTGGAAATACATAAACTTTTTTATATATACATACTGTTATTTAGTAGATGTATGTTCATAACCATGATATACGTGATTAACTTTTTGAAATGTATACGGACAAAATTACATGAATAAATACGGTAATAATAAGGTATAACATATATCTTAGTAACTTTTTGATGGAATATTTAAAGTTACGACTTCTACAATAAATAAAGCGCAAAAGAGGATTGTTTAAAAAATACATCTAAACGAACTTCCATTTTAATAAAAATAATTGGTTGTAGTTTTTTAAATAATGGTATCTAGGCTTATATCTGATATTATATTTATATTCAGTTGGTTTAATGTAAGATGCTTCTATATTCAGCAGGTTGAATTCTGTTTGCGTTAGTTAAATAGATCATTTTTACATAAAATAGTTAAACCAGTACATACTAATTATGAAACGAACTACGGTTAAGATTTTAGTGTTACGTATTCAACAATGAATTATTATAAATCTGTCCGTCTGAGGCAACACTGAGACCTTTCGTATTGACAGGCCCGATGTCACTTTCAGTAGTAGGTACTCCTATCTTGTGGGCCAGGGAGCGTGGCTTCGATCTTCAATAAGCACAAATATTTGTGTGTTGATTATTATTAGTGTTTATTCTGGGTGTTAAATATGCATTTAAGTATAATATATCTGATAACTTAGAGCAGCTAAACGTTGTTTCTTCTTAACTTGAAAAAATGAGCTATAGAGACTACAATGTACGGATGTGTGGACAATATCTCTATATGCGATCGCATCAGGAATGAGAAGATTCTTAAAAGAACCAAAGTAACCGATATTGGCAGGTGGATTAGCAAGTAGTAGTCGTAGTCGTAGTACGTATGTAGTCGTAGTAACAGTCGGCAGGGTATTTTAAGCGCAAGGCCGCCGGGCGATGTAGTCATTAGATTCTAGAATGGAGACCACGTACTGGAAAGCGTAGCGTAGGGTGTCAACCCACAAGGTGAACAGACGATCTGACAAAAACCGCAGAATCGCGCTGGAGGCAGGCCACGTACAGCCGGTCCTGTTGAAAATCTCTTAGAGAGGTCTATGTCCATCAATGCACGTCCTGTGGCTGAAGTGATGATTATATATCTGCTGTTGTCATATATACGAAACACAAGTGCCTAGGGCGACTTATTTCAAGGTCATGTATGAAAAAAATTGTCAATTTTTGTTATTTGTTATTATTAGAATGCTTTAGCCGTGAGATACTGGCAGAGAATAGTACCTCTTTCTGTACCGGGTATTGTAAGAGGTGACTAAGGTCCACATACCTACAGATGACGGTATATCATTCCGATACAGTATAGCTAAAATGTTCAGAATGGAGATGGACAGCACCATCCCCGTCACTAAAGCTGCCCTCTATGATTGTCGTGGTGGCATTTATTGGCAAAATTCTCCCTTTCTTGGGGAGGCCAATATTTAGGAGTGAAATTCCAGTGGCTGTAATAATAATGATGATGATAAATGCTTCAATGCATGGATACTTTGGAAAAGTGACAACTGTGGTAAGTACCCCAGTAGTAGTAGGAGAAGTCTCCTATATGTACCTAAACACTACATTAACCACGCCTGAATGGCGTGATTAGCGTAGTGTCGGATGGGTAGTGTAGACCAAAAGAAATGTACGTTATCGTTAGAGATAAGTATTGCTTTATACTAGAGAAACTTTGGCTAAACATGGAAATATATAAATTTATAGTTGGAAGGAATTTATCACAGGAAATATGAAGTATGTTGGCTTTCCAATATCTATTAAAATTAATGATTATATTTCCTTAAAGGTACACTTATAGTTGCCTTATTTTACTTAGAAGCATCTACTAAAAGTTATAGTAAATATGAAACTAAAAAATACCTAGTAGCTGACTAGGAGATTTTAACGTGTACCTAAACATTTAGCGACTTTGAAGAATAATGCAATAAAATAATGGTTTCTGAACGACGATTCCATTAAAAATAAGTTGAAATTTAAAGTTTAAAATCAGTTTTATACATATTATTTTATTTTAAAACAAAAAGTTATCACAACAGTATTGTTTCTGTTATGATAATTCTTTTCGATAAAAACTGATGGTAATTAGCGCACTATGAGTACATGATGCGTTATACTCTACGAGCGGGATTTGCTCAATAATAAATTATTTGTCGAAAGCATTCTTCCACAAATCAGTATAATAATTACTAGGTTTGCAAATAATCTTTACTAAAGTTACAATCGAGAAAGTAAGTCGATTAAGAGTAAGTAAGTAAAGTACAATCGAGTAGTCTTTCACGCCGTAAGGGCTAAAATCTTGATGGAATTTGGCCCAAGGATTATTCATAGTCTAGATTACAATCAGGCTACTTTTAATCCCGAATACGTGTTCGTGTTGTTAGATCTAGTTAGATGGAATTGTTAAAACATTTTGCACAGTTGAGCTGTCAGAGAGCGAATCCTCAGGGATGATATATAAGGATCTCGTGGTCAAAGTCGCGGGTAAAAAGCTAGTTACGAATGAAAGATAGATAGCCGTGATGTACTGAGGGACTAGAATAGTAGTAAAAAGAGGGAGTCCTATTACCGGGTGTCGTAAAAGTATGTATCACCGATTTTGAAACCAATCGACTCATTTGTCTCTTTACTCAGTACATGACACATCTCCCCCTTCAAACCGGAACTAAGCAATGCGATCAGTGAAGTTTGAATGCAGACAAATTTATTGAAAGGAAGCTTTGAATAGTGTAGGTTCTTTCTTTTTCTTTTTACATTTATTATCATATTTATCGTAGCGGTTCTGAGAAGTTAGAGGTTTGTGGTTTGACTTGGGGCTCAGACTGTCATGGAGTTTAGAATTTGTACCAACCGGTACCTAATGTAATATTCGATTTTTTAATTCGATATTTTGAATGCATGATTACGTATGTAAATGTTATTATTAATACATAGAAACGTATACGTATATATATATATATATATATATATAAAAATAATTTAGATATGCCAGTTCAGTGCCACGTCCGTATTTATGCGTTGAAAGCCGAGGCGCAAGTCATGTTAACCCGCCAAATTGATCATAATAGGGTAGCAAATACTAATACTTAAATAAATAATAATAACGATTGACGACAAAGTGTCCGATTAGTCGTTTAAATGTTAATGTACGTGTTGTTAGAGATATAAATGAGTCCATTTGTAATAAGTGTATATATAATATCTATACATATAAGGAAAAAAAAGGCTCTAGTAGGTACCTTTATATATAAAAATATTGTGTCACTGTGTTTGCCGGGATGAATTTCTAGACTGTTAAGCCACCTTTAGTACACTTACTGTGCACAATTTCATTCAAATTGAGAAATAAGATATTTTATATCGCAATTTATAGGCCGAATATCAGTTTCATGTTAGACACAGCGTCGATAGTGCAATGCCGCGTAAGTAGCAGTTGCAAATAAAGTTGAAAATTCAGTTAGAAAAGATGGAAAATTGACCTTATTAACTTATGCTACATACGCGGTATTGAAGTATTATCGACGATTATTGTTAAGACAGGACAACTTCTGTAAGGTCAACTATAGTATAGCTTTATTTTTTGTTTGCCTAACAAAACTTGAAATGCCTAGACTTTGTTCTATTATAATAAACTGTATATCATCATCATCACATCAGCCATAAGACGTCCACTGTTTGCCATAGGCCTCCCAATGTAATCTCCAATAGGACCGGTTGTATGCGGCCTGTGTCCAGCACGATCCTACGGTTTTATTCAGATCGTATGTCTGGTGTATGTATCTTGCGCGTGGACGCCCTACGCTGCGCTTGCCAATACGTGGTCTCCATTCCAGAACTTTACGACTCCATCGGCCATCGGTTCTCCGTACCAAATGCCTTGCCCACTGCCACTTCAACTTACTAATCCGCCAGGCAATGTCATTCCTGATTCGGTCGCGCAAAGAAACTCCAAGCACTCCATAGCTCGTTGAACTACTTTCAATTGGCTTAGAAGGCCAATGGTAAGAGATCACGTTTCGCTGCCATAGGTCATCCCATACAAAATATATATATTTAGTATTAAAATCCTAATAATAATGTGAATAAACATATGAAACTGTTATTGTTATCAAATTTTTAATTAATATATTAACTTAATTAATTTAGGAAATTTTCGACAATTAAACATGTTTTATTATTTATTTTTTTTAATTATTTAACTTTATTGCACAAAATGTTACAAAATGTACAAATGGCGGACTTAATGCCAGATGGCATTATCTCCCAGTCAACCATTACACAAAACAGAATATATACATACATATATATATATATATATATATATATATATATATATATATAGTGGTGCAGGCAATATATATATATATATAGTGGTGCAGGCAATATATATACAAAATAAATAAACGTGGCATACATATTTGTATAAATAAACGTAATAAATGCATATTATCACGCTAAAACAGGTCTCAACTACATCGATCTTTAGATCCGATTTTGTATTGAATATGGTCAATTGGCCCTACCATAGGAGAGGCCATTTTTGATAAAAGGTTGCATCCGACACCCATTTGACCACATTACAGTAATATCGAAAGAATATTATATTTGATAAAAAATCGGATCAGATCCCCAATTAGTCACAGTAAAGCGTAGCCAAGTTAAAAATATAAAACAAGAAGCTGACTGATTGACATAACGTAGGGCCTAAACTATAAAGGTTAGAAACTTGTCATTTTTCTCAGGGGTTCGTTTTATATAGTAGGGGAACACTAAGAAAGGATTTTTGAAAATTAGCTCCCTAAGATGTACCATTTTGCTGCTTTTGAAGTTACAATGATAGAATTCAGTTATTGAAATTTATAAACAACGTATAAAATATTTTTTAGGAAAAGGGGGTAGAAAAAAAATAGAAAAAGGGGTGCAAAGTTAGTTCGAAAGTTTACTGATACCAGGTTTGTTCTACAACTTAACGCAAATGACACCGCGGAGCGCTGCTGGTTTTTTAAATATGCACAAGTTCGACAAAGTAAACATAAGAGAATCAAATATTTTGTGAGCTAACATCAAATGAGAACAGAATCTTAAATTCAACGTGGATCACGAAAGCTATAACTTTCACAAGCGGTTCGCTCGCGGATTGATTGAATTACATTACGAATGTAAACATGCCTCTTATGTAGATTGAGAGTGACGTTAATTATTTATAATAAAACGTTATCTTCAGCTTCCGGCTCAGAGCGTGGGAACGAGAAATCCGTAAGTACGATACTCAGGGGTTATTTAGCGGCATTTGATTGGCACCGTTAATGATTGTGTTTATCGACGCTTTATAGTTTATGTACGAAGTAAACACCCAGTAGCGTCAAGTATTTAGTAGTTTACAAATAAATTATACATTTATTTATATAATAATTACCGATTAAATGAGTTGTCTTAGTTTAGCTTAAACACTTAAATTAGTTGCTCCGAAGAACGAATAAGCTATGGAGCCCAGTGGTATTCAGCTTGTTTTGACATTAACAATAATAATTCACGCTAAGGATAACAAGTTACTACTACTTTTTAGTACCCGTTAAATGACAATCTCGTAGGTTTTGAATTATATACATAATGTTAATCTTGTCTGCTCAATAGCTTCATAGTTGGTAGTTGCATTAGATTTAGATGTCCCTGTAATTATGTAAATTATATTCGATATTAGTATGTATATGTAAGGGTGTTTATGGTATTAATAACACCAAGACACAGAACAACATAGTTGTTTATCACATAAATATGTAGTGAAAGGGGATATTGAAATTCGCCTTTCCGTATTAGTATGGAAAGTAAATCACTACATTAGAACAAATATGAACGATTTTCCAATATAATATAGTAATTTGCCGTGGAAGGGACTATTCTACCGGCAGAGTAGAATAGTCCCTTCCACTCCACCAGGTGTCGTGAGAGGAGACTTTGGTACCAGAATCGACAGAAAGCGGTATATCCATACGAAACTGTGCAGGTCAAATGCATAGGGCGGGGATGGGCAGCAGCCTCCCCGTCGCGAAACCTGCGTGCGGGCAAAAATCTTTTTTTGTAGAAGCCTATGTCCAGCAGTATACTTCCAATAGCTGGTGTGATGATGATGATGAATTGAAGAAAAGCTTTAGTACTATAGTATGAGAATATGAATATTTTTACACACAAGCTGCGTGTAAGCTTTTTAGCTGTGTGAGTAAAACTTCGGTTATGTGTCTTCAAGTTCATTTATTCTTTAAAAAGTTAAATTGATATTTGTGTATCCGTCTTTTTATTATTACGTATTCAACACCTTAGTAGACGAAAATTTTCCGAAACGCTGTTTTCTCATTTCAAAGTTGTACCTATACCTATGGGAAATGTGACCCTATATTTTGATCAATACAATAAATTTCTGATTGACTTGTATTTTGAAATGGGTTATTATTTATTGAAATATTATAAATTAATAGAGTCTCAAATTAGGAGTTATTTATAAAATTCAGTTTCGTAAAAATTAGCTGAACAGTGTCAAATAAATTTTTATTGGTTAGAATTGCACGGCGTTTCGCGACTCTTTATAACTGTACTATATCTCCGCATTACTCCACTATGAAGCATCTCCAGTGCTATCACTCAGTTGATCCAGCAGCTTTAGGCTTTTAGAGATAATAATAATAACTTTATTCAACAACAAAAGGTAACTTAAACTAAAATACATTTTGATACTTAGGTACCTAAACTAGGTGTAGCCTGTTCTTATAGGCACCTAGATGTACGCAAGTACATCGGGATGTGAGTGTGCCTTACAGCTTTGACTCCTCTTCGCAAAGAGACCGAATCTGCTCAGCCGGTGTCTCGAACGAAGATTCGTGAGTATTAAATTGCGACTAAGAGTGGTAAGCGAAGGGAGAGCAGGCTGCTGTCCGCGAGTAGTAATTCGTTTATAGCAATGGGCTTTGGTTCATTGGTGAGACCTGCCGAAAATTAGTCTCAAAAAGCGTTGCAACACATCGCAGTGTCGACGGTTCCTTCATATATAAGTGTAAGGTAGATGATGAGAGAAGGCTATAAACAAAACAAGTACTGCACTCTATTGAAAACTTGGGAGACAAGGGGTTCGTGTCAAAATAATGTTTGTTTGCTATAAATTTCCATCCCGGACTTAGCAATATATCTCACGAAACAAAGCTACCATTATCATTACTGTAATCTGTGTAAATATTTTAAATATCAAAATATATGAGCCTGACTGTTTACTACGCTTTTATGGTCTTATCGATGAAATTTATAGATTGAATTTATAGTACGATATGAGGTAGCTCGAATCCTAGAAAAAGGCAAAGGTTACTTTTGAAGACGGAAAAGCTTTCACGGAATGCGGAATATTGCTATAAAGCAGGCTATAAATTCCTGGCTGGTCTAGGTCTAGTCTAGAAGATCACGAATCAAATTGTTTTTTATATTACTGATTGAATGTTACACTCTCTACTCCGACTTTGTTAGAGAAATATTAAAATAATTTTAGAGAATTAAAATAAAACTTTTGTATCAATACTAATAGTATCAGAGGAATGATTTGATTGTCCGTTTGTTACAACTTAGATCAAAAGCGTATGACTGACTTTAAAAATCATTCGCCGGTAGAAAGCTATATCTTATATATAGTAGTTATAGACTAAGATATATTTTCAAAAAACTGAGACTTTTACCTATCTATACAGGATTTGTATGATAGTAGGAAAGTAACCAAAAACTACGAAACTAAATACAGATTACTTTTCCAACAATAGAAAACATTTTATTTCCATATTGGAACGGAAAACGGAACTACGCGGGTGCAAGCCGCGCAACGTTGTTGTCATTCATAAACCAGAACTCTTCAGATTCTATCAAACTTCCTCGTCGCGACTGCCAGAATTTTACTAAAGGATGTAATAATCCGTAAAAGTTGTACTATTTATAACAATTAGTTTTATATGACTAGGTTGGCGGTGGTACGTTTATACTTTTTTCCGCGTTCAACTACCTAAATAACATCTGATATAAGTGGAAATGTAATGTCGGAAATCTTTGAGCTTGAATAGACTCAAAAATAAACAACAATAATCTTGAAAAAATAACAGTATAAAACATTTTTCTTGGAAGCTGACCTACAAAAAGCTAAATCGTGTTAAATCTTTTTAATCTGCTAATATAATAATTTTTTTTAGAAAAGCAGCATCAGTAAATAAAGTACGGAGACAGCGTTTCAGGATAAATTTGTTTGGGCATTGCTTAATATTTATCAAAAGCTCGTTCCAGAGTCGTATAGCTGTCACTGTAAAAGAGTTTGTCAAAAAACTAGAGTGATGAGAAGGAGTTAAGAGCGAGAGAGTATTAGAAGAACGGAGATTACGTTCGTCAGAGGACGATAGGAATTGGAATCTGTCCTTTAAGTAAATTTGTGCGTACGGATCAAAAAGTATTGAAAGTAGTATGGTTAGTAATGGGAAATAAGATCGTATTTACGCAAACCGAAAATGAAACGAAGACAGTTGTTTAATAGACGATCCAATATTAAGGAGTTCTTGAGCGATATTAGTGCAGCACACGTCACCATAGTCAATTATGGGTAAAACCAAGGATTGAATCAGAAGGGTTTTGGTTTTAGTAGGATGAAAATATTTTAATCGATAGAGAGCACGAAGCGTTCCAGTAACCTTACTGCTGATTTCATTAACATGTGTATCCCAGGTTAAGGAAGAGTCGATAAATAGGCCAAGATTCTTAACGCATGTGCTGTAGGGCACTACCACGTTATTAAAAATAATTACAGGTACATTTTTTAAACTGAACAATTGCTGTTTGCTGCCCTAGATAATGGCTTGAGTCTTGGACGGGTTCACAGAGACACCAAACTTTTGTGACCAGTTTGTGATGTTGGTCAAATCAGCTTTAATCCGACATCCAATGACATTATCCAGGTCATTGTACTCTGCCTGGGTGTATAGTTGCAGGTCATCAGCGTATAGATGGTAAGAGCAGCCAATAGATTTGGTGACAAGGTTTATGAAAAGGGAAAATAATAACGGAGAGAGAATGCCACCTTGCGGAACACCAGCATCAATTGTCACCCACTGGGACAAATCATCACCCAGGCGCACCGCTTGCTGGCGTTCTCGAAGGTAGGATGCGAACCATTCCCGAACCGAATCAAAAACTGCTAAAAAACAAGAATATTTTGAAATGGGCAATAATTCCATGGGCTTACATTATATCTAGACGGCCCGATAGTATTGTAAGAAAGTTGATTTTGTTTGTATAATAAAGCGAAAACCTTGCACATACTTTGTCGAGATGTTATGGTTTAATCTGTCTTAATACACTAAGAAAGGCATTGTATAGTTGTAGCCAACACTTTAACGTATACAAAGATTAACTGATTGTAGATGCATATAATTTTAAACTTTATAATAGTTTACTTTATAAAAGCTAATTTAACGACGTTATATTGCTGCATTTTTACACCAATAAAGAGATCAAATAAGAAATCGCTTTTCATTAAATTGCCAAATATTAATTATTATAATAAATGCAGCTGATTCTACTTTAATTGAAATAAAGTTTATAGTGCGTTACTTCTTTTGGAATTAACTCTTCAAGCCGCTTTATCTATATATATTTGTAGCAAACCTTTAAATCTAATGTGTTAATTAACGCGTAGTTGTAACTTGTAAGTCAATATTAACGTTAACACAACTGAAGTTATAGCATTATATTAAATATAAATATACCTACAATTTTTCCAAACGATGGTAAAGTATAATTTAGTCTACAACAGGCCTGGGACACAAATACAACGCTGTGAATGATTTTTTGCCTTATTTTGCCAGAGACCGAGCGGCGCGCTAACTGCTATCTGAGAAACAAATTATACAATTTATTATGTATTTCTTTAGTGGTGTTGACTTGAGACAAATTACGTATAACTTCGACTGTCGTAAATAAAAGTAATTGTTGCATAATTAAATATTCATTTATTTGTATTTGGGTGTAAGGAAGATTATGTTTATTATTTTCCCTGTCATGTTTATAAATGAAAGTTACTATGTTAAGGTGCAAGATATTTCTCCTACCTCTATACATTGAAAAACAAACACGCAGAATAATAAAAATAAAATTTAAATATAATTAAAGTAACATTGCTTGCGGTGAAATTATTAATCATAAAATAGTGTATTATTAATTAATAATACACTATTTTATGATAAAAGATAATTTACAGTAGGATAACATCTACCCATTTCTGTATTTTGCTTTATTATTTTTCTTTGAATTTTTATTACTAGAGATCCTCTTTTTTTAGCTACAAAAAATTTTTTTACAAACCGAATATTTTTTTTGGGCTTTGAAGTCGTTTAAAGGAATCCCATACAAAGATACTTCTTTGTCATGTAGTTTCTAATGTATTTATCCGGATTCGTTTTCACGTATAAATAAATACCTTAATTTGTGTAATTATTTTGTGGCATATGCAATGGAAAGTTACTTAATTAATAAAATTAGTAAGTATTTTGAAATTGTCATATTGTCTTCGTAATCCTTTACCCAAACAGACCGGCGAGTTCAAGGCTAAACTAAAAAAGTGTATGTACGTATATATCCGAGATAGCACTGTTCCAGAGATAAAATTAGACATTCCCTTGTGTGAAACTACCCAGACCAAACGCGTGTTTTCTTAGCATGGGCGTCGAATTCGCGACCTCGTGACTCAACTGACTCTTTAAGCCACTGCGGTGTCGGTTCCAGGTAATCAAATACATCTGATATGTACTGGTTATGTAAACAGTAGTGCAAAGTGATCAGTGAGGCGGATCGCATGGTTTATTTTTTCGTGGTAACAGTTATCTATTTATTTATTACTAGCAGGGCGCCGCGGTTTTACCCGCGGAGTTACGGATCCTACCGAAATTTAGGGATAAAATAATAAATAAAAACATATACACAACATCACATACATGGCCTTACTCCAGTGTTAAGTTTTGCCTCGTTACATTGCATTGATGATGTTCATGGTTTTCTGCCGTGGGGTACCGGCAGAATAGAATAGTACCTCCCACTGCACCAGGTGTCGTATAAGGCGACTAAGGAACTAGAACCGACATATGGCGGTATATCCATCCGAAACATTGCAACTCAAATTCACAAGGCGGGGATGGGCAGCATCCCCGTCGTAAACGCTGCGCTCTGCGATTGCCAACACGCTTGTACAGTGCGGCAATTATAGGAAAAACTTCCTTTCTTGGAGAGGCCTATGTCCAGCAATGGACTTCCAATGGCTGGTATGATGATGATGATGATAGTTTGATTTTAAAAAATATTGTAGCGGATTTTAAGTTAAATCGTACCAAACAAACAAAAAATCACATATTTAGGGAGGTACTATTCTACTCTATCGGTACCTTACGGTACATTATTTTATTAGTAAATAAATTACGACGTTGCTAAAATATCATTTAGTTAATATCCAATCATTATAAGCATTAGAACCATTTAACAATCAATCCCTACGCGACTAGATAAAGTTGTGATTTTCTGTCAATCGAAATGATTAATGTATCTGATTTTGAGAACCACCATGATTCGCGAATAAATAACTTAGAGTGAATAACTTAAATAATCCGAACTAACTTGAGAAATATTAATTCTGGTAGTTGATTGGTTTTCAAGTAATTTCTTAAATAGGGTTTCACTGGTATGTGTTAACTATAACACCCCGCGGATAAAATGTGAAAGATAAATATATGTTCAATCGTTTTTATTACAACATTCCAAGATAAACTGATGCAGATGGGCAATTTGTGTATATTATTTGGAATTTTGATTGGCATATGCTACAAGACAGAGGTAGTTGCTGCAAGAGGTAGAAACTAACGTACTTCCGGATGAAATACCTTTAGTTTCTACCTCTTTATTTATGAATTTCTCCATACAACCTTTACTAGAAATGTCTAACAAATCGATTTGGTCAGTAGGAGTAATTCATTTCATTCTATTATTCATTATATTTTATAGCTTAAGGCACTTGTGTAAGGGGTATCAGACAAGAGAGGAATACAAATATAATACTTAAATACATATATCTAACTCTCAGACACAGAACAATCACAAGTTGAACATTTGCGTCATAAATGGTTGGCCCTGGTTGGGGATCGAACCAATGTTTTGTTCGTTGCCCCATTGGACACTAAAAAATTAGATTTTTAAGTAAAGACAAATTTTGTCAATGTACCAATGAATTATAGACCAGGAAATAAGACAGTAAATCGAAAATCAAGGCAACTCCTACAATGATATAATAGCTCAATGTCAAAAACGTCAAGCATCAACTGGAAAATCAATATTAATTTACAAAATGTACGTTACATTATATATTTGCCTTATAATTGTTAGCTAAGCCAGCAATCCATTTACAAAAAGAACTTTCTTATACCATGTTGGAATTGAAATATGCATAATTTTCTTAATAATATACTAAATCATTATTTTATGAACGGCATAGCAACGAGTTCAGACTATACGTCCATAATTGACAGTGTTAAGCATTTATCTCGCATGGAATAAGGATGTATTTTAATTAGTGTCTAGACAAGGGGCTTTTGACTCAGCCTATATTTAAATATAGCCTTAAATGTCAGGCTTGTTATGAGAAAATAAATTAAAATCTACCATACTTAACCTCTAAATCTCCTATTATATTATCTTTTTAATTTTTATTTATGAATAAAAATGAATCATCGAAATCTAAGTTTTATTACGTACATACATACACCGTGTTTGTGTCTCATCAGGATAAGCAGACACTATGGATCTCCAATTGCTACGATCTAGTGGAAGGATAATGTCGTGATGACAATATAAAAAAGAATTTTAAGATCGTTTTGACATGTAGAAAAGACGAATGAAAGTAAATTAACTGCACAAATATATAGAGCGGAAGTGAATGGAAGAGTTGGTGAAAGAGGTGTTAAAGAAGGGTTAGGTTAAAATGACCAAGAATAAACGAGCGTATATGGTGGACTAAGGGAATACCACGGGCAACCTCGCGACTTGCCGCTATTTTACGATAAATATAGAACGTCTAATCAGCACCAGTTGAACTTGATTATAATTTCAAGAATTAATAGATAGAAATAAAGAAAGAAACGATTGTATCTAGTTTATTAATAATAATATTGATTATATTTAATGAACAGCAGTCTAGCAATTTAGTCTGAGGTGGATTTACGAGCAGGATGAGTTGGTTGGAGACTATCCCTAGTGGAAGATTGTGGGCTACTAATATGATACATGTTGTTAATGAACTTTTCGAAATATTTTAAGATTTACTTATTAATATTTTAAGAGATGCGACATAAAAATAAAAACGTACCTACAACATCTCAAACATCGGCGCCTGCTTCCGAGATAAGACATAAGTGCCTGAAGCGGACAACAAAAAACTCACAAATATACTTACTATTTAAATAGGCACTTAATACCCAGAAACAGACCAACCACAGATGTTCATAATTTAAATATATGTCCTGGGTGGGAATCGAGCTCATGACCTTTGGCGCATTTGCCAGGGACATTTACGAATACGCCATCAGGCCCGTATACTCCTAACAATTATTATTCTAATTACGTAGTGACACTGATCCACAAGTTCATCATATACTAATCGGAAACCTTGACAACGTTAGTGCATTTGTTAAAATTATATTTTCATTGGCAAAGTTTTAAAAGATGTTGTTATAAAAGTTGTTTTTTTTGATGAACCTAATTGCTTCTCAGTCGCTCTTCGAGACTACCAATTGTAGTGTGAAGGACCCAAATGGCTTGTGAAATCAGATTGTACAATAGAGAGCAACTCTATTCATACAGCGAATATGTTTTACAGGTCCGAGTTTATTTATATAACAAAGTGGCGGCAAATGTCTAATTCCACTGTTAAAGGAAGTACAACTATATATGTGGTCATCTTAGACACGTAAATAGGAATAATTACCATTGAGTTTTACATAATAAAATCAATATTTATTATAACAGTCTGCTTCATTATATGCATATAAGTATGTATTTTCAACTTATTTTTCTTTATTAAATTATTCTATTTATATTAAAATTAAATAATTCAATCTTGTTTGCAATACAAATGATGTCGGCTATGTTTTAATTAAACCTTTGTTGAATGGTGAAAGCGAATGGGTCAGATAGGGAGAGAGAGAGAGAGTGAGAAAAGGCTATACCGACCAATGGAAGAATTCAATGCGGGTTGGTATTAAATCAACCATCAGCGTATAAAAATACTCAAGCTGTTGTTAAATACTCAAGCTCAACATTTTTTGTTATATAATATGGCCGCCCATTGTTTCTCAGAAATGTGACGTTGCCTTTTTTTGTGTACCTACAGTAAAAAGAGGAATGTGAAAATACGAAAGCGGATCTGATTTAAGAATATACTATTATATTTTGCAAATGGTATATCGTCTACGTGTTTCTTATTATTTAAAACTGGAATATATTATGCGCATAGCTTGTAGTAATTAATCTAGATTGATGTGTGTTATGATTCCAGGTAATAATGTTCGGCACAAGTACCTACTTTAACAAACATTATTTTACTACCTATGTATTTTGGTTATATTTTTTAATTTTAATATAATAAACGCTAATGTAATGGTAAATAGATTTGAGTGAAGGATAATTAATAATATCAACATAAAGCATAAAATACATAAACCATAATGATAACATTCAATATTAAAATTAATGATCATTTTCGATCAAATTTGCGATCTTTAATTGAACATTAGTCTAATCCCAAGAAAATAAAAATAGTTAGTAGACGTACTAGTGGAATTAATTATATCGCAGACTCACAGTATTTTGAAACAAGCATATTTTTAAATAATACCAGTGAACCGGTACAAAAGCTGAATCAAATATTAATTTATTAATTTAATACTTACCATTCATGAATTAAGTGTATAGTGTGAAAATTGACTGGTGTCCCGCCACGTCCATAGTGGAGGTAGACACGATTGCTGAAGTCCTGCGAGCAGTTCTGCATGATACCGCTGCGCTGCCAGGAGGTAAGGAGCGGGCGGTAGCGCGAGCGGGCAATGCGGTTGAAGCGGAGGCGGGGGAGGAGGGGGTGGCGATGGCGACTGCCTTCGGGGCTCCGGCTCCAGCAGGGCATCTATTGTGAACGCTCTCCGGGGTCGCGGACCAGCTGGCAGCAGTGCCGATGTGTCTGGACCTTCAACTGGCTCTGGACTCGGCCTCGAGCAGAGCGTCGCCGCTGGTGAATATAAACTTCCATTGTGGAGACCAGCAGGAGGAGCCCCTGCTTGGCGCGCTAAAAATGCCCTGTTGAAGCTAGCCAGTGCAGCCAGTTCCGCGTTGAGACTATCCTTCTCTCCCTTGTGCAACTTAAACCTTTTGCGTCTTCGGAGCAGAGACCCATTCTCAAACATATCGAAAGCCTGAGGGTGCAGCGTCCAGTAGGCTCCTTTGCCAGGTCGGTCTGGGCGCCGAGGCACCTTTACGAAGCAGTCGTTGAATGATAGATTGTGCCGCAGAGAGTTCTGCCATCGTTGCGTATTGCGCCTGTAGTATGGGAATCTGTCAGTGATGAATCTGTATATCTCAGACAGCGGCAGCATCCTCTCCGGCGAGCTCCAGATGGCCATGGCCGTCAGGGCGATGTATGAAAAAGGTGGTTTCTGGTCTCCGTAAGATTCGCGAGTTGGCCGAGGCATCGTCTCACAAAGAGTCGTCTTGGAATCGCAACCAAGTCACCTTGTTTTTAAAAATGTGAAGGCAACACGTCTCTCACATCGGCGCGGAAGATAAGGACTGGGTGAGCGAGCGAGACTGCGCGCCGTGGCGGGTGGAGCCGCTAGCGAGCGCCGCCTCACGCGCCTCGCCCAATAGCGTGCCGCGCTGTTTGTTTGTTGTTTTTGTCGGCTCCGGACCCGTTAGAGAGGAATTTAAATTGTTATCACGTTTACATTATACAAAATTTATTCGACACCGACAACACTTGAGCTTGTTTCGAAATTGCAATGATTAAAGAAGTAGGGTACTTATCCATGCTGTGTGCGAGGGAGAGGGAGCGAGCGGGAATGATTGGAGATGATCTTTATTAATGTGTAGGTGGTGGAGCAGAGTTTGAATTGAACTATAATGGCTGACGTTTATTGATATTTTAGACTAGATATATTTTAATCAGAACTTGGAATTTTTCTTAATAACTTTTCATTTTTGCTTCTTGCGTATATGGAAATTTGATTAGTGTAATTCCCTTGATATTTTTTAATTCAAGTACCTCCTTTATTATTAATGCTAGAATTTAATCGTTTCTTACTAAGCATATTGATGAAGCAACTTCCGATCACCATATAACGATGTAATCCCAAAGAAAGAAACGCTCATATATTTTCTTTATTTTGGCTAGAACTTTCAGTATCTATGTTTGTGATATTATGAAAGAAGAAGCATTCGGTAACAATAGAGAAAAACGTCAGTGTTACATAGCTAACCACTTCTCAAGTTTAATCTCCTCAAAGTACCAGTTTAGGAGCGCTTAGTGCTCTCTAAGCGGGCTAAAGACTGGTATCGCGTTCGATTTATAAAGGCAACACGTCGCCAAGGCCCGCCGTGCCCTGCAGCTTGCACGCGGCCGCGTGTTACAGCCGCCCGGGAGCGCTGCGTAACTTACCAACACATATTGTTTAGTCGGACATCCACTTCCCTCGGTATGCCATTTTAAATCGTAACAATAAAAAAAATAACAATAGCATTCGAGGTTTTAATCAAATTGCGGAATTTCCTAACTGTTTATTTCATCATATCAAAATGCCGACTGCTTCGAGTATTGTTACATAAATAATCCAAATTGATTAAAGTGTACGTGTGTAAGTGTAAGTCACACGTGGAAGTCCTAAATGGAAATTCTATAATAGAAATTAATGTTAATGTTAAAGGATGCAGGCGAGACTCAAATCCGCACCCTTACTTTAACCTCGTAAATAACCTTAACCTTGTGAATACTTCGATTTTTATCTAATGTTCTTTTTATGCTAATAGTCAATGCCATGCTTTTAATGTTGTAGAACACTTACTAAATACTTTCATTTGAGTTTGAAACAATCAATAAAAAAACATGGTTACATTATATTTTATTATTTAAGATAATATTTTACTAGAAATAAAAAAATGTCTCAGACGTCAGGCGGAACAAGAACCTGCTGGAAGAATCTTTCTCATGCTGGGAGACAGCACTAGCGTTGTGCTGCCGAGTCGTCGTCTTAGCAGACGTCGAATTTTTCCTAGTGTTATTTTTGTGCTGAGAAATCAGCCATTTCTTGAATATTGTATTTAGTTAATCGATATAGATAGTTACTTTTATAAAAAAAATAATTTCTAGCTAATTTTATATTAAATATGATTTAGTATTTTCTGTGCATAGCAAATCTCTAAACTAAGATATACTGCCAAGGTCCGCTAGTATAGTAAGTCTCTCTGAACCGATGTTGTTAGAGATGGACCTGACACCGAGTGATGTTAGCAAATCCAACCGAAATCCAACTGCAAAAGGCCAAAAATGGGCATTCCATCGTATATGATTGTCCCCATGAAACACGAATTATATTTAAGAGTTGTTGGTCATTTGTGTAAAATTGTAATAAGAAAGTTATATTTATAGTTTTTTTGACTATTGTTGACTATATTTCGCCTATTTAAATAAATATATGTACATAAATTTAACTTTGAGAGGCCTAAATACAATAATGTACATTCTGACATCATGATGAAACAACTATTTGGTTCAATAAAATAGACAAGCAATTATTACAGTCACTTTTGAAATATTTTCACTTATTTTTGCTCTCTTAAAACGTTTGAAATATTAGGATATTAAATGTCTAATTAATATCTACCAAGATCTATACAATTCTTTTATCAATATCTGCTAATATATAAAGTTTATTTGTCAATGTTAATGTTAAAATTTAAGTAATATTTCTTAATATTTCTCTCCAAACTCTCCTGTAGAAAATTCAAAATTCCTTATTATAATGACATAGGTAGAATCTTACCTAAATAAGAACTGATGAAGAATAAGAATAAAAATCGTGTACATACCGATTTTGTCATCAATTTTTCGTCGGATTTAACTTTCCTAAGGATATTATTTGTCAACCACATAGTGTGCCCCAAATGTGTAAATTAAAATTAAAGTAATCATATATCATAAGTAATGCTAAGGCACATTTTTATTAAATATATTTAATAATACTTTTTAAAGTAAAATATTTATATTCTACAATATAGTGGATATGTCAATAAAATGATAACATAATGATTGCGGGATGCAGCATATACGGGGGAAGATAGATCTTATATTTTCTTTAACAAAACGGACAGATAAAAAAATACAACAGTTTATTATATACTTAGTTCGAAAAAAATAAGCTTATACCAAAAGTAATCTGTATTAATATAATATAATTAATTGATGAAATATAAATATCAAAATGTAATAATAAAATAAATCAATGAAACGTAAACAACGCAACGTTTCTTCAGTAGGTACATTACTCTCGGACAGGTCCAAGCACCGGCTAGAATCTTGTACAAGCATAAACAAACCTCTTCTCTCAGTTCATAACTCAGTTCATAATTGACTAAGTATATTCATGTGGCTATAAATTTTGTTTTAACAGCAACTTATAAAACATCTATTAATTAGCAAGTTTTATGAGAAAAGTTTATTCGTTCGTTTATCATCAATTCATATATAGATTAAACTCGCAAAAGAGGGAAAAATCAAATGTTCTCCTCGCTTATCATAAGCCATTTCTGATCAATAATTTAGTTGTAAGATCCCTATTGATGGGGCTCTGACTTCATGTCGGGATATAAAGACAGTAAATGTAGCGGGGACCAACGGCTTAACATGCCTTCTAAAACTTATAAAAACTTGAGATTTTAACAACCAACCAAGACCGACAATATCATGGCGTATTGAGTTCCTGAGCCTCCTGTTTGTCCATATTAATCGAATTTAAAATAAAAACAAAACACACAATTAATTTAAAAAAATCTCTACGTACGTAAAATGTTGCAAGAATACACGAAAAAAATCACAATCGATGTAATAGTTATAGGTGTAATAGATCCCGGTAATGTTTGGGCTTTGCACTCCCGGAGTTAATCAGCCGGGACTAATGCGCGGGGGTGACTGTGGTACTTGTTTGCCGCTAATGGCCCGACTACACACGCCCTTATTTGCTAATGTTTACTCCGGATTTATTGGGTAAGCCGAATCTGCTAATATTTTAGCTTTCGTTACGGCTGTGGGGTTTCGGTTTTGGGAGATTTTTTAATTATGCTCGTCTACATGGTAAACTATGGTAAATGGGAATGTGCTTAGTTTTAAATTTACTATGTTATATTTAATACCAGTCTAAAAATTTTGTTCTGGTAGAATTAACAAAAAAGTAGAATACTCCGAAGACATGCGTAGTCCGTGTTATAAAAAAAAAACTATCAAAATTTACTTTATCTTAAGGCACTGAGTTGTTTATATCATATTATCTAATCACCATCATCAGCCGTAGTACGTCCGCTGCTGGACCTAGGTTTTCAAGAGTGATGGCCAGTAGGACCATGTAGTATGGACAGTAGCATGCAGCCTGCAACCAGCGTGATCTATATATTGCATAGGCTTGTTATTAAACATGTCGAAAGCCTGTGAAATTACACATTATAATATCTTACTGCCAACGTTATATGTCTTGGCTATACACGCTAATTCTAAAATCGGTTCTAAAATAGAAATAAAAAAATATTTATCGTGGTGAAGTTACTTGTAAAGATAAAGATATGATGAAATCTATTTGAATAATTCTCCGGAACAAGATTTTGCTATCTGTGGTGATTTTTTCAGTGACTTGAATCAAACCTCTCAAAACGTTCGCAGGCAAATGTCCTGGATGGATATTGCGCTAATTATATCGAAATACCCACAGGGGTCACACTTGGGGATCACTCACCATTAAAATTATAGTCATATGAAATGGTTTAGGCTGAATTTGATACGATAACATTTTAATGTATTAATAGTTATTATACTTTTGCGTTTATGAGGGGTTGATAAGCATAAATAATACTATAAAGAAACTTGGTGTTTACCTAGAAAAATCAAAAATACTGTTCGCCTATATCGTCCTCTTATCGGAAATAGCTCTTAGGAATTTAGGATTTGCTTTTTTCGTATCTATACCTTTCAGTGATATAGCAGTTCTAAAATAAGTACCTATATTTTGCACTTGTAAGATATAGGAACATCCTACCGCTATGTGGTCTTCACAATATGCTATATACAAGCAACAGCTCGAGAGAATCAAAATATATATATATATTGTTATATAAATAAATATATTGTCAACCACATAAATTATTATCACTGTTGTAAAAATTTTGACACATACTAGATGCAAAGAGCACAAACTTTTATCACTTGAACAAAGACTATAATATTATAATTTGTTATACTTGTTACATTTATATTTCAAAACCCTAAGTATCGCACACGTAACTCAAGTTTGCTATATGCTCCACAATGTATACAGTAAATACCTCAGCTACCATTCAGCACTAACGAGGATAGGTCGGGCATATAACAAAAGCTTTCACACCATCAACATTTTTTGAAACTCGAAACAAAAATATAAAAATGAAATCATTAAATATTTGTACACTGTTATCCTACAACCCATAAAGAAATGTAAATTATTTAAACGTATAAATATATAATTAATTTAATTGGATTAGATAGAAATATTACGATTGCCTAATAATAAGAATAATACTATTTTTCTCAACTGTTCCCTAGAACTTTTGTCGTATGACCAATAACTGCAAATACTTTTACTATATTCAGGAAAACCTATTATTGGATTCATTATCTATAAGTATTTAATTTAGCAAAATATTTTATAATTGAATAATACAAAATGCTGTTGATTTCTTCCAGTAATAAATAAGTAAAATAAATTAATCTTGTTCACTGTCTCTGTTGTAATTAACTATGTGTTTTTTATACTGATATGAACGAATTGAAAAAGAAAATGCAGTTTTTGTTTGATAGGTGGATGGAATGGATGGATTATTAGGTATTTCGTTAATTATATATACTTATAGAGGAGAAGCTGACTGACTGATATATCAACGCAAGGACTAAACTAGAAGGGTTAGAATCTTGAAATTTGCACATGGGTTCCTTTTATAACGTAAGGGAAAAGACAGGATAGGAAAGAAATTTTAATAATTCACACTCTAACAGTGTGCAAAGTTAGTATGAAAATATATTTTTTGTTATTAAAGTTATTCCATGAACTTCAGTATAAAGATTCTTCATTGAAAGTCATACAACTGTGTGTGTGAAATATTTTTTCGAAAATTACCCCTTACGAGGGATTAGAGGGGTGCACAGTTTGTATGAAAGTTCTCTGATTTACGATGTTATTTTAATAAATTGTCTAATCCACATATATATAAAAGGAGAAGCTGACTGATATTAACGCAGGGTCTAAACTATAGGGTCAGACAAATTTAGTACTACATAACCCTCTAATCTTATCAAAGAAACCGCGGAACGCTGCTAGTTATCTACGTGAGGACAATAAGCAATTGAATGCTTGAAATTCTAGTAAATTTAAGCGCAAACATTAGTGCACGATATAACCTATATGATTAATATAATAATATAGCAAGTACTGGATTCTCGTATTTTCTAACACCATCATCGGGATTGACGGATTAATTGACATACTGTTTTATTGTCCTTCGATTGATGATATATAGCCAGTTAAAAAGGTGTAATTAAATATTAATTTAATATAATAGTGTTCAGTAGTCTTTTACGCAGGTTAATAACTATGCCTGTTTATTACACTTTGTTCAAGTAATAAATAAACACTTATAATTTTGACCTATTGCTCAATGTGTTTTCGAAAAATATGAATATAGAAAATTAACGCGTTTCCAAGACAATTTATGGACAATTTTACATACAACGTTAGTCTGAAAAGTAAATTTCCTCGCAGTACGTCTGTTACAAAGGTCCAGTGGTATCTAGCTCTCACTTTTTTTATTGCCGAGAAGCAAAGCGTATCCGTAGTGAAGTAGTATCCACGTATCCCCGTGAACCAGTTATCAAAAGCGATTAATTTAGAAGAATTGACAGAAACAGTATAACCACCCGAAATAGCTTAGCTTGAAGGCAAGTAATTATCTACATAATTCCCCTTTTTTAAAAAGCCCTTTTTCCAGTATTGGACGTTTTAAGGTTATAATAATGACATCTGTTTCTAAGATAGTTTCTGTCTCTCAGCTCTCATCTTTTTTTAATAGCAAGAGAGCATTACGCGTATTTAAGTGTATGGTTTTGAATTGTGAGCGACGTGTTTTAAAAAATACCGAGTGTTGTGGTCTTATGCAACATACTACACTAGGTATTCCATATTCTCCGGTGACGCTGAAACTGACGTCAAAGAGATTCAGCATTTTCCGCATTATACTAAATATTAATAAACATATAATGACACAGTTTATGAGACAATTAAGTACATAACAAAGTTTATAGGATAAGTTGTCATGGGGCACATAGCAACAGAAGAGAGATCAGAAGTTGAAGTTAGATTAACTGCGTTGGGTTTGCAGCAGCAGAGGATTCTGTAGACGACAAAGGTCGTCTGTATTGGTACATCACTCTTACTTATTTCTGGCCCCGAAAAGCAATATTTGCGTTGCTTTGTGTAAGGGAGAGAGTGTCAGTGAATTAATTGGATAATACGACATAATATCTGCAAGTCATAAGATTGCCTAGTAATATCCTTGTGTTAGATAATAGGAGCGTCTACAGGCCGTGGTTACGATTACTATCACGCGGACCGTATGCTTGTTTGTTGATTTGATCATAAAGATAAATGCTGTAAATATGCTTGCTGCAACTACATAGTCATAATTAGACCAACACAGGTAAGGTTTCCTTCTTAGCAGTAGCTAAGTCAAGCGAGTTCAAAGTGTGTGAAACTATAAATCTTTAGTTCGTGTTAGTGGTACAGTTGAGAGGCTTAATGTGTTTCAGTGGTTCGAAGGTGACGCGTGATTTTTCCGTCGTAGTTTGTTATATTGTTACATGTCAAAAACTCTTGGTAATAAGAGATCGAGAGGAAGGTTATATCGTTTTAGAAGTTTATATATTTACCAATATTTATATAGAGATTATCTATGATGTCTTATTTGTTTGTAGCAGTTTATTGTTGTTATATTAATCAAACTCACTTCTGCACCAAGTGGCGCGCCTTTAAATAAAACTGTTCACTACAAACACACTAATTGTTAGATATACTTGTTCTCTTATACTATCTACTTTTCTGAGAAAATATACAAAGAAAAGTTCTTATATTTACATAAATATATAGATAATTTAAATTGAATGCAATGAACATTTTAAATTAGACGTAACGTTGACCTTATGTTTGTAGGGGCGCAGTCCCTATGAAAATCTAAGAATATGATTTATCAATGGATACTATTATGTACGTCCTAAAACTTTTATGCAGTACACAAAAGATACATTATGAAATACACTTTAATTCTATAGCGATATGAACATTTAAATCGTTGACATTTACATATTACATGTTTTTTTTCCGTTAGCTCCCATATGCATATAAACACAAGCATTCTTTATTATCTATAAAAAATTATGTAAGCTATAAAAATATTGCATGATTAAATATCATACTGACATATCCTTTGCCACGCAGGTGGAACAGCCTTAAAGTACTTTCGGTATCACAAGATGAGCACTAATGGGCCACTCTGACAGCACTTGTCCGTCGGCTAACTATCGCCGGCAATCGCCGACATACGACACCGACCGCCGACATACGGCACCGACCGCCGGCATGCCGCGCTACTCTTTCATCCTGCCGCTAGAGCAACATCCAGCTCGATTTGTAAGCCAACCACGTCCTCAAAATCGCTGGATCAGCGCAAATAGGCTCATTAAATTCAATCGACCGCTACAGAAGCGTCACTTAGCGTCAATATGTAATTTTGAGGTATTAAGTTAACGTCAGCGCAAGTTTTGTATGCCAAATGCGAAATCTTTTAGCGTTACGGGCATGATGGCATGTAAGAGGCATTGACGCTTGGGAATTAAGGGAGGTGGAATAAGTACTTGCTGGCGCCAATTTACAACTGTTCATAATTTAATTTAACAATCCTATATCATTCAATAAATAAAAATGAAATGTCAAAGTATCTGCACGTTTATAGCTCTAGTACGATTGCACTGAACTGCATAATTCATTCTTTTTTGTGTTTGTAATTGGCAAGAATAGGTTTGTACGGGATCAACGGGATTGGAAAGTTTGTATAGTCAATATTGTATTCATTAACATCATTACAGCCTTTGGAAGTCCACTGTTGGACATAAGGGGGAATTTGCCCAAAATAGCCGCGCTGGGCAAGCGTGTTGGCAATCGCAAGGCGCAGCTCTCATCCCCACCCTGTGCATTTGAGCTACACTGTTTCGAATGTAGATATATATATATCCATATCCTATCATTATTATCATCATCATCATCATTTCAGCCATATAATACCGTTGAACACAGGCCTCCCTATGATAGGGGCGTTTTTATATATTATTTAATCGCAGAGCAAAACTTTTGCGACGGGGATTCTGCTGCCCATCCCCATCCTGTAGTATTTAAACTGCACTGTTTTTGCTGGATTTATTGGATATTTGCCAATATGGATATTTGCCATCTGTCGGTTTTGGTACCTTAGTTGGTAGTTCAAAGGTCAGAGACCTTAGGAAAATATTCAAACTCCCACGGTCATAGGATCCATGGGATGAAATTTATTTTATTCCCGGCCGAGGTCGGATTGAGCCGATAGTAGAAAAATATATTTTGGAACGCTATATTCGAATAATATAAACAATACATAAAACAAGTCCGATGACAGTCTTTTAAACATCTTTATTTGCAATGATTATTATATGTATAGGTCAAAAATTGGAAGTCGAGTTCTTCTTAAGTTACTTTACTTAGATATTATAAGCTTACCTTATTTCAGTTCCTTTCAAAATGCAATACTCTAGTAAACATAATCTGAATTATCGACAAAATGCAGCTAGTGGATATAGTATACGGGTCAAATATCTTGTGTACCAAGGATTATAAGTTTGTTCCCCACCCAGGTCCAAGACTTATGTTCTTAAAATTTGTGTTTGTCTGAGATTGGTATTTATATATATACATATATATTATAAGAATTGTTCCTCTACCGTCGGATATTCGTAAAAAAAAAGTTAATTCAGCTACTTATCATAAAGTTACATAATTACTAAGATGTTATAAGAATTATTATTTATTAAATCTGGTTTAAATTGGCAACACATGGTAATTAGTCTGTACGTCAGTCAGTCTGTAATTAGTCTGTAGGCAGTCATCTCTTTAAGATGACTGCCTACCTGAAAAGTTGTAAACTTTGCGTTCTTGGTAACGAGATTAGAAAAAAAAGGAAATTTTTATAAAATAACCACCCACTTTTTTTTTAATGAAACTGAAAACTGGCTTGACATTTTCAGCATTGAGTGTATTATTTGGTATTCATAGAACCACAGTTTCAAGATTTAGTATTTCATTTTAGTATTTTGGCCTGATAAAGCTACTGTAGGTACTGACGAATTACGTGAGCTCGTATTAAGTAGCTCTGGCCGTTATGTCGCAGTTCATCCACATTTCTTACATGCTCGGCTAATACTTACTAATTTATTGCCTTTTATCTCAGTTTGTGGTTGGAAATTAATATTATGTGTAATAGTTTCAAACCCGGTTTTTATTATTATTTTCATTTTACAGTAAAACTATTGAATAAATTGCACATAAATAATGTCAACAATGCTATTTTAATCTTTGGTTTTATTTATATTTGCAAAGTAAACTAACAATGTTTATTATATATATATTATTTGACAGCTTCCGCAAATATTGTAAACGCTACGCGTCGCATATAGCTCATATGTGATATATTTAATATTATAAAGAGGAAAGATTTGTTTTTGTATGTTTGTAATGAATAAACTCAAAAACTAGTAGACCGATTGCAATAATTTTTTCACCATTAAAAAGCTGCATTATTCAAAATAACATAAATTATATAAAATCACGCTAGATCTTATTGTGGAGCAGTAACCGAAAATGTTTCAAAAACGGGGGAAAAGTATCGTTTCTGAGGCCTTTCGTGGTGTGCGCTGAGCACATAGTTGAAGTTATACAAAAATGCTTTATTGATGAATTGTTCATCTTAACATTACCTTTAAAACAACAGTCCGTGAGAGCATATGTCTACCTTTATAGTTTACCCATAACAATCGATTTAATGATTTAGATGTTTGCTCCAAAGTTATGTCATTTTGGCGATGGGATTTCGAAGTAAATGGTTTAATCCTTATAAAAGTTTGCTCTAGATAACTTTTGAATTGTTCAATCGGTTACCTTTAGACTATTAATTCATCCAAAAGATACCTATTAGGTTAGTACTTACCTACTATTTCAAAAATACATAAAAAAGGCGCGGGGCGGCGCGCGGCGTGAAGTGACTAACCAGCCGGGCAACGCAGCGGTGCGGGGGAGGGGAGGTCAGATCAGTGAGATAGGTAGCCGGGCGGCTCATTCGCGCGATCGGTTCCAAAAAAATCCTTAAAACAACAAAGAAAATAAAAAGATGTATTATAAAAAGCAATTTAATAACAAACTTTTACCTCAACCAAAATTAACAACAACAAAATAGGTAGGCACCTATTTAAAAAGAAAATAATCAATTAAATAAATGAAATAAGTAAATGAAGTCCTGAAAAATATTTTCAAGAGGTAAATACTTCCTAAATGAAAAAAAACTGAGAATAAATATAAATAAAACGTAAAACTATGTAAAAAATCTTAAGTCCTCCCGTGCGAAGCCGGGACGGGCCGCTGGTATGTGATTTGAATGTGCGATATATATGTACATATACAATATGTAAATATAGCAATATATATTGGTATACTTATTTGAATACAATTTTCATTATACATGTATGTGTTCAATAAAGAATATATTATTATGATTATTACGAAAATTTTATTAATTGTCTATTAAATGTCAAGCAAATGATGAAGTAGCCTTAACGAAATGTTAAGAATTATGATTGCATTTCGACCACTGGGCGACCACTGTGTATTTTATAACAAGTTAACCTAACAGACGTTAGGTTTCGTTATCCGTTTTACATATCATTATATCAGCCATCAGAAGTCCACTGTTTGACATAGGCCTCTCCAAGATTGGGAGATTTTTACCCATAATTGTCGCGCTGGGTAGGTGTGACGGCAATCCATTTTTATTTATATGTACTTATGTATTGATACCGCTCAGAATACAATATTTATATGTAATATACTTATACTAGCCGTGAGGTAACAGAAACGATAGATGCTGGTATATCCATCCGAAACTGCGTAGCTTAAATTCACAGGGTAGGGATGGGCAGCAGCTCCATCCCCGTCGTGAAAGCTGCAGTCTGCGATGGCCAACACGCTTGCCCAGCGCGGCAATTATGGGCGAAATTCCCATATTTTGGGGAGGCCCATGTTCAGCAGTAGACTTCCAATGGCAGTATTGATGATTCTACTGAACGCGCCAACTGTCCAAGGACGCACAGTTATGACAACCGCCGAAAATTACAATTATAATTAAATAATTATTATTGTAATTTTCGGCGGTATTGTAATTAATTAATTATTATTTACACGTATTACATTTAAAACATTTTACATTTTATATGTTTTGAGCTACTATCCCATGTTTTTCTTTCATATAAACATTCTTCATAAAAAAACAAACTTAACAAAAAACAATTAGCAAATTCAGTCCCGGCGATCACGTGTTATGTCGTGACCAAGGGAAATGGGGATCAATTCTTACATTCTTACAGTTTTTTGACCTATCATTTAATAAAGTTTGTTATACCATTGTGGTTTTAAATGTTTCTAATGGTTTTTGCTTTATATTTTAGTTGGATTTTACATAATAAGCTTCATATGTTCCCATTGTAATATACCTAAGCAATAATATCAATAACGAATTTTATTCCAATTACAATAATACTGATTATAAACAACCAGTGTGATGATCTATTATATTTATATCTGTAATTTTTATCAAGATATATTTATAGGAATAGGAGTAAGTAGACTTCTACTCCCTACTAGACTTTACTAGGTATTATATCCTGGGATGAAAGGTATTCTATATCCTCGAGCTGAAGCATTTCATGTCGAATGTTATAAAATTCGGTATATCGGTTTATCGAAAATAGTTTAAATTCACAATGACATTAAAAAATTGCTCTGTATTCAATTTACTCATAGGTATATAAGGTATATACAGTTTTAACAAATATATTTATGAATTCAATGATCTTAGAGTCTCCTTTTATTCCAAATTTCAAGTTATTTAACACGAAAGTATTAAGTGGAAACAGTTTTAAGCCCGTAATTATGTCATCACATACCTGATAATGATCTCCATAAAACAATCAATACTATTTCATACAAAAACCAAGTTTCGTGTCCAAAGAGATTACATTTCGACCAAAATGGTTTGTAACATAATTGCCAACAAAAAAGAGATGCCATTCCCTCTGATGGCTGTCACCTGTTCTGATATCCCATGGAAGCAATCGTAGCAGCCCGATCACGCTTAGCCTAATGATTTTCCTTTGAACACGCCGCCCATGATATGGTCACTCATGAAAAAATAACTCACGGCCCATCTTGTTATTAAGTGTGAATTCTACAAATTGTTCACAAATATTTGCGTCTACCTGTGGTTTTTTACGCATTTGCTATATTTGCCGTGACTGAATCAAGGACCTGGTAAATGGTTACGATGAAACATGGAAAATTAAAATACTGGTAAAGTTATTAGTGAAATGAATGTGAGCATGTGTGTGGTGGTATTTAAAAATAATAATGGACTCAATTTATTTTCTGCAAAAACTTATCTATTCAAAAAGTATTGTTGAGGAATTTCGATTGATCTACTTTATTAATATAAAACTAAGTTGCTCAGATAAAATTTCATTTGTGTTTTTAAATATTTTCACGTAATTACTTGCGATTATATTAAAGACGATTGTAAAATTATCTTTGTATAATTACGTTTTTATTAATATTCTGGAAACCTTAGCTATGCATTGTTAAAATATATTCATATGTATTAATTAAATCATTAAGTGTAAGAATTGCTTTGAAGCAATGCGGAATTCCATGTGTGCGGACGCGTACATCTATCCGTTTCTTCGTATTTTCTTAGCTCATAAACACCGCTTCGTCTCGACTTCATTTGACTGTTTAGCAGGTTATTTTCTAATACTCGTATAACGTCCTTTTTATTGAGTGTAAATAATTGAGTTTGTATCAACGCCGCGCCGCCATCTGCTCGCTTGAGTTTTAACACTCCTTTTCGGATTTCCCACTTAACTTTAATGTTCTCATAAAATTTTACGTTTAACAACACGCACAATCGAATCCAATTCTTATCAAGTCCGGCCAAAACCGAAATTTGTGCGGTGTTGGGAATTATATATCACTTGGTTGGGATTTAAAGAAACCTCATTTGTGTTGGCGGTTGCCGCACGACAACATTAGTCCTTAAACGCCGTATGGGTTGGTCACAATTTTACTTGATTTGTTTTGGAGCCGTATCGTTTCCAGGATTGCTTGGTGAGTTTGGTTATTACAATATTTGTTGTTCGAGTTTATTTATTTGACTAGTTGTCGGAGCTTACGCGGCGGCGGCGTGTGATGTCGAGACGGTGGCATTGATCCCCTTCGAATTATTAACTTTTTGTATCGTACTTGGACGTGTAAATCAAACGTGGATAATTTAGATGATCGTTGAGGTAATGAAGGCACTTTTGACTTACGAAGGCACAATAGCGGCATTAACGGCTGAATGTTTGTATCCTCCGTTATGTCAATGAGAATACAAAAGTTGTTTGTTATTATAAAGCTGATTTAGTACTCGACCATCAAAAATTTCTTTAAATTCCGTTAAAATCATTAAAGAGTTAGGTATGCCAAAAAAGCAGAGAGACGTGGTAAGTTCTCTTAAAATATTAGGAGTTGTATACGATTTGACTGAGCCATGCTGAATTGTGTATCATTGATATAAAGTAAAATTTTAAAATCAATCAAGATAGTTAAAGAAATAAAAATTGTACTGTTTTGTTTAGCTGTATATATTGACAACATTAACAACTTAATTGTTGGTTTATTAAACTTAGTTTTGACTTGTGTCTGTCTATAAATTTGTTGTATGCTACCCACTAATCTATTTTTCCTGTAGTAACTGTAAGAGACCATCGGGTTTTACTAATATCGAATATGTTCTGTTTTATTTGTTTTTTTTAACTAGTTTTATTAACATTGCTTCTGCAAGGCCTACTTAAATAATTTATTGAGGGTTATCGTAAGTATTCTAACTAACGCAACATGTTATGCTTTGTTGACCTGACTTTTGTATTACGGATATAAGACAAATACAAAAACCACAAAAGAATTACAAATGTAATATTCAGATACATTTAGTATTACATGACTCATCACAAACACACAATACTCACCACATTAATATTTGTCTTGGTCGGGGATTGAAAGGTATTGCCGAAACTGTCAGTCGCGAAAGCGCATTCAGCAGTTTTAAAGGATTTTGTAATCGCTTACTGTATTAAAAGTATAATATATATTAACAGGTAGGTAGTATAAATCTAGTAATTATTTAGGGCGTGTAATAAACATTCAATTGATTTAATTGATATAATAATCATCATATCAACCGTAGAACGTCCACTACTTGACATAGGTCTTATCATGTGATTTCCAATAGGACCGGCTACCAACTGCATCCAGCACGATTCTAACGTTCTAGTCGGATGGTCTGACCACCTTGTGAGTGGACCTCCTACACTGCACTTGCCGCTGCATGGTCACCGTTTCAGAAGGTCATGGACTAATCAATATACTTACTAATTAAATGTTGCCTTACAAGAAAAGCTACTTAATGTAGTTCTTATTAACATTCTGTTATGTTCTGAGTTGTCATTAAATTAATTCTAGACTAGTTTACACGCACACTTTTGTCCTAACAGTTTCGTTTCGTTTTTGTGGAAAGAGCTTTATGCGGAAGTTTTCCAAGAGGGTTATTATCCCATCAAAAACATGTATGTGAAAAAAGGGGCCAAGTTTAAATTAGTGGTTGTTGACTTTACCGTCAAGGGTGCCAAGTTCTGTACGTAATCTTAAAATGTATTTATAAGAACATACAACTTTGTAAAATAAAATTAAAACACAAAGCTTATAACTCAGAATAAATTGAAGCTCTAGATTTAACTTGCCTAGTTTCCATATACTATTTATACGTAGGTAACTTATCTTTTGTACTTATGTTAAAAAATAGTTTGCTTATAAAAACGTAGAACTAAGAGTTTTTAATAACTGAAAATTGAATTTCATGAGTTTATCTTAAATAGATTTTGAGTTATCAAGGACTAAAAAGTGGCTCCAAAGGGTTCGTGTAAAAATACACACGGCTACTGCGCCGCCAGTTTTTTTTTTGATCTTGGCTGACACGCTGCCACATGTCTTTATCATAGAAGTCATAAAATATCCACTGCTGAACATAGTCCTCCTCAAGAATGGGGGAATTTGCCCGTAATTGCAGCTCAGAACGTAACATCGCGACATAAAAGCTGCTGCCCATCCTCGCCCTGTTGCATTCGAGCTACACTGTTTCAGGTGGATATTCCGCCATCTGTCGGTTCCGGTAACTCAGTCACCTTTACGGCACCTGGTACAGTAGTACTATTCTTCTCTGCAGGTTCCACACAGCTAATAGGACTTCAGTATAGGGTTAAACAGGGTGCCAGAGTTATTACAGGTTTGGTGACACGTGAGTAATGACCTCCTCGGTGAAATGAAACCTCGGTGTTGTAAACGTCCACAGGCTGCCTATGAACAAGCGGACCTCATGCTTGTTTGATACAGTAGGTATAAATGAAAAAATATATATACAACATTTAATGCTGATTGGTTAAGAAGTTAAGAAATCGAAGCGTAGGTAAGATACAAACAAACTCGTACGCATTCATAATGTAACTTAGGATAATCAACTGCGCGTTGAATCTTGCAAACAAACAATCGATTTTTTAATGTTTCTTTAATTAATGCGCAAAAGAATTAAAAAAGAGAGTATTGCCAATATTGGACTCGACCGCCAATCGCCTCCGGCTCCTCTAGTAATTAACTTAACTGGTCGTGTCATGCGAACTAGTATCTGTACGAGTATCGCTCTGAATTTAATTCACTTTATTAAGTCGATAGATTGATAATGTTTTAAATTAATTAGAATTATATTTTGGTACATACTGTTTCTCTCATTCACTTTGTGTTTATAATATAATTATAATTGATTGGGTTATGATTTATTATCTTGTCAATGTAATATTTATGGTTTACAATAACCATATAAAACAATTAACTTGGCTTCATAAAAACCTTCGTTTCGTAGTACATAAAAAAAGCGTTAATTGAAAAAATGGGTTTGAAAGGAATTGAAAGGTTTTAAATGCACTTGTAATTTTTTTTTTAAAGTATGCTTAATATACCGTCATAATACGTCGAGAACAACAAACCGGACACCACAAAATCGGACAGACAGTTTTTGCGGCATAATAGCTGGTACTATTTGGTAGTACGGACACGACACATGGCGCTGTCCCCTCAGGCCACGCGATTCTTATACACACCACAAAATTAAATTATAATTCTCTATCGGCCGAATGCTAATGTAGTAATAAAAAAGTTATGAAAACATTTGTTACCCAGCGTAAATTATTTGTAGCCACAGGAAATGTCAATTTGCTAATTTAGTGTTGCCATGCCGTGGAATAAGAATTGAAAATCGTGTAGGCTATGCATACGATTCTCAATTCTTATTCCACGCTTTCATACATGCTCTTGCAACTCTCTTTCTATATTAATTTGGTAATATCATTAACATCATAGCAGCCATAGAGCCTTCTCTTGAACATAGACCTCCCCAAGAAGAAGGGTATTTTGTCTATCATTGCCGCGCTGGGTGGCAATCATAGAACGTAGCTTCGCGACGTGAATAGCGATTCAGATCGTCGCTTTTAACCAATCTGGTACAGGGGTAGGAAATATTCTACTGTTCGGTGAACGGGTAAAAGGTAACAATCTTAATTTAAATAGCTTTTTATGTGTGTTATCATTATTAACATCTTTTTAACAAGCATTTAAGATTGTAATTTTTTTCTGTGATAATATCGTATTAGTTTAGTCGTTAAAAAAGCGTGATGTTTTTTCGGACCATTGAAAAATATAATTTAATTTTAGCTAGTGAACAATAAAATAAATAATAAATTGCAGAAATGCTGATATCGATCCGTGCGTTGGTTATACTCATGAAATACAAAATCTATTTAGGATAGGATTAACACAGATAGAAAACCAGACGTGGAAAAAATTCTTTGTTTTGTAATACATAAACATTATTTAACGTTGATACGATTGTGCTTTTACAAAGCGCATATGTTAGGAACATATTATGCTTACTACTATACGTTATGCTTCTCTTTTACAAACTGATTGTGTTATTCTGTCAATTAATTGCTTTAACCATAAATAACTTTGATAGTTATCTAATAATCTACCGGGTGTCCGTACAATAGACATTGGTCCTTCGAGCCGGATACGAACGAACAGTCGAACAAACTAGCCGGCGCTATCTACATCTAAAGATTGTTACATTACGCTATACAAAAGTGCGATAATCTCCTAAAAGGTGTTCGTAGTGTTGTAGATAATTAATATTTAGGCTGAGAGCGGCGCCCCGCGGCGCGCGCGCTCCGCCGCTTTGTGCCGCCGCCGACCGACGCATTTGTCATGTTAGCGCGCGGCAAAGGTGTGAATGACTTTTTTCTAACTATTATTAATGACAATGATAGAAAATATTGTTTTTTATTGCAACACTGTTGATTGTTGTCAATTAGTTTTTTTGTTGTTGCATCACGGACCTTTGATTAGGAACGTGGCCGATCAATTTGGTCAGATCAGAATTGAATGTTTGGATTAAAATATGGCGAGCTTGATCAATACTATTAATATGCTCTGGTGTGTTTTGTATTCGATACAAACAATGGAATAAGCAGAGCGAATTGAATGTTGGCTGGCGATATAATATGCTGTTTGTGTTTTCTACTGGTCGCTCGGAACATTTTTGAAAAATAAATAACAAATTGAAATAAAGTAAAGTATGTGGTATTATATATAAAAACAAATACAGGGAAACTAGCTTTGGTTTCCTTTATAGATCCGCAGGATGTAAGTTGTATATAATCGATCCTAATAAAAAAATGTAAGATAACCTTAATACGGCTGTTATGATCGTCGATACACGTCGAACAAAATATGTACACATTTTAATAAACCGCGTTTTGAAGCCGTTACGTTACTTATGTTGCGTCAAAACTACTTACCTAACTTAGTTTTATTGCAGTAAAATCATATGATTTTTCAGGCTAGTTTACTCTAGTAAAAGTCACCCAAGAGCGAAGAGATACGGTCTATTGTCATATAAAGGAGGCATGGGAGCGGAGGTCAACGCAAATCGATGTCATTCCAAGGAACTTTTACGAGCTCAATATTTTGAAACGAACTTGTTTTGTTACTTAAAAAATGAGCTAAATCACTGAGCGAAAGAATGGAGCGGCCGAGCCACCCTCGCTGTGAACAATGAATAATAAGCAACAACATCATCTATCCATTTTCCTTTTCAACCCCAACAATAACAGCAACGTTAGAAGAATGGAAACAATCCAAATTTAAATATTTCAAGAAAAATACTTTTGGTTAGGGGAAATTATTGGCCATAGTGATGTTCGGGGTTTTGGGAGAATTGAACTTTATTTCTTTGCAATTTTTATTATTGCAAACGCTGTGTATAGAAATTCAGGTAACAAGTTTTGGGCAAGAATCTAAAAGCACGAAAAAATATGATATTTTAGTCTCCTCGGAGTTGTAAATAAACATGAATAAGTTTATTAAGCAACACACCGACTTTTACACAAATCAGAGTAAAGATACTTATTAACTGTGATCCGTGAATCGTGTTACAGTTTTATTACCTACTTTCCATATTTTGCTTCTAAAAATCATGGTAAGTTGATATATGTGATAGCTTAAAAGCTTTTTAATACTTTTTGTTGGTTAAAAGTAAGGTTTCATCAATTGGTATTCAAAGAAGCTTTGAATTACCTAATTGAACAAAAATCACCTAGGCTAGAAGATCTAATATAATAATCCTTAAATAAAAATAATTATCATAATATATGTGAATGTTCACTTTTTTCTTTTGACTCCAACTCCAAAAAACGTAGCAAACGTTTTTTTATCTAGCCCAAATATCTCGAAAACGGGACCTCGAAGAAAGTAAATATTTTCTTTTAGTACAGTGTCAGCAATGTGTACAAATCAATAAATAATTTCCCTTAGCAGGGAAGTCAGAAAAAAGGAAGGTGCGACAAAAATTCAGAATCAACATTTGCATCAAATATACTCGTAAATTTTTGTGTTGGCATTGCATCCGGCTCTAGCTTCTAAACCAGCTTCTTACCCATTGCGCTAAACTAGTCGTATATATATTTTCCATTCATAACTTTTCAAACAAGTTTATTTGGAATTTATAAAAAATTGCGACATTACAATAGCTAATCATTTCCCCACCAAATGTTATGAGGGCCTTTGCTATGCCCATTACAGTTATTGTCTATAGAACCTTCGGCCCTTTCTATGGCGAGGTTTTCTAATAGTTAGTAGGAGAATGTGCCAATGCCACCGCTATAAATCAAGGTAACTTCCCGCGTTTATATTTTGGGGCTAGAACAATGGCTATTATATTCAAACCAAATGGACTCCTTTGTGCTATAGCGGTAAAGTATTGCATCCGGCTAATCTAGGCTCGTTTGATATTTTTTGACACGTTAGCCTCGTTTTTAGATTGAAGGAAAGCTCCACCTCTCTATTCTACTAATATTGAACGTGAAAGTTTGTGATCACTGTGTTACTCTTCACGTCAAAATTTATGTATTGACTTTAAATTAACTTCATGACTCAACTAACAAGTGTTATGTAATTTCAATTGCATTTGATCAATTCATAAGTTTCATTTATATACGCTTACACGTAACGCTCGCTTTAAAACTTAATTTGATCTTTATGTCTCAACAGAACATTTAATTAGTCCACCTGCTATGTATGTTATACAGATCCGGTTTTATCCGTGTAAACTTTGATATAACATTTAAATAGTTTCGTTTTATAGCTAATACAAATAACCTAATATGTACATCGACTAATACTTATTTACATATATTAAATCTATTATGAATGGTAATTTTCTTTTAAAATTTTATTATTAATTTGCCTTTTAAGTTAATTTCCCTTTTACTGTGCACTAAATTTGAATGCCCTTTGCAGGTACTGCAAATTTAGTAAGTACTTTTATATGGATATTTTAAAAAGTAATTTAATATTTTCGTGCTCAATAATTCTAGGGCGGTATGAAAATATTTTGTCAAGAAGGCACAAAAACGTATTCATTAAGTTTAGTTTTAGGTAGTAAAAAATTTAATTATGTAGGCAAAACATTATACATTTAAATTTATATACGTTATTATTCTTATCACGTTAATGTCAACTCGCACACTAGACATGGTAGATAAAATACAAATTCTGGTAAGAAACTGCAATAGTATGACAAAGCAATAAAAAACAAAATGTATAATAAACGTCTGTTTTACAATAAAAAGTCACTGCACCAATCCATTACCCGAGTGATATTTGTAAATACAGATATCCAATCTGTTAGGACAGATTTTCCGATGAATTAAACATACCCATTGTTCTGCTGGGGCGAGGCGTGAAGTGGCGGTGAGGTGGAGAGGGGGAGGCATCGGAGGCGTTGGTACTATTAACGTACAGTTTGGAGATAACATCGACCGACAAACTCGATTAGCGGCTCGAGTGGGTACGTAAACGAATGGTTTAAGTGAGAAGCGGCTAAAGATTCATAACTTTTCTTATATTATTACACAAAATGATAGTTTGTGGAAAGGTTTTCTATGGTAGTAAGTGAGTATTATCCGTTATAGAGTTATTTAGTACAACGAACAGTAAATTTTGGTAGTTGTAATGCTCATTACACAAAGGTCAAGACGTCTGAAAAGATTAGAGAGATCATTTCTCATTAGCATACGGAACGGGCAACCGACCAGCCTCAGAAATTCATACATACTTTGCAAATACCTAGGTATAAAAGATTAACCGGGATGTTTAAATTCATCGAGAAATTAAGGTTATTCGTACATACTGTCATACAAATATTCGTATATAAACCTATTTAAATTTGTGCCACTTATATCATTAAAAGTTTTAGTTAATTCCGTTTAATTTAATTAACCGTAAACCCGTTTACTGATATACGGTTAACCCAAATAAAAAATACTTATTAATGGGTTCTAAAAGTTTTAGACACTACATTGTAAAAAAATATAAATAAAAATTGACTTGAACTTTTCAGGTTCAAATCGGTTGAGGTAACAAGTATCTCAAGTATATCAAGTATACAACTCTAGTTATTGATTTGCTAATATATAATTGCTGTATTATTTTTTTAAGTAATTTGTAGTTAAAGATATCCTGAAACAAAAATATATTTTCGCTTGGACCACACACGCAGACGTTACCGAATACACTATCAACACAATTTATGAATATCAAAACAAGACGCTTATTATACGCCCCGTCATGTTTCAGTATGACACACAGCCAATCTAATAGATATTCTTTGATACCTATCATTTCGATTTTGTCATATCGTACGCTGGAAATTAAAGTAGGGCAGGGCAGGTTGTTATTATAATGACAAATTTCATAACCCTAATCAAATATAAATGACTGAATGAGAGCCAATTAAACTTAGCTCTTCTTGTTTGTAGTCAGTATGTCATCAAAATCGATTATTTTTTCTTCAATATTCATAGCTTCTGCAAATTGATAAATGTTGCAAGAAAATATAATCTATTTAAATTTTATACCCTTGCAATAAATCAGTTTTGATTTGCTTCATTTAATAAAACTTATATTATATACAAACAATAAGAGTGTAGTCAAAGACTAAACTTTTAATTGACCTGTGGTATATTTCTTCTTATACAATAAGTTGTGTACTTGCAAAAATGTATGTACTATAAGTATATATGTATTAACCTTTTTTAATTAAACGTTAACGGGAAAGAGTTAAATAGTACATGCAGTTCAGTAAAAAGAAAGCATTATTGAACACACGGCACCTACTACGTACTGATAGTATAAATTAAGCTTCTCAACTACGTAATAGAGGAGAATAAAATAAAACAAGGATTCAATTGAAGCCTTTTATGCGATTGTTTCGTCGACTTGCTACGCAACTGTAGCACGTTGCTACGTCGTAGCGTCGCTTTACATGTGAACGGAGGTATCTTCAAAGTCGTAATCTTAACTAAGTCGAAGTTAATTACTTTTGGCTCTCTCAAACAAGGCTTTGGCGGTAACATGCCGGCTCATAATTCATTCCAACGCATCCTCTTTGGTAATATGGTGCGCGTAGACGCATCGGCGCAGAGCGAGCGGGACGTACACACACGCCTGAGTGGGATAGACTCAACTCGTCGGACATAACACAGAATGTTTATAGCTTGAGAACTTCCTTTTAATTTTTTTGGGAGCACTATTTCAAATATTATTTTAATTGATTGCCGGCAGACCATTTGGCGGCCCGGGTTGAACGGCTAATTACAGGGGCCGAGTTCGTTTCTTATTAACCTTAATCCATTTTGTATCTTATTAGATTTAATATTTCGTGTTAGTTTTGGTCACACACTATAAGTAGAAGTGTGTAGAAAATTACATCAAGCGTCCTACAACTGAGACTTCGTCCAGTAAGTTTATGATCAATGAAAATATTTACATGGCAGAAATCTTAACCGTATTTAGTCTTATTACACCATAAATTGAAACACAAATTAATATTAGTCGGCCTAACATAAATCATGTGCATACACGTCTTCTTACAATAGAGCCGGTGAACAATAAGAGTTAGTAATTAAAAATACATCACGTTTTTTATTACAGAGCCTCGTTGGAAGCGTATTTCATTTCACTGTTTACGGAGACATTCATTAGCTTTATAATACTAAAGTGAAATGAGATATGGAGCTCCATGCACTGTAGTCGTGTTTTTACGGTACTGGGTAGGTACTTAATTAACTGAGCATTTTATATAGCCTGCCGATTAAACGTTTCGCGATTGTGCACACAAAATAATGAATCATTTAATATGTCCATATTTTCCTCTTAAATCAGACAAAATTCGATGAGCTGTAGAATCAGGGTTGGCAACTTAATATCTGGTCCAAGAGTCGACAATATCGATAGTAATAAAAAATAGTTTCCAGTATCAAATGCGAAAATGGCGTTGTATATTTTTTGTAATCGTTGTTGATGTTTATTTTTTACTAGATATACACATCACACGGATGCGTACCGTATCCGCTTTCCGCCGCGAAGCTCCAACTATTTCTCTTTAAATTTTCACCACACTATGTTTATCAGCTAACGCATGGAAGCTAAACAAACAAACCGATATACAACCAGTCACTGTTTCACATTTATAATATTATTATGGATGTAGCCTGAATGGGTTCGGTATTCGAATATTTGTATGTTACATACATCATCATATACTCTCCAAAAAGGCGAAATTTCACCCTTAATTGCTACGCTGGACAAGCATGGTGGCAATTGCAGAGCGTGACTTCGCGATGAAGATCCTGCTGCCCATTGCCTTCCTATAAATTTAAGTTACGCTTCTTCCGATGGACACACCGCTTGCTGTCAGGTCCGGTATACTTCAGTCACCTCTTACAACTCCTAGTAAAAGGTACTTTGCCGGTACTCCATGACAAATTTATATTATCGCACCTTAATCATTTTATAATTTTATATTAAATATTATTTCATATATATAATTATTAATCTATATTAAATATTAATTCTAATCTAAAAGAATATAAATATGAGTAAGTAGTGTTTCAAACTTGGTCTTCTTAGATTCTGTTTAGACAGACATTGACATTTTGTTTTCATATTCTGTACGTTTGAAATTACAATCGTAAAGTCAAAATACGAGATTTGTACCTACTTAATGCCTAATTTGTATGTAGTTATGTCTAATATTCTTACTAAATTGAAAAAAAAGCAGTGTTAGATCGGTTATTGATTATAGAGGCCCCGACCAGTAGCTGTTTTCGCAAACTAATATTTAGAGTAAATAATAGAAAACTTCAGCTGCTTTAGAACTTGATAAAGCTGATATTGAGTTGTGTCTGATTGAAACTAGTAAACTCAAACCTGTACTCAAAGCAATTAGTATCATCATCATCATATCAGCCATAAGAACTCCACTGCTGGACATAGGCCTCACCAAGTAATCTCCAATACGGCCGGTTGTATGCAGCCTGTATCCAGCGCGATCCTGCGGTTTTAGCTAATCGTCTGTCCATCTTGACGATGGACGCCCTACGCTGCGCTTGCCGGTACCTGGTTACCATTCCAGAATCTTATGACTCCATCGGCCATTAGTACTGCATACCAAGTGCCCTGTCCACTGCCACTTCATCTTATTAATCCGACGGACTATGTCGGTAACTTTGGTTCTGTTACGAATCTCCTTATTCCTAATTCGATCGCGCAAAGATACTCCGAGCATTGCCCTTTTTATAGCTCATTGACCTATTTTGAGTTGGCTTAGAATGGTAAGATACCACGTTTTGCTGCTATAGGTCATCACTGGTAACACACATTGGTCGAAAACTTTAGATTTGAGACATTGAGGTATATCGGACGAGAAGATGTTTCGCAGTTTTGCGAATGATGCCCAGCCGAGTGCGATTCGTCAATGGACCTCTTTCTTGAAGTTGGACTTACCTAGTTGGACTATTTGTTCTAGGTATATACCAATACATACATACTTTAGTATACTCAAAAGTATTGTTTTGTTAGTTAATATAATACTTAACTAATAATATCTCCAATAAACGCAATCTTTACATACTAATTACATAAAGTTTAATAAATCGCTGAATTACAATTTCAAAATAAAAAACCTACACACTAAAAACCATGGACAACCATGAAAACAAAGTCATGGATTTTTTAGTACCTATAACAACATTAACCAAAGACGACAGTTCAAGAAACAGACGTCCTTGTCACAAGCGTTTAAAAATAACGATAAAAGGAATCAGTAGTAAATGGTAGTCAGAAATAGCGCCCGCATAGTCCGGCAGCCGACCGCCGGCCGCCGGTGTCCGGTCGCCGACGCCGGCCGCACCGCCGCTTTGTGTGGTTGCTATAAATTTGCTCAGCCTTGCATTTGCATATCAACGGCAGGTTTATCAGTTTTCGTGGTCACGTCGTGACTGTTATTCAGTTAATCGTTTCTTGTTTACTTCTTTATGCGCAAACTGTCTGCGGGCGTGGAGAATGTAGGGCTTGTGTTGTACTTTGAGTTATAGTACCATTTATGGTTTAATTATTATTATAGGTATATTTATATGGTTTGATTTATTAATATCTAGCTTAGGTACTATTATTAGGTCTAAAGTTTATCTAACTATTTTTATTTTTAAGACAATCCTGGTGATGGCAGCTTCGGACATGCAAAAGTTCTTTTAATATATTCTTATTACTTAAATTTTAATGAACTAAATTTTTACTTATAATATTTACACATACATACTACAGCATTAGCACTACTCATTGCAGTAAGTTGTCTAAATTGGGGCAACTGAACAAACACGATCATTTAAAAACAAAATTTGATATCAACATTATCATACCAGCCAAAAAGTCCACTGTTGGACATGGGCCTCCCCAAGAAAGGGGGTATGTTGCCCATAATTACCGCGCTGGGTAAACGTGTTGACAAGAAGGCAGAGCGCAGCTTTCGCAACGGGGAAGCTGCTGTCCATCCCCGCCCAGTACATTTGAGCTGACTTTTTTGCATAGATATACCGCTACCGTTCTGCTATCTTAGTCGCCGCCCACGATACCTGGTACAGGGCGAGGTACTATTCTACTCTGCCGGTACCTCACAGCTGAAAATTTAATATGCAGATTTATAAAAAGAACCTTATACTATCACTTTATAAATAGATGTCGACACACAATTCGTGGGTTGAGGCGACAATCTCATATAATAATAATCTTTAAAACAAAAGTTCTTATCTACTTGTTCGGTAACTACCCGCAACTCATATGGCATTCAAAGGTTCGGAGAATACGTAACTAAACTAAATACCAATACGTTTTACTACACATGTAAAACAGTCTGAAAATTATATTACTAATTCCTGTAATGTGGTCAAAGTTTATTGAAAACAAACGACTGTACGGCGGTTTTATCATTAATCTTTTATCTAACACGGTTCTTTCATTGTGGCGATGTCACGGATGTCGCGTCCCACCGTGGCCAATCGCTACCCTCCAACTTCCTCGTGTCAACCATTGTGAATGCACCTCCACTGCAAATCAACAACACCTTTAACGGAATTGCATTAAGAGTCAAAATGCTATTCCCTTTCTCGTTGAAGCTCATACCATTTGCATGGCCCCCTATTGATACCGAACACATTAGCTTTCGAACCTTCTAATGTGCTGCGTCGTTAAATTCTAAACGCAAGGTAATTGTTATTCGAATCGTCGTGATGTTTCTATAACAATGAACTTTATGAAATGTTTAACGATTTGTCAGATTAAATTATCATTATTAAAACAGTCTTGCTTTATAGTGACCTCTTGTGAGAGTTTGTCGCTGATTGCCAAGTGAATCAACTCAGTTGTCTGTAGGTACCAACTAAGCACGTAATATATTTTTAGTTGTGGTTTAATCGTATTGTACCCTAAAAACATAATTTGAACTTGCTTCATTGCCAAAATGAAGTATAAAATTCCCACATCGTATGGACGTCAGACAACAGAGGATTCACAAATATACCACTTAAATATCATTGTATAAATATTATTCCTGCGTGGAGATCGAACCCACGACCGTTTGGCACTCAAGACTGGATCACTACCATCTGCGCCATTGGGCCCGTCAAATGTCGACTGTATGGAAATTCTCATAAGGTAGGTATATCTTATACAAAAGATCGTCTGCATTAGTGTCTCATTCTCACCTATTTCTACCGCCAATTAGGAATGTTCGCATGGCTGTGTTCCGGTCTGAAGGGTGAGAGAGGCAGTGAATTTACTGAGTAATGTGGTATATTATCCCCAAGTCTCAAGGTTGGCAAGACGTTAGTGATATCCCTGTAGTATTATGAGCGTCTAGCTACAGTGACGCTTACTATCACGCGTAAATGCTTGTTTGTCGACATGGTCTGATAAAAAAAAACTAACTACCGGAACATCGGAACTTAAATTACTAGTTAATGTGACCTAATATCTTTAAATCACAATGTAGGCATCGTGTTATTATATATTGATATTCCTGATCGTGCTAGTGTAAATGCTTCTTTTTCGATGTAGTCATAAAAAAACCGTTTGATCATAATAACGCGACTGTCAGACACACATTTAAATTTATATTATTATTACTGCTTAAATATACCTTGTCCTGTGCTCTTTCATCTATGATTCCTAAATCAGATAAATAAACCTTTCATAAGCATTTCGCACGTTATTTGATATCCAATATGCTTGACTAAGAAACACAATTATAGGGATCACCACAAAAAGCGGCTTAGAATACCTCAAACCTTTTGTTACCATACTTCAACTCAACACATCAAAGGCTTAAAAAATAGTGACCCCTGCCGAGCCTATTCTAATATAAAAAGTATTAAAAACCACTCGGATCCTCAGTCGAGTTCTCGAGCACTATTTGCTTACGACGATTCATTCGATTAAATCCCTGAATAAACTCATTACCGCTGAATGCGACTACCCGCCGAAAGGCTCCTTTCAAACGATATTAAACCACATTATCCGCGTTTATTCCCAGCCTTGATTAGTACCGTATCATTTAGTCCTGCTTTGTAATTATTATTTGACAAACGAAAACTCACTCTAACACTGAGCGGTATAGTGCAATATCGTGTGTAGTTATCCTCTGGCGGCGCCTTTGACCGTGCGAGATGAAAAGCGCCGCGCGCGACCATTTATCATTGGCAAACACAATTGTATTGGGACACGGCTCAAGAAATTGGTGTACAAACAAACCGGAATTCAAAATTCAGTGTTGTGTGGCCTCTACCTGTGAAATGATCGTAATCCTTATACTTTTGTCGGATCTAATATAATATTAAAAAAAATACAGCCGAAGCAAATAACTTCATTTGACAACAACGTATCCGCATATCCATATTAAATATGCATGTTTATTCAAAATTTGATTTTTTATTTTTGTCAGACAACTCTATAGATAAACAGCTAGCCAGATTGTGTTGTTTCTTGTTACTTCAAACTGCACATTACAACTAGGGTCATAGCAAACCGCTTCAATGATAGCAAAGAATTGACTAAACAGATTTAGAAATACTTTAAAATTCACTAATGTAAAGCATGTATTACTGATCTAATATGTAATTACAAAACGATGCATTTTATAAAGGATATAGGGAGAGTCAGCTATTTCTTGTAAACCTAAGACATATCATCTGTTTCTGAAAGGTAGGTATACGAGTATAAAGACTGTATCAATAGCAATATAAAAACAAATGTAATAAAACTGCTGATGCATTACAAGCATGCAAATTGTTATTTACATTTATTTAATAAAACTTACAAAATACAAATAAAGCTCATAATAACATGTCTCAAAATACAATTTGCGGTTGCGTTACATGCGTACAATTAAATTGAACCTATTACCAGTGTCCCGAAGCAAACAGCTCCGGGTTTCATCACTCAAGATGTGCAAGTAGAGCATTAATCTAGGCGCGGGGCGTGTGCGGCGCTCCGCCCCTATGGGGCGGGCCGGGGGCGCAGCGCCCCGCGCCCCGCGTCGCGCGTCAGCTGCGGCCTGGTTGTCTCGTTTCGCTAGGGTGGTACACACTGAACCTTTTTTGCATATTTGTCGCAGTATATCCATTTGCCGTTAATTGGTTGCCTTTGCCGTTGTATTTAGAACTGATTGCGACTTTTAGAGAAAAAGTTTACTGTCGCGAAATTGCTATTAGGTACATTACTATAATTTATATTTATAAAAAGATTATACGAGTGTTCCATTTTTGATTGTAGATGTTGGATTTTTTTATGGTTTTAGTAGTATTTGATTTTAATAATAATATTCTTGATGGTTTTTATTCTGGCTCCGAGTATTTCTTTTTTCAATCAACTGAAATATCATCGGTATTGTAATATCATTTTTTGCATATTACAGTTCATTAAAGAGTATAATGTCGACTTTGTGGAATAAAGTGAATTGCACGTTTAATTCCATTATTCATTCCAACAGCTTTTTTCTCCGTTGGGAACTCTTTGCCTGTATTCCAAAATGATGAAAATCTCTAGAAGCCCTTAGTTAAGTTATTATTCTGGTATCCTTATTGAAGGTAACCTTTTCAGGCAGTGGATGTCATAATAAAGGACTTTCGATTATTTCATGATTCAATTATCACTAATTTAACTAAGTTACCTACAATTTCATTAAAGTATCTGTTTAAACTTGTAGCTTATAAAAAATATAGCAATCCTCGGAACAAACATTGTTATTGATCAATTACAAATCATGTTCTACATACCGATAGCTCAGTCATTCCGCACCACTTACTTACAATTTGAAACAGCAATTGTATCACCCAATCTAATTGGGTGCAATTTGCAGAAGTGATCCAACTTAATAAGCGGAGACGCACGATCCAATCCGTAATTGGACCATATTCTTTACGACTTTAATTACACGCGATCGAAATTGGTTTCCATCAAAATTGGCGTTTGAATATTGTTATAATAAATATTTATACAGGTAGCAGCTGTATTAAAATCCTCGGTCTGGTACCCAAATAATAATTAGCCTGCCCTTAGCACCTTAGTCGGCGTTCGAGAAAAAAGGCTCGCTCGGGCCTCGGCCGCGAAGGAACATAACCTGTAATTTGGAAATTATTATCTAACACATTGTGCCTTTCTGGTTATCCCGCCGCTCAATTTGCCGTTTTTATGGCTCCCACAGAGCCGCGGCCTCTAATTATCTCACCACGATCTCGGCCCGAGGCGAGATACCACCGAACACGCTAACTTACGAAAAACAAACCGTATCACCACACCATAAAGCGCAAACTTGCACAACCAAAATAACTATAGTTAAACTTAGAAACATGAGAAAATATGTTTGAAAGGGTAACACGTCTGCGCGAATTCTATTTGTTTTACCGCGAAGTCTAACAGCTTTAATTATTTTACAATTATTACGAGATGCGGTGTGTTATAAAATTACACTGAACAGCTCTGTTTCTAACGAGTATCTACAAATCGCTCGATAATGTATACTGGTCGGTATAAAATCGATAACCGTTAGAGAAAGTGTCGGTATTAATATAATGATGGCAAAATGTAAGAGCGGTAGCTGCCGATAACTCCAGAAATACACCTTGTTAATGAAACGCTAGTATAAACCGTCACCATTTTCTTTTTACATGGCGTTTTTATCATCATAAGGGTCGTAAATTTAAATTATAATCGGTGAGTTTTAACGCCCAATTTTTAAATTAGAGAAAGGTAACGAACCGACAAAACGTCTAAGCGTTTGGGAGCGCAGTGGTATTCTATTAGAAAGGACTACTAATATAATTTATTTATTTCTCGATTAGGTACAACAGTAACGCGAGTTCTAACGAGCCGCGGGTGAGTGTCATTAATCACATTAATTAAGACGAGGCATAAGCGCTTTTGTTCGTGGCGGTTTCGATAAACGAGCGGCGGTTTGGTCGGCGCGCTGCGGTAAATTACGGAGTGTCGGTGCGTGCTGCCAATAGCCAATAATTCGGAGTGAATCGAGTCGCGGTGACACTGCCGCGCCGCGTGCCGGCTTTCCGTGATTCACATACATTTGCTCGATACAATACCGTATCTGCGTTGATTGCATAGATTTCATATGCTGGTTGGTGATTATAAGATAAGACACCTGCTACTAAAATGTTTCGAGACCCCAAAAATAGTTGCTTGGTTCATTTTAATATAAGAAAGGTTAGAAAAAATTTCCAGTTTTGAAATGTTATAAAAATATTGAACGTATATCTAAATACTCCAAGTCGAAATTCTGCGATCAATCTGATATATGGTTTTAAGGTTGGTCTCTCACTATAAGCGTTTGTTGGTCAATTAAAATTCGAGCATTGCCCTTCTCATAAGTTAACGAGCTATGGGGAAATTTGTTCTTGAAGAGTCATGCCATAGGTTCATCAGAGTTAGCAAGTGGAAATAGCAGTAACCAGGGCATGCAGGTAGCAGAACAAATAAGAAACCTAAAATTCTAGAATGAAGATCAAGCACTGCTATGCGTGTAGAATGGATAGAGACTGAGAAGAACTATAGGATCACGCTTGACGCAGACCGCCTACAACCGGCCCTATACGATATCGTTTGGCGCCTATGAGTTGCAATAGATGTCCTACGGCAAATATAATGATAATAATACTTTTTAAATGACGTTAACTTAATAACTTTTCCACAGGACGTGTGACATAAGGTCACAGCAAACAAAAATTTTCACAGCCTCTAGTTTTTCTATTACGCTACTATTTAAATTATCTAACAACTTAGACACAATAGAAGTGACTGTGTCTACAAGCCTGCATAACACATTTTTGTCTGACTTGCTTGGCTAGATTCCCTACAGATCGGATAGTTAGTATTAAATTAATTATTTAATAACATAGCTTCTCATATCTATCTACTTATCCAATGTTTCATAAGTGACATGTAGACATTTCACCTCATTGGTTACTACAAACTATTCGCGTCCACTGTGTCATATAAACAACATGCGATGCAGAGCTTGTTATTAAAGTGTTGGGCGTGTTAAACGAACAATCAAGCAATCGAGTAATTGAATAATCGACCATCGCGGTATCCCGAATCGGCGCACGGTTTCGATTCGACGCATCCACTCCCAACGACCGGTGCCATTGTTTTAATTGATAGATAGAAAGTACTGTTGCTTGTTGGAACGAATTATGATTAACAATGGCATACATTGTGTGGCTGTTAATTAATTTTTTCGTGTCTAAGAAAATATGGAACCGATTTATAATGTTGTACCATTACACGCATCGTTTTAATTGGGCTTGTGTGTAATTGCAACATTGGACGAATTTAAATTACTTACCACCTGCACACATACACCATCTACGATCATGATTGAAAATTACTACAAATGAAAATCTAAAATCTGGGTTTGTGTGAACCGAAATCGTTATAAATTTATATGAAGGACCAGTTTGGGTTCCTAATACCTATTCGAGAAGCACATTATTTTAAACGGCGGGGTACCAGCAGAGTAAAATAATACCTCCCACTGTACCCGGTGTCGTAAGAGGCGACTGAGGTACAGAATCTGATAAATGGTGGTATATCCACCCGAAACTATAGCTTAAATGCAACAGGGTGGGATTTGACAGCAGCATTCCCGTCGTGGAGCTGCGCTCTGTGATTGTCACCACGTTTGCTCAACGCGGCAATAATGGGCAAATCTCTCTATTTGAGGTGGCGTATGTCCTGCAAATGACGTTCTATTTTTGCTATGATTATGATGGGTTTCTGTTTACACTCTTATTTACATTTAGTCCTGTTCTTCAGTCAATCGAGGGCTAATTTTGTATATAATTAATTTATACTTGTAAACTTACCTACGTAACACTAAATATTATAAATATACAATGTCCTAGTCTTTATCAATATACAGAGCTTTTTCAATACGAAGAAACGAAGTGTTATAATTACAATTTCTAGTAAATTACAAAGAAAGCAGAATATATAGTAAAAATAATGCCAATACTACAAAATATAGGGAGATATCAGTTCCTAAGTTTCACTCTAAGGGGGCAATTTACTATTATTACCTATAAAATGCTTCCGATGACCTGTGTTTACGCTTTGAAGTCGAGTGAATGTGCAGGGTTGCACTTGGCATGGGGTCAATATCCATGATATTTATTGGGCACTATTTTTGATAACTTAGATACTTACGAGTGGATTGTATATAGATAGGGAAAGTATAATTGCAACACTATATAACACTTTATGCTATAGTAAATTTCGAAAGGTATTTGATTCAAGTCAAGCATTTATCGTCTATTTAAATAAATATATTCACACTTCGTCTCATACATTGATTTGACTCCGAGGTAAGTTACACTTAACGTACTTATTTGTGTTACCGACGTCAGACAACAGAGGAACCACAATACTTAAATACATATTTTATATTCAGACACAAATATTCATCATACAAAAAACATACATATATATATATATATATATATATATATATATATATATCATGTCTGCGTCCCATCGGTGTTGGCAGAGACTGTGAATCTCCATTTGTTACGATCTTGGCATACCTCTCTTGCTTCCCTTACACGTTCGGTTATTCTTGGTATTTCTGACCTAGCCTTTCCTTAATACCTTAAAATTAATCATTCTTAAATAATCATTATTTCAAAAGAGCACACATTTCTGTATTTCATACATAATAAAGGTATATACATGATATGCTGAACACTCATTTCGTTTGAATCATCGATTATCCAGCCTGTTTTCGTAGACTTATTAAAAGTTCAACTGTGACGAGTTACATCGAAGATGCCGCAGATACGGGTAATAACCCCCAAACTGTGTATTTAGTTGCCTTTTTTAATTCTCACGATCTTTATTTTTTAGATATCCAGTCATTAGGTAATAATTGTTCACTTCAATTACCGAAATTTAAAAATAAACCATATGAATAAAAATTTTAATGATTGCTTTATGGCTGTAAGCTCGCTTATGCAGGCTGCCTTTGATTCTTAAAGCAAGTACGAAAGTTAGCGGCTTTTGCTTTAGAGCAATTCACTTTTCTTTCTAAACGTAAAAAAATCAATATTAAAGTACTGCGAAGTCTAATAGTACCACATTTTATATGCAGTATTATGTTTTATAGTTTTCATAATTGTGGAAAGGCATTTGTAACTTAATGTCGGCAATCAATAACTGTCTGGCGTTACAATTCTTAGTACATCAAAGTACAATAATACCTCAGCTCGACAAGCGACCTCTGGACGACACACTGACGTAGCACGCACGATTATTAATTCAATGAGGAGTTATGACTTCATCGGCTACCGAACGATTCCCTTCCCTGTAATTACCTAGTATTAGGGGCTATTATCGCATACGACAAGCTATCAGTTTAATGTTAAGCTCCATTCCAGTAATCGGTTATAGACAATGGCTTCGGATTGCGCATCAGAGGTAATGCATATTAAACGCATTGCAGTTTTGTATGGTATAGCGTCGCTTGTGCATCCACCGTTTACGTGAAATATAAGATATTTGGAGTGACTGTTATTCACTTGGACTTTAAACTGTTGTGAAAAGCTCGAATATTCTCAAGATATTATGCAAAATTGTTTTTAGCTATGTTATTTTGAATTGGAGATTTTCTAATATTTACGCGTTCACTGTTTCATTTTACATTTTTTGTTCGTCGTTGGTTTTCAAGATTGACAAAAGATGATATGTATGATACAAAAAATGTAAAAAGTTTCATTATGGGCGACCAAGTAATGATGATGAAATATCAATAAAGTTACTTTATACGTTATTATTTAAAATAATAAAATGACTTAAGCTTTATCTCAAGGAAAGATATATAGAGGTACGTAAATTAGAAATTAATTCAGAATAAAAGTTATTCTAAATTACGAGGTAAAAAGCTTCCTGTATGGTGGGACCATATAATGTGTCTCTATCGAGATATACGTATGTTAGACCACTAAGAATAATACATCTATAATATATTTCTACAAGGATGCTTGATGTGATGCAACCAAATGAAATCTTTTCTGTGATCTCCGGTTGAAGGGACTGTGCGCAGGTTGATATGATTCCACGATAAAAAAAGTCATAGGAGGTTAGCTAACCAGCGCGATGCCGGGGCGGGTTGGTATTTTTTATTAGACTATTCGACAAACAAGCATACGGTCTGCGTGATAGGAAGTGTCACAGCAGCCCATAAACAGAGCGATGCGAATACTGCTGTTTGGCAATAGAACTAGGTGCGAGTAAGATACCGATGTAGACGAAGTTTATCTACTACTACTTAGGTCTCATCATATCAAATATTGGAAGTCCACTGCAGGACATAAGCCTCTCCAAGAAAGGACTCTGCTCATAATTGCCGCGCCGGGCAAGCGAATTGGCAATCGCGGCGCGCAACTTCCGCGAAGGGGATTCTGCTGCCTATCTCGCCCGGTGCATTGAGCAATGTTGTTTCGAATGGCCATGCTCTATACTGCCATCTGTCTGGTTTTGGTTCCTTACTCGCCTCTTACGACACCTGGTACAGAGGGAGGTACTATTCTACTCTGACGACACCTCACGGCTCTTACTATACTTTGGTCGGCTACTTATACTTTAATCTACCACTAGCAGAAGTGGTACATGTTCTTAACCCTGAATCTTAGCCAATTCCTGTTATTAATACATGTTAAATTCTCAAGCTATAAGTAAATTATTTGATTTCACCACTACTTGATTTCACGGCGATACAATCGTGTCGCGTGTCGTTCGCTCAATGAGCTATAATTGCTTTATTCCAGTGTTATAAATGCTGTACAATTAGAATCATCGTGCCTGACAGAAAAACGTTTAATCGCTGAATACACGCCAACTTTGTATGATAAGCTTCAATTACTCGGACAATATTGAGGCAAACACGAGGTTTGTCACAGGAGATTGCACTACAATAATAGTTAATTTATACAAAATCTCATATGTTGACTTGACTCTGTGAAAAAGCGAGTGCTTCTTATGATAAACATTACATTCATCTCAAAAACCTGTTTATTTGTCCCTTAGTGCACAAGAAACACAAATACCACCGGACATGCCATAAATTCTGTTAAAACAATATACGAGAATTTAGCTATACGCCATCTATAGGTGGACATAGTCTTCAAGAGATCAAAGTTTCAGTCGAAGTTTGCCCATAATTAGCACGGAGGGTTTAGTGGCGTAGCAAGAGCGTTGCTTCGCGACGAAAGAAAAAAGAATTAAAATCGGTTTATCGGTCGGAATTAAGTTCATTCCGGATAAAATCCGTGAAATGATTTTTAATAGGTATAAAAAAATATCCAATATACATACACCCCAAAAAGGAGTTCAAACAAACAAGGTGGAGATGGGCAAAAGCATTCTCGTCGTAAAACTATGCTCTGCGATTGACACCGCCTGTGACACTGCCTGCCCAGTGCGGTAAATACGCACATAATTCCCCCTTCCTTACGGACGTAGTGGACGTTCTACGGCTGTAATGGTGAGTACATACGATAGTTATGCAGACATATAGAAATAAATAAAAGTAATGTCTTGTACTTAAGTGTTTGTTACGCTTTCACAGCTTTACAACAGAACCGGTTGTGACGAAATTTTAAATATAGCTTGATTCATCATATCAGCCATTAAAAGTCTACTGCTGGATATAGGCCTCCCCAAGAACCTATCTTAGTAGCTTCTCACAGCACCTGGTACAGGGGAAGGTACTCAACTCTACTCTGCCGGTACCTCACGGCTTATAGCTTTCGAGAAATCAAGCATTCGAAAATGATTCTTTGTCCAAATTTTACTAACATGGATTTTTCTGTTTAATAGTTTCTTTACGTAAGTTGAGGTAGATGGTTAATATTTATGATGTTATCGGTTAATTTCTTGTTACGATTAAAAATGCCGACATCAAATTTCTCACCGGTAATATATGTAAATAATTATACATTCGTAATTTTGTGCGCGATATGTGCAATTATAATTTTATTGGAGCATAATAATAAATATAAATGTCTATTTAATATTCACGACAAAAGCATGATTCCGATTTTTTCTCTATATCGGTTTTTATTTGTATTTAAATAAATATAAATAAATTCCCACAACATCTCATACAATGACCTGACTCCGTGGTAAGTCGCTTAGCTCTCTTGTGTTACGGACGCCAGACAACAGAGGGATCATTAATATATTACTTAAATACATATACTTAACACCCAGACACCGAAAAAACACAAATATGTGGAATATGGGTGGGAATCGAATCAACGGCCCTTGGCGCACAAGATGGGATCACTACCACCTGCGCCATTGGGCATATGCATATACTAATTTCCACCCGAGTAAACTTCGCTTCCCTTGGGAAATAATTGTTACCTCGGAATATAATACTAACAAAATTTCATTCAAATTGGTCCACCGCCCAATATTTTCATAAATATCTATATAAATATTATAAAGCTAAAAAGTTTGTTATCAATGGTCAAACGCACTAATCTCAGGAACTACGAGACTGATTTGAAAAATTATTTTAATGTCAGATAGTCCTTTTATTTAGGAAATTACAGTCGAATGATGGTCAAAGTGACAATCTTGGAAAGGTCCAAGTAGAAAACGCCACAGAGAATGACAGCTTGCGAGCCAAGACTGAAAAAACCGTACTTCTTTGGAGGAAGCAACCAGCAGAGGAGTTCTCGCGGATTTAGACATAGTAATTTGGTTTATATATTTTTTATTTTTATAACGTTCTAATTAACTTATTTGTTCTTCAAGTAGTGTTACTTTATATTTATCTTTACTATAGTTAATAATGCTATTATATACCATTTACATACTTAAAAGCACTCTCCGCTCATTTCTTAGAAAGTATACACAGCAGACTTATAGATATAGAACTGCATAAGGTACAAATATATAAAATAGTATTTACTTTAGATTATAAATAATATGCCGTTATAAGCACCTAAAAAAGTCAAAATCATGTGTATTCGTAATAATAGGCTATCTACTGACATGTTATGGCCAATAAGAGCGGAGTATAGTATATAGTAGTGTAAAAAGTAAATTATTTTTTAAATGTGATTGATATCTATAAATAGTAGCTGAAGGAATAAATCATGATTATTAGAAAAAGTACTCTGTCCCTGTCACTCCATGATAGCTTATGCTGCGTTTTGCAATATTATTAGTTTGGGAGGTCTCAAAATCTTGTTATTTTTCAGTTTGTCGTTATTAATCTAACTCAAGGTTTCAGCTAGTGTTTTAAAAATATTCATTTATGCAGTTAGCTACACGCTGTCAAGCTTTAGCTGAAACTGAACATATTCCGTAAACCACATATAAGACAAAACACGTTCGTGAAGATTATTTAGACTTTACACATTGCCAATCGGTGGTTGACTATCACTAATCCCGAACGGACTTCTGCGTTCATTATTCAACAGATCATTATAGAGCCTCCATGAAAATTCCCTGTTTTTGCGGTGGTAATAATAGTAGCTTACTACTTTTAAACACATGAACTCAAATATCGTGTGCTCGTAGAACTATACTATATTCACCAGTGGACATAAACTCTAGCTGTGGATCCAGTTTTTGTTTTCTATAAAATTGTAGTCTGGCTATACTGGGTTATCGGAACGGATGTGGACTGCGTGCTAAACTTCAGGCCTTTAAAATAACTCCTTTGATGCTTCCTATTGCTGGTCGTTTACTCTCAAAAGTTGCAGACACTGGCGGATTTTAACGGAAGTTCGAATATAAATTTTACGAGAAATCATTCTTCCTAAAGTGAGGTGCATCTTATCTTCTTTTTCTATATAATTGTTGATGCCGGTATCCCGGTATCTCAAGGGAGACTGTGTAGATAACGCGCAGAGCTTTGATACAAACTGTTGCCATATATTTTTTTTATGATATAATATTCATATAACATCTCATACGTTGACCTGACTCTGTGGTAAGTCGCTTAAAGCACTTTAGTGATGGACATCAGACAACAGAGGAATCACAAATAAAATACTTAAATATATACATCCAACACCCAGATACAGGAAAAATACAGATATTATCATATAAATATTTGTCTTCGGTGGGGATCGAACCCACAAACCCTGGTGCATAAGATAGGATCATTACCATCAGTACCACTGAGCCTATCTTAAGCCTAAGTATGAAGCCTTGGCTTTTTTATTAATTGTATGTTACGTGAGTATTGTAAAAAATCAGTAGACTCAAGTTTATTAGTATAACCCCCGCAATGTCTAACTCAGCCATTTCTTTCGAAGCGCACGCCGGCATTTTTTAAACCTCTGAGCGAGCGTCGAGTTTTTTTAAATCATCTGTTTGATATTGGTCACTATTCATTATTAATGTGAAAGTAAATGTCTAGTATTGATACATCACTTCAGTTGGTATCATAGTTGTTGAATAAGTCCTTCAACGAACTAATATATATGATGTGAATAAGATATATGAATTGGTTTTACATGAGATTCTATGATTTGTTGTAATAGTAATGTATTTGATGGTTGGATCAATTTCATACTTTCCCTTGCTTAGTTTGAGTAGATCAAGTCATGGTTGAATTATCTTGGAAACTGATTCTATAGTATATTGTTTTAATGTACCCGTGACAGGTGTGTATTTGTCGTAGTCATTACTGACACATATTCGTATTTGTACATCAAGCCTTTTCAATACAAGTAGGTTCACCTACCCTTGGGCAGTTAAACCAGCGCTATTTGCGATTATTTCCGAATTTCATTATTGCGTTATTATTTTGTTAATCATACCGTACCCTGGGAATGTTATAGACTTTAAATTGTAAAGGTAAGGCTTATTTTTGAATGTTAGCACGGTGAAAAGCGAGGAGATGAAAGATGCCGCCACCATTTGTCACTACTTTCGGAACGAGGTGGCGGTAAAGTGCCGGTCCGCCCTGTTTGCACCTCGGGCTGCCAGTTTTCTTTTTACTTTTTGCGATGCGACTGACAGAGGAATGCGAAGTTAATGGTTTCGGACCATAACCAATCACTCCGTCATCAAAATTATGGAAACATTACGCGAGGTGGTTCTCGATGCGCGGTGGGCGATCCGCGGATTGTATCTGGGTTGTGTGACATATTTTATATAGGTATGTTGACAGCATACATACAGTTGCTATGGTTTTATTTGAATAACAAATTACACGATTTTATTTGAACTTTCTTGGTCTCGAAATAAAGTCGACAATAACAATTCGTTAATGAACTTTTAACAGCAGGTAGCTTGAAGTTATCTCTTTATATTAATATTATAAAGATTATTTTAACAAAATACGAAGAAGTTTATGTATAGGATCATTTTTTCCTGTGAGTTAAAGTTAATGTAATGTATTGCAATGTCCTATATAACATTGCAATACCATATACATATCTTTTATAATTAAGTTGATTTTGACTTATCATTCAACTACTTTTAATGGAATTTGAAAAGATGAAAATAAACCGTTATCTAGCGACGTGACTTATTTACTTTGGGAATTTCTCTAAGGGATTGCTTTTCTACAATAAACGTATCAAGTAGCTTAGCATAATCCCAAAGACAGCTTATTTTGAGACCCTTGCTTTTTTCAATATGTCCGAACGTTGGGCATAATCAACAAACTAAATTTTTCGAATCAAGATCGGATGATCGCTAATATAAGGTAAAACATAGCGTTACTCACGTTTGACAGCTCACTCACAGCATACTCATAAAATTATCTTTTATTAGTAGTTTCAAGAGTTAAACTTATTATTAAAAGTTTCAAGAGTCTTTATATCTCGATTCATACGAAAATGCTTTCATTCATGTCTTTTTGTTCCTCCTACGTAAAGTGAGGATTCTAAAGACTAATACTGGAGGCTATGAGGTACAAATAATACTTGTTAAAATTGGAAGTGTATGATCGAAACTAAATAATAACACATAAATCGTTTAGGTAGGCCTATATCCAACAGTGAATGTTCTACGACTGATATTATTATGTAACAGATTTCTATGGATGATAGATAAGATTATAACATTTTTTAAGGATATTAATTAAGAAGTACGAGCTGGCTACGTAAACGTTTCCCAGTCATCAATTTTTTAATTATTGCACATAATTGTATTGTTAATAATTTTTCAGTTTTAATATAAACTGCACCAGCCATAAAATAAGTAAATATACCAAAAATCTTTCGAAAGAATAAAATACATACATCGTGACTGTGTCCCATCGGGGTAGCCAGAGTCTATGGATCTCATCTTGTTATGATTTTGGCATTCCTGTCTCGCTTCCCTTACTCGCATTAATCTTTTCATACATGCTCGTTTATTCTTGGAACTTCTGACTTGGCCCTTCTTTAATACCTCTCCTACCTGGTTAAGATATATTCGTCTCGGTCATCCTATACCAACTCTACAATTCACTTCCGCTGTGTATATTTGTGAACTCATTCTACTTTTATCCATTCTTCTACATGGTTTGGACTTCTTTTTACATGTCCAAACCATCTCAATACTCCATTTTCTATTGTTGTCACAACATCATCTTTTACATCACATCGATCTTTTATCACAATTTTCTTTAATCTATCTCTCAAACTCACAACATACATACTTTGAAGTGCTCTCATTTCAACAGCATTTATTCTACTTGCGTGCTTCTTTTTTCGTATTCAACATTCAATAGCATATGTCAATGTTGGAACCAACAAACCTCTATGAACAGCCAGTTGTGCCTTCTTTGACACATTCTGTTTGCCCATAAAAGATATATATATATTTGAAAACCAGTAAGTGATTCTAGGCACAAATTGGCACAGGGCATTGGTACTATATAATATATTGGCACTTTTAAGCACTAATTAATGAGCGTGAACTTTCCAACCGATCGTAAAAGCAACAAATACTCTAATACATGCCAGGATGCGGACACCGTTAGCTATTCAGACAAACAATTACAATAGCAAATCTTGGCTTACGTTTATTGCCACTATCGCCATCATAATAAATAATTGATACTAACATGTGCCAACACTTAACATGCGCAGGAAGTTTTTGTTTAGTACGTGGAGGCTTGCGTGTTCGCAAGGTTGTCATGAGAGGCAATTAAATATTCCGTGGCACTAATACGTACGTATGTAGATTCGGTGCGTGGTCCGAGCGAGCCTCGGCGGCGCCCATTAGAGCGAAAACGGCAAATCATTTACAAGAAAGCGAGAACCCACCTAGCTCTATTTACATAATTTATTCAATGAGCTACCAACTGTTGTAACTTTGGAGTGATTTAAAAGTACGTTTGCTTTACGCATTATATTAAAAATAGCTCTAGGGTGTTGCAAATAAATTTGAAAAAGCAAATAAAATTTTTGTTTTGTATCAAATATTATATTAAATTTTATTTAAAATTTAAATAATAACATCAAACCGTAAAAAACATATATTTTTTAAATCCACTTGTGATTCCTATAAGCTGTTTATGATTTCCAAAACAGTTTAAAGCCATAAAAGAATTACGATACAAGTAGTTCTTATTTAAAAAGTATGTTAAAATCCAAGTACCGTGTCTTAATGAACCAAGCGGATAAAAGTGTATGAAGAAGTGTTAATTTTTTTGTCACGAACTTAGTTTATTTTGCTAAATCATAATAAGGAACTTATTTCTCCATTTTTATTACAACTATGTAATGAGCTAACGATTCCTGAACAATAAAATTTTTAAAACCTAACTTTTTAGGCTTGTTAATTTGTGAGTTGCAACGCTGTGCCACGCCGCGGTGATACAATCTCCCAAATATTAAACTAATATTTAGGCAACGCTTTGCTCGGGGCCGCCTTATTTGCATAAGGTGCGTTTTCACGAATACATTGATTGGAGTTGCGACAAATTCTTAAAACATTAAAATATTTTTATTTTATAGAAAAGTTTGATAATTATTATATATACGATATTTTTATACGTCTTATAATAGCTGGATTTATTTATGTAAGATTCAAATATCCATAGTTTTTTTATGGGGAAGTAAAGAAATTGAAAACACAGACAACCTAATGGTAATGGCACAAATAACACATACCTACAGGTTTTGTCTTTTTTATATCAGTTTAAATTTATATTCTGGTTATAATTTAATTTTCAATTGGCGTTCGCTTATTAACAATTTATCTTCGGTTATTCATGCATAATTTTAGTAAGTGCGTGATAATGAAGAATATTGCTTGCACATGTTACTCAAAGACGGACTGTCCCTAGGATGAATAATTTGTGTAACGTATAGAACTATGTTTGCAGTTATTTTTTTCTCGTCGTAACATTTCTAAGCTGAATTAAATAATGTTGATTATATTCAAGCAAATTAAAATTGTATGTTATGCTTTATTATTTCGATCTCTTATACTTATCTGTTATAAATGATTTATTCACTTATTGAATTTATTGTACCAGAGTGAATTACATAGGATATTTATTGTGTTTGTTGAAATATCAACTTAACTACTAAAGCCGAAATTAAATTTAAACTATGCATGTCTTTGTTGGTCACATTTATACGCCTTCCCATACGGTAAAATACTTCGTTATCACATCTTTTTTCCAAGCATACTAATTTTACAAGTTTAATATTTCATATTAATTATAAATTAATATTTTTTGTCTTAAAAAAAGTTATAAGAGCTGTACCATGAATGAATTGGGAATATCTTCCAAAGCTGTACCTAGGAAAGAACATTTTTACTAAACTTGTCTTATCACTTTTATCATCATCATTGCCGCCATAGAACGTCCATTGTTGGACATAGGCCCACCTAAAATTATTTTGATCAGGGGTTCATTAAGTTAGCTAATCGTAACGGAAAATATTTAAGATATACCGGCGTCGCAAACACTGGTCTTGGCAGCGGAACCGCACCTTAACCGCGTCGCATGTAGCAGTAAATATCATAATCATAACCCATTAGTCTGTTAATGTTATGTCCCTGCCGGCAGCCTTTGAGCTGTTTTATTACGAGCTATTAATTGTGAACGATCCTCTCTGGAATTTTATAAGCGCTTTGTTTTCCGTACTATTCGATACAAGTTTTCACTATGTATTGCAATCGTCCATTGTTAGACCTAGGTCTCCTCAAGATAGCTGGACGCTGGCAATGCTGCTGCTCATCCCCGCCCTGTTGTATTTGTGATACGCTTTACAGAACTGTTTCAGCTTGACTTTACAAACTATCGTTATAAGTCAAATGTAGTACAGCTACTAACTAGTTCCAGTGACTAGTTTATATTTGAAAATCGGTTTCTGTTAGATAAACGAAACGGCTAAAATAAATATGTATAAGTTAAATAAATATGTATAATATGTTTAAATTAAGTAAACCACGTTTAAAAACCGTTAAAGAGTAGTTTTGTTATGAGTAGTGAACGTATAAATGTTTTGATTATGTATTTCAAAGTGTATGTTGTATACTTGGCTTGTTTTAGCAAAATCTTCACACTTTATCAGAATAATATGAAAAACTATAAAAATATATTACACGAAATCGATGGCGTAGATGGTAGTGATCCTATTCTGTGCGCCGTGGTCTCGTGTTCGATTTCCCTCCCAGGACAAATATTTACATAATTAAATTTCGTGTTTGTTTTGTGCCTGGGTATTAAATATGTATTTTAGAATAATAAATTATATTTTTTTTATTGATTTGGATGAAAGCTCAATATAATTAATTAAAGAAAGATACGCCAATTCTTTGCCTTGATTTGGTTTAATGGTATGGTAATCCAGGTTATTTATAATGTTTTAGTTGAAAGGTTTTCTAATATTTTTGCCAGTTACTTTCGTGACTACTGGGGCTGGGACTACTACGGGACTGAAACTAAGCTTATAATATTCAAATTACCAGGCCTCCCTACCGGTAAAATAGTATATAGGTACTTATTTATTAGTGTATGTATTAGTTTTTATAAAATAAAGGAATCGGGAAATTGAATGCTATTGTGAGTGTGTTGTTGTCTGTGTGTATGCGTCTGTGTTATTTTATGTGTGGGTATATATATTCATTAATGTTTGCGAATTTTGATTCTAATAGAAATAATCTACCTATATTATACCTTTATTATTATTTATAATAATATACTTTTCACTTACTTATATTATTGTAGTATTTGTGTATATTATGTTTTAACGTCTTTTTTTGTTTCGTTGTAGTTTTAAGTATTTAGCCATAAAGAAACGTCCTTTTTAACTCTTTAATGCTTTTTGTAACAATTGACAGAATTTTATTGATTTTATTGTATGGATGTCCTCCTTGATAACTAAAAACATTCTTGTCAAGCTCGATTTAATGGTTGTAAGCTGGCAAACATCAGGTTGTCTTCTACGTGATTCTTTTGCATTATCGATTAATATAGAGTGTGTTAATTTATGCTGTATATTTATGCTGTCAATATACCGCTTTCCACACAGAGTTGTTGAGTTGTGTAAAAATGGATTTGTAAAAGCAATCTTTGAGGTCTTCCAGGTTTATAAGGTGTGGTTCTGCCGCTCCTCTTCAAGAGGTTATACTGTATAGACTGGCAAAGTACCTAAGTGCAAGCAAGAAACTACGGCAAAGCAAGAAGCAAGTAAAGCAAGTATAAGTCTTTTACTATTTTACGGAATTTCTACGGAAAATAATATAAAGTTTTTTTACTTTTTGAGTCAATAAGTAGACGTGTTCTAAATTCAAGTTTTGATCAATTTGTATTCCTAGATACTTTACGCTAAGAACTCTATCAATTTATTTGACAGAGTGCACTTAAAACAAAGGCACAGCTATGTGCTCGAAATTGTTCTCGAAATGCTCGAAAGTTTGCAGCTATATATAGGTATACGCAATTACTAGCCTTCTTTGCACTACTTTGCCCTACTACTTTGGTTTTTTTAAATAGCTCTAATTTATTTTCATGTTTAAACAAAGCAGAAACTTTAGCTGAATACGATGTAATACTTAAAACAAAACCTTCCTGGAGCATCGATATCCGAATAGGGAAAATTCCTTTTATAGAATGTTTCCTGTCAATATTTTTCTCAATTTTTCACAGAAAGAAGTTTTTTAAAAAGGAAGTACCATACTCCTGGCCTTACAGCTGCCCATAGGCTTCGGTAACCACTCACCATCGTGATATTAAGAAATAATAGAGTCTAGCGGGACGTAGTCACATTAGGTGTACTAGACCTAGAGGATAGTGCAGCGGCAAGTGTCCCAGCGTCAGGCGGAGGCGGGGAGAGTCCGCCCCTTTCAATTCCGCCAATCCGGTGTCTCTGAGAGATCACACAGAGACGGCGCCGGGGCCGTGGTGCAAGTTGAGAGATTATTGAGTGCAAGGGTAATGATTAAGTTAATTATAGGAAGGTTTGATGGAGATAATTAAATAATTTAAACCAGTACTTACCGCATTTTTTGTAATTATGTAAATATGTCTGCGGGATTCATTTTGTTTGTTAGTGTTGGTTTATTGTCTATTAAAATCACAGGTTAGCTAATGGCCGTTAGAAATTCATAATCCTGCTTAATTAGTGCATGTATTTAAATTAGAAGCCATTAAATTAAGATTTAATGCCACCATTAGAATCTAAAGTAGAACTTATAGAATATTAGATATAAGTAAAAATATACTGGCAAAAAGGGAGCAATCCTGCATTTCCGCTCGACACTCATCCCACGCGCCCTCGCCCACAGCATGTACCGCTTTCATAATCCAATTAAGAATAATTGTCGATAAACTGACAAGCGAGATAGCGATTTATGTGGTGATATTTCAGCATCGTTAATAAATTTATGCTTGTTCTTGCCATTTGATTGCGCCGTTTCCATTAACAGTATTCGATTCGCACTCGAAATGGCTCTTGGTATTGACAGCTGGTAATCTGGACGTGATTTACGCAGTCACTGTCGAATAATTCTCGACGCGCGTTTTTCGACTTTTATTGTTGCTCATTTACAAATAATAGCTACTGTGTGCCGACAATTGTTATGCATAGATACTATGTACTAACGCGAACATTTTGCGTCGTTAATTCCTATTACCCAGGCCGAAGCCGAGAGGTACCGGGTGAGTAGAATATCTGTACCAGGTGTCGTAAGAGGTGACTAAGATACCAGAACCGAAAGATATATCCATCCGAAACGGTGTAGCTCAAATGCAAAGAGTGGGTATGGGCAGCAGCATCATCGGCGTGAAAGCTGCGCTCTACGATTGCCAACACGCTTGCCTAGCGCGGCAATTATGTTTAAACTTCCCCCTTTTTCGAGCGGCCTATGTCCAGCAGTGAACTTCCTATAGCTGTAACGATGATTCCGAACACCTACTTTGCGTACGTCGTAGCCAGAGCAAAGACAATTCTATGCTGTGGTCAACCATTTTTTAAACAGTTTAACTTCAAAATATGGTACGTATGGTACGTAATATCACATGGATGTCACTAACATGTTGCCAACCTTGCGACTTGAAGATACTCGTATTGTGCCACATTAGCCTTTAAGTACCAATGCAGACGATCTTTTGTATGAGGTCTACCTCATGCGCTTTCTGTCAAACGACTGACGTAATTGTCAGTCGTTTGACAAAAAGGGTAATGTAAATATCCTTTTCAATATATATTTCGGTCGGAGCTTTATTTATTCCAATTAATTATGCCAATTTGAAATTAATATTCATAGTTTAAACAGGACAACATCTGTGGGATCAAAAAATTGCTTTGAATCGAAAATCTCAATTTAGTTAATAAATTGCTAATTTAATAACTTGAGGCTATAATGGTACATTACCCAGTAATTTCACTGCCTCTTTTAGCCTTCAGGCTGAAACACAGCATTGCGAACTGTTATTTGGCGGTAGAAATAGGTGAGGTACCAATAAACACGACCTTTTGTATGAGGTCTACTTCGTATATTGCGCTTGCTTATGGAAGCGTCTATTCTACAATCGTATAACCATATCGGTAATCGGTTCTACCCACTATGTGTACTGCTCATTACCCTCGCTTATTCGCATTAAATATAATACATAAACTCAGGTTATTTCCTTATCGGGAATAAACTATCCAATTACCATTTGCATCGATCCAGAGCTACATTCCTTTGTCAATATTTCTCAAACCCTTCATAAGAGCGCCGATTATAGGTAGACCATTTCTGTAACTTAAACTTTCAACATATTAAATGTTTCAAAAGCCGTTTCGCGTATTTATAATTAGAGTTGGGTGATATATTCCTATAGTTTGGTTTTTAAAATTTAATTTAACGAAATTAAGAATATGCCAAACCAAGTGAAATGTGTTGTCGCGAGAGAAATCAAACGTTATATTTATGATATAAATATTATAAGGTCTTCATATAAGCATTAGCAAGTCCGCGGTTGACATAAGCATCGCGAAGAGATTTTTTTTCGTGGAGGATTTTTTGCCTGTAATTGCTATGCCGGATAGGTGTCATAGTCATTGTAGCGTGCCGTATGTTAGCGACAGAGATATTAATTTATTTTCGTCTTGTTACATTTGAGCTATGGATTCGGATTGATATATTGCTATTTGTCGTTTTCAGTACCCGAGTCGCACACATTCGACTTCCGATTTATACATTATATTTACGATACTTTAAAACCACACAAGCATTATTTAATTAGCGACATTCACAGAAACAGAAACTCAAAGAAGACAGAAATCATATAACATAGAGTTAATCTTCACCCTTTACTCTCTAGATAGTATTGAAGCCAATAAAATGTTATTAGCTTTAAAAACTGTCTGTAGAGTAATAGTATTAATGTTTTAGCACCCGCATATATGCAATGTCAATTGCCGTTCGAAATCTTTAAAAATAATAAACCTATTCCATTTTCAAAAGTGTCGTGCTTACGCTGTTATTTACGAGAGCGAGCGGCCCTCGCCTGCGCCGTTCCGGCCGGCAGCGTATTGTCAGCTCTATTGATTTCGCGGCACATTGGTCCTGAGTTACGGCCTGCGGTGGACTCCGCTCCTCCGATTTATTAGATCGTTATACCGCATCGGGGCAAATAAATTCAATTCCATTCCGTGTCCCGTATGTATGTGGCGCACCGGGACAGATTCCGAGCTATGCGGGTTTCAGCAGTCGTGTTTTTCTTGTTATGATTTTTGTGTATTGGCCCATTGTTTATTTTAAAGTTTACAAGCGTGCTTCTGTGTATTCGCAATTACCTACTAGTCCTACATAGTAAAACAGACTTGTATACCGTAACTTATGACGTTATTTTATAATGTTAGTATTTATTAGCACTAGTATTCACGATTATCATTTAAAATCGTTCTTTTCGTAGGAGTTGACAGAAGAAGACTGCCAGGATGATGATCTGCGTTGATGTGAAGGAGGCAGAGCCCTGGCGATATCTACTGAAACTCCTACGGAATTAGTCCCGCTGGGTGATCTAAGTAACCAAGGCAGCTGATGGATAGGAATTATTGGTATACCGTACTTACAGTTGGTGTTCAATGTATGCTAAATTCAATAAAAAAAAATTCTACAAAAATATTCACAAAATTTTAACGGGTGTTTATGAAGACCTTACAGCTATCCTGCGCACTACCACACGCTGATCTCGTTCGTTCCCAGACATCGTAATAAACAAAATAGTAGTTCCCTTAATATACTATTCTGTTTGCTACACCATATCATCTACTCTCGCTAATAAATACGATCATGTTGTCTAAGAGCAAACGAACAGTGCAAGCAGCAGTGCACACATCTGTATGCGAGCACACACTCGTGCGTAACTAACTATGAAATTACTATCATTCCGCGTTCAGAAATTAGCCGGAGAATCATAACAGGAGTCGACAAAGTCGGAACATATATTTTTAAAGGGTAATTTCAACTGTATGACACGGTCATTAAACCGATATTTACTACATTGTTGTCTGAAATAAATGGGCGTATTTTGTCATGCGGGAACTCTGTCACAACTAACATTATTTCATTTTGCTTTACGACTATGTAACGCGGCGTGAAGCCTGAGTCGCGTTTTTGAAATGGCATTTGTACCGTAACAGGCACAATGCGACCCATCGTCGATTATATCTAATGTCTTGTTGTTAATGCTTTGACGTTTTTTAGCCGCAATCGTTCGTAGAAGATTTATTTTATTTTGCCACGCTGTCAGGAATATAATGACGAACTCGGCGTGTAGCTTTCATTCTTTAAAAAGAATTAACGTAAGCAATTAGTTCAAAACAATATGCCAATTTTACAGTTGTGACAAGTTGAAATTACCAATAGTAAATCGAGATAACTTTTTTTTAAAATTTAACAATAATTATATTTTAAGCTGGGAAATGCTTTTAAGCTGCTTTTGAAATATAGTTCATATCAGAAATTTATAGTGCCTAAAGTTTAATCCTAGAATAACATTGTATTTATACGTATACATTATAAACCATTTAAAAATTGTTGATCTTTTAAACTAAAAATGATTTTTTAAAGTTTTACAGTATAATATACATAAGAAAAGCACATATTTTATAATTTGTAAAGTACACAAAACAAATCAAGGTAAGCAAGATTATGCAAGCAATAAATTTCAAACATTCTTTGACTTAATGCTCGTAAGAATATTCAGTAGTGTTCCTATCTTATCTACTAAGGATCATCATGTCTGCGATCCCCATCAAGGACGAAACATTTACGTGACTAACATATACTTGTTTTCTTATTATTTATTCTGTTTATAGGTGTTAAATATGCGTATTTGTGTATTATATTTGTAATTTTTCTATTGTTTGATATCCGTAAGACAAGATAAGAGGGCATAAGATTCTTTTGATTCCGGAGAAGTTCCCGCGGACTAAATTTAAAGCAAAGTAAGTCATGAAAGCTTGATAAATCATCATCAGGATCATAGAAATGTGTCAGGTTACACATTTCTATGATCCTAATATTCAGACGTTTATAATTTTACAGCGTTGTGGGTGAAATGAGGCTAAAATGGAATATTGTAGGTTATCCCTAAGAGTATAATACATATGCCATCAGCGGACTTTTTCACAGACCTTTTTAAGATGTACATTATTGCATGTATCTCATCAGGTCAGGTTAAATGAATTAACAACAGTAATCCAATCTAATATCAAATTAGACTTTCTTTAGTCAGCCACACGCACTCAACCATTTCCAACAGCTAGTGGAATTTAAAATTAAATTTAGTCTACATGCAGTGTGAAATTGATCTGGGATTTAGTGTCGAAGCGTTGAACAATAAACACATTCCACACTTGTTCGCATGACAGGGTCCGATAAAACAGCGGCGCGGGATAACAACAGTGATCAAATTTAAGATTCGTCTCAGGTTTAAACAAAAACGTTCTGTTTATTAGTTGGGCTTGTGGCACTGGTAGGGTACCGCCTGACACTCACCTGGCCGCCACAGCGTTGCAACACTTAGTAACCAAGGTAGTATCTTACAAAGGTAACATATAAATATTTCTCTCTCACTCTCACATACAATTTATGCTAGAGCAGCTGTCTATGTCTATCTCAAACAATTATACACAACTTTTGCAGCTAATCTAGAACAATGATATAGGAAACACTCTATTTTTATAATAGCCATACTACGTAGTCAAAATCCGACCATGAAATAATAAAATATCAATTTGAGAATATAAAAAATTTATAGAATATTACTAATGTTACCGCTATACCTTTGTCAAAAATTTTACAATTAAAATATGTACATAAATACTTACTAACATTGATAAACATATTGTTTTTATTCAGTTATAATAAATTAAGAATTCAGGCTGCAGATTCAATAGGCTTAATACAAGTTTTAAAATAGGCATCTCAATGTTCTATTTTTTCAGATGATTCTCATTTAAAAGTTATTATTATAGTAAGTTATTATTATAGCCAAGAAAATATATGATATTTTTATTGATATATTGTACGAAAACTACATACATTTGTAGAAATGAAAAAAAGATGATTATCTTTACGATTTCGAAGTGCCCATTTTAATTAAGATATTTTAAAATTTACATTGATAAATTTTGCTACACTTTATTCAGACGTCTAAACTACTAATCTACTACCTAACGAACTAATCTCGACTTTTAGCCATCAGTTTAGAAAAAAAAACATTTACCCTAAAAAGAACCTTACATTCAATAAAAATATTATTTTTGGTTATTATTAGTATTTAGTATAATACAATGATATTTTTATAATTTGCACCTAAACTATCATTGTAATAATAGTTTAGGTGCAAATTATATAGTTTAGATATAAATTTGTAGATGAAAAAAACAGTTTGCTTAATGGTTTGCATTTATAATAGAAGGCAAACATTAAAAAATATACTTATTATGAATACTAAAATTAACAAAATATATATTTACAATAATTACTAAACAATAGTGACTATCTAAAATACAAAATATTATAAGTTAACAAATAATTTTAAAACTATTGAAGTAGCTTCAGTGACTGAGTATTTAAAAAAAACTATTTTATATATAACAGTAGCAAATAAGTTTTTGCTGACCATTCTTAGAAGAATGACATTATTAGAAGATAAAGTAAATTACTCTAATAGACTGATAAACAAAAGACTTTTAAAAGTGAGTGAAATTACCAAAATACATATAATAGCATAATGTATATTCTAATTGTATAATGAATTATTAATACACGTGATGTAAATAAAGCAATACATAAATAAAAAGATTGTACGCCAACGTTGTTTACTTATTACTCTGTATTTAACAATGACAATAATTAAAAAAGACTAATATAAAATAAAATTAACAGAATAAATTTAGTAATAATACATGCGCATCCATTGTTCTTTCTAACGCTTCAATGAAACGAAAAAATCGCGATACAGATTACTGTGGCGACCCAACCGTGATCCCGTGGTAATTGTCTTTCGGTATATGCCTCTCGAATCGATTCGATAGCAATCGAGACGCGTGCCCATCGATTGTCCGGTACATCTTAGTTCCGGCCAGATTTCCGATGCCTCGTAGTCCCGATGGTACAGATTCTCGATACATATTGAATAAATCGATTTTTACTCGCGTGTTGATCAGCAATCAACCACCCTATTAAGCCACGCGTCTTATGAGAAATATTTGAATTAAAACGGTTTTTTCTATAAATGTATCTTTGTTGGGCATATTCCACACCATATCTAGCTGTGGCTACGACTGAATGCAATGTGGGAATAAAAAAAACGAACTTATCGTTTTTTAGTATTCTAACTTCAGCTGTATCCAATTCGGTATGTAACCGTAAAAATGTAACAGGCAGGCGGATGGAGTTACTTTCATATGTTTTTACAATGTTACGATCATTTAATTTATTTTTAAATATTCGTACATGCATCATGCCGGCATCTCATCGGGTAGGTGAAAACTATGTATAAAATATCTCCACTAATTTTAATTTTTGCATAGCTCCTTCGTTTCCTTTACTCGCATTAGGCTTAGGTCGTCCTATACCAACTTTTCCATTCACTTCTGTTCTCTATATTTGCGCAGTCATTCTACATTCATCATTCTTTTCTACACGTCCAAACCATCTCAACATACCTTTCTCTATTGTCACAGCATCATCTTTTATCTCTGTTATCACACAATTCTTTAATCTATCTCTCAAACTCGTTTATTTTGAATAGGTCAAATATGTATCATATAATAATTTTATGTACATATTTCTATAATCATGTGATATCACCAAGCAAACACGACTGCTGGGACTTTTCATATAACAGAATTTCAGGCGAAAACAAGAGATTAATTTGTCTTCTAAAGCATGAATGAGATTGGGATAATTAGCTTGCGGAACCCATTTCTCATGACGCTGAACAATTCCAATAAATAGAAGGCGTGAATTCAAGGCTTAATGGCACTAATAAGATCTACATGAGGTAGACCTCATACAGAAGTCATCTGCATTGGTACTTTAATCTATTTCTACTGCCAAATAGAGGTGTTCGCATTATTGTGTTCCGGTTTGAAGGATGAGAGATGCAGTGAAATTACTGGGTAATGTGACATAATATCTTCAAGTCACAAGGTTGGCAACGCTCTAGTAAGCTGTAACGCATACTATAACGCAAACTGTATGCTTGTAAGTAGACCTGGTCTAATAAAAATAAATGTCCTGATTTTATCATTTGTGTTCCGGTTAAAATAATTAATATTAAGTAGGTATTGACCTCTTTTGTGTACGAGACCAGCAACACACGCCAGAGATGTAGATGTTGTTGATATAGACTTACCTACCATCATTTGGACCGTAAGCATTTCTGGCGACCTAGTAATTAATAAAGAAACCGCGAAAGCCAGTTATGACTCTTCAAGAATTTGTATTAATTTTTATATTATTATTTCCAAGTTTAACATGTTATTGGTAATTTATTATCAGCACAGAGGTAATAATTTATTGTCATGAACTTCCCGCGAAGACAACAGTCAACATGATTGTAATCACATATTTATTACTATTTTCCTAGAGTTCCCCCACGTGATTGGACCCCAATGCCGATAAAATGGTACAAAATATATGGGCGGGGACGAAGTAGGCCGCGCTAATGATGTTATTATAACAACGTTTGATACGCCGGATAATACTGTTATGAAAATATTTGAAAACTCATACTTTGTTCAAGTACATTTGAGTTAGCTTAAATAAAACTATTTTTTTGTATCTCTATGTTTCTGATATGTTTGAAAAGTATTAGTGAATGTTCCATAATTTTTTGGCAATTTTGCGTTTACTGCTCATAAAATAACTACCATATAGCCGCTTATAAGAAGCGATGTATCTAACATATCTGTTAATTCAATAATAGGCATTGTAACAAAGGTGCCTTATTTAAGACGAAACTATGATAAGACATAATTATTGAAGCCATAGAAAGTCTACTGGTGAGCTCAGCTGCCTCTCCAAGAAAGAGGGAATTTTGCCCATAATTGCCGCACTGAGAAAACGTGTTGGCACTCTGCGAGTGCAGCTTTCGCGATGGGGAAGCTGCTGCCCATCCCCACCCTGTGCATTTAAGCTGCGCTGTTTTGGATGGATATACCGCCATCTATGGGTTTTGGAACCATAGTCGCCTCTTACGATACCTGGTACAGGGGGTGGTACTATTCTACATGGCCGGTACCTCACTTGGCCGGTACCTCAGGGCTGAAAAGATATTAGGTTTCATTAATCATTACCCAAAACTATGATTAACGATTTAGTGATGAATTTCCTTTACAATCACATTCTTTATTTTAAGATTTTGAAATATCAAAATATGAGATGCCCGCTATCAACTGCCATTCGAAGCTTTTTAAATTTAAAAATAAATTCAATGACATTTCAATAAATTTATAAATATATATATATATATATATATATATTTGATCTTATCCTGAATATAATATGTAGTATATATAACGTAGTATTTATTTCTAACTCATCATTTGAATTATGAATAATGTCATGCTGACTTTTTAATAAAAAATTATAACCCATTAAATAACACCGTTAAAATTATCGATCGATTTTAATGCTCTAAATTAAATACTACTTATTATCATTGCGTAAACTTGAATGGCAATAAGTACTTTAATGTCCTCCAAAAAGTTTCGCTCCGCACTGAATTGCTTAAATGTGTCGTAATAATCAACGCATGCGAAAAGATCACAGATATATTTAAAACCATATCAAGGTTAGAAACGATAGCTAGTTCACATTCGTTCGTAAATCGATAAGAAAGCCCGAGTTGCCTAACAGCTAACATCGAGCAGAAATTGTTTTCAAATTACCCTCGCAAAGTGGACGGCGCTGTGTCGGTACAATAATAAATATTTAAAGAGGTTAGCAGGTGCAATACACATCAAATTGATGCCCAAATAACAGTGTACGCCGATGTGAAATAATAATAAAAAAGCTGACCCGGCTTTGTGAGCGGTGAACCATCAATTTGAGAATTAATTCTATCACATTTCGCCTCGTCTCGGCAGGTTATTGCGGCTGACACCGCTACACTGATTAAGTATGAAACGCTCTTGCCGCCTGCAATCTCCTGACATTATCAGGTTAATCAAAACACTTCATATTTTTTATCGCGCCGCGGACATTGTTTGTTCAAATTGTAAATTAAATCATGACCGCGGTGACATTTCAATGAAAATAAAAGAAAAAATGTAATCATTCGAATTTGTCCAATTCAAGTGCAAAGTGCACGATGTGTTTTTGTTTTGTATTATGGTTACTTTGACATCCTGTAAGATCTTGTTTTTCTACAATTGCGCTTCCCAGCGAGGATATTTAAAGATTTTTACGGAATTTAGTCTACGTTATAGTACCTTACGGATCATAATGGGAAGAAACCTTAAATGACCATAAAATTATAAATGGTTGTAGCCCTCAATACCCACTAGCCTATACACAGATACCAGATTTGACTTGGTTTTCATTAGGTGCCCAATCAGTATACGGCGTGTCTAACCCATGATTCGTCACGAAGGATTAACCGGGCTCGCATCGACATTCAGGAGTTCAAGGTCAACACAAACTGACAAGGATCGAACTCTAATAAACCGGCCATAAATTATATCATTTGATTGGTTCCAATCAAGCATGGTCTCGATTAAAACCGTATGGGAGAAGTGTAGCTAGCTAAATTTTGATTCGATCCGCTGTTCAGTAAAAGCTGGCTTGGTTTTGTTTTATTTCAACAGAAGTATCCTGTGTTACCTCAAAAATTTAATTGTGCTATGTTACCAAGCGCATATAATCATTGTGCTTAAGTTTATGTGCTGGACCTGGGTACTGTGAACAGATGTGCAACGGCATAGAACAGTATCAATAGATCGTAAATTACAAAGTTGCATTACAAACTCTACACATCGCGTGTAATATTATGTAGTCAACAATCGGATCTAACAATAGACCGCAGTACAATTGAAAGATGGAAGTGCTAATTCGAAAAGTACAAACCACAGGGTAATGAGTGGAGACGTTCCTCGCACTGGTCGATGAAATAACTACCTACAATTAGTGAACGAAGCAAAATGGCTGCGTGCAAGTCCAACTTATTGACGGCCACTCTATTAACGAATTGAGTCTTATGAAAACGGAGATTGAGTCCATTGCTGAGTGGACGGCATTTTCTGATAGCCAGCAACCCTCCCCTTGTATGGTGTGCGTGTGTGTTAATTTAATTTTCTACTCGTAATAATTGCACTTATGCCTCGGGACGCCAGTTGAGTAGTCGGGAGCTACACGACATTTTGACAGACTGTTTGTATACGAGCGGACCAGTGTGCGTGATAAAACAAGTTTCGTAGATTGAAATGTTTTTGCCGCTCTATAATACTAGTTTTTTTATTATATGGCCGTGTTGTGTTCCGTATGTGGCGCAGTATTTAGTAATAAGCGTTGCCTGACATTTTGTGATATTGATCGGCTATGTATTATCCGCACATTTAAATTGGCTGCTTTAAGTTATACATGAACGTTTTGCAAGAACAATGCCATGCTAAAGTAACTAAAGTTCGAAAAGGTACTTTAAGTAACATTAATTATAGATTCCATTTTTGCAAATCGACTTATTTTGTGTTGTATCGTTATTCTTGGAAACGAGCGACTAATGGATGATCGTACCTGTGAAGTCAGTTATAAGGGAAAACAGATCAAAATGCTACGCTCAATTATGTCTCTATAGAAACAACATTTTTTATGCGCATTGTTGTGATGTTGATTTATCCATTGTAGTCTGGAAGAAGTAGAGGTAATTTAAAGTTAGAAGAAGCTAACAAATTATCTTCACTGTATGAACATTATCACTATATTCTATATTGCTTAGGGGTACTGCTGTTAGGATGTTTCGATGGCTTTTAAAAATGATTCACTAAGAGAAATTAAAAATAGCCTAATCCAAACTATTTACAGAAGATAATCTTGCAGTTCCCTTTTACCTTATTACTAATGCAATGGGAGACCCAGTAGTTTAATATTATATCTTTAACAATGAATAAAAGTATATAGTTCTCACTATATGAAAATAAATCATTTTTGACCAACAACGCTTATAAAATATCTTTTTGGCTTTGTGTTATAATCGTTGCAAAGCGACACATTAACTAATTAGCGCGGATTAACTATGAAGGTTACCAGCTATTTGTCAATAAATATAAAGTGTTGAAACGATTATCAATAAAAGGTCAATATATAATTTCGTAATAACGTATGATATTTTCGTAACTTGTTACACAGCAAACATTCTTAGAACCGAATAAATGCAAAACAGATTTATTTTTTACAGGTTACAGGGTGTACAATTTAAAGCAGATGGTAGTGATGGCCCGATGGCGCAGATGGTTTGATACCCACTCAGGACAAATATTTATATGATGATATTTATATTTGTTCTTATGTTGTGGGAATTTTATATTAAAAAAACATTAAATTTCTAAAGTGTACTATAGTGTGAAAGATTATATTAATGATAAAACTGCCTGCCTTTAACCTAGCTTTAATACATTAGTTTGTTAGCGCTGGTATGGGTTCTATTAACATTAACTATTAGGTAATAGTAAAATCTTTATCATCACCCGCATTTCTTGCAGGCTGTTCTCTGGTAGCAGGTGTAACGAAACTGCTTTAAACTTAGTTTTAAGACACGTCTGTCGCCAGTAAACTAGCTTAAGGTAGGCCTAATTTACAAGTAGGTATTAGATGGCTTATGATCCCAATTAACATCGGGTCATCGGTATTACGAATATAATAGAATCTAGTATTTCCAATTTTGTGTGGGCAAGGCATTTGGTATGCAGAACTGATGGCTGATGGAGTCGTAGGGTTCTGGAATGGAGACCACGTATAGTCAAGCGTAGCGTAGGACGTCCATTCGCAAGATGGACACACGATCTGACTAACACCATAGGATCGCGCTGGACACAGGCCGCGTAAGTAAAACCGGTCCTGGTGGAGATTACTTGGGGTATAGGCCTCCCCAGCAGTTGACGATTTATGGCTGATATGTTGATGACGATTTAAAATTTTTGATATATTATCATTTACATTTATTTTATTTTTGACGTTTCAAAAGTGCTTGGGCCTACTTAAATAAAGTGTATTTTGAGTTAAAAAATATTAAAGTATATGAAAAGATTAATTATATAAATGTAAAAATAGATTATCTGATCATCAGTCTAATGTACGTAACACAAATGCTTTAAGCGACTTACTTCGGAGTCAGGTCTATGTGTGATATGTTGTGTGTATGAATCAATATAGGAATGATAAATGTACAAAACGGATAAAGATAATATATTGAATTAGGATTAACATGGTAACAACAACAGTGATTTCTATTTTATTTATATGTTTTGATCTTCTGATATATATAATATAGGTTATTTAAGTATTCCATAATCATATTTTAACCGAAAATAATATGTACATAAAGAATATTCAAAATTTTTAGTAAGACTTTCTAGAACCCTTTTCATAGTAAGGACTGAACCGTTGCCGTGAGAAAGTTCAATTGCAAAACTTAAGTATGCTAATGAGATAAAATAACATTGACAAATAAACTCGCAAAAGAACATAAGTTGCCCTCAGTAATTACATATTATCGAAAGATATAAGACATAATGTTCGCACTATAAGAGGTCTACTCTTACAAAGGTCGACACTGTCACCTATTACTACCGCTAAATAGCATGTTGTTTTCGCATTGTTGTGTTCCGGTTTGAAGGGTTAGAGAGGCTGTGAAATTACTGAGTAAATGTGACATGGAAATTGTAACCTCAGTTTACAAGGTTGGCGACATACAAGTTATATCTTTGTGATGATACGAGTGTATAGGCTTCGGTCACGTTTATCATCAAGAGAACCGTATGCTTGTTTGCTGACTTCATAACATAATAAAAAGTTAAGCCTTGTATCAATTTAGTGTCCAGTATAATTTATGTCGGCACTCGAGCGCGCCTTACCCACGCGTCCTCGGAGTAAACGCTCGCATGATTAATGCTAATGCTGATTTATATAATGCTTCACGTATTTGGATTTCACGTGCATTTATTTTGTTTGTTTAACTGTAGTTTATTTGACAAGTGAGAGTGTATTAAGTACATGATCATTTTAAGTGAACGAAAAAAAAAATGTTATTTTCAAGTGTCCTATATTTTACTCGGAGAGCTGATTCTAGATATGTAATGCCAATAAATTGAAGTTATCCACACCATTTTAAAGATATGGGTCCTAAAAGCATTGATTTATTTAATTAAGGAGTTCTAAAACATTTCAAAGACACGGTATGCAGAATCATGGTAGTATTATTTGAAAAAATATCTGAATGAACCACTTTGAAGTACGAAACCAGTCTAAGTACGGGCGCCCCGCGGCGGCTCACTTTGTGCCCACATTTGTCATGTTGGCACTCAACGTGAAAAGAGACTTATTAATGGCCAAGGGATTACGTCAAACTGGCACTCATTGTGGCTCATTGTGTCATTGTGTCGGCTCCGGTGTGGCCAGTTCGAAACGCTTTGGCATTTAAACAAATATGACGCGCGGCGGTGCGTTTGTCAACTTTTTTTTGATAGACCAACAGAGTTGATAAAGGATTGTAATAAAAACTTTTTGAAATTGATTGATGATTAAATGTGGATTTATGTGTTTGTTATGTTGTTCGATGACTTTTTGACGATATTAATGGTATTTTTTTTAACATAATGCTGGACTACTCGAACGTCAATGCCAGCGCTACCGGTGGGATATGAAAGTTACGGCGGGTGTGCAGATGGGATAAACTGAATTAGCCATATTGTTATGTTAGTCTCTGCAAAATATTTAAGATAGTTGTAATTCCAAACATTTTAAAGAATTTTATATGTACTATTTCTTTTTGACACGGCAGACAAGAATTTTTAGCGCAGCACTATTTTTAATCGAGCAATGTATACATTTAGATACCATGACCTATTAAATTTGACATAGAGATTATTGACAGTCAGATAGGCTACTTGTTATCCTGAAAACATTTTCAAAGGATATATCTTATTTAGGCTGTTTATTTTTGTCTAGCGATTGTTTACACTAATTAACCGCTCCCAGTAATGGGACATAAAGTAAAGGCGCGGCGGACAAAGTCATAGGCGGTAAACTAGTATTTTAATAAATCTACACACATATTTTTCATGAAATTATTATCGTTTCATAACAACACAATATTTTACTAATACAACCTGAATACACTGTTCTGATTTGTTAACACAAAAATCAAGGTTACCTTTTAAACACATAATTATAAGATTTGTATCAAATTATGACACTGCCTGTGTTTTTTGAGCTATAAACCGCTTTGGATGGCTTTCATGGAGCAATTACCAGCGGGGGTCTATTCCGGACCGAGAGGTGTAATGTTATAAACCCATAAACTCCCGGTGCACAGGTGTACAGAACCTTATAAACACCCGACCCATCAAATAAACGACCCAAATCATTACTTCGGTGTCCATTGCGTTGTTTGTTGGACACTGTTTATATCACATTATTCAAATTCAGTATTGTATAGCAAAGTAAAGCCAAGTATGGTTGAAATTAACCAAATTGTTTTTTCGTCATACAGAAGTTTGTGGCGTACGTTTACAAATTTATGGCTTTACTTTCTGGGAACGTCGCGTCCTGCGCGCTCATTGATGTTTGTTGTTCAAGTACCAATTAAAAACTAAGCATTAAAAAATTCTTGTGAATGGTTGTGAATTAGGGAGTGTTCATTTTACAATTTCGAACCATTAACCAATTTAAACATTACTTGCATAATCTTCAATAATACCCATTTTAAGTCCAAATTGCATATTATTCATCATAACCATACTATAATAACAACTTAAATTATGGATCTGTTTTACTACGTTTTCACGGGTTGACCGAAGAACCAATTTCAATTTAGCAAGCAGCTAATTTAAACCCTAAGAATAGATATAAACTCTTAAACTCGAGAAAGTTAAAGCGGATGGCAATATACTTAAATCAATTCTTCTTTTATTGTACTCAATGTACATCAAGTATGTTCTGAAATAACAGTCGTTAATACCGTTTTTTATGTTTGTATCTTGCCCAATTCATAGTTGCAATTAACAGATCTAGTGTTTAGCTACACGCAAACGTGGTGAACGTACTGCTGTGTGTACGTGTAACTAAATATGAACAAAACTATGCTTACAAATATTTAAGCATATTTCTATCGAAATAAACAAAAGTTTACCGAGCATTACTTTATTACTATAGAAGCATTATCGGCAAAGTAGTGTCTGGTGAAATCAAATTACAGGGCGCGGCGAGCGCATTATTTACGTAATTTGCCTGAGACAGATTTTAAAGCTGTCTTCGGACGTAGCAATTTCTTTGACGATTTACTGTATTACTTATATGGATAATTTCCGATTCGAGAGTACTGCAAATAATTGCGTCGTCGATTCTTCTGTCCGTCCGTCAGTACTATAATTTAACGTTATTACTGCTATTCAATCGATATCGTACATAATTTAGAAGCGGATTATGTTATGTTTCCGTTAATGTCTTCTAATGTTTAAATATTGATTGATTTTATTGTTTATGCTTCGAAGCTATATAACTGCCAGTCACAAATATGCCAATACACTTTTTTTTCAAATGACGTTTAAATTAAACTAATACCTATTGAAATTGATAATATAAACGAAACATTAGAGTTGCGTTTGTTGATGATTGAGTATTACTTTATTTAAGATTAATTATCATTCTTACAAATTACACTGCTTTACATGAGCCTGTTTCAGAGATTTCCAATCTACCCTATTTGGACATCAAACTAACCAACCATTCCCTAGGTTATCCAACCACCCCGCCAAAGATAAATAAGCCCAAGCTGCGAACGATAGGCTAGAAATCTGGTAGAAAAACACGGCAAAGGAAATTGTCAATGAAACTGCGGGTAGACAAATTATTTGTTACCCCACGACCACATTTATGTTCGCCGATTATGCCCACGAGGGCGACTAGAGCGTAAAGCGCACTGATCGCCCCCGCGTAGCCTTAGGCTTCTCGTAGACAACTAGAAAGGAGATTTTCAATAGGATTAATCATTAAGTTTTCCCCATAATATAGAACGGCTGGATAGACTTGGTGGTGATCACAGAGGGCAACTTCGCGATATGCCCTATTATATATATATATATACATTACTGTCGGTCCTGGTTCTTTAGTTGCCTTTAACACCTATAGGGGGATAGTTAACTTATGCTGCCGATGACCCACAGTTATTAGACTATATAGATAGACTTGACGGGCCCGATGGCGTAGAACACAGATGGTGGTGTTCATATCTTGGGCGCCAAAGGTCGTGGGTTTAATCCCCACCCAGCAAAAACATTTATATGATATTTGTGTTTTTTCTGTGTCTGGGTTTTAAATATATTTCAAAAATAAAGCGATTCCTCTGTTTCCCAACTGCTTCAAGCGACATATCACGGAGTTAGGTCAATATATGAGATATAGTGTGAATTTATTGTAGAAGATTTAGATCAGTTTTTTTTGGGTATCTATTTCTGTGTTGTGTTTTTTACCTCTGCCTTGCATTCATTGACCGTTCCGATTAGGTATTAGTTATATCTCCTCTAGGTGGAAGTGAAACATGAGTAAGGCACGAGTTAGTGAGGTGAATAAACCACCTCGCAGAAAGTGGCGTGCACCTCAGTACACCTTAAGCTACTCGCGAACATGTTGCTGCCTTTGCTATCCATTTGCGTCAGTATTTGAGTGACCCATACCGGCGTCTGTATCTTTTATCATTAGCTTATTACACCAGTCCGTCAAATATCCCAACCCCATACCCTGAATATATTTTATTTTGCTTTCCCTATATTGTAATAGTTCTCACATATCCCGGGTCCAGGTGACAATCTCCAGGTAAATTCTCTATATTTATGCAGAGAAGGCACCTGGTGGATGTTTAAAGTAGAATAAGTAGCACCAAGGGCCTCTATGTGTTGGCTTCAGCCCCATGCAAGCTTCAAAGGACCCGATCTCCATCTCTAATTAAAACAATAAAAGTACGTTATAATCAGTTTTTAATTAATTAATTGATTTTATATGTATATTCTATGTGTGATTGCTACGCAAAATATTCTCTAACAAGGAATTTAGGAGTATGGGATCCGTTAGTACTTATCTACATACACAAATATTAAAAAATAGAAGTAGCTCTAACTATTTGTTATATTTCTACGGCTTGACTAGTGAATCGCTTTTGATGGAATTTTTCACATAGACAGCTGGAACCGAAAGGAATGTTTTTTGTAACCGGGAGAATTGTGCAAGCTGTGATATACTTGTATCGTCAATGCGTTCCATGTTTCAGTTTATACTAGTCTAATAGTCCTACCATTTCTTTTACTCGTTTTCTTAAAGTTTCCTAATTAGGCACGTAGTCATCTTTTAACGTATAAGATCAAAGTCTGTCACACATGTTTAAAATATGTACTCTGAAAACCTTATCGACCTATCCACCAATACTTACAGCTCACGCTTCAGATATCATGCTTCAAAATTACCGTTTTAGCAACGTGTAGAACTAAACGGATCTTGTTACCAAACGAAAACTAAAGAATACATTACGAGCTAATACACCGTGAAAATAAAGGCACAACAAACGCAAAACAGGCCCAAACAGATCTAGCGCGCGCGGGGCGGGGCGGACGCGGCGCGGGCGCAGGGGAGGCGGTGCGTATAATGTTCCTTGATAAGATCGCCTTTGAACGCGCCGCTATTGTGAACGGGAAAGTAATTCTTAATAGACAATGAGCGTTTAGCTTTTATTTATGTTGTACTGTACAGTGCTGCGGCCCAAGATGCACGTATGGTTGCTGGCGATGTATTTAGTGTAAAGAAAATTACTAATATTTATACCTACTAATATTATAAATGCGAAAGTAACTCTGTCTGAATGTTACGCTTTGCCGCTTAAACCTCTCAACCGATTTTGATGAAATTTGGCACAGACAATCTTTAGACCCTAAGAAAGGACATAGGCTATTTTTTTATTCTAAATAAGAGTTGTAAGGGGTCGAAAGGGGGGATTAAAAGATGTATGGAAGTATCGCTATTTTTAGAGCAAGATACATGAAACTTATTTTTCAGGCCATTGAATCTATATAAATGAACATGACAATCATCCCTACTAATATTATAAATGCGAAAGTAACTCTGTCTGTCTGTTACGCTTTCCCGCTTCAACCTCTCAACCGATTTTGATGAAATTTGGCACAGACAATCTTTAGACTGATAAATGAAAATAAGCTATTTTATAATTTGAAATAAGGGTTGTAAGGGGTCTAAAGGGGGGATGAAAAGTTGTATGGAAGTATCGCTATTTTTAGAGCTAGAAACTTGAAACTTATTTTTCAGGTCATTCATTCGATATAAATAAACATGACATTCAAAGTTTATATAAGTTAAGGTAAAGAGGTATGGTACCCTCAAAAACTATTCTACGCGGACGGAGTCGCGGGCACAGCTAGTATAAAATATATTCACAGAACATCTCACACATTGACCTAACTCCGTGATGAGTCGATTAAAGCACTTGTGTTACACACATCAAACAACTATGATACTTAAAAACATATTATTTACACCCAGACACAGGAGAAACAATTGCAGCTCAGATTTTCTATAAACAAATTCATTTATGATATAATTATTCGATTAAACAGGATAGTGAACCTGATATGACTACTAAGTAATTATTCGATATGCGTTGTTAAATTTTGACAGATCTGTAAGAGCATTGTGGCACAGAAGGTATTAAGTTGGATTGTGATAATGCTTCGAGAAAGTATTTACAAGCGTATGGAAAGTGATGATGTTCGCTTGTTTTTATTTGATATAAAAACTTCAATTATTGTAAACAATACTAATCTTATACATAATTACATATTTTAAAGTTAACCCTGTAATTATTTTTATCAACACTGCTACGAGGATGATGAGAGTAACGTCTCATAAGACGTTAGTCTCGTCGTCCTTTTAATAGTGATGCATTTAAGATAGGCTCTTAAGATATACCGCCATCTATCAGTTCCTGAACCTCAGTCACCTCTTAGGACACCCGGTAAAGGTACTATTTTACTCTGCCCGTAGCCCAGCGGTATCATCTACCCTACGGATACGGTCCGCGTGATAGTAAGCGTCACCGCAATCAAATGATCTTCGCATTCTCACTTAGATATCAATACCGCATTGCCAAACTTGTGACTTTATAATGTTAAGATTATTAATTTCCCTGCCTCCTACATGCTTCTAACTGAAACACAGCAAAGCAAACATTACTGTTTACTTACTTGTTACTACAACAGTAGGAATAGGTAAATATAAGGTACCGATGCAGGAGACCATTAAGTCTTTATCTAGAAAATAAAAACTAGTAAATAGAAGTAAATAAATACTAAAATCACAAAGAAATGGGAGGTGGAGACGAAAGGAATATTTGGGTTTATAGGTTTTTTATGTTTTATATAATAAAACAAAAAAAAACCTAATCAACTAGATCACGAGGTTTGAGTATATATAGATATTACGTCAATGGTAGCAAACAATGTATATATGTTTGCTACTATTAACGTAATATAAAGCGGAACGTATATAACTTAATTGAGGATAAATTTAAGTCATCTACAAAATATATCTTCGTGAAGTTCGACGCAATGCAATTATGTTTAACGATGACGAGAACCTTTATAAACTAACTTCAATATTAATAATTACGTCTAAGTGGAATATCAACTAATTCAAATTTACGACGCAAGTCTAGTTTTGTTACGAAAATAAAGCAGATGTAAAGCAGTGAATACTTAGATAGCGCATTAGATACTTATAAAGTTATATTTTAGTTTTTTCCATACGTATCTTGAACATTTAATTATGATATGTTTTTAAAAAAAAAACATATTTAATAAAAAAATGCGAATATCAACTGATAATGAAATTTGGCATTTTAATTCCGGGCAGAGTAGAGTAAGAAAAAACGTCGAAGTTGAAATTTTCTGATTGAAAATAATAAACTGAATGTAAGCACACTATAATAAACTAGTGCAATATTGATATACAAATATAATTACGCTTGCACTGTACAAAATAAAAAAATACAATGTTTTTATTCGTGTTCAAGGAAACAATGGATTTGAATTTTCCTGTTATGGTCCAAAATAATCTCTATATGTGAGTTTCTGTAATTACCGGGATAAATAAAAATTACAAAACTGCTTAAGTTATGGAAACTATCACCAAACGTACAAGAGCAATTTATATAATTTTAAAAATCTATAGAAAACAGAACTGCTTGAGTTCAGTTGCTGCTCATAAACAGTTAAAACCATCAGATGCGAATGTCAGAATATATGAAAAGAAAAAAGGTTTTGTTATTGCACCAGTGAATGAATGTATAAGTGAACATGAAATTTTATGGTATATATTGGTAAAATTAATTTCATATGTCGATTGTTTCATTGATATTAAAATTAACTTTTTATTTAATAAGCAATCCACACACATCACACATCCGTAATACAAGTAATTCAAGCAACTTACGTCAGAGTCTAGTCATTTTATATCTTTATGGTTGTATCATAGATGTTAAAATTAACCATTTAATTAGCAATCCGTAATTCAAGTTCTTCAAGCAACTTACTTTGGACTCAAGTCAATTTAAGTTTACTTAACTCTAAAGTAAGTTGTTAGAATAATATAGTTCTTGAATATTTAATACCCACACATAGAACAAACACAAATTTTATATTAATTATATAAAGATGCATGTTTTTCCTGGGTGGAGACCGAACCTACGACTTTTGAAACGAAGAAAAGAACCAAACGCGGTATCACTCGTATCATTTAAAATATTTAAAAATTAGTTCGATTCGATCAAGCAACCCTAGCTAAAACGCTAAATCAGACGCAACGAAACGCTGACCGGTTAAACGCACAAAAACAGTTGTTTTTCTTTTGGTGCTGGCAAACAGGAAGATTGAGCGCAATTGGCGGGCCACTAAATGTTTATTGCTCCAAACCTGGTGTCTAGTAGCACTCACGACCAGTTCACCGTCGTTTAGACAGCAAATGGATTGCACTTCTCATCTATTTGAATTCGGATGCTATTGACATTGGTTATTATTATTTCCGTTAGATATAGTAGCGGTCATAAAATGGCGTTAGAAACGTAGTAGCTACTCGATGTGAGAATGGAATGAAAATAATTGGTTCATGTTAAATTATAGCTTGCATTCTGCCCGCCGCTGCTTTATATTGCGCCGCAAGAGAACTTTCCTGGGGTTCATCGTTATTACAGCAGTGAAATGTCCATTGTTCAGCTGGATACAGGCTTCACCAAGAAAAAGGGCCAATAATTACCCCTCTAGGCAGGCGTGGTGACAATCTCATCTTCGCGTTTCGGATGGATACCGCCACCTGTCGGTTCTAGTACCTCAATCGCCCCTTACGTCACCCGGTTCTATGGAAGGTACAAGTCTACTCTGCTGGTACCCCACCACATATCCTGGGGCTAGGCCAAAATTTATTGAAATCGTCCAGTTATATCGTGCAATCCTGACTAACTTATAGACTCTATCGAATTCATAATAAATACATGGATAGTCCTCAGTTATATTTTTCTGATTTACTATTTATATACGTATTTCGATAGTGGAATAATTGATCTAAAATTTTTAAATGTAAAATTCATTAATATTTTGTGTAAATGGGATAAAATACAAAGGCGATGGTTGACATGGCAAAAAAATTAGGGTACCTATCTAGGATTTTTCGCTCTTAGTGAAACGTCACAATTATGTTATATAGAGGTATACGGTATTTTTATAATTACGCCATACTTATATCAGACTACGTCTGTTTTACACGCTCTATATTAGCTTCAGCTGTATGTATTTTATATGTGTTTGTGTAACCGACGCATTCGAAGTAGACTTTTACCCAGTTTAGACGGACATATTTATTTGAAACTTAATACACATGATACAAGAATCGGCACTATTCGGCACCAATACTATATTTTGATAAGATTATCTTATTATCCTGATCAGGATCCTAAGGATGAAAGAAATTCCTCTGTGTAAGAGCAAGTGAGACCACGCAGCCTGCGAATGCGTACCGTCTACCTAATTTCCAGCTTAGTACTCATCTAGTTAAATTTTTTTAACAATGGATAGCTAAAAAAAGAAGAAAAACACGTTTTTAAAATATATAAAACTAAAAAGTAAAATATATTTTTTATAACAAAGTGAAATTAATGATGAACAAAAATTATCACTAGTATGCGTTAATTACGTTCTTACTTGTATTGACCTAAAAAGTTTGTTCGTCAAACATTAAAGTTACATCTATTGATTCAATGCGGTTTTAATGGTACACCCGAATTTTTCAGACCTTAATTTTTTTTGAAAATTAGGGTTCCTAGTGGTTTATACAGGTCTCTTGAAGTTTAGGGCGCACCAGACTCTGACAAATGATTAAAAATGTTTGTATGTACCTAATATTTATAAAAAAAAACCATATTTTTAGAATTTTTTTATATTTGTGTCTCCAATTAAAATATAACATTAGTTTTTTGATTTGTGAACTCTGCATATTTTGGGTGCATTTTTAATATGAATGGAACACAACATCTCATACATTGACCGGTTACAGGCATCAAACAACAGAGGAATTAAAAATAAATAATAACATTATCTACAAAATCTCATACATTGACCTGTATTGTATATAATACTTGGGTGAATTTATTCTAAATTAAACAATTCTTCAACAATTCTTCGTCATAGGTCTCCCCAAGAAAGGGGGAATTTCGCCCATAATTGCCTCGCTGGGTAAGCATGTGGGTAATCGCGGAGCACAGCTTTAGCGACGGGGATGCTGCTGCTCATCCCCACCCTACGCATTTGAATAACATTGTATTGGATGAATATACCGCCATCAGTCGGTTCTGGTACCTTTGTCGTTTCTTACGAGACCTGATACAGAGGGAGGTATTATTCTCCTCTGCTGGCACCTCATGGCAATTCTTAGAAAACACAAAACACTAGATTTCAATCCAAATTTATCTACTCAAAAAAGACGAAAGCATACCGTAGCAGACATTAAGTCAGTACAAACTCAATTCACAAAGAGCATACAAATCTGTCATGTAATTTATATAACTTTGTTAATAAAATCCTGCTCATATACATGCTTTTACATCGAAACTATAAGCGACAGGTTACAAACTGGCTTTTAACATAAAGTTATGATGTAGTCGAAAAATTAACAAGTCCCTTTATCTATAAATTGTGTATGAATCTACAACATTATTACAATTCGTTTAATTTTTTTTGTTTTTTCTTTTATTTTTACTTTCTACGATAATTCATTTTGTTCTTTTGTTAGCATATTAAGGAGAAGGGTCTTATTCTGGGACAAATTGTCCGCCATTTACTAGAGTGGGACAAACCAAAATGTTTGTAATTATGTTACAAATATATATTTTTTAAGGTAGTCCTCATACAAAAGATCGTCTGCATTGGTAATACCCTCTCACTTATTTCTACCGCCTTTCTACTGTGTTCCTATCTGAAGGGTGAGAGAGGCAGTGAATTTACTGGGTAATGTGGCATAATAAGTCACAAGGTTGGCTACAGTTAGTGATATCCTTGTGATATTACGAACGTCTATAGGCTGCAGTGACGCTTGCTATCACACGGACTGTATGCTTGTTTATCGACCTGGTCTGATACTCACTAGTTCGATTTCCTTACACATCAAGTTCTATATTCCGTACAACATTGTTTGTTATAAGCACATTAATTGCCAAAAAATCTACATGAACCCAACGAAACCAAAACAAAAGAATGACGTTTGTTTAATAACGAACCTCAAAATGCCCGCAGGTACTTGCTCTGTATACTGAGAGCTGTAATTAAAGGCTGTAGTTAATAAGTAGACAAATCACGGAGGAGCAGTGAGTCGATATATTAGCGGGCTGCCGCGCTAATCGCGGCTCAACACAAATATTTAATAACAATCCGAGATCCTCTCAGATGACCACTTAACTGGACAGCCGAAACCGTGGAGTCGACGTTATACTTAGATATATTATTCTAAATTTATTGACTGAACTTCAGAAGAAGAAAAGAAGACAGGACTAGTCGAATTCAATAGTCAAGAGCTTGGCATTAATGTAATGGACATTTATGCTTGTTCTGTGTATGTATGTATTTAAGCATTTCATATGTATTTCTAGTGCTACTTATCTCAGAGTTAGTTCAATGATATTGAATTTTATATGAATTTATTTATTATTTAGGATAATATATATATATATTTAAATATATATATATATATTTAATTTACACGATTTAATAAAAGAAATTAACCGCGTATTATTCTCAACAAGAGTATTGTAATACAACATGAATACAATATAGCATTATGAGTAAATAAGTGTAATACATACCTCAGATAATAGAATGGCGCTACCTAAGTAGGCATCTAAAGAAAAGTATATCACATATATAAAATCATTTCTACAAAGCTAAACAGTGACTGTTGTTTTTCACATACTTTCCTAACTTCCTCATCATAGCAGCAGTAGAACATCCACTAGACGTAAGTTTCGTCCCAAAAAAGCGGTGCTATGATATTACTTGAAAATAAAAATGGTCTCTATTTGGTCATATTTTAGATGTTTACATAACTATATAATAAAAAATACAATGTGTTTATTAGTCAAAACGTAAAAACTAAATGTTACAAAACTAAGTCAATAAGAACTTGCTTAAAAGTAACATAAAATATTATTTTATCAGAAAAGACTAACCACTTCACTCCACACTCTGTTCAAATTATCGCTGCACGATTGTTAAACATTATTACGTCGGGTGTTGTTTAATAGAAACAAAAATATCTGGCGGCGCGCCTCGTGTTTGATCTCGAGGTGTTCGGCCGTCGAGTGCGATTAGCCCTCTCTCAACGTATAATCAAATGTGCCTCGGGCCGCCTCTACCAGCGATACGAGTCACAGAAAACATATGCTACAACTTCATAGCTCGCTTCTCTGTCCCACGCCTTCAGCTCAAGTGTGACCAACGAGCAATGTATGTTGTTCTGTAAGCAAATTCCTGTGATTGGTCTTAAAAAAATCGTTGTGTGTATGAGTGGCGGGCGGCCGGCGGGCGAAGCCTCTCATTTGGCGGCTATTTGTCGGCCATTTCGGTGCACCGATCATAAATGGAGCCCGCGCCGGGTCACGTTAGCATCTCGGGAGAAAACGTGAAAAATCACACTTCGACGCGTGAAATTATCAATAATGTTGCCTACTTATCTGCACAGTCGTTGCGTTGACGTGTGTGTGTATCAAAAAGCATTTTCCATTCGCATCGAAGTAATGGCAAGCCGGAGAATAATAAATAGTTTGTAAGGTAATGCTGTTCTCGAAATGGTTAAAATACGTTGGTTTTAATTAATTAGTAGACGCAAAAAATAGATAAAATAACTTGTACATCATTATTACCGCTTATACGAGGTAGAGGAGTAGGTTAGTTTTTTTTTTAATATTTTTACTTTTCCTATTTTTGAAGCAATATATTCTGTAATAAAGACATCAACGAACTTGTATTTTACATAAATTTGCTACAAATTATAATTTAACATAATAAAAATATCAGTTTTTTCTTTATCATATTAATTTGTACGTCTTATAAAATGCTAACAATTGTAATTTCGTAGACGGGATTGCCAAGTCTTGAAACCCTACTTAAGCGAGCTCGAAGTAGGCTGTATATCAACTGGTTTGAAGGCGAACCGTCCAGAAATTATACAGTACAACGATGTTCAGAAAAGGCCGGCTTCAGTGCTCTAGTGATTTATTTATTTCACTTAAACGTAGTTCCATAAACATCTTTTGAACGTCAGCTTCGCGAGATGAATAGGTACCTATCTATAGAGAATACATAACCCTGTCAATTTTAAACTCGAAATCTATCTAATTTCCTTTATAGTTGGCTTAGAATGCCGATTTAATAAAATAAAGGGTCTAATACATTCCATTTTATTGAGAACTGTAATAATATAAACTATTACCTATGTGAGTTCAAGATGAAAAAGTAGACATAGTTAGTTACATATCATTTCGAAATATGTAAGTATAGTAGTGACTATCGAAATTATACATTAAATAATTTCTCAGAAAACACGCACCGCAGACGCGCTGGCGCAGCGAGAGTAGGACGAGCCTGAGTGAGCGAGACAAAAAACTTTATAGGGTCCAAAACGAAATTGCCCTCACATCTGGCCGCTTTTTCCTTTTATAGAATATTGTTTTAATAACTTGATGGCCAGTTGTAATGAAAAGAGTATTAGCACGCTCGATTGCCAGCTTAAACGTTGTTTTTGAGCGTCGATCCACGCTCAACTAATGAGCTTCTTTTGGATTAGCCTACGTTAGACGTGATGGATGGGATATGAAAATGTGTTTGATTAGTTGCGGCCTTTGAGAGTTCCCATTTGTATTTTGACAGTAATAGCCTTTTTAGACTTGTTCTTATAAACTAGGAAACAGGCCACTTATGGCTGCCAGATTGATAAATACATATTGTAAGATTTCTTTAATTATAGAATACAGATACGATTTTAAAGAAATTCAAGAAAACGATATGGTGAAAAAAGAAAATCTTAAAGTGTGTAAATTGGACGACACTGTCAATCAAACACAATTGAGTTTCTCTGTAAGAAAAGAAACGACATTTAATGTTATTATTTACAATGTCAGTTCCAAATCACAACTATTTTAGTGGTATTTTATTTAAACAAGTACTTTCTCAGATTATGACAATGTGACGTTTTTAGGTTATAATTATTTTACCACAGATAAAATTGAATGACATTAGACGCGCGACTGTGCGGAAAAATTTAAACTAAGAAAAATATATTTTACATATATATATATGCTCTTATTTCCCTACCAACGTATCATATATATTTTCAGAAAAAAATGTTTATCTTTAAAATGAAAAAAATATATCCAACATTTAAAAAATAAACAATTGAAATCAAACCCAGAAACGTTAAACGGTTCATTATAATTAGTTACGGCTTCCGGGTCCGTTACGTTTGCAACCCAGTTTCACCCCTGACAAAGCTCCCGTTTTACATTCACAATGTCACCAAATTAAATTAATTCTATTTAAAATGTTGCACAACACTAAATCACAATCAATTTGTTATGAAGCCCCAGTCAAGCCACCCTTTTGGGGTCTATTTGTCCCCTGCGGGACAAAGCGAACAATATGCTGAGTCGGCGTAACTTCTCGCTTTTTTGCGACACCGTAATCGAGGGGGACGAACCGTTTGTCATCCCGCTCTCTCCAAAAACGTCCCAACAAAAACAGACCTTCCGACATTCGCACAGATTACTTTCTTCTTCGACCACATTTTTGCAAGCATCATAAATTTTATAGCACTTTAATACAGCCATAACAACAACAATAATAGGGCAAATGTTTTGGTAGGCCATACATAAATGGGATTACATCCCGCTGAGAGATCGCAAATTGAAGACGTCGCTATTTTGTAATCTTTCCTAAACAAATTTTAGTCACATCATATGTCAGCCACAGACGATGTTTTTTTCAGAGATGTTGAAAACTATTTATAATTCAGAAAGTAAAATAGGCTAGCAACCGTTAGTCGCGAAACAAATTCAGAAAAAATATGATTCAAGGCGGCAGAAATTTACAATATAAAAAAATAGGCCATAGTTTTTTTATTGTTAGGTATACAAACTTTTAATTAGCCCCTATCCTTAAGACTTAACATTAATTACGCACTGACTTACACTGACAGAGTAGGTAATAAAATCAACGCGGACGAAATCAGAGTTCAAAAAGCCCCATTTAAAGAAATAACTTTAATGCGAGATATTTAAGCTCATTTCGAACTGTAGGTACACCAAATGAGCTCGCGTGTTGCCGGCCCAGTAATTGGTTGTGCTGGCAAACAGACAGATTGTTTTCAACTGTAACCGGTTAGTGTTAAACCTGTGACTTATTCGCGGAATACGATATAGTGGTTACTTAATGTGCCAAATGAATTTAAATTACGGTGACTGAGTGTCCTATGTCGCAAGTTATTAGTACGAGAAGAAAATTAATATTACAATTCTGTTTTCGTACCTTATAAGTACTTATATATTATATACTTAATATAAGATAGCATTAATTTTGTCTAATACGTACACTAGTAACAAAAACATTACAGGTAAAAATGACATTCAAGATGCCGCAAAGTCATCATCGCGCACCATGCCCAGCGGCAGCAGGCTCCCGCCGCTGCCCAAGGGCATTAGGGACTTATTAGCGGAGAAGCGGCGTCTAAGAAAAAGATGGCAGCAGACACGCTGCCCAACCCTCAAGCGTCAGCTCAACGCCCTCACCGAACAGGTGAGACACGAACTGAGGTCGCAAGTAGAAAGCTGGGATCGTTACGTAGAGAACGCGGGCGAAGATTGGAACAGTGTCCATCGCCTATGTCGCCAGGTCTCTAAGAAACCGGCTCCAATCAGACCCCTCCTCGGACCAGATGGCCACCTGAGATACCACGCGGAGGACCGCGCTGAGATTTTCGCCGCACACCTAGAACGCCAGTTCCACCCGAACTTTTTTTTTTTTTTTTTTTTTTTTT
>JACJUM010000202.1:11638282-11727307 GCA_020976665.1 Heortia vitessoides
GGGGGGTTTGTTATTTACCTCTACGGACGCTGTCTCTGTCCCGCGGGTGCGAAGCGCGGGGAAATGCCTAACGTTGTTAATGTTAGTTTCAAACGGCCGTGACTTTTTTGGCTGGGGGGCCGAGGGGGCCCGCGAGCCCTGAACCGGCCGACGACCAGGCCTCGGCGCTCTGCGCGGCGCCTTGGGACAACCGCGAAACTTCGCGGTGTGTCCCGCCTCGCCACACAAGACGCAGGCCGGGGGGGTCGGGGTTCCTGGCGCGCGGGAACACTCAGCGGTCCCGTGGTCCCCTAGGCACTTTACGCACCTCGGGCGCGCATAACATCTAAAGGCCGAGTGGCCGTATAGCTGGCAGCGGTGGCACTGACCTATCTGGCCTCGCTGTCTGGGAGCCTCCACTCTAAGGGAGGTTAGACCGCAAACCGAGCGGACGTCGAAAATTTTCTTACCCTCGGGGGTAAGGTCTAGTATGACTAGGACGAGGTCCAGCGGGGCCGCTCGCCCGCGGCCTAGATGAAGGCGGTGGACCGCCAGAACCGGTAGGCTCTGAGCCCTAAGATCCGCGGCTACCAATTCCGTGTCTATTTCCTTAGGGATGCCCCGGATAACTACCCTGAGTTTGCGCTCCTCGGGGAGCGCGTATGTGTGGAAACTAATGTTCCTCGATAATAAGTAGGCCGTCAGCGCTCGGTGCGCGTCGGCCGTCGGGACTTGCACCCGAATTCCCAGCTGGGTAGCGGTTGCCCTACTGTACGGGATGGACTTGTCACGCAGGGCTGTCGACAAGTGGTTCCAGGACGATTTGTCCTGGATAATTACCGGCGGCGGCGCCTTTTCCGAGCGCGCGCGCGGCGCGGGCTGGGCGGAGGCGGGTGCGGGTGCGGGGCGGCGCGGGGGGTCGTTGACCCTCTTTGATGCCTTCGGGGGCGGCGGGGGGGAGTCGCGGATGGGTTTCCTCTTACGCCTCTTTCCAATAACGGTTGTGAACCCGTCCTTGTTAACAATCGCCGATCGCTCGGCACCATCTGAGTCAGATGCCGACTCGAATCGGCATTCTATTTCCATATCGGAGTCGTAGGCCATTCTCCTGCGATCCTGGAACCTCCCTGAGTTCGACCTCATCGAAGAGGCCGGTGATCGCGACACATTTCGCGGTGAGAAGAATCGCGGGGATCCGCGGGGGAACGCGAGCGCGAACGCGATTGCGACCTTTGTCGCTGACGGCGGGCGAGGCGCGGCGAGCGGCGGACCGGGCACGGCGGCGACGGCGAACGCGAACGCGACTCTTGTTGCGGTCGTGACACGGGTGCGGACGCGGCGGAGCGCGGGGAGTGCTGAGGGCGCGGCGAGGGCCTGGCTGAAGGCTCAGCTCTAAGCGGGGGGTCCGGTGAAGCCGGTGAAGACGCGATTCCGGCCGGGGCTGAGGGCTCCGAGCGGAGAAAGTGCGGCGCAACGGTCGCGGGAATGTCGCGTGAGGCGCGCTGGCGCAGGTATTGCGCGTACAGCTCGGGATTTACGGCTTTTAAGAAGTCCGCGAGTCCTGAATCTACATTGGCCATTACGCCGAGTGTGGGAGTGAGATTGTGTGAGTTAATGGGTAGAGTGTATGACCTACTTGTCTCTTTGGTATGCCGGACTCCAGCTCCCGACGGTCGCAGATAGGCAGCGCAGCGGAGCTCAGCTTCTCGGTTCGGCAGCTCAGCAGGATCCACTTTCTTCAAGCACACACACTTATCACTATGGGCACGTGTGGTCACTTTGGGCCGGCGGTTGTAGCGGCAAATAAGGTTCCGGACTTCAACACTTTTTTCTTGATGTTTTTTGTTTGTTGTTTGTTGATGATATGTGTGTGTGTTGGGGTTGTGTTCGGTCCCCAACTCTCGACGGGCGCAGGCAGGCGGCGGACAGCGCAGCGGAGCACAATCTCTCAGTTGTTTTGCGGACTGTGTTGGCGGCGAAACAGGCGGCGAGCGCAATGACGACGACGAACAAAAAAGGCGAATGACGCGCGGGCGCAGGCAGGCGGCGGACAGCGCGCTTAGATTTGGGCGTTGATGCGTTTGCAGACAGAGATGAAGGCGATGAAAGCGGTGAGCACAGTGACGACGAACAAGGGGGCGAATGACGCGCGGGCGCAGGCAGGCGGCGGACAGCGCAGCGGACACAACCTCTCGGTTCGGCGGCTCAAGCGGAACTCTCAACCTCCACCCGAACCCCTGTGTCGACGTAGAACACGCCGAGACGGTGACCTGGTACCTTCGAGAGTACCTCACCGTTCCCATAGCGGCAGATGAAGACCACGTCGTCTTCACGCCCGGGCAGGTCAGCAGAACAATAAACCGACTGAAACCCAAGAAAGCACCTGGCCTTGATAACATCACCGGCAACATGCTGCGACACTTTCCACCGAAAAGGATCACTTCACTGCACTGACCCGCCTCTTTAACGGCATCAACCGCACAGGCCACTTCCCACAATACTGGAAAATGGGAGGGGTAATCATGCTGCCCAAGCCCGGGAAGAACGTACTCAAGCCCGAGAGTAACCGTGCTATCACACTGCTACCTACGGTATCCAAGGTGTATGAGAAGTTGCTGCTTCTACACCTGGAACCGCACATAAGACCGAGGGAGGAGCAGTACGGATTTCAGACAGAACACTCCACCTGACTGCAACTAGCGAGAGTACTCCATTATATGACGCTGGCCTTTAATAAGAAGGAATACACCACCACAGTACTCCTCGACATGGAGAAGGTGTTTGATAAGGTGTGGCACCAGGGTATGCTCCACAAATTGTCAACGTCACAAACACCCCGTTGTATCACACGAGTGGTTCTTTGGTGGTACTTCCTTCCTCGATAAGAGATATTTTCAAGTGAAAGTAGAAAACGTTCTATCAACAGAACGAGCCGCTGAGGCCGGTGTACCTCAGGGCAGCTACATCTCGCCCGCGCTGTACAGCTTGTACACGGACAACATTCCGGTAGGAGAAGGCACACACCTAGCTCTATACGCAGACGACGCCGTCTACTATGCAACCTCGGTCAACAAAGATCGCGCAGCTAAGAAACTACAGAACACCCTCGACCTACTGCCCGAGTGGCTAAGCAGGTGGAGACTGCAGGTGAGCGTAACCAAGACTCAGGCTGCAGTCATTGGCCGCTAATGGGGCAAGAAGTCACGTGGTCCCATACGGTCAAGTACCTAGGGATCACAATAGACAGCCTCCTGAGCATGAAGCACCACACCGAACAAGTGATCAAAAAGACCAAGTCGGATGCGCATCAACTCCGCCCGGTATTCGCCTCCAAACTCCCGCTCAGAACGAAGTTGGATGTGTACAAGACGTTCGACCTCACCTTACATATGCAGCCCCGGCGTGGTACGCACTAACCAGCCGGTCTAACAAAGGCCGCCTTTAAACCCAGCAGTCCCGCGTTCTACGCACAATCGTCGAGGCACCACGCATGGTGCGAAACTCGACGATACACCAGGACATGAGAACGGAATACGTCGAAGAATTTATTCGCAGACTGTCGAGCGCGATGTTCGCGCGCGCCAACAATGCCTCCCTGGCGAAACTACACCTGCGCAATATAGCGCCGCTGCACGCCAGACCACCGGACACCAAGGCTTACCAGCGAGAATTCGCGGCCGGTGAGGTCGAACAAGACCCGGGCACAACCCTACCAAGACCTGAATGACCCTAGCCAAGAGCGGTGGGTCCGTACAAAACCAAAAGCTCCTACGAAACCATCACTCTTCCGCGCAGCCTATGGCTGCGCTTCGACAACTTCGACTTGGTACCAGCAGAGTAGTATCACCACCTATACCAGGTGTACCAGGAGTCGTAAGAGGTAACTAGAACCGACAGTGTAGCTAAAAAGCAGCAGGACGGCATAGAGCAGCAGCAATGCCGTCGCGAAGCTACACTCTAAGAGTGTCACCAATCATGCAGCTAGCGCAGCACTTATGGGCAAATTCTCCCCTTTTTAAGGAGGCCATTGTTCAGCAGTCGATGAAAATTCGACGAGACCCACTTAGAAATTATAGGCGAAATACCATGAATATGAAATCTAGAGGTCGGTCAAGCCGCATACAAACGATCTCATTGTAAATCTCTAAGGATGGTCTATGACCAACGGTACTCGTCTTACCGGTGATATGATTACTTGGACTAATGCTTGTCTTGCGGTCACAATTGAAATTGTTCACATGTGTAATATTAAAGGTTATCGTATTTTCTCAAGTAATTCGTTTAAATGGGGCGACTTTCCTCGACCGCTATCGAGTCTAATGGTAGGTACAATGCGATGTCCGCGTAATCCCGCGGATTTATAGGGCGTCATAAATCGCAAGCGGGTAAAGTGTGAAGTGCTGTTCGCCGCGATACTGCTCCAATGGCCAGTATTTATTTAGTAATAGGGTTGCTTGTACGTTACACATATTCGTATAATGCAATTTGATGTCAATTGTCATCTCGACCAAATTCCGAGATAAGGAACTTAAATCACTTGTGTTACGGATATCAGACAACTGAGGAATTACAAATATAATACTTAAATACATATATTTGACACCCAGACACAGAACAAACACAGATGTTCATCACGATAAAGTGGGGATGCACCATCGATCCTGTCACTACTTTTTAAATATAAAATTAATACTGATAAAATACTAAAGGAACCTAAACCCTAATCTTAAATATATTTTTTCTTTTTTTTTCAAATAATTAGCATACACCTTTAGTTAAGTATCTGGTAAGTGAGTATACATTTAATCATTAACAATTTAGAAAGCTGAAATATATATCAATCAAGTTTTTAATGAAAATTAAAGGAACACGATATACTTATATACGAGTATACCTACATGTAAGGAACTTATTGTATTTAACGATTGTCATAACAAAACTTCAACTGCAGGCAGCCCTATTCACGAGTCAAGTTAGTAAGGAGAGCTGGGCAAACTGTGCACTCTGATCAAATGGTCTACGACTAATGTGCCCGCGCCGCTCCGCCTGCCGGGAACCGCCATAAATCCTTTATGGACCAAGAAGTAGACTATAGAGGGCGTTGCTCAGCCCCGCGCCGTGAAAAGGATCCTACAGTTATAAAAATAACGAAACAAACTTACTTCCCCCGTAAACCAATTTACTGGAGACTAATAAGCAGTATTTATAAATCGCAAAATATAATTTTACTAATTAATTTCATATCACATTTAAACTACGGAGGATGTTAATAAGAAATTAAATTAAGGAATTTTAAAGTGCTTGTTATACTCAGTTATTGTCTTGCATTATTCACCTTATTAGTTTTGAATTATCATCATTTATTGTTAGTACATGCTAAAGATTTTGTTAATTCAGAAACAAATGCTTAAGACTAAATTATAACACTTTATATAATTCCAATAAAGCCAAAAATATGGCGCTAATTCACCATCATATCTGTATACACCATATGGCCATAGGTTATCCACCACGGGACAAAGAAATCCCCATGTAATTTCCAATGAGACCAGTTGTATGTACAATGTACATATATGCGGCCTGCATTAAGCGTGATCTTGCAGCACCGCTGCGCACACCGCTGAGTGTTTACCATTCTAAAACCTTTTTATTACTAGGTTATCAGTATCACTATAATAATATAAAAATGACCATTGTAATTATATCCACCAATTAAGCCACGAGCAGTGTGCGGCACGAAACCGTACGCTGTGTCGTAAATTTATTGAAGCTTATGTCAAACAGGCTTTGTACAACCGAATATAACTATGATTTCTGTTACTCTCTTCACTACATTAGCCACATCTAGCAAAGTATGCGAACCTTCTAACAATAAAAGCTCAAAGGCTATTAGTTGCGAACGGCACTTAGGGTTCGCTTTTACGAGTTGTATGTGAATTTGAGTGAACCAATATTTGCCGGGGGGCCCCGCGCCGCAACTGCCCGGAACCAGAGTAATGAGGCCACTTCGGTGCTTGCACCGTTCGCTACTTAAGATGAAATATTTCAAGCAATAAACTTAAAGGAAAATCACTACGTACTCTTGAAAGGAAGATATTAAGCGGTTTGAGATAAGGAAAGACGAATCGCTACAATTACACGACAAGTAGCGTGCTAATAAGGCCCGAGAGACTATCCTAATGATGAATCCTCTTCGATTCGGTCAGATAGCCATTTCAAGATCAGATCGAGCTCTATGTCGCCTGGGTTCTAATTGGTGTGCGGGTTTTTTTTACAGAATCGCTCTGCTATTCGTAAAAATCACTGTCAATCAAATGTACAATGAGGTAGGTGTATATGTATGTTGAATAAATATAATCTATATTTATCTTAAACACATTTTATATTGTCTCTTAGTTTCTTTAACATTTTTCATCCTTATCCAAAGGTTGCATGTAAAAAAAATGCTTTAAGCAATAGTGCCGCCTATTGTACTTTCTTTTGTCTTGTACTCTTGTCGGTACCTTTACAATAAGAGATTTTTTATTAATATTTTTACATGTATTATATTAATTTCAATATTGACTAAATGTATTATTAATATATTGAATATACATAAATAAATGCTGCTTTTCACGGACAGACAAGCAGTCAATTAATACACATTTTAAAAAGGTAATATACTAATAACAACTCTAATAAAAATACTTTTCCATGATTATTTTAACATGCAGGGTCTTCAGTATGGTTTGCTATACTTTCACAGCTTGGCCGCGGAACTCTAGAAAAGGATTATGGGTTACATTGCATATCTTGGTGGAACATAAATGAACATGAAAGAAGTCCAGAACGGAATGATAGATTCACTAATTTAGATTGAGGGAAACGAAGTCTATTGAAACATATAGTTATAGCTTTCGCGATTATCACGGGACAGATTAACTGTTTAATATAACGAATCGTAAGAACTCAAACATACAATCAAATATTAGATATTATTTAGAAATTCAACGGACGGTCGAAGAAAACATTTAGGAGGCTATTTATATTAATTTAATGACATTACTTTAGATCAATATTTATTATAGATTTAAACTTTTGGTGACGTTTATATCGCAAAAGTTTTTTATTATAACTTTCCACTTCCCAATGTAGGTATTTAACGAAAAAGAAGTTTTATTATTTATAGTGAACGCGTAAATGGCGGAAAATAGTGATCAAGATAAATTAAATCTTTAAGAACTATGTATATAGTATTACAAATAAAAAGACAAAATTCAAAATTGAAGACATTCCTTTTGATATAAACCAGGAACATAGAAAGTAAAAAATAAACAAACCTGATTCAAATTTCCAGTATGTAATGAGATATTTTTATACAATTATGTACACTTAAGGCCTTTTACATCGCATAAAAGCCAATTAAATAATTAGTTAACTATTCGGTACTTGTTTATCAATGTCACGTTTTAAGTTTTGACACTATAAGGGATGTTCTTCTTTATGATTTATGTAAAGGTATAGTAATGATAATTACGCAAAACAAACAAATGACGACACAATAAGGAAAAACCAACATTACCTTTAAGAACATGAAATTCCATTTGTACTAATTGGGATTTCATTCGAATATGAAATTAACTTTGTTTGTTTTTTGCCTCTTCACACTTTTTCTACTCAACCAATTTTTATGAAAGTACAGGAAGGATATGTAGTACCTATCTACCTTTCCTTCCTAAAAAAGTAACAATACACGGGAAAAGAAGTACTCTTTTGAACTGTTTCATGAAAAATTTACGCGAGCGAAGCAAAGGGTACAAACTAGTTAACTATAAACTATATCATATTGGAAAATCTTATATTTTCAGGTTATTTCAGAAAATTTTGTAACCTATTTTTTTATTTGAGGATTGATTGCAAGGAATGGTAAGAAAGTAGGTAAATGTGATTGCAGGGTATATTTTAAGGAATATTAAATAGTGTATGAGCACTTAAAGCTAGGTTCTTCTTTGTCGATTGCTTAACGGATCAAAGAGATTCTACCGCGCGCTAACTTTCATCATATAAAAAAGACAAGGAAAAATTCGACGAGTCTACTAAGGTACCTACCGATAGCTTAAATAGTGGTGAAGTCCCCGAAAGAGGAAGGTTATATATGCCGGTTGATAACTAGGACAAAATAAAATTTTATTTTTTGGTGAAGACAATGTTTTTGTCATGCATCAATTTCAGTACTTCATTAAGGCATTATAATTCCATATAGCCATTTATTTATAACGGACGTTCCCAAATTTCCGTTGCTCAACAAGCAATTTCTTTTCAAGCTGACTAAACGGTTATTAACGCTATCTTTTAAATTATGCATGACATCGCGCTACCGTAACAGACGCCTCACATTTTTAATTGTAGACATCTCACTTCGCGTGTTTGTGCTCATATGATTATTCATTAGTGTAATGAACGAGTTATCCACCCATGGCTGGTCAGCAATTACGCGGCATTAGAACATATCATCGGAATGGGTTGCTATTAATTTAATTCAATACCGTTTCTGCAAACTGACCGACAATGTTGTAGTCGTATACTTAACTCGTGTTACGGTGATAGAGAACGATTTGGCTTTATGCCACATTATTTTCTCAGTGCTGTACCATTGTTAGGGTTGACCAGCGAGTTACGGTCGCGGATATCTCTTGCCACTGTGTACCCGTTTTCGGTATTATTATTTTACCAGTTTTATCCATGCCAATATTACAAAACAAGTATAAACTAAAGAGTATATGTGTTTCTATACTTGTATCGTTTTTTACGGTTTGGCCGATGAGCTGATTTTGTATAATTTGGCATTTCGGTAGATACTACATAGTCTACTATTTTCCCCGAAATTGTTCAATAAAACGCCTATAAATTGTTGAATATAAAATTGCTCTATACAAACTTTGAAAAGCTTATATCATTTAATGAAAGGCACCGCATAACCGACACTGTTGATAGCATTGTAGCTACCTTTTAAGTTTGACAAAAAGGCTTGTAAGTAAGGTGTGAGAACAAAGTACCTATATATGAAAATTATCTATTGTTATAACGCCTGCTTTCGCGGTGAACGTTGCCTGGCACAGCGCAGGCTGGCTTTGTCTAATTATCGGCAAACTGGCATAATAGATCGCGGTCAGAGGGCTCTTACATCCTAATTTAATTGGAGTTATAAGTGTTAGACTAAAGCGGAATAAAAACCGAGAAATGTATATATGCTGTACGGCACCATCGTTATGATGAATAGGGGGCCAGGTTTGATTCCTAATCAAATAATAAAAACTGACTGAATGTTTGTAATACCTTTTTTGTGACAAAGATAATTAGTTACTAGGAGAGTCCTTAAATGGAAATGTTAAGCAATGTAAGCTTGTATGTAAGTTAACTTATGCTATGTTTATTAGTCTAGTAAACCTACCTCGGTGCGTACTGTTGATCATTCATACACATGTAAACCTACAGCTTTAATAAATCTTAATTTACTAATTTGTCATAATTTTCAATGCGATAACGTTTAGCCTTTATAAGTATACTATGCAAAAATTGATTTAATTCCGTAACCTAACCTCAAGGTTTGAATACTACCATAAAAAAACTCAACTTAATTACAATTTAGACTAAGAATCTCGCGTTATTTAAACGGTTGAGTTATATTAGATTCGTACTGAGCAAATCTTTAAGTACCCATCTTGTTATCTATGTTATTTTTGATCGCTTTTCACTTGCGCCGATTCCTAAGCGAAAGGAAACGGTGTGGTCGCCGGAGACACAATAGCTTGTCCGTATGTCCGACGTCATTAGCACTAATAACTCCATACCAGACCAGGAATGTCGGCAGCGCCCTGCGGTCGGTATAGGAAGCGCCCATTGTCCGACTAACAATTCTATCAATAGTATGTCGTTGCGGTCGATGTGGTAATCGCGAGGAAACGCATGCTATGCACATTTCGCTTAGCGTTCGTAATTTTTTAAGAAAGGTTTTGTCTTCGACCGCTTGATAATTGACGCAGTTTTGTTGCTATTATAAAAGGAACTTTCTTAGTAATCTACGCTAGGACTTAGGATTATGACTATGATTATGAGTTCTAGAAATATTTAGAAAGGATTATGTACAGGTACTATTAAGTAGATTAGTGTCACCCTCTGTACCGGGCGGCATATACCTCGTAAGACGTATGGGCAGCAGGTAGGTATACCGGTCCATTCAAAATAGCGTAGCTTAAATGTAGCTGAGCGAGGATTGCTAGCTGCATTCTCTAAAAACCTTATTTTATAGTACATATATCTAATAAATCTAATATGTATTATCCCTTGTTGACTATCCCGCAAACCTGCATAGAGAAGCTTGAAATTTGCCCTTTGTTAGTTAACCACTTTTTTGGTAAGGAAACTGAGATCGTGCGTGTACTGTAAACAAATTATGATTAAAATCTTTCTTAATTTGTAACTGCTCTGAATTACATCAGTCCATGTCAGGTAACGTCATAAACTGAATAACAAGTACGACATAATATAGTAGCGGCACCTATTTTAAAATTGAAAACAACTTTTGTTCTACTACTCAACGCTAGATGGCGTTTAGATAAAATAAATTTATTTCTCATTAACGTGACCTTCAATAAAATAAGCAATATATTAACTAATACGCTACTTTAAGGGAAAAGTTAATTCGCTAATTAATACTTAAGTATTATGTGCTAAATGTAGATTATATTACTTATAAATAAAAAAATAGAATGTCAGTTTTTCAATTGTTTTGACAGTTCTTTTATAACCTATATTGATGTATTTATTTCTATCTGGCTATCAGATGAAGTAAAAGTAAGTGAATTATAAATTCTTACATTCACAGTTATGGCGTTAGCTCGTATATTGTGTCTAAAACCATTACGTAGTATAGGCAACTTTGCGTATGCAGTTCGAAAAGGCTCTTCACAAAACACAGTTAATTTATCTGATCCTGCAGTTCAAATCTATCTGAAACGTTTGATGATAGAACATGAAGATCTTCAAACTAAAGCCAAACGGTCCTCTGAAGAAGCTAGAAGGCTTTTTGAAATCAAACCAATTGTCGGTGTGCTCGAGCAGAGAATCGGTTTGTATGATAGTATAGAATCATTGAAAGAACTGAATAAGAAAGAAAGCGACGATGTGGAGGTGAAAAAGATGATTAGAGAAGAGGCTCAAATATATCTCAAACGTTTAAAAGAAATTGATGATGAGCTACTACAAATCTTGATGGAACCATGTCTTACAGAAGGGGGAGTTCTTTTAGAAGTTACAGCAGGGGCTGGCGGCCAAGAAGCCATGTTGTTCGCCAGTGAATTATTTGAGCTCTACGACTCATATGCGAAGTACAAGGAATGGGAAGTTAATATTGCATCTTTTGAGAAATCTGACTTAGGGGGTATAAGAAAAGCATCTATGCTTATTGAAGGATTTGGAGTGCCAGAACTTATGAAGATAGAAGCTGGAGTACACAGAGTGCAAAGAATACCAACAACGGAAAAGGGTGGACGTATTCATACAAGTACAGTTTCTGTTGCAGTTCTCCCACAGCCTTCCGAAATAGAACTAAATATTCCGGATCGTGACATCAGTGTAGAAACAAAACGAGCCAGTGGTGCAGGGGGTCAACATGTTAACACTACAGACAGTGCTGTACGCCTCATCCATGTGCCTACTGGCACTACAGTTGAATGTCAGGAAGGCAGATCCCAAATTAAAAACAAGCAGATAGCAATGCAAAAGCTGAGGACACTTTTGCTACAGAAACAATATGATGAACAATCTTCTAAAATCAGGATTGAGAGAAAATCTCAGGTATGTTTTTGTAAACTGGTAATTTTTTGCATATCTAACTATTTATCATTCTGTTATATACTACTAATTATTTCACTGTTCTTTACATGTATTGAATTATTTTGTATGAATTTTGTTAAAACATTCTATTTAATAAATAATAATTAAAGTGTTAGTTTTTTATGCTTTTTATTAACTAATATTTTATTGACGGACTGCAGGTTGGATCTGGAAATAGAAATGAAAAAATCAGAACCTACAACTTCCCTCAAGACAGAGTAACAGAGCACAGAGAAGGTGGTGGCACTCTTCATAGCTTGAAAATCTTTATGGAAGGTGGGCAACAGCTAGAAGAGCTCCAAGAAAGCCTTCTTAGACAACATCGTTACCAGACAGTTATGGAAGAAATTCAAGAGTTCACGAAAAAATATCAAGTAGATAATTCTATTAGCCAGTAATAATGTAAGTGAACCTTAAAAAAATATATATATATAATTAATGAGATATTTATGAATAAAAGTTATTGTTACAGTACAGGTAGTATTTATTTGTATCAAATGAATAAATCACATTTCAATGGAAAGTAAATTTACATTCTACTTTATACATAAGACAGACAATAAGATTAAAAATTTTAAATAACTATTATAAATCTTTTTACACAATCAGCAATATTATGTCAAACATTATAATTTCAAGATTAATTAACAAATATTTTTTACTAAATTGAACTATTTTCAACTCAACTCAGACTTCATAAAGATTTCCATCCCAGTTTTAAACATTTAAAAATCCCAGGACGGAATAAAGGTAATACTAACATCAATTAAATATTGTATAAAACAATATTTTTTTTATGACAGGTATAAATACTGTATACTTAAAGTTCAATGCAAAAGCCATTTTCATTAGAAAAGCTAGACAATTATTAGTACTTTCTGTATTCAAACCACTGCAATAACATTATCTCTTTATTTCTCTTCCTATAGAAAATACTTCTAGCATTTTTATCTTAAAATTTAGAATGTTGAATGTTTGATATGACCAATGAACATAATGCCTCCTAAATGTGGCACCTTCGGAGCTTAAGTCGCTTACATACAAAGAAAACAATAATAAATAAGATAAAAATTATTTTATATTATACTCTTTGTGATATGTTGGAATGACATGTTATACTTCTATTTTAAATCTAACGTTTTGTTTAAAATCTAATACAGCAACCAATATAATATATACCACATATCATATTGTACTGAAAAACTTATATTTCTTAATGAAAATTCGACTCCGAATTGATATGCTTGTCTATATAATATAAATAAATAAATAATTGTCTATACAACCAAATTTTATAAAATAACAGTTCGCCATGATATGTAATATGTTTATTATATTGTCGTAAAAACAATAAGAAATACTTCAATTAAATAAAGTTATCATAGACTCGTAAAATGTAACAACATAAAATAGTAAATTTACAACATTTTAAATAGCTATATGTAAATAAATTTGTGAATTATATGTGAAAGTGTTTCTAGCTTGTCTTCATTGTTACATTTTTAATCTAAGAAATAACGAAACACAAAAACTATTGTAATTGGTAACCAAAGGACTTTTTGCGGCAAACTCCCGCGGCCACACATGTCGATGTTGCTTTCCTGTAATACAATGAACTTTTTGTTATATTGGTGTAAATGAGATAATCACGAAAGAACGACATTGCTCGAATTTCTGGTTAAACCTGGGCTAGTCTTTTATTTGTATAAGTCTTCTGATTCTCATTCGCATTAACAAAAAATACAATAATTGGCAATACGTAGGGTATTGCCAGTTATTGTAATTTTTTAAATCTTACAAATGAGGTTGTTATTTAAAGCTTATATCACCTACCTCTGTATGGTTTCTTATACACGACGTAGGTTGCTTTCTATACAACGGGTGCATATGCTTTAAACATGGCAGAGACTCATTGTAGTTCACCTCGGTAGGGTCAATCGAAAGGACCGGCCCTTCTTCCTTAGGGCACACCGAATCAATGACAATCATCAACATATTAGTATAATTCACCAGTTGCACATAAAATGGACGATCGCAGTCTGCTACTGGTTTGTTCAGCTGGTCGTCTAGATTGCTGTATTCGAGCTGATAAAGGTACATCTCACGGTCGCACGGAGTTGGTCTGGTCCGATTTATCAACACCAACTTTTCGAAATCCCTCTCTAAGCTTCTTGACGGTGGTCTTGACATAGGATCGTCTGAATCGTCATCGTTCTCGTAACTTTGGTACGCTAAACCATAAAGTTGTTTATTAGACAAAAATCTGCGGAGTATATCTATGGACTCTCAATTAAAACCATGCAGAATTGGATTATGGACCATAACAATATTTTTAATAGAAAATATTTTCTATAGTACTTGTTATTACTAACTCGATAATGGCATTGGTAATTGCAAAATAAATATAGGGAAATACAGAAAGCATCTTTTTTCATTACGAAAGTGAAAGCCAATTTACATAGCAATTCCTTTTAATTTAACAAAACTATGGATTATACGTTCCTGCATTGAATTTTTACGGCCTTTTATCGGGATAAGGAAAATCAAAGGCTTTTGATTAACATGCACGACTACAGAAATCTTTTAAAGGTATAGATAATTTAATTCGTAAAATCAATAAAGCATAATTAATTAGATACCATACAAAGTATAGATAAAGTATAGAATATATAATCTGAAAATGTTCAAAAATACAGTTCATCTTATCGGCTACTTAGATTAGGTAAGCATGCTAAATCCTAGAGAGCGACTACACAATTGAATCATTGTAATGCATTAAGATTTGTCTTAGGTGTCTAAAAAGAGACTACAGTGCTCGCACTAAAACTCACCAGTGGGTGTAACATACTCTGAAAACAAGATGGAGTCGTTACTACTTTTATAAACACTACTACGTCCAATTATAGACTCCATTGTTGAATTTTGAATTACTCTACGAAGTTCTCTTTACTTGGTGCACTCATAGTGTGAGTAGTCGCATGCCTCGTTTGTTGCTATTCTGTGGAGGATTTCTATTCCTTTCTTCATTATTTATGTTCTATCTACGATATCGTGTAAATCGTCTGAGAATGTAGTGTTTAAATAAGTAGATGAATGCTTAGAAACTTTATTGTTGAATTTGTTTGGAACTTTGCGTTAGTTATTCGTGTCTACATTTGATGTGTAGGTCGTTTTCAAAGAGTATTTGTTGTCATGCAAATTGGCACAGGTCATGCTGACAACGTTCAAGAGCAACACCGACTGCTCATTCATTTATCCACATAATTTAGCGATTTATACTATAATACTATACGACAAATATCGACATTGCATTTTTTTTCATTAGTGGTGATTGTGAAGAAGCTGCTTGAACCACTGTGGTTGACACCGGTGCAATCTTACCGTCGTCCATCGTGTAGCTAGACGCCTGTGCCGTTGTAGAAGCTATCGAATTGAAGAACCAAATACTAGTCGCTAAGAGCCAGGTCACTGCAATCCTTAAATTCTCTAACGGCTGTAACATACAATTTTTTGTTTGTAGGCATATTTTTCATCTTCGTTGAATTTTCTGGATTGTCAATTGTAAAATTTTTACCGTCATTAGCATGGAAGCAAGATTTGTAGTTTTCTTTTCCCTGAAACAAACCGCTTGGTAATCGATTAAGTGCACTGGCTTGTATACTCCGTCCTCAATAAGCCTCGCCATAATGTCTGGGCGGACCTGTGATAGACATTAGGCTGTTATTGAACTGTCACAATTTGGATGATGATATAGCTGATTGTTTAGTTGCGTACTTTTCCAAAGAACTGTCCGGTGTGTGTCGAGTCTTCACTCACGATGATCCACCCGTTATTGTCTACCAAATAGCACTCCCAGCTGTTGTTGAAGCATGTCACGCACTCCTTATTGTGCTCACACTGAAGTCAAATGATTAAGAGGTTGATATAAAATACTGCGTTTTATATGTCTAAAATTAAACTAAACTATTCATTAAAAAAAGAATCATGGACTAAAATGCGATATTTTAAGAGCTATAGAATATTATTGCTTTATGGCTACCCATTTAGTGCAAATGTAAACAGTGCTGGTAAAATCAACCATTGTAATAAGTGAGTTGCATGCGTACCCGTGTAGACGCGTGGGTACGCATTCAACTCTGCAATGCACTCATACCCCCCTCTCTTGATTATTATTACTGCACGCATTACTGTGTTTTGGTTTGAAGGGCAAGAGAGGTAATACAACATGTAATGGTTCATCTTTGGATCAGGAGGTTTGTTAGGTAGTGATACATTCCTGCTATAATACGAGCTCACAGGTCTTCTATGGCTTACCATTTTGCGAACTGTGTGCTTATTTGTCATCCCAGTAATACAAGAAAATAAATCTTCTTAGTTAATGTATTTGTGGTACCTTGGATGTTTTATAACTTATATTTTTATACATTGGGTCAAAAAAATTGAATAGCTATTAGACCTTAAAACGTGATAGACTTATGTCTTTGGTGCATACTAGGTCTTGTATTGTAATATGGAATCAACAATGTACAATTTCGTAATAGTATCTCGTAGATCTATCACTCTTCGCAATCTTTAACCGACAAGTAGAATATACAACTGCGCTTTATAATATATGCCAACTTATGTCATACACAAGTTTGAGAGTGCAGTTCAACTAATTTGGAACTCATTGTCCAACATTTAGAGTTTATTATTATCAATTTAGAAAAATGTATATATTTATAGATTGATGTGGTATACATACCGAAGAGGTGATATTCTCAAACCACTCAGTAAGTCTTTCGTGCTTGAACTGAAATCCGACGACAGCCGCGGGTGCCTTCTTATGGCCGTCGCTGTGAAAGACAGCGTGGGACGCGGTTACCAGCGCCGCGCTGACGTTTAGCGGGAACTTGTCAGTGCTGAGATCGACACTGTACACGTAGCTGAGCGGGTCTACATAGTGCTGCTCCACTGCGCGCCTATACCACACCTCGTCGATCGCGCGCGGCCAGCGCTTCCCGAACTCCTGCCTGTGACACCCTCAAGTATTTTAGTAGCGTTATATTGAGAAGTATATTGTAGCCGCCTAGAAAGCATTAATGCGTTATTTGCACGACAGCGCTTTCAACCCACCTGGTGCATGCGTTGGTCGGCGGCGATATTTACGTGCCCCGAAACATGACGTCATACAAAGCAGCAGCGGCAGATAGCAGACGAGCCCTGATTGATACTGAAGGGACGGTTTTCTTATGGACGAACCTATTACTGGACTACTCAGACGTAAATGGGACGGATCGGCGGCCCGGTATTTTTATACCAGTGTACATACTCATAAGTACAGCTACTAAGGCTGACACCCAGCGGATGTGTACCATAATATTTTGGTGTATTTAACGAAATGATATTGTAACGATTTTGACTATAGTGTTTTACTCATCCCACAGTAAATTAACATAAATCAGTAATATTGTATCCTTGTCTACGTGACATCGATACGATATATGTAACAAAGAATAACTTATATTCTACTAGTGTATAGATATGTATGTATATCTATATTATCATAACCATCATAGCAGCCGTAGAACGCCCGCTGTAGAACATAGGTCTCCCCAGGAAAAGGGATTTCTCCCATAATTGCCACGCTGGGCGATAGTGGAAATCCTACAGCGTAGCCTCTCGACAGTAATGGCGCCGTCAATGCCTTTTGTGTTTAAGCTACGTTTCGGGTGGATATACCGTATCCCATGGTATTAGCTAGCTTAGTCGCCTCTTGCGATAACTCATGTTACTCTTTATAGCGTCAGCTATCTGTGAAAGTCCCGTTAAAATCGGTTGAGCCATTTCAGCGATTAGCCGAAACAAACAATTTATTTTTTGTTTTTGTAAGTACAATCCCTACTTTCCTACTAATATTATAAATGCGAAAGTAACTCTGTCTGTCTGTTACGGTGTCCCGCTTCAACCTCTTAACCGATTTTGATGAAATTTGGCACTGACAATCTTTAGACTAATAAATGAAAATAGGCTATTTTATAATTCGAAATAAGGGTTGTAAGGGGTCTAAAGGAGGGATGAAAAGTTGTATGGAAGTATCGCTATTTTTAGAGCCAGAAACTTGAAACTTATTTTTCAGGCCATTGATTCGATACAAATAAACATGACATTCAAAGTTTTATTCCACGCAGACGAAGTTGCAGGCACAGCTAGTTAAATATATATTTCCATATGCATTTAGTGAAAAGCTGTTAATTTGGAATTACAATCAGACACTTTACTTTTATCTATACATACAGAGATAAATCACGCCCCGTGTCCCATGGTGTAGGCAGGGACTATGGATCACCACTTGCTACGGTCTTGGCAGACCTCACCCGCTTTTCTTACTTCTTTACTTACATTAGTCCTTTCATACACGCTCGTTTATTATTGGTACTTCTAACCTAACACTTCTTTAACACATACCTCTTCTACCTTGTTAAGGAATATTCATCTAGGATGTCCTATACCAACTCTAACATTCATTTTCGTTCGATATATTTGTGCAGTTATTCTACTTCCATCCATTCTTTCCACATGTATAAACCATCTCAACATTCCTTCTCTTATCATTGTCACAACATCATCTTTTACACTACATTGATCTTTTAACACACTATTCTTTAATATATTAACCCTTTAATAGAATTCACACCATACATACTTTTCAGTTTTCAACAGCATTTATTCTGCTCGCGTGCTTCTGCCTCACCTAACATACCATATGATTAGAGTTGGAACTAACATACCTCTATGAACGTCGTGAAGTTGTTCTCTTTTGGCCACGTTTTGGCTGCCTATTTATTTATTACAATTGAATTTCATAACATACTAATACTTATATAGGTTGTAAGTTATGTGGTATCAAAGTTAGATTGTCCTTATATTTTTAATAGGAACTGGCGTGAATAAAAACTTACTTTTCATCATTGCTGTGTTCCTTCGGCGGATGAGTTTGCCATCGTGTGAGCCCGCTGTGCGTGGATAAGAACGCCGCAATGTATCCAAATCTTTGGATAAACTCCGCCCTGGGACAACATAATTATATCTACTGTATTATACATAATACTTGCGTGTCGTGTGTATCACATATATGTAATCATAATTGAGTTTCACTAGAGTTCGTAATAGTGACCTATAAAGTTTCTCAACAGTTTTATTGGTTTCTTTATATAATAATTGAATTGATTACAACCTGGTCTTATATTCTTTAACTATATATATATTTTTTTTTCTCTATATATATATATATATACATTAAGAATTTAAGATATAAATTTAAAAAAAATACTAGTTTTACATTCATCGGTCCTGGAATACACTTTTCAAGGTATTTTTAGAACATCATACTTGTTAGGCTGCATACTTACGAATCCAACAGCTGCTATTTTAAAAATACACAAAGATAAAAAAACTACTTACCGCCCCTGATGGCTTAAATACGTAAAATGTACACATATTTGCCTAGATTATGCCCCTTATATATTTATATGAAACTGAATATTACAAATATAATTCAAAAATGTGTACATTTTTTTTGCTTTATTTAATTAGTATTGGAGTGGGTACCACAGAGAATAATAAAACTCAACTAAAATTTGCTGCACACGTCAGTAAGGCCCTCAGTCAGAATGATTTAGTCAGTCATCAACGACAATCATCATTTTTAAATTCAAATTCAAATTCAAAATATGAATAAGTTATTCGTGCATTGGTTATATCGCTATCAGAGCACTCAGACTGGGAATATTCGATTAGAGAACATCTTTATACGTCGTAGTAATCTTATGGCTACATATACCCACTTATTATTTTACGTCTTTCATCGAATGATCCTATGGTTATTTGTCATACCCGATCTATACTCATTTGGATATACGAAAATCGACACGGGAATTGTAACATGCATTATTACGTCTAAACTTGTTAGTACTTTACCTCGGCAACAATCCGATCACTTTAGTCAATGGGCTATCCAGGTGACACGAAAACATAAATCGAATTGGAGTTATAAGTAACATTTCTAGGGAGCACATGTATTCGTTTTTGATATAAAGGTTATAGATTTGAAACTACGTAAACTATTAAATGGAAAACATTTTATATTATGAAGCGATAAGGCCGCCAATCGTACTTTTTAAATATAATGTCCATTCTAAATTCATTTGTACAATCAAGTACCGAACATTAAAAGAAGAGTTTGTGTTGCTGTTTATTGGATTGTGGCCATCAGCTGTATTATTGTAAAGTCAAAACTTGTGTATCTATGATAACCGTGTAATGATTTTTTATTTTATGATATATATTATCCATACTCCATATTGCTCTATTAATAATTTATAAGTGCTATTAGGGTCAGTCTTTGATACTAATATATCCCAAGCTGTTAATTTTACTTACGCCTTGTCATCTGACGCGGAATCAGAAATGCTTTTGTTGAACCAGGCGGTGTTCCTGGCGTCGTACACCAGGGCCTGCATTAGACCGTGGTCACCTGTTAACGTTATTTGGAAAACAATGAGACATCACGCAGGTATACACTAGAAATTAATGTGGCGCAGGTGAGTACTTTAATTTCTAGCGTCGTGCCAAGCGGGTTCGATTCCTATCCAGGAGAAATTTCTAAACGATAAATATTTGTGATTCTGTTGTCTGATATCTGTAACACAATTGCTTTAACCGACTTATCTCAGAGTCAATGTATGAGATATTTGAAACTATTTGACGAGGACACGTTTTTAGTATTCGTGTCAATTGTTGCCAAATGTCATTGAAATACTAATGGTAAAAAATCAAAGCAGTTTTGTAATTCAGCTACTTCTCCATTATTGACATTCGAAACTTAGCTAACCAGTCGATTATTAAAAGATGAAAGGAAGTATTACTACATACGTACTCGCGTCAGAAATAAGACCAATTATACTCGTACGTATGACTGATTCAGTACATTTTATTAAGCTAATGGAAGAATAAATAAAATTATATTACGAAGATTGTAATTTTAGATTCAATTAGAAAAAAAAATCTTCTCTATTTTATGAGTTCAACTAAAACTTGAGAAAATTCCCAAAATGAATCGTTGAAATATAAGTTGCGCATAACTTTAGAATGACTGCGCCAAATTGCTTTTTTTTGTTATGTTTGTAGTTATGAGAGATAGAGAGTGCCGGTTTTATATGGGACGGCAGGATAGGGAAGTTTATATATAGGTAAATATTGAAGTCGTGTGTACATAGTTTATGGATTATATTAGAACAGGATAAACGGAACAAAATCCTGGAAGATGTCGGGGCGAGATGAACATAACAACACAGATTTAAAGACAACATAAATTTGCAAGTTTCAGTCAAAAGCACTCGACGATCACGAATACTTATGGAAGAGGAGACGCGGCAGGACATAAGTGAAGAATAAAATGAATGTACCTATAAATTCTTCTACTCACAGTAATACTCATTCCTCGGCGTGCTATTTGATACTTTATTGCGTTCCTTTGCATCCGGGGTACCTGCAAATGGCAGAGATCTGTTCTGTATATTAATTAAAGATTATTGAGTACATTGGATTGATCCAAAATGTCAAAACAAACTTCTATGAGTCCATTGTTAAATTTTTTATCCACAGGCCATCGATGAAAATTATATTAAATGTAATAATGTATACTTATATGTCAATTTTCATGATTCATCTCGTGCCTCATGTTAAGTTTGACAGCCGTGGTAACATAGACGTAAGATGAAGGAAAGTTTAATTTCCGGCCAGATTATTTGTAGCAAAACTGCACTTCTGTAACTGGCTTTAGCTTGTGTGTTAATATGAAATTACCTATATCTTACCAAAATCTACCAATATCTTATTGCAAGATCAGATACCTCACCCTACAGGCTTAATATGGAACGAAATACCAGTAATTGTGAATTCTTAGGAGTATCATTGATTACAAACAACGTTTTGTTCAATAAAATGTCTATTACCTATCTTGTTACTGAATTTTCTATCGGACTTTGAGTATCTGGTAAGCTTACCATTGTTATGCCGTTCATGTCCAGGCTTGTTCTTGTGGTGCTCCGGCGGACGAGGTTTGGCAGGCCATCGCCAGCCTGGCTTCGCCACTCGCTCCAAGAAATACAGCAATTCGTCTTCTGGAGTACTGAACGTGCGCTCATAGTGTCGGCAGTAAAGCCTGCAAGTAACATAATTGATAACGTCTTATAATTTGAAAATAATGAAAATCAGTCAATCAATTAGGAGTCATTCAGTCAGTATTTATGTTTACTTAAAATTTTAATATAACAAAATAGAAAAACAAACGTAGCGAATACAGATAGGTACCACGCAACCGTTTTTATTAATGTTTATATTTATACATACATGCATAAATTTTTCTCCGAGAGATTTTATAGATAATGTTGCATTTATTCATCACACGGATAGTAGGCAAGGACAGGTCAGCCATTAAAAATATGTCAGAATCTATTAATGTTAAACTCTAAGAGCAAATTGTTTAGTTTATAATTGCTTAATAACTTGTAATAGGTAAATTGCTTGATCGTTACTTAGTGTAAAAAAAGATATTTCAAACTGACTAAAATTAAATGTAGCAACCATATTCTATAATATAAATATCTCACCAATCAGGATGCACGCTCCACTTGTCAGACAAGTATTGTCTGGCAGAGATGTTTATAGACGTGAGGGTAAGGCGGTGGATGTCGTCCGTTGGGGTAGGAGTGATGCGGTGCCGGCCGTAGTTTTCCGGAATAGTCACCACTAGTGTGAAGGGAGAATCGCTGATGCCCGTCCAAAAGTAATGCTTCTTGCAACGTGATACCCGTTTCTAATGAAACAAAAGAGTCGTACAAAATAGAAGTTATTTTATCGTTGCTTCAATTATGGCTGGGACGGAACGTCAGCCCGCTTTTTTACTCACCATATCATCCATGTGGTATTTAGTGCTCATTATTTTATTTCCCGTTTTCTGATCAATTATCTCTTTTCGCAGCTAAAACACAATTGACTCGTTATTTAAGGGATTCTCGTATGTTTGGAAGTGATATGTTTCAAAAATATTGGATAGATATATTTACCGCTGTTAATTCTTTGCTGAAGTTCCTTGGCCCTCTGTCGTCATCGAATAGTTCCACTTCTATCATATCGACGCTGTTGTAACTTGGTTTGAGGATTTGTTGAAACTGTAAAGGATTTCTTTATGTTAAAGATACGTGAATATCTTAAGTATTTTTAATCAATGTTGTACTTGAACAAATTAAACGCTTTAAGTAAATATCTGTGTCACAGGATTATAGAAGACCTATCTGATTATGATAATCCTATCCAAAACATAAATGTGAAAAAGAGGGCCAAGTTTAAATGCATGGTTGTCGACTTTTCTGACAATAGAATTAATATCTATTTAAATATGTGATATGATAATCTAAAAATTTCTCTATAGGAATATAACACAAAGTTTATAACTCAGGATAAATTGAAGCTCTATTCTGAATTAATTTTAAGTTTGAATTTAATTAATCATACTTACCACGGGCCGTAAGTCAGGATGGATTAAAATATATCCATTGTTTGTGACAATAAACGCATATCCATTAACACCAATCTGAAAACGAAACATCAGATAAGCCTACAGTCTAGAAGTCTTTCTAATTACTTTCAGCATTCTCTATTCATGATACAACCCAAGTATTCTTAAAGTTTGAGCAATAGAAATTAATCACGACTGGTCATGATTAATTTCATCATTGTTATTTACTGTCGAGCTGCTTTTTGAATATATTATATTCTGATAATCACAAAAAAGCAACCCACCTTATATGGAGTCATGAGAGCCTGTATCTCAGATAGTGGTACATCAGTTCCTGCAACGCCTAACAGTCTAGCTATACGCATCTGAAAGTTTGTGAATAAATTAAAAGCCAACAACGATTGTGTAAAAGAACTTAATTCATCAGTACAAAAAATAAATCTTCAATTGATTTATTATTATTTTATTAAATATACTATGTTCTACATCGATATAATACTAAACTAAGAAAATATATCAAAGATATTCATGACAATTGAAAATACATGACTTATAAGAATATAAGTTATTATTGACAACCAGTCAACGTTAAATCTAACTACGCGTTCATATCACTGGCGTTGTAGTAGCCACCTTAATACTACAAAATTATGTAAATCTGGCTTAAAGTTACATTTCTAGCAATAATTCATATTTAGCAACTACGCCCCGTTAGGCGAAGTTCTATGTAACCATATAGAACTACAATTTATGAGGTCTCTAATTATATTATTTATAATTACAGGTTCTAGCAAAATCTACTCAAATATTACACAATTTAATTTTATTAAATTAAAACTCTACTCTTTAATTCTAGAAACCCACTACCGTTTCTGTTGTGGATTGGCCTTTAGTAACCTTTGAATCCTTGCAAGAATCTGTAGACATTTAGTTAATAAGTAAAATTACAAATATGTTAAAAGTGATGCAAATTCTGCACAAATAAAACGTTCACAATTTTCAAAGCATTTATGATTGTAACTCTGAGCATAATCATTTTTCTAGGTGAAAGACAAATGAAATATCTCATGCTGACTGTAGTTGTTCTAAAAGTTAGATTATTTGTGGATTGTGCAGTAACTGTAGGTACCAATATGAATGTTAAGGATGTTCTTCCAACTGCCGCCATCTATTGCCAGTAATCGTTCGTCGCCTCTCATCCGTCACCATCAAATTGGAATCTAAAAGAGAGTGGTCCTACCTCCTTCTGGCCGTTCTCCTCTACGGACTGCGATTGGTTGTGGACGTACGAATGCAATAAAACGTAATAATATATAGATAAATGCATTGTAGAAACTTCCTCTAGAAATCAAAACGTTTTCTCTTCGGAAGAGAAAACATATTTACACTAAAATGTTTAGTATCAAAAGTCTCGTCATTCTGAATAAAATAAAGTTTTAAATTGAACAAATGCTCAAGTAACAAAAGCCCAATACATGTCATAATTCGGGCAAAACGAAACTCTTAGTAAAAATATTTACATTTAACTTCTGTAGTACAATCTTTAAAAATGTCTCTACGAAGACATAGCTAATTTCAGGCAGAATACTTTATTTGTTAGATAGTGTGTGTAGTGGAATATAGATCATAACTCTTGCATAGAAAAATTAATTTGATAATTGATAGAAAAGTCGATCATAACACCCTAGTGGTCTACGCCTACGATCTAGTAGAAAACTACGATCTACAGTAAGCCATAAGGGTTGAACACATGGTCAGTCTGGCGACTGAGGGCTCGCGTCGCGGCAGCCCACATCTATCGAGGACAGATGCATCGCTAACGGGGCCAAATAACTTTACCGTTACTGAAATCCAAAAAACTAAATCATAAAAACTCTCTCTTATCTTGCAAAAACTTTACATTAAATCATCAAAACTTTCTAAGTGTAGTACCTCTTTTGTAACTGATACCCAGTACGCTTCATTTATCAGTACATTCTCTGTGATGTTCTGAGGGGAAACCATCAAACAAAACGGAATATTATTAAAAAGACAATTTAAAGTTCAAGAAGAAATAGATAGATTATAGTATTAGTTAGAAGAGATAGGGCTTACGTCCAATTAGTAGAAATAGTAAAACCAATCTGTAAACATAATCTTTTCAAATAGAAGATAAATTCATTTTGGACATGCACAATCAGAAATTTAGAATTTGGAAGAAATAATCATGTATATTTTAGTTAAATGAGAAAAGATAATGGGATTGTTTTATACAGTTTTGCTCATATAATTGCAGAGTTCATACAATATTATAATCTTGTTCATATTCTTTCTCATATAACTCAATATAATTATTTAGATTTTGGGGGACCAAACGTTAATAATACACACATAAGATAAGTATTAAACGTACCTCGTTATGGCGAAGGTCATAAACAGGCATGGAAACCGACGTCATCAACTGATATTGTGAGTTTCCAAGTTCACTATACTGACCCTGTTTCATCTGCAGAAAAAAATCACAGATTAATTAATGAACTCTTTTTTTCGTACGATTTTTTATTATCTATGTGAACATGAACCTACTTGTGTAATTCGCCATCTCCTATCTTGTTCTTTTTCTGAGTTGAATAATGCCTTATCTCGACGTTGACTCATAAACCGTTCTTTTTGTTCTGCTCTTTCTCGTTGCTCCCACAAATAATCGGCTACTTTAGGATCCTTTAAGATTTTAAAAGATAAATTTATATTTACTTATACAATAAATGAGAGTTATTGTCTATTATTGTATTATCTGTTGAACTTGCACAGTATAATAATCAGTGAACCAATTTGATGAAATTTCACATTTTCAATGTGACATTAAAATCTCCTAGACAAGGAAATTCCAACGGCACGAGTAACAGAATAATATCCATGCGGAAGGAATCGAGTTTCTGAACTTAGCTGTCACTATATTATTCTTAAACAACTAATATTTAAAAATTGAGAACACGTAACATTAAGTGTTTTTTGATAACCAATAATAATTTTGTGTGTTTATTTGTCAAAACGGTGATACTTCATAGAATATACAACTTAATTACCGTGACATTAGCGTAAACCGGTGTCCATACTACGGGATGTTTTTCTCTTTGCAGAACTAGAGGTCGCGCGAGCACGTTGACATGTTCTAACACGCGCTCGCGCACCTCTGCTAGAGTACTCAGATGCACGTAGAACCCACGATTAGCGCACGCCATCCACTTCACTTCCCTTACGTCTGCAACCTACATTTCAACCTCAAACATGTTACTGGATCCTTTATTAGATTCTTGAGATGATGGTGCGTTTGTGTCTTATGAGTGGCGTATTGTCAGAAAGTGGCTAAGTTTATGTGTGTTCTTTGTGAAGAATAAATGCCGTATAGTTAAATAATTGACTATCATTGGTAATTGTTGCATAACGTCGCTGTATTAGTTTATTTAACTATTTCTCTAGTCTAGAACTGTAATATTAAAACATTTTGTATGTACTTATTAAAATATCTACTTTTCTAGCTATCATCTATGAATCAGCTTGACTAGTTAGATTAAATCACAAATTGCTCATGCAATAAGAAAAGCATTTAAGTTAAAAAAGGGGAACACATTTCAAGCGATCCCTAGACGCACAACTATTACTAAAACAAACGCATTCTTAGTAAAAGTTCCAAGACCTAAACTATTTACTATAAGCGTAAGCGTTATGAAAATGGAAGAGAGAAAGACATTATTTAAGCAACTGATTCAGTTGTTCACGGCATGCAACTGGCACTGGTTTCAGACGAAAGAAATAGAGCAGAAAGTGTACCACATTCAAGGTGTACTGGTAGGTAGGTACGAAGGGAAGGCATTATGCAGGTCGCACAATGACTACGACACACAGTAATACCTGGAGTGGTACTACCTTTACCTCACGCCCTATCAGGTACGTGAACACCCTCACTGGAGTATCGTATTTCCAGTTGTACTTCTCGAAGAGTTCCTTGTAATTGTATGGGACGCCGTCCGTAACAAGCATTATAGCCTAAACAGTAATAAATAATAAGTTATAAATTATGTGGGTTAATATTGAGCTGAATTAGAAAAGCAGGCTATTTGAAGGTATACTTACTTGATTACAATTAGCACCACCGCTATTGTTTCTATACATTTCTAACAATTCAAATGCTCGGGTTAATGCCGCTGAAAAGTTTGCTATCTCTGTTGTTTCGAAATTATCTAAACCTAACTTCAGCTCACGAAGGTTTCCCAAGGTAGCCTGAAGAGTTATATTAATATTATGTAACGATGTTAAGACCTTATATTATTTTGTTATTTGTTTGTTTTCTGTACCTGCACCAGTGAATCTTCAAAACACGGTACAATTTCCTCCACGGTATCGGAAAATGTTAAGACATTTACAAAGTCGTTATTGCCAAGTGTATCTAAAATGTTGGTGACTACATGTTTTGCAATATCCCTGCGTTGACCAGTCATAGATCCACTACGATCTACTAAAATGACTACGTCTTTAGGACTCGCAGCTGCTTCCATATACCAAGCTCTAGTTCGGCAGTCATATATATCTACGGGATCAGCTCTCCATTTCATGGCTGGAAAATGAAGGCCATTTCATTTGATAGTTCTGAATCTTAAGAACCTATTGTTAATGACTATGTAAGGTACGAACGCAGCAACACTTAACAGTTAATACTGCTGATTTTATTTTCACTTCTCTCCATATATATAGATCGCTATTTAGTAATATAAAAAGATGCATCGCATCTCATATGCTGCTTCCGTCGCTAACTTAACATATGGATAAGTTATGGCACTTATAACTGTTCAATAATTACCAGGGTAATGCCTCATAAAACCAGTTGAGCTGCCAAAATATTGCCAAGACAATGTTGGATCGCTTTGATAATTGTTTATAAAATGAGTGTCTAAGCCTTCCGACCAATGAATTCCTTTGATGACTTCAGGCGCTAGAACGAACACGTTTACATGAAAAAAAACATGCTAAGTCAATACCTCACGTTCTGTACTATTTGGTTTTCTTACCCCAAGCATAAACGTTGGTTGGAATATGTACGCTACTAAAATTAATATTCACAGGGATGTTTGAAAAATGCGGGTTTTGCAGTAAATGCGCGTTTTTAGTTGGCGGCCGTACTATCCAATTTTCGAAAGTAAATTCTGGTTCTGGGGTTGTTGTTATCGTATTTTCATCATATGGTTCCTCCATTTCTTTGCTATTGTAAAACTGAAAATCTTCTGGAACCGGTTCATTTTGTTTGTCAAAAGCCATATTTTCTGCGGCTTCTACTATTCTTTTGACTGCACTAATTTTAAGTTCCATCATAGCACGAATGTCATCTGCCATACTCTGCACTAGCTTTTCTCCATCCCTCGGCTCAATTTGTGCCGACTTGAAGCTCTAAAATATGGCACATGTTTACATAAATACCATATTAGCGCAGATATTAGAACTGTCTACTCTTATTAAACATCTTAGTCTGGCTATTACTAAGTAATAATACTTACGTCTTGAACCTCCTTCTTCCTCGTAATGAACTCCCCAAAATGATACAACTCCGTGCCGAGCTTGACAGCCCATGCTTGCACGCTGAATAAGATTATAACATACTATTGACATTGTAATAATAACTAAATCTGTGGTAATTACCTAATTGTAAATACCTTATTTCTAGTTAACAAATATATTGTAAATTATGCATCTACTACGCTAGATATAAGATGTAAACTTTTTAATTGACAAATATTTTCAGACATAAGTAGACCGCAAAATTAAATTTTTCTCAATAACTTACTTTTATTTATGTTCAGATATCAGTTATTGATGATATATTTAAAAGTCATTTATAATAATTACAATTAGCACTATACTTAGTGAGTTATGAGTTCAAAATTATAATATTCGAACTTCTTAGATTAGAAAAGAGTTGCGAAATTCAATAGTAGTTCCATTCTTGCAATGGAATATTAGTATTTTTATCGTATATCAACGATAAATAATAAAAAATGCTATACGTAGAGCCTAATAAGTTCTGATACCTAAAAGACATAACCTACTTGACTCTCAAATAACTGTATATGTACATATTTCTAAAATAATACGATAAAGTCTATAAGATAGTCGTAAATTTAATCATCCTAATAAAAAAATACAAATAAACTGAAAATAACAATTTATGTTGTTCATAATATCTGAATATATGAACACTATGTTCCAAAATTTTTTATTTAACGGGGATACATTGTTCATATTTTAATGTAAGTCGGCAATACGTGTTGTTGTTAATTACATTTATGTCTATCGTATAGAAAACGAGATTATTCAATTATGTGGTTACCTGCCATTTTTATTTTAAGTAAAATTTCAAGCGATTTATACTTACGAGTTGAGCAAGATTTTGCCATCGGAATGTGGACTGGCAATGCAGTCCCTTGAGTCGAGGAACACCAAGAGAAGCAGCAACAGCGAGGACCCCACCCGCTTGCACATCAGAAACACCTAATCTAATTTGGCCCCGTTACACATTTAAGCACGCACCGACACTCATGTTATTACAGCAGATTTAGAATTTAACAATTTTATTTGCGTGTGTAATACTGTTAGTTTTCGTGTCGATTACAGGAATGGCGTGCGCATGTGTGGAAACAGCGCGGGCCGCGCATGCGCGCCAGTCCCCTAGCGTGCTCGTACTACAACAAGATTTGTTCCCAATCATTTAGTTGTGTGGGTGAGTTAACTAGATATAACTTGTGGATTCAACGTCTACCTGCAGGTTGGTCGCATCGATTTGTATGACTAGGTCAGGGTGCCGCGTACCATATGCAGATAGTAGGGGCCGGCTTTGTTATCAATTTGATCCTTTTACACTGTAATAAGGTAGATAAGCACCAGCACCATACTACATTAGACCTTACTTACGTCTAATTTTATCTTGCTAATCACGTAATAGTAACAAAAAAATACAAATTTGGTGCATTTGCTTTGAAGTTATTCACACAGATTATTTGTTATTCGTACAGAGATCACTTATAAAAGTAATAGCAATAGACTAAATAAAAGTCACGACGAGGTGCAACGGGTTTTATTGCGAAAGTAACAAAGGTAGAAACACGTGACTAGGGCGGTCGCTATGAGCGCAGATGGGTGGCGAGCAAGGCTGCAATGGTGCACGCTAGAAAGATGAGCAGGTCCATACTGGCCAGGCTTCCAATGCCACATGCTGTTATGTTCTTTTCCTGCAAGTTGACACTCTTTTTTAGAAGAAGTTGTTTTAACGTCTCAAAACATCGTAGATTAAGTCTGTTTAAAATGTATATGATGAGCAAACGTGGGCTTACCAACCAAATAGCATGATACGGTATATTATTAGTTGATTACTAGAAATGATGGAAAAGAGACAGAAAATACATGTATAAAAACTTTAAAGAAATCGAACATTTGAGTAAGGCCAATTGCTTTTTGTAGCTTGATTCTATAAACAAAACTATTTTATTTTAATGGTCCAATTTCCTATTATCTATATTTTCGCCTTTCCTAGCATCTATATAAAAATGCGGTTTAACGGTGTTGTATTTTTTACGATAATATTTGCACTCACTTAAACCATAATGTCTATCATTTTAGTAATTTAAATAACGGAATTTTAACAGAAGAGGCAGGGGCAGAGTAGAATATTACCTTACCCTGTAAGCCTCGTAAGAGGCGACTGAACTATCGGAAACGATAGATAGCTGTATATTTACCCGAAACAGCGTATTTCAAATGCAGGGATAAACAGCAGCGTTCCGGTCGAAAAACTACGTTCGACAATTGAAACCACGCCTACCCATTTGCCCATTTTGCCCATGGTAAAATTCCCCCTTTCTGGGAAGGCCTATGTACCACAGTGGACATTTAGTTAATGTTGATAAATACTCACGCCTTCGTGCCAGGTATAGCACCCCTCCAGCCTCCTTCTGGTTAATCCTGCAAGGTCTAACTTATGGCATGGTTCTGTGCTTGTTGTGGAATTATCTGTTGGTTTAGGCTCTGTGTCCGGAGGCACTGTGCAGTTAGATTTAAAACTCTTGGGTGAACCATCCACAATCACCAATAAGAGATTGGTCTTTTTGACATACGCCGCCCAGTACGCTGGATGACAATCACCACTCTCATTTTCGTATACTTCTTCTGTGTTATTTAGGAACATCGATTGATTTAGGATGTAAAGACTTATTCTGTGATCGCAGGAGAAAGGTTTTTTTTCCTCATCCTTGGCCGCAGTCGATTCATTCATGACGGGCGGTGGAGTTGTAGTCGTGATTGGAGATTCTGTCAGGAAGTTTTGGTCATAATCTGCGAGCGAAAGCATGCAGCTGTGAGTAAGCGGAAATATTAGACATTTAATTGACTTCAAATCAAACTGGTCAACATTTATGATTAATTTAGTTCATTGTGTTTCGCTTATGATTTGTAACAACACGGTAAAGTAGTACCTTTCTCTATACTGAGCGTCGTCAAAGACCACCAAAGTACTAGCCCTGTAAGACGATGCTATATCCAAAATGGCGTAACTCTAGTAGCAGATCGTGACAGCAGATAGCAGCATCCCCGATGCGAAGCTATGTTCTGCGATCACGACCAAACCTTGCTTGGTAGTTATTGCCAAAAAGATGAATAATGAAAAGGCAGGGTAATATGCAATGGATGTCGCATGGTTGATATGACCACTTTTGAAGATAGATTTTGCATAGATTTTTGAAGCCAATTATAGAGTACGTTAATTTTATCAAGAATAGTTTGTGCTGGCTGCAACGAGCGTGTCATGCAGAGAACGTCAATTCATTCAAATAGACATTGAATAATATCACGACTAACATATTTAAGGTTAATGCTAGATAAATTCTTAAATGTGTAAGAGATTTTGCGAAGAGAAACATAATTTATTCTAATTAACGCGGATCACGTGGATCTCATAGTGACGCCTGTTAATGTTTTCTAACATTAACCTGTACGGTCAATACCAGTATTGAAACTATTTTATTTAACGGCTTTGAAACGCAGTCACTAAACATTCTAAATTACTTTGCGGCAACCATTATTTGGAACAGAAAATCGCGTTTTTAACGCAGTTAAAAAATAGTTTTATTTTGGACACTTGTTAACCAAATTAAGTTACTTTCAAATAACGAACTTAAAGATGTAGACTTTGGAAGCTCAATATTTTAAAGTCGGGTGTGGTTTATTAAGAATGACAAAATAAATAATCCGGTCAAAATGGTTAACAAATGTCCCTGAGTATTCAGAATTTAATGTTATTGCTCGGGTTTATCTACTAGTATTTTAATGTAGTAAAGCGACATGTAAAGCACATTACAATTTCTGCTTTATTTAAAAATAAACTAATCTAATATATAACTTTAATTTAGGTTTTTTTTTATAAAAAAAACTAAATTATAATTATATAGCTGTATTTTTAAATAAAAAAACAGCTATACATATAACGTTGAAATATAAACGAAGAAATAACGTTTCCTGTGGTGTTCATTTCAAGTTGGTACAGAGATCACAAAAAGATTTTAGGGCCCAAAAGTTAACATCATAAACTAGCCTTACACTTATGATCGCCTTTGATTTATCGTTTAGAACTAACCTTCTTCGTAGTTTGGATAAGCATATGTGTACACGTTCCAATTGTTAATGTCTGACACCAGAAGTAACAGCTCTGTAACAAGCCATCGGACAATATGCGTGGCCACGTTAAAAGGCTGTAATAATAATACAAAAAATGTTGATTAATATGTACATAAATAGAACATACTTAAAACAAAATGTAGGTATATAATTTAATTATGTTTACAGACATATAGCTACTAAATGATCTATCCAAATCAAAATTTCTCTATTGTGAACACGTTACTTGCAGGTTGATTTCATAAAAAGACCTCTGTTCTTAAGTCTGTAATTCCAGTAAACGAGAATATTCATGATATTCAAATATGCTTCCATAGAAGCAGCCAATTAAAAAAACAAATTTAAGGAAATCGGCGTATATATTTTTGGATCCATCTAACTTTTTCCGTATACTGGACAATCAATTATACCATTTGGTAATGAAAAAAACAAATAATCACTGATTGACCTAATTATTACCAGTAATGTAGAATTACGTATCTTCTACAACAAATGGCATTGCTCGCATTGATGTATTACCAGTTGGAAGAACGAAAGAAGCAAAAATCCAGGATACCGTAACGTATTAGTCGTTCATCAAGTTGACAATGCACAAGTTATTTCAGTCTTATAACACGAACATATAGCTTAAAACAAAAAAATATACTAATTCTTCTAAAAAGGTAGTTTACTTTTTTGTCGCACAGAAACATACCGTCAAAAGCGACCAAGATCTATTAGTTTGTTGCTTTAACTTGTCAAATTTGCACAAGGCCTGGTAGTTGAACACCTCCACGTGGTCGAACACTTTCTTCTCCAGGAACGAGCTGAGTACGAACCCTTCGATCACGCCGAAGAACTTGCCGATCTTCTCTATATCACTAGACATCACGATATAGCCGGAGCTGTCTACCAGGTAGCAATTGTAATTTGCTCCGATGCATCTGAATTCAGGATTCTATAAAAAAAGAAATTTAATTAATTCTTTGGAATATTAGCTTACAATAAAACAAGATATGTACTCAGGATTTTGAAAATTCTTTTACTAATAATAAGCTTCACCTTTCTGGAATAATATAGGCTGTATATTATAATTATATTAAATACATGCATAGTATAATTGTATAAAAAATAGATATCCCTACCTAAAATATAAATATGTAATCAGGTTTTATTTTTTTTTACATTTGTAACAAATAAATTTAAAAAGTCCGATTTTAAAAACGTATAACGTTACATTTTCACCAAGTAACATGAGCTACGAGTATATTATATGGGAAAATAATGCGGAAAGCACTATTTGTTAATATGAGCGCAATGCTTACTTCTGACTTTTCGGTAATATTAAAGAATCTCTTCTGAAAACTTAGGAATGAGAACTCGAATCCAACAACGGACGCCGGAGTCTCATACTTGTCGTCCTTGTAAAAAATAGCGCGGCTGGCAGTCATCGTTATATCGCCATCTTTGATTATATCCGGCTTGTTTGCGATGATCTCGTCGAGAATTGGAAGAGGGGTTGCCACCACTAGTGAGTCGGGGTTGATCACGTGTTGAAGGACGGCCGCTTTGTACCATGTCTCCTCGATGGCGTTGAAGTATCTATCGCCGAACACTCTGGATAGAGGATAATAAGTATCTCTTTGATTTTATAGTTAGTTTGTATAATGTTGTTTATGTCAATTTGTTTATTTAGGTTACTACAGAGAACAGGAAGCCAATTTTATTAACAAATTATTCACATTTTAAAACTAAAGCAAAACATTTAACAGCATTATTGGCAAATTTACTAATGACATGCATTGGCATAAAAATTATGAAAAATGTAATAATTATTTTTCACTCCATTCTTTGGTTTTTGAAAACATTGAGATGAGAGGTCACAAAACTCACTTCTTAGTTGAATTTTTCATCCGATTACCAAAATCGTCTACAATTTCATTCATATCCTCATCGTAAATATAATGCCATCGAGTCAATCCACTAGAAGTAGCGATGAATCTAACGTTCACGTTGAATTCTGCGGTAACATCTTTCTCTTCGCTCGTCGGATTCCATTCTTTGAAAAAGGGCATTGTTAACTTCGCGTCGAAAACCAACTGCTTGACTAAATCTGTGTTACAATAATAATCGTCCTTTTGCAATTGCGTGGTCGCATCTCCACAATGCGCTGGAATTCATAACAGATACTATTTGAACAAATTAAAAGATCATTGTAACCTATATATTTTTAACAATAAGTTGAATAACATGCTTCTTATGAATAATATAACTTACTCTGTAAATGGAACGGTCGCTTATCTTCTTCTTCAACGTACTGTATTTTTGATATATTAAATCCTCCCTTGGATATGCGAACTAAAAATGAAAATATTTCTTCCTCGGCGTTGTCTGATTCGTGGCCTTCTAGGTAGTGGTACTTGCAGTAAACCCTAGAATGATAAATGTATTAATAAGTTTACATTCGCTATTTTACAAAAAAAAACGAAACATGACATATGTATTGATTTGTAGTTAGAGTTGGTTTGTGTCCTGGCAATCAATATATTTGAGTCATCCCGGGAAAAAAGCGTTACCGAGCGGTGTGATTTAAATATTGAGTGACAAAATGTTGAAATGCTTGTCTCGGCGTCAGTAAAAGTTGTTGTCAACGTACGAGATATAGTGTGGATTAAATCATTTAATGAATTAGGTTACTTTTTAGAGATATTGTTATAAAAACAATTATGACAAAACTTTAATATCCATAGTGCACCGCATTTCAATAAAAAAAAAATCTTATTAATTTAGCTTTGTAAATAATATTTGCACTAAACACATTATCCCCACAAACCTCTTAAGAAAGTGGTCACACGATTGATTCTTGTTCAAAAGTAATTACATATTGGCTAAATAAATTCATAACATTTTCATAGAAGTATTTATCTCCTTAAAAGTAAATTATCAGACACTATTTCATCTAAAATATGTTTCATTGCCTTGATATTTAATTCTATATTTTAAAATTCTTGAACTGTCAAAAAAAATAATTTTCATGTGACCCTAATGCCAAATTATAATACATTATAGTAATATAGGTCATCAGTATGGTACTATAAGTATATCAGCATACGCACACATTTTATAAATAAATTCAAATGAGTATGCAGTTCTATGTACTTTGCGTACTCCAATACCCATTGAATAAAATGAATTAATCCATTAAAAGTCAATTGGCTGCGGTAACCTACTATGTATTATCAAGCAAGCCGCATACTAAGTTGGCACTTTTGTCGTATAAAAGATCATTCCGTAGTATTAATAACGCCACGTTACCAATCAGGATGCACCCGATAGTTGATCCTGAAGTAGTCAGTAACATTAGCCAGTTTGGTGAACTCCATGCTCTGTGTCGCCTCCTTGGGGTTGTCTTTGCCGAGGTGCAGCTCTGTGTCTCCATACCCACAGGGCAGTGATATGCCCATAGAGAACGGAGTGCCTTCTAACTTGTTAAAGAAGTAATCATGCTTTACTCGAGCAATCCTCCTGAAAGTGATGAGAATTGAACCGATATATACAAAATAGTATTGAAATCAAATATCATATATATATAATAATTACATATCGAGATGTTAGAATCTAGTGGAAAAGACATAAATTGATGAAAGGTGTTAAGTTATCAAAAGTTTAGGCAACTTCGCTTGTAAATTTTTCAGGTCCCAATTTGTTTGGGCGCAGCACAACTTTCGGTGTGGATATGATCTAAGACGATAATCTAAAGTGGCAGATTAAACCACAACGCTATTCAAATCGTCAAAGTTAAAAGTATTTTCAAAAAATACTAATTATACAAAATAGTGTAGTGTTAATTATTTTTTCCATAGTGTCTGCATCTACATGTTGTTTATATGTACAATCTCCTTAGGTTATATTCTTTATCAACTTATCTTGTGGTTGAATGATGGGCGCATTAATGTTCGCAGGTCTGTAAGTCCCTTACCTCATATTATCATAATGGAAGAGTACTTTGATGTCGCTCATGTTGCCATGTTCAGCCTCCACCAGCTTCTGCCTGAGAGTCTGTATCTCCTCGCCGAGCACCCGCGGCCCGTTACCATCATCCACTTGCTCCACTTCTACGAAGTCTACGCTGTTATAGTTTGCTTGTAGCTCACCGTTAATCTGTATGAGAGTTTATTCGTTGTATAGATATATCTACAGTTTCTTTATCCAAAGATTTATGCCCATCCAGAAGGGAATGAATAATCCATACCTGATAGTATGCTACAATAAAGTAGGTATATTACTAATAAGTACGGATGAGAATCAAAAGGTGTCATAAAAAAATCGTAGGTACTTACAGTAGTGATCAACAAGGGATGCAAAAGTAGATATCCGTTGTTGCTGACGATAAAAGAATATCCATTCACACCGAGCTGAAAAATATTCAAAATATAATTAAACTGCTTTATTTTCTCATTATACGTCATTAGATAATACATAAATTATATTTCCATACAGTACTCATAATAAAACTACGTTTTAAAGGCTTTAACATTTTTGCTGCGCTTAATATTTTTAGCTTTACATTTTTCGTTCGACATCGGTTTCGTTCGGTTGCCATGCTGCTTTCACCGTTTTCAAGAGGGTCTCTTGAAATTCTCCCTCTCTCACTCTTACTTTAGGTTTGCTTAAAAGAAATATTCAATTTGTTATTGCCTGTTATCTACCATAGTCCATTATTGCCTGCTTTACTACCTATTTATAAATCTTTTTTAAAGTGCTTCTACGTATGGTTTCTTTCTTTAGCGGTTTATTCAGAATTCTTCCTAAAAACTTCATAAATTTTCTGAAAAGCACGCCGTTTGTGAGACGGACGGAGAAATGACTACTAGGCCTCATTTCTTTAGGTATTTAAAACATAATTTGTTGTATGTTTTAAACAAAATTAAATAACGTAGGTTCATAAACCTTTCATGAAAATACTTCATTTGCATTCTGGAATTTATCCCTTAAATATTTGTTATTATTTATAAATTACTTATTTTATAACAGAAAGATCCTTATATGCCACGAACCGCGTAGGTAAATATAACGATATATTAAATAGTAAAGGCACTCGCTTTCAAAGGGCATGTTTTCAATGTTCATGTCATACGTGCTTAAATATCAAAGGAAACTCATAGAAGGAAGGCATGAAAGGCTTTCCCGAAATTTGATGCCAACATTTTTGAATTGTCCTAACAACCGCCCGCGATTTCGCGCGCTTACTTCTGTGTAATGTTTCTGGAGGCCTATACCCGTTAGGTTTCTAAGTCCGTGAATTAATCTTTTTTTATATAATCCACGTCTACATAGCTCAAAGAAATCAATAACATATAGTTGTTAAAGAAGAATTTACAGCTAACATTGACTTTTTCAAGGTACGACGTGGAAGTCCGTATTCTTTTAAGTCATTGCATATCCTCAATACTGGTGAAATACAGAATTTATCCTGCAATAACGATTAGATGTATTGTTAACAGATTTTAAGTTTTCATCTGTGGCATTTGTGTTAATTAATCTACAGTAACCTGTAATTCTGCGGTGAACCTGCGGTACTATGCGCTTTATAAAATTGAAAAAATAATGTTTAGTTAGTGTTACATGATTCACTTAATCTCAAAACTCTTACATTTATAATAACAGTAGAACACGACGAATTCAGAGTTAGCCAATAAAAAATCTACTATCTATTGATAAAACATAAAAAATTGCATTTGAAATTTGACACTGCCGGTACATAAGCGATACTTTAATCTTAGTTTCAAGCTATTGAAACTTGAGATTGTCGTTGTAATTGTAATCATCGAAACAAAGAAGGTGAAGCCATAAGTAGACATAAATTACTTCAACATAATAACTAGCGATTTTGTATAAAGAGTTTCCAATAGATAAGATTTGAGTTAAAGGCACAGTAGTGACGTAATTCCTAATATCATATGTTATGGCGTCTATTCTTCATGCTGATAACATGGCAGGATATCCCAACTTCAATGAATACCCAACTCACATAATGAAATTAAGTGTTCTGTGTTATCTAATACATAAACAATTTAGACACTCATAATAAAACTACTCCTTTAAAGGCTTTAAAACGTGTATTATTTAACATGTTTAATTTTTTTTGTTAGACATTTCAATACGTTAAAAATTTATTATGAGTAGTGAAAGCGTAAATATAATATTTTAGATACTACGGTATATTTACACACTGTGGTGTTATTATAAACACTATGATGTTTTTTTATTACATAATTTGTTCATTATATTTCATTTGAAAATCGTATTACTTTTAAAACTAGTTTTTATTAAAAATGGAGGTCATGTTAATAAAATAAGTTGCTGCTTTTAAGAAAACTATGAAAGAACAATTGCCTGATAATTGAAATCAAATACTTGGGCTATAATTCTTTCACAGGATTAGATTTTGCCTTAAATTATTTATTAAACTAGTTGACCATATATAGTTTTTGTTTAAGATGCAGGTAGGAGGTACCTGGTGAGGCTGAGCGAGCTTCGCAATGCTGTCGATGGGCACATCGGTGCCAGCCACACCTAGCAACATAGCGTCGTTGTGCTCCTTGTTGTACCTGAGGTCAAACGCCGGGATGGCCACCGAGGTCACCAGTTTGTCCTCATCTGGCTAACGTTTAAGAAAAGTAAGAGGTTTAATTAAGTGTTACTAAAATCACGTCAAAAGAAAGTCGACGCATACACATTTGTAATCAATTGTTAACATTATAAAGAAATATAATTATATTAAGATACTTCCTTTTAACTTATAGAACATTACAGTCAACAATAACAAAACAAATAAAACGAGTTTTCTTGTTGAGAATATTAGATAATTTTACGGTAAATTAATTCAGCTATTATCGATATGATATTTAATGTAATTAAGTCATTTAAATAGGTCACGAGCACGTTAAAGCGGTTAACCCGCTGCTCTATTCAATATGTTGAATTACAACGGATACTCTATATTTATGGTGTTCATAATTTTTTTTGCTTACATACCTTACCAACGTCACTGCTAACATCCCACCGAGATGTTCTCTATGAAAAACAAAAAGCAAAACATTATAATCGTTAATAATAAAACGTAGTAATAATTTATTCCGTTAATTAACAACTGACATAACTTATTTTATCACCGAAATTAAACGAAGTTCTGTGACGTACTTAAATTTGGACGGGGACTTATAATGAGGTCTTTTTGCATTCTTAATTAAGAGTCTTATTTTTAAAAGCTGTGAACTGACAATAATGGTATTTGTAATTATGACTACTTTATAGCTATACAAACAAAGCTTATTATGCAGGATGCGGTGGATTTCCGGAAGAATAAATTTTAAAGAAAAATGTGAATAAATCTTGATAATCTTCAAGTCTTTTTAATGTTTGATTTTTCATTAGCAGTCGCCATTAAGCATATAAATAAGACACCATACAAATGGGTGTTTAGTAGTACTAAAATAAAATACATAAGAAATAGTCGTTTCTGGATATATATCAATAAATAAAGTTTAAAGTACCTTTTGACTTTCTTCGTTATTCGCTACTACCAAATACTAGTTGTGGTTGACATGAATAGAATTAACCGATTAATATATTGAGTTTGAGTTACTATTGCTACGCAGAATTCCTAACAAATGAACCTTGAACAAAATAGGTGAACAATAGATGAATAAGTACATACAACTTTGTCTCCCCCACAATTTACGTTCACTCAATAAGTAGGAGCGCCAGCCGACAATGCTGTGCCCGACATTTGAGTGACACTTCAGTGTCTCTGCGGGAATTATGCTCATCTCATACACTTTCATATTGTGGAAAATCTGAACATATTTAAGGTAGGATAGAAATACTCGTAAAACTTATTTTTCCTGCATATTACTTCAAGAATTATATTGTGTTTTGAAATGATACAAAGTATGAGTATATTTTTAAAATAGAACCATTTACTGAAACAACAAAAAAATAATGAAAAGCTCGTATCATATTAGTAAAAGTTTCATTGATTACTCATAATCATAATCCTGATTATTTATCCTCCTTCATCAGTAAAAGCTTATAAATGGATACTTAAAAAAAACACTTAACATTATTTTAATGTATTGATTAATTTGTATTGATAGAAATGATTATATGTAACTTATACTGAGGGGGGAGGGGAATAACAAGGTGGTTTATTGATGAAATATATGGTGTTAGTAGTGTAGTTCTAATTTATCAACTTTTATAAAGATAAATGGAGTCACATAAGAAATTAATACTATTTCGAGTACTTCTACCATAGAATATCTATATTATTATTTTTGTTAATTTTTTAGGTTTTCATGAAAAGGTGGAGTGATACATCGGGAAGATTTAAGCGTATAATTAATTGAGTAAATAGAATTAACTATGAACATGATAGTTGAATATTAATACTGTAACTTTACCAAGAGCAAAGTCAAAATTTTTGTATTAAGCATTTCAAGGAGCCCATATGAGGGCATATATAATGCAAAAATTTGCTAGTTTGATTTGTGAAGTTAAGCTACGCTTACCGTATAATCTATATTAGCATGAGTCCAAGTAGGGGGAGGTTCGTCAGGTTCGTCATCGTCTTTCGCAGCAAGGATCATAGGCCGCGCTATCACGTTGATATATTTCAAAACCTGCTGTTGCACCTCCTCCACTGAGTGTATGTGGACGAAGTACCCTGTATAAGATCAAGTCCTTCTTAGCATTCCAAGGATTTATGTAAATTAATTTGCTTAATGGCTATCCCAGTGATCATCTATATTCCAACTTGTTCTAAAAACTAGAATTAGGCTTTTATGAATTTGTAAAAGAGAACGTACCAATTTCGAACTTGATTTACAGTTTACTATCAATTTAGAGAATTTTACAGACATCCATTAGATCTGTGACCGTTGGTAAGCATAAACAATCATAATCTTACAAAATGTAAGAGATGATTTGGAATTTATGGATTTGTCTTGAATGTGAATACTGTTAAAAAAAAGTTAAGGGAAAACAAAGAGTTACTTATTTTGTTAAGCTAGAGACTTGGAGATCGGTACAAAGGACAAACGTTTTTATTTTTAATTAGTCAATTTTTTTCTAAATAAGGCAGTATATTGACTAGCTATGCCGTACACATCAGTTTCGGAATTATATCTAGTATTGATTACTTTCAAATGGCATACACAATATGGACGCACGTTACATGCCTGAATATCGAAAGGTTCAGTGAATAGTCGAACGTTTCAATATCACTATAGAAACCGGTGATTGATATGTTGTCTATACTACGTATTCCTACCTGTGAACGCAAGTTTTGGTACGAACTAATCTAATATTCAACACATATCTTATACGACATTATCTATATTCGTTATTGAGCAAGAGGATTGATGATATGTTTTAATATTTTGCATTGCATTAACTTATTTTAGTATTACTTATTAAAGTATTCTTTCTAAACCTGATAATCAATTGATGAACTAGTTTGGGCACGAATCGTTTATCAAGTAGGCTTTTCTCGAGGCTCGATAAACATTTGTTATCGGAAAAACACTGCCCATGCCAGTAACATCTTGATAAAAGTGTGCTAACAAATCATTCTGTAGAAACTATCGGAATTCAGGAGAATCGTTCATTTATACACACGTTACATTTTGTTGGGCTTCTATATTTAGAGTCAGTAAAAGTGAGTGTATCAGATAGCAATATTTAAGTGCGTGTAAAAGGTTTGGTTTCCGGGTAAAACTGATGATTTCTGGGAATATTATTTTCCAGAAATCACTCTAGTAACGATTGTTTTAGTTGAAGATGTCATTGTCTGTATCCATAAACTTAAAGATTATTTCGGATAATAGGGGAGCTTTGTAAAAAATATTACTAATAAAAAGGTTTACTTAAATAACTTTCTTCAGCGTTCTTTCTCAAAATATAATTTTACAGATAGCTTAGTAATACAATTTTTCTTCATTCATTGTTTTTTAAGTAATTTAAAATATTTGATAATAATAAGTATTATTTTTAGTTCCTTCATAAAAAAAATTTAACGAGGATCGGTTTCGATTTATTTCTGGTGGCTCGCATAATGAACCTGCTGTAAACTTAGTTATAAAACCCGTCTGGTACCACCAAAATAGTGTTAAAGTAAGCCACTTAATAGTTAATTCATCGGTCATTCGAATAAGAAATTACAACTAGTATTTATAGAGAATTTATAGATTATTTTGACGATTTGAAATGCCTATGATAGACTTAACAATAATAATGATATATATTACTTTGACTTTCAAGTAAATCGTCATCTCAAATTGATAGTTATTTGATATACCATACCTCTATTCAGGCAAGCCATCCACTGTATCTCTCTGACGTTAGTGACTTCTTTGCCAATGAGGAAGGTGAACACCCTGACAGGAGTATATGTCACATTGTCTACCACCTCACGGTTGTACTCGTCGAACACCTCAGTCAGGTTGCCAGGCACGTAGTCGGTGATCACCATCACCAGCTGGTTGCATCCTTGCGTACTGCTCACACTGCAGTTCGTTCGTCTCTGAGTTGTAAAAAACACTCAAAATATAGTTAAGATATTGAAAATCCTCTGAGATAGTTAGCGTTCTAATTATTAGGAGAGGCATGAAAAAATACAACATATTTTGCTTAGATAGGTAGTCTATTCGACACTGAATTAATGTGATCAATGTTTGTGAACAATAACTAGAATTTAATAGAACAACAAAGAGGTTTTAGCTGAAGTTGTATTTATCGACGATCAATATAAACAACAAACTTATTCATTATTATAAGATCGTGTAATCGAAACAAAAATATGGATACTGAAGCTTTTAAACGGACACAGAAATAATGTGATCAGTGTTTGCGAATAACAAATCGAAATGAACAGAATAGCACAAGAGTTAAATTTCATATTGTATACATAGCCATTCAATACAGGCAACGACGATAATAAGAATGGCCAATATCCAAACTTATACAAAAAGATTAGCTCGTGTAGTCAATAAAGAATACTCGCAACACGCCCCGACTTCGTCCGAATATAATACATACATATATCGTACTTTAGCATAATTTTATCCCGTTCAGTCTGGTACTTTGAGATTTTATTCCCGTTCTAAAATCATCTCTAATCTAGAAACTACCTTTAATACCAAATTTTCCATACACTCATCCCGACTCTGTTAATCTCGTGCAAACCTGCTCCTGACAATTACAAAAAATAAAGAAGTATTATTCAATTAGTGCAGAGTTTCTAAAGTCGTGTGCGTATATACTTCTCAACAATAAATTATTATTTTTAAAGATTACCGTATTTTTAAAGATTATCCGTTGGAGTCTCTATTACTAAAACTGACAAAGTCTTACATAAAAATCCCATTCTTCATTTTGTAAAATTCCGTCTATGTGAGTGGTGACCTATGTATGATGTAAGAGGAAAATTTGAGACACCTACCCACTTGTTATTTTCAAATGTTTTAAGAGTGAGTGAGTGCCCTTTCGCCTTTATATAGCTATATTTAGAGATAAACAAGCTGAAGCTGATAAACGGAAGTCATTAAAAAAATAAGCAATCTGAATCTATGTGCTGAAACTTTCACACTAATTTACTCTGAATACTCTGAGGTACAAATTGAATAAAAGTAAGGTAAGAGAATTACCGCCTTCAGCGTGGTAAAAGCTTTTATGTACGCTTCGGTCAGGTTAGCGTTGCCTTCCAAAGGCACTTTATGTTTCTTCCCATTGTCCGTCGGCTCCAAGGTATCAGTTATAGTCTTTAAATTCTCAGGCGTCGCTTGCACTAGGCCGACAAAACACTTTACCACTTCTGCGGTGTTATTTTTGAAAGTAAATACATTCACGTAATCGTTGTTTGACAATGTGTCTAATAATGATCTGAGCGTTCTCCGGGCCACGTAGTTTTTGAAACCAGTCATAGAACCAGATACATCGAATAGTATGATGACGTCTTTGGAGCAGGTGGCTGCTTCGATGTACCATGAACGCACTCGGCAGTCGTACGTGTCTACGTTCTTTCGGTTATTCCATGGCATCCCTGGAAAGAACCTCAGAATCCCTCGTGAGCTACCAAAGTACTGCCAAGCTAACGATGGATCTGATTTGTAGTTTTTTATAAATATATCATTGAGACCCCTTGACCATAATATTGAATTTAAGGCTTCTTTTTCTGAAACAATTAATCGCGTTGGTTTTACATAAATACCAGGCTGTGTTATCATTTTAACATGCACGATTCAAAATTAAACGAAGACTTGTTCACAATAACGCGTTTATAAAACAATTTAAAACTGTTTTTTAACAGCTTGCAAAAATGATATATTTAACATTAGACCAGGTCGACAAACAAGCATACAGCCCACGTAATAGTAAGCGACACTGCAGCCTACAGACGCTCGTAATATCACTAACGCGTTGTCAAACTTGAAGATAGACCCAGTAATTTCTGCTTCTCTCATACTTCAGACCGGAACTGGACACCGGACACTGCTATTTGGCGGTAGAAATACGTGAGAGTGAGATGCAAGCGCAGATGAACTTTTGCATGAAGTCTACCTCATGTAGAATGAATTTACAATTAATAAATTAAATAGATTCCTTAGTTTAATTAAATGGATACTTTTACTTATATTTTTTTCAATACACAGCTAGCTATATTTAATTTATTTAAAAATTATGACCCGTACCTTTATAATAAATGTTTGTAGGTACATGCACACAACTAAGATTCGTATTAACATTAATGTCATAAAAATGCGTATCCCTCTCTAACTCCACCTCCATGTAGTTCGTGCTGTTCTTTGCGAATTTGGGTATGTTTTCATCAGATTCCTCGATGGCGTCATCCTCATCTTCATACCGAAACTTTGAGTACTTCGCGGAACAATACTTGAAATCATTAAAATGTTCTGCTGTGTAATTAAATTCTTCTGCCAGTTTCTGAGCCGTAGCATGAATACACTGCAAACAAATGTTCGAATATATATTGTGTACGGAAAATGGGTTTTGATTTTCCTCGTATTTGGATGTGTTAGCATACTCCGCTCAAATTTGTTGACTTTGATCATGTTAATTGAAAATGTATTCCTTCAAATGGAGTTTTCATGACTTCGTTGAACCATAACATATCAAACATTAATTTACTATAAGGTTAACACTATAAGACTAGCACCTTAGTAGTGTACGTACTTTACATTGAATATTTAATTAATGCTGGTTTCTAGATGATTGAACATTTTTGTTTAATAATGCAAAATTATTAAATAATCTAGAAAAAGAATGACAGCTCCACCGTCATTGATCGTCATTGATAAATCAGAATTATTAATCTCCCAGTAAACCATGAAATTCGGGAATAATAATATAAAATCTTTAGTTTGTTGCTATCGGCCCAGCTCATGGTCATTCTATAATTCAAATTTAATAAAAAATAAAATTAATACCGCAAGGACACAAAGCTGGATTCCATGGACTTCAACAATAACTAAAAATACGCAATGAATTATGTAATCCATCATAAATGTCAATGAAATTAATGATCGTAAATTATATAACAAAATATACAAGACTAGCAAAGAATGCAAATTACCTTAACAGCATTGATTTTCCGATTTAGCATTGTGCTGACAGAGCTGAGTGAGGAGCTCAATATCAGTTTTCCATCTTTTTTTTTCACACTCGCGTTCATTTCTTTGTATCCCTAAAATGAATAATACCCTTATACCATATTTTCTAGATTTCTCGCTCGCAGTTATGGACTAGACTAGAAGATTGTAGTGGTACTTACATCTTTGATATCCTTTGACTTGATCATACCTTCGCTTAGCTTCCATAGGTCGTCTCCAAGATTTGTGGCCCATTTTTTTACTCTGAAAATAAAATGTATATTATGAGTAAAAGACGACCGTATCTTTGGTTAGAATTTATTAGAAAGATATTTACTGTTCGTTCCAGTACTTGGTATTCTCATAAATTCGACACAATTATCAAGCATTAAATTTATTTACAATGTTTTACAAAAAAGAAACCGACGTCAAACACAAATAAATCAAAAATAAATAATAGTAACAATTTAAAATACTTGCATTCATAATGTCGTTAAATAACCAAATACAGTATCTTTTCTTACTCAAAACTTATCCTATCAACAACAAGCCAATATCAAAATATGCATTTTGATGTTTGGTTGTTTTTATGTTTGGTCGATTTTTACTTTAACCTAACTTTTAACTTTAACTTTACTTTTAACAATATAATTTTAGATTGCTTAAATGATAAATAAACTTTTTAAAAATCTAAGTACAACAATTATACACACTTTTTGATTGTATTTCAAATAATCTAACTTATATTGCTATTGTTTTCTATTGTTTTTTAATACTTTATGAATTTGAAGTCAATTTAGTTATCTTGCCTCAACATAAACTTCAAGTCACACAGAAATTGCTAGCACCTGTCGGAGATTTTGAGCGCCCCCTGCTTCGTCATTACCATAGTCACTAATTATCGGAGTCCAATAGTTTATCATTTACAGGGTTTTTCTGAAAGGGAATCGCTGAGTGCGTTATTGCGAACTGAATACTGCTGCCCATTCTCACCTTCTTGCATTTGAGCCACTAGGACTTTGAGCTTATAGGACAAATGGGACAGAGTGATATACGTTTAGGTTCTGCCGATTCACCTCGGCATAGATACTTATAATCTTTTAAAACATTCGTTAAAATCATTCTATATCGTTTTATCCTATATCGTATTACGTCTTCTAATCCACGACACGCAATGTTCGCCTCATTTTAGCAATACATCATTTTCCGTGTATACTTTATAACATATTTATTAACTTAACAATTATGAAGTTTGAAGGTTATAAAAAATCACTATACTATACTATTTTTAATCGTATATATTCCATTAATAAAATTATAGTAATATGTCCAGAGATCATTTAGGCAATCTACAAGTATATTATTAATAATTTTGTTACAATAACTATAAATTTAAATTAATATTTTGATTTTGGATGACTTATAATATAACCAACTTTAAGAGAAGATAATTAATCTAAAACTATGTCTCTCTAATAGAAAAGAATAGATAAAATCTCAAGTACAGTTCAAAGGTATATAGAGCATTGCATTACATTTTGAAATACGTAACGTATGGGAATTGCGGATTATTTTCAACTGTTTCAAGGTAATAATTACCTATTTTTTATATTGTGTCTTCATCATCATATCAGCCATAAGACGTCCACTGCTGGACATTCATACATATTGTATCTTATAGAAATATAATGTGTTTTTAAACCAAAAGTGTCTTCAGTCTCGCAAATCTTTGTAATCGTAACTTTCAATTCTTATATTGAACTAGTAACTTCTTGATTGCCTCACCTATAATTAATTTTTAAAGAAGGGTAAAGAGGTTATACTAATTATTTTACTTGGTCTGACAATTTTTTATCTGTCTGGTATGTACGAGTACGAGCTGATTTGTATGAAATCAGTCAACTGATAACGAACTCTATCTACCCATTGATTAGATTAAACTTTTGACGTATTTGTACGGGTTCATCTGTAGCCGTGTGTACGTTTTTCATTCGCTTATCACAAGCAAAAATTCGTACATAATTCCATATACGATGACACATACTTTCGTAGCAGAGAACCGTAGCACGGGCTGGAATTCCGATTAAAAATGCAAAGGTCCGCTGGGCATGCGAGCGCCATTCATATTTCACTGCGGGCTAGCCGGCTGTTTCTGCCTTTATGAAATAGCGTGCAAAGGGCTCATATCACTTGAAGTTTGTGCTTGGGGAAAGTAAAAGCTAAATGATTAAAACTCAGTCAGCGACTCTTAAAAAACTTTTTCGAATCAATAATATGTTTGACTTATCGTAGTGTAAAGAGGTTGGGTACTTTAAATGTTTTTAGATTTATAGGTGTTTTTTTCATCATACCGACGGTATACCTGCTCGAAACAGCGTAGGTACTCAAATTCAATATCGCAAACATGGGTGCAGCATTCCTGTCGCAAAGCTAATTTATGCAATTACCATCACTTAATTATGATTGATCAAAATTCCCCCTATGATAAATTGATTTTCCTATAAATGTACTTCATAGTCCCCATCTTCAAATTCCTCTCGCAATCATTCGTATCTACCCATTTATCTAGGTAAATGCGAAGAAGCTATTGATTACATTCCAAAGGGCGCCCGTAGCCGGGTTCATAAATATTGTAGCGCAAAATATTTCTGCGATAAAATAAAGTTACGAAGCACTTTTATCACTTCATTAAATAGGTACTATGAAACCTTTTAAATTATTAAATCAGTAGATTATGTAGCAACATTTCGCTTGGTATATAAAATACATTAGCGAAATCCCTAGAAACTCAACAACTTCCAGCAGTCTTTAAACTCGTTATTTTTCCCTCGGAGGTCCTATCACGTTACATTTTGTTTACGAACAGTATAAACATTTCATCTAACTGTACTACCAATCAACTTTTGTTTTTGATTGTGAAAAAATATTTTTACAAAACAACTTTTTAAAGACATTAAGACGAGTTTTTATCGTTTTATGTTCGAGTTGTACAGTTTTATGAATTCTTGAAAGAATTCATAAAACTGTATAACTCGAACTACTATTGTACAACTATTATTATATATTAAATAGTTAATAAACATATTTCATTCATCACTAAATTTAATCACATTGTATGATATTACGTTATTGTTGTGATAGTAGAATCCTTTTTTTACGTATTTATCCATAATTCGATTCTATTAAATATTAACCGAAGCGGAAGTGTTCATCAATCGCATGAGAAAACAATCAAAGTCATTAATTTACATTCACCCCTTGCCCCTACTGCCATATAATGGATTCTTATACGAAACTGAACAGTCAGTAAATAGATAGCTACTAACTTTGAAACAAATTTCTCAGAACATAAAATGACGGAGTTCTATATATCTGTATGCAATAATTCCAATATATTCACATCCAGCTCTTAAGAATTAGAGGATATATACAAATATTATTTTTACCTGACTGTGTATGTGAAGCAATTTTTTCACTTCAAGTAGGCCTGTTCTAACATAATTACTCAAAAGCAGCTAACACAACATATGTTTCTTTGCATTGAAGTAATGGTGAAAATGACCGTGTTGTTAGTCACTACTAATAATTCCGTAGGGACAACATGTGAATGACTTATTTGTTAGGTGTAACAAACAAGTCATTCGCTAACTTAAAAAAACCTGCCAGCAACAGACGGGTCTAAAAATCGATATTAACTGGAGGATCGTTACGCGAGCCACCAGAAAAGAACCGGTATGAAAAACGGGAGGTGATTAAGGTTCCAATAACATTGGTTAGTGTTAATTAGATACTCCCAGGCGTCTGCGCTATAGCTAATTAATATAATTGTGAAACCAATTATCTCATGCAATTTTATCATTGACGTAGTCTTTAACAGAACAGTAGGCTTTTAAACACTCACTTTCCATTTCAAGGTGCTGAAAGAATGTACTTATATTAATTTCGTTTTGTTATATCGCAGATGTATAATAAAGTACATATAAGTAAGAGGCGACAAAGGTAGCAGAATCGACAGATCTCAAATACACAGGGCGGGGCACATCAGGCAGCAACATCCCCGTCGCGAAAGCTGAAAAGATCTCTTTTCTCGCTGTCTCTCCACTACTGGACATAGGGCTCTTCCCTATGTCCAGTAGTAGACTTTTAATGGCTGGTATGATGATGATGATAATAATAATTATTTTTATTAGTACGTTTTTACTTTATCTCGATATAATGAGGGTAGAATACTTCTTTCATATTAGACTTTGGTAAAATAAGCTATAAGCTCAAAAAGCAGTTTAATCATAATATGTCTTTATAGAAATCATTCGTTTAGTTAAGATATAAGAAGTCTATATAAATTGGATACACTATATTTTATATCCCTTCTTCTATTAGCTGCTTTAAGACTGCCTTTTAAGTGTAGTGTGAGTATACAAAATTAGTGGATGAACAAAGCTTTATACATTTTTTTTATTTTTAAACTTATTGTTACTCCAAATAAATCAAATCCAAAAGCCATACAAGATAAAACCATGCAAAACAATAGGCGACTTTAATGGATAGAGTATTTTTTTAAGTTAATCTTTAAACGGAAGGCCAAAAGAACCTAAGTGACTGTCACTTAGGTTCTTTTGGCCTGAGGTATTCTTTATTTGAGATAAGCAGGACCTTTTTCAAAGTTCTTATATTTTATAAAAAAAAGTGTAGTGAAATGGAAAAACCACCCTGTTGTGTTGAAACAGCCTGTCTGTATACCCATGTTCTACCCTCTCTTTATTAAATTACGCCCGCTAAAAATAGTTATCCTCCAGGACCTTCCGCATCCGTCACGTATTTGATGGTAATAATGCTGAAAATTCGTTTATATACTCGTATTACGTGCGCGGGACGATAAGTCCAAGTATAATAGCATCATATAGCTTTAAAACGCGATTTAATTTATTTTGCTTTATTTTTTCCATTTCAAAGAGTGACCAGGAACGTGAACCATAGAGCCAATGAAGTGTTATACTCATCATCATCATGGCAGAATTAAATAGGACCACTGCCGAACATAGGCTTCCCCATAAAAAAAGGGGATTTGCGCGTAATTACCACGCTGGGCAAGCATAGTGACAATCGCAGAGCGTAGTGTGTATGTATTTGTATATTATATTTGTGATTTTTCTGTTGTCTGATGTCTGTAAGACAAGTGCTTAAACCGACTTATCATGGATTCAGGTCAATGTTTAAATTTTATCATGTGCGTCAGATTTATTTATTTTATATGAAGCTGTGCAAGTATGACTATCAAGCATGTAAAATTGTATTATATTTATGCGATCACAATATAATAACTTTAGAAGAATAGTACCTCCCCATGTACCAGGTGTCTCTCAAAATAGCTCAAATGCAAAAAGAAGTCATGCTTGCACAGTGCTGAACACATTCGTAAATGACATATACATACATCCGAACTATATAAATTTAGCAATTCCTCAAAGTATATGACGTTAGTAAGACTGAATAAGTTATGATGTAAAAATGAAGTTAGAGCATATGCTTGATGAAACATTTAGATGCACGGCATTATGATAAAGGTCACCGTAACCTATGGACGCTCGTATTTTCGCAATAATATCACTACCGCGTGATGGTGCATTCGGTAATGTCCTTATATGGAGCGCAAAGCGTCGTGGATTAGTTTTTGGATATATAGATATAATGAACTATAGGTAGATAAATATAATGAACATTTATGTTTGTTTTGTGTCTGAGTGTTATTCAAAATGTATTAAAGCTTGTAATTATCTTATCTGTGCAGCCTCTTTCATCTGATATCCGTAACACAGGTGCATGAAGTGACTTAACGCGGCGTCGGGTCAAAGAGATGTTGTGTGAATTATTATTATGACTTACATTACAAACTGAAGATATTAATATTGTGCCACATTTAAAAAACTATTTCATGAACCACCATGTCTTTGTAACTAGTTTGGATGGAGAACAAACCAGATTTTAGTTGGAGAAGATACAAATATTTTATAATTTTTAAAACTTAGACGAGTAAATACCATTATCATCAAAATTGGTAATAGCGAGTGAACAGAACGGAGAGTAAATAATTGTGTTTATAAAACAGAAACTAGTATCTAAATTTAGACCACGAATTCGTAAATACGTTAAATTTACTGCTAACTAATTGCTACGCCAAATACAGGGTAACAAAATTGACCGGCCCCGGTATAACACGGAGTAGCTATAGGAAGATGAATCACCCTTGATGCTATCAATTCTCATTTAAGGAAGTTCCCCACACGTGAGTTACTTTTTGACTAACGTATATACGAGGAAATTAAATCGTAGAAGGAAATGAGAAAAAACTTTTGTTTGTTATTAATTTATGTATACAATACCGTCTAAGAACAATTACATGTCACGTGCATATTGTAATTCTAATCTACACATAAACATGAAATTGAAGTGTCTAATTGTAATTCTAAATTAATAACGCTAAATTACTAAATACATATAGAAGTTAATTACTCATACTTATACGTATATATATTTTAAATTAAGATAAATGAATAAATACATATACAAATATGTACATAGAGCATATTATAAATTAAAATAAATATATAATAACTAACTGCTAAAACTGCTGGACTGATTTTAACGGAGCCTTCACTGGTAGCCTAGTTTTTGATTTTAACGGAGCCTAGTTGGTTTCATAATAAGTAACTTATACAAAAACTGTCACCTTCACTAATTTTAAGTAAGTAATACAAATTATATTTTATTCCCGTACTCCCACAGAATCGGGAACTATACGGATGAAACCACAGACACTGCTAGTCCATACTAAAATATCATAAAATAAAAGTACCTTTGCCTTTCACGCTAATACTTAGAAGGTGAAACATTTTGATGAAATTGTATGTTGTAAGCTAAAATTATTCCCCAGGGTTAAAAGAGAGAAGAACTTTTACCCTTTAACCCTGGGGCGTGATAAAGTGTGTTGTGTACTTCTGGAGGATCATTAAGACCAGTGATGTCAGTCTATTCTTAAAAGAGGCCTACTGTACAACGATAGATTTGATATGTGACTCTGTCTGCGCATCGTAGAATCTAAAACTTTTTTTTGACTATTTAAAAATAAGGCATATTATTTTATTATTTTTTTATTTTCAGTTGAAAGAGTTTCATAGTTTTTAATCATGAAACATTTTAAAGATTCAAGCAATCCAAAATGCTAATTTGGTACTTAAATTAATAAAATTGTACAAACGTAACTTAAATACTATTTTTCCAGGCTTCATCACATCACATCACATCAGGCATGTATCACAGAGTATATTATGACCACATTCTATAATTACTACTTATTTGTGGTATATCCATTATATATATATATATACATATATATATATAGTATATTACCTTACATAGTATACAATAATGTATACACAACATATATTAATCCTTTAACCAGTGACAAACAAGCGCATAATAAAATCGTTGGGTTGCAGTTACTATTTTTCTATCTAAAACTAGAGACCTCTTACAAAGGTCGTCTATATAGGTGCAGCAGTGTTTACTTTGCTTGATTAAGGTTTGCAGGATGAGGGTAAAGCGAATAATATCCCCAGGTCGCAAATTTGGCGTTGCGCTAATGATATCTTTGCGATGATACTAACGTGTTTAGGCTGCGATTACGATAACCTTCCCGCGGATCGTACGCTTGTTGGCTTACTTAATAATATATATAAATAGTCTAAGCACTCAAAATTATATCTATATTAATATACCTGTCATAGGCACTTTTTAATTACACAAAATTACATTTACACAAATGCCCAACGATCAATTCAAAATTAATCAAGCTTTGAAAACAAATGCACCTTTACACGTATTATCGTTAAAGTTTTGCCGTGAAACATTCGCGTCCCCCGAGCGTAAATGTCCATATTTCTAGCGTGGCCAAAACATCGGACCGACATGAAGCTTGTTTTTCCCCAACGTCCATTAACACGATGAGTTTTGGCTAAAACGCGACTCGGAACGAAGCTGTTATAATCAACCTGTTTATATTTAGAATAACAAAAAGCGCTCTACCTAGGTAACCAAACAATATCGGCTCTTTTTTACTTACTATCCGGTCTGGAAAATATCTCTTAATACAATTTATTCTTAACCTCCAAATAATATTCGAAACTGATTGGCTAAGAAGAACTTTTCCTAAATTCTCCCACGGTACTGCAGTTAAGTGTTTAAATCAGAGCTCACTGCTTAAACAGACAAGTAACAAAACATTTCGTTGAAGAAATATCCTAATTTTACTTATATTAAACCCTTGAGTAAGGTCAATCTATCAATCGAGATAAAACACATACACATTTACTTACATTTTATTGAATCCCCCGACCGGCACCGGTTCTGGTATCATATACAGAGCCAACAGAAGGCAAAATCTTAGACATTGCATTTCGATGACTCACGCGCAGCTGTCAAACGGATGACAAAAGCCGCGTAATTATTCCACGATAAGGCACATCGTTACTGTATTTGTTACGTTTAAGGCTAACAGATTATATCACACTAATACATATTTGTGACACGCGGGCTTTTTATCTGTGCGAATTACGGATGAAGGTCGCAGCAGCGAAAGAGTCACGGCGCTTTTCACATAACAAGTTTTTCTTTTTTCTAATTAAAAAGTAAGTTCACAATGATTCACAACGCGGTTTCGTGTTTGGTGTTGCAGTACGGGGCGCGGGCGGCGCGCGTGTGGCGACGTCGTCGCACGTGCTGCGTCTATTCTGGGCGGCCGGCCGCGGCGCGCGCGGCATCGAGCGGAGCGAACTAGGTCGACCGCCCGAGTCCTGGCGGCGGCGCTACTGCCGCTCCTTTCGCTTCTCACGCAACTTTTACACTGAATCTGCCGTACTGCAAACTTTCTGTCACGTAGTACAACGTTCGCCCGATTCGTGTAAACGTTTACTGAGCTAATGAGAGTTTGCAGTTTGCTCTTGGACCCGAAATGGGAGTAAGATTGGGTTGGGAGCTTTATTGACTGCCTGCTTTGTAATTGTTACCATCAGTAATCATGAATATCGTAAATTGTTGCTTTTAAAATGTGTTAATAATAAAATTAGTAAGAGTAACATAGAACTGATATCTTAATATTCGTATGAAAATAGCACAACGTTTACATAAGTAATGAGATATCAGAGACTTTGGTAGTTTCCATAGTTTACATAGAGTTACCCTTCTTCTTTTAAGTCAGTAGTGTCTGATTAACGAAATTTCATTCGTAAATTTTCGTCAAGCCGCTTTACTCGGCTCTAATGCGATTAATTAATTCTTGAAAGGCACTCATTAAGCCGGCGATGTTGCTGAAATTCACAATTATGGATTCAGTGTGTAAAAAATGCGAGATCATTTTGAAATGTCGTTCTCTATTTAAGTCGTGCTCAATACGAATTCTACCTGTTTAAATATGGTTTTATAGTCATAACCTGGATTGTTTATGCTTTATATGTAACACGAGATGAATATTCCAACAATTCTTATATTTTACTTTCTACATAAGTAAAATAAAACGTATAATATATTTAAGCAATTTGTAAAAAATATGAATTAATATACGTTACATATATCTTTATATTTAAGGACCGACGTCGAACTTATTGCTTAAAATTTATTCGTACATTTGTTTCATGGCCAATAAAATACTTGCTAACAGAAGTTTTCGAATAATAAAAAAATATAGTATATGTATATAGTCTATGTATAAAAGAAATGCAATTCATACAGTCTATAAGTTGCGGTGACCGCTCACCATCAAGCGGACCGGTTGCTTATTTGACACTTTTGCCACTAGTATACTGTCAATTCTGTATCATACAGAATATTATGTGACTTAGGATTGTATGCACCGACAAAACTTGACTTTGGTCAAAACTGAATACAGAAAATTACAAGTTATTTTATTGCTGTGTAATATCTTTGCCTAAAAGTATATGTTAATGTAAGTCCTTCATAAATTAAAATTGAGGCACCAGAACCGGCAGACGGGCCCGATGGCGCAAATAGTATTGATCCTATCTTGTGCGCCAGGGTCGTGGGTTCGACTCCCATCTAGAGCAAAATATTTATATGATGATATTTGTATTTATCTGTTTCGGGTGTAAAATTTATGTATTTAAGTAGTATCTTTGTGTTTCCTCTGTTGTTTGGCGTCCGTAACACAAGTGCTCTAAGCGACTTAACACGAAGTTAGGTCAATGTATAAGATGTTGTGGGATTATTATTATATCTATCTCCAACTGCATAGCTCAAATGCAACAGGCGGGGATCACCAGCAGACTTCCTTGCGCAGCTACGTTCTGTAAATACCACCATAATTGACCAGCGCGGCAATTATGGGCAAAATACTTTTTTTCATGGAGAGGCCTATGTTCAATATTGGACGTTCTACGGCTGCTATGATGATGTAATATCAAATTATATACACTAATTTGCAAAAAAAAACCCCGAACACATCGCCAGACCGGTAGGCGCGAGCGTTGTCATCCATAAAAATTGAGTCTTTGCCTAAAGAGGCCAATGCGGGTTGTGCATGAGGAATTAGAACTTCCGTTATGTATCAATGTCCAGTCAGTGAGCCGTTTTCAATGAAGACTAACTTTGTACGATCCATTGAATTTATTTATGCACAAAATATAACAGAGCCCCCACCATAAGGTGTGATTTCTTCAAAACAAGCCTCTGCAAAGCGTTCTCCTCGTCTTCGTAGCATTCGCCGACGTCATTCTTCGCTAAAAAGAAATATCCTGGCTTCATCGAAGAACAATACCCTATTCCGGTCTTCTTGAGTCCATGACTCACAATTTCGAGCAAACCTAAGCCTGGCAACTCTGTGCTCACGGAGTAACTTAGGGCCGCGGGCCGGGCGATGACTGCGTATATTGGCCGCGAGAAGCCTCCTCCTGATCGTCCATAGACTGATAAGCACATTTCTTACTTCTTCGAGGTTGTTCTTAAGATCCACATACGAAGACTTGCGATTTCTCAATGCGCGACATCAAAACGAGAAAACGATCATCAAGTGGTTGGGCGGTGTCTTGATACCGCTGCCAGGTCCTTTGTACCATCGAGTGACTCACACTTAGCCTCTGTGCTACGAAGCATTGGCTGCAACCCTCTTCGAGCGGCACAATAATTTTGGCTGCTTTTACCACCTTTTCTAACATTATTAAGACAGCTAAACAGCAATAAATGAAGCTTAACAATTAAGAATATGAAATAAATTCATAAGAAAAAGTTATGAAAACCGATATTATCTTTTGGAACTTCGCACCAAAGATGTAGGATAAAAATGTAAAAACGAGCATCAAACGAAAATCTGAATTTAGAACTGTTTTAAACACTACGGCATTTTTATAACCGACCAGTAACATGTACAAATGATTGAAATCATTTTGGTGCCGTATCTTTTTTAAGAAGTATTTAAATCAAAACCACTCGTATTTTTGCAAATGAGTGTACAACAATATAACAAGCAAATTTACTCAAATAGGCATAGTTGTATCTCGCCATGTTTCTGGCGATGTGGTCAGATATTTTCGAAGAAATTTTGACCAAGTTTTCACGGTGCCTCAAATACCTACTTAAAATCATCTACCAGATCTTGAACTTAAATTACGTAAATATGTTGCTATTTCTATCCCAGGTGTATCATCAAATATGTCAAGTTTGCACAGCAAGCACCGTTCACAAACTCCTGTAGACTGTCGTGTGTAATCGTAATTTCCACAGACGACTTATTATTCAGTAGTCCTCAAACTAGAGTATAAAACATGCAAATAACTGTTAACCAGATTCAACTCTTTATAGCTTTAAGAACGCACAGAATATATGTATCTTGTCACATTTGTAACGATAAATAGGTACCTACACAAAACCAATCTATTCCAAGCTGCATACATAGATAATAAACTATGTAGCGGTGCCCGTGGCTTCAACCGCGTTGTTTCGAGGAAAAATAGGCAAACTAACTTATTGCAGCATCCGCTATCTGCCAGTGAAAGTCATGCTAAAATCGGTCCAGCTGTTTTTCTGAGAGCCAAAAAAACAGACAAAAAGATTTAAAATTGTTTTCTTTTATCCAAGGGCCGTATTAACGTTCATGTGCGTTTAAAGAAAAGCTTTGTCGTATTGCTAATTCTGTTTAACCGAATTTAGTTTGCAGCTCGGCTTGCGTCTATAGCGCTAATATGAAAAAAGTTCCATAATGTCTTCGGGCAAAAGCAAAAAGTTATTCAGGAAACCTGCCAGTCGTAGTTTTGATGTTCTAAAAATGTGGCGAACAATACTTATAACAATTAAAATGTTAATATTGGACAATTAATCAGTTCCTGTATATCTATGCTATATCGTATCGAGGACCAGGTGGTAAATCATTACTACCTGGTCGCATCGAAGACGAGAGTCTTCTTATAGATAATTGCAGTATCAGTTCAGAAAAGTTAAAATATCGATATTTCCATTTTTAATTCTTCAATTTCCATAATAACGAGCGACGCTAAAGTCGATGAATCTAAACATAGCATAGTAAGGCTATCTTTCTATCAATAGATTAAAAGGTAAAAGCATTATGTAAACCTTCTTTCACAGCTTTCCTGTCACGAAGCTGCGCTCTGCGATTGACAGTACCTACGCCAGCTCAGCGTTTTATGTATCTGTAAAAAATACAGACATCTTCCATCGTGGACTTTTGTAGTTATAAAAAAATAAACAATGCCACAGTAAATTATTTTGTTATTTCTCAAACGGATTAGACAGCGTTTGCGATGAAATCTCCCCGGCGGCTTGATATTTTCCGATGTCTACAACAATCGGTGACCTATTTCAGTTAACACAAATCCGTAACAAATACACCAGCCTATGAAATGACTCTGTTGTTAGAATAAATTGCATAGAAATCCGTTCTATATCGTTTTTAAATCATAGCAAACGTAAATACATACAGCAACAATAGTAGATTCCTTATAACACTTAATAAAAAAATGTTCATTATAATTTGATTATGATATATGCGGCCACGAAGTCACTCAAAGAAAAATATTTGCTTTGTTTGTAAATTAAGATCAATTAGCGTCCAAATCCAGTTTAAGTCACCGCCGTCTCCTAAATTAGGATTTCACTAAATTCTAAATGGGAAAATAAGTCCATTAGATGGTATTCCATTTAATCTAGCTTGAATGCCTCTTTTGTTTTCAAATTGTACAAAAGACGATAAAATCGAAGTTAGTATATGTGTTTGATGTTATGATTTTAACTGACGAAAATAAATTCTTTAGAATTTTTTATCTGATAACTTGTAAACTTATAACATATTCTACATGAAGTACACCTCAACAAAAGGTGGCCTCATTGGTACCTCACTTTCCCCTATTTCTACCGCCAAATAACAGTGTTCGTATTGCTGTGTTCCGGTCTAAAGGGTGAGAGAGGCAGTGAATTTACTGAGTAATGTGGCATAATATCCTTAAGTCACAAGCTTAACAACGCATTAGTGATATCTTTGTGATATTACGAGCAAGTTTATCGATCTGGTTTAAAAAAAATGTGAAAACCAAAGTATGTTATACCATTTTTTAAAGAATACATGAAAAAAACGTAAATCGGTAATATATATTGGAATACCTGATTACTAACAAAAAAAAGTAAATTATACATTTTTGCATCAGTGAAAGATCGCTGCGCTTCGTTGCCTTATAATAATAATAATAAATTTATCTTCAGATAACATGTTCACACATGACCAGGGGTCACATATATTTAGAAAAAGTATTTATCCCGAATTATAAGTTTATTCACTTTGCAATCTTACAGAATATATATCCTCAAGGCTATAAGAAAATATGTTTATTATTGTTATTATTTGGAGAGAGTTAATGTTATTCTACGATCAATGAGTAAAGCTCATTAAAGCAGACGCGAGGCGGTCGTAATGTCACGGCGCCGCCCTGTCGGACGCCACCGTCTTAAGCACTACGTACTTCAATATACATAGTTAATACCAACTGTATGCTTATATTATAATGATGATAAATTATGAACTTCTATTCAAGTTATAGGTACAATTTATTACACCTTTGTTAGAATGTGCGCTCATTTTAGTTTGTCGGCTTTGATGATATAGTTGCTCTACGCTCACCCTTGGAGCAGAGGTCAGACATATTTATTTGGAAAAAGTTTATTTCTGAAACTTTTTAACTCTGGTATAGGCGGTAGTTAGATACGCTTCTAGTTACTTTAATGATAGTAAGCCTTTTTACTTTGTTTAATATATCTACCAAGGCCATTGAAAAAATAGTTTGGCTGAAAATGGTTTAAATCTAACAATGTATGTATACTATACCAAGAATAATCTTGTAATATATAATATTGAGAAGAAAAACACACTATACACATGTTCACTGAAAGCCTCCCTAGACGGAGACGCCGCAAGGACAAGGCGATGACTCATAGGCGCCGCCTTGACGCGACCTCCCTGGGCGCAGAAAGATTTTACTCATTCAAATATACTCTTTGTTTACTAATCACATACTTACTCTTATAACTGAAGAAATAATTCGCTGAAAGACCATTTTAAGAAGGTAAACAAGTCGTTTGAAAAAAATGTATGTATACATTTTTAAAATTTTTATATACAAATATAATATGTAGACAAAAGTTCTGAAATTCTATTTCAATTGTAGCCTAAATTCTATTCTGGTAATTTTTAATGGTATGTGACTATGACCAAAGAGTAGCGTAATTAAATGCAATACGTCGGGGATGGAAATTATGGGCAAAAATCCTCCTTTCTTGGGAAGGCCTATGTCCAACGATCGAAGTATTGAAATAAAACAGAGCTCATGCCAAAATTGCCGTTATATGGAAGGCGCGGTGAGCCTCTTGTCTCGGCTGCATTTTCAGACACTAAACCCTACAAGAAGCTTTAAGCCCGTGCTTCTAAATAAGGAATTCCAGTTCCCTGAAATGGGGTCATTAAAAAAAATTCTGATGATGAAATAGCGAGAACATCTTCACTTTAGAACTATGGCTAAACATTTAATTGAATTTGCGAAATGTTAAAATGTATATCACGTCTTAGCCACCTCTTTGAGATTGTTTTATTTATAATTAGTCGCAGAATTAATGCCGATAAATGAACGGCTGTTAAGTTAAATCAAGAACATCTGATCCAAAAATAATAACGCCCGTATTAATGTTGCCTCTAACCTTTGTACTGCGCATACTAAAACTTTTCTGTTGTTCGTTGATCGCTAACTATCTCCTCATTCTTGATTCGAATTCGCGCAATGAAACTCTGAACATTGCCCTCTCCATAGCTCGTTGAGCTACTTTCAGTTGGCCAATAAGGCCAATGGTAATACCACGTTTCGCTACCATAGGTCATCGCTGGTAACATAAATTGGTCGAAAACTTTCGATTTGAGGCACTGAGGCATGTTGGACGAGAAGTTTTCTGAACGCTGTCTGAGTTGGATTCGGCAATTGGCCTCTTTCATGAAGTTGGATTTACGCAATTGGATTATTTGTTATAATATAACATGTGAAAATAATTTTGTAAACGCGATAGTCCGTGACTATTATATAGTATTGATGTGTGTATGTATGGTTGTAAGTTTCTTACTGTTTCACGCCGGGACGACTTAACAGGCCTGGATGAAATTTGGCACAGGGATATTGATAGTTTGGAGCGATAAATAGGCTACTTTTTTATCCAAAAACATATCTAGCATTTTATTTTTACAATGAAATCCGCACGGTTTTGCTGCTGAGAGCAACATTGACTTCTTCCTATAAATAACAAGAGATCCTCAGAGATGACAAAAGTGTAATTAGCGTAGTTAAATGATATTTGTTGTAATATTGTAATAGGCGTGATAAATAAAACAATTACTTGCATGTTCAAAGAAACAATTTGGGGTTTATTTCAAAAATCCTAAATAATATTCCTATATATGTAACTATGAATAAACCTATTACTGAATAACTGGACAAAAAACGTGACAAAAAAGACGTGAATGCAAAATACGGCGCCGTCCGTCCCCGCCAACCCACGAAAGGCGCCACCCTGACAAGGTAAGCCTTAATTACAGTAATTAGAGGACAGCTTTTATCCTTTGACATCTAAACCTTTCCTTGGTCAAAGGTGATTACGAAGGCGTACACGCAGTGTTTAATTAATTTTTGTAGGAGTTACGTAACATCCACTAACAAAGATAATACGCTTGTGCGCGTATAGAGTGTGCGCTTGTAATATTTTAACTGGTTGCTTATTTGGTTTTATACATCAAGAATGATACATGTCTGAAAGATAAAAAAAATATTCAGCTATTTTTGTCTCCCACCACATCTCATACATTGACCCGACTCCATGGTAAGTCGCTTAAAGCACTTATGTTACGGTCGCCAGACTTCAGAGGCATAATATACCCAGACATAGAACAAACACAAATATCATATATATTATAAATGAATATTAGCTTATTTACTAACACAATGTAGCTCTACCAGCTATGGAGATAAACATCGCATAAAGTATGTAAAAAAAATATCTTTTAAAACAATTTTCCATAATAATAACATACACACACTTTTATAATTGTTTTACTTTGGGAAAATATAAATTATAAATACATAAATTAAATTAATTCACATAACATCTCATACATTAACCAAAATTCGAGATAAGTCGCCTAGAGCACTTGTGTTACGGACATCAGACAACAGGGGAATCACAAATATAATACTTAAATACATATACTGAACACCCAGACGCAGAATAAATATATAAATCAAAACATAAATATTTGTCCTAAAACTAGTTTTATTATCAACTGATAACTTTGTTTTTCTATACCTTACTCTATCTGGGAATCAAAACAGGAGCTTTCTGCATTTAACTAGGGATACCTTTGCTCCGACATTTCACCATTGTGAAAACCAGTAAATGTTACACCCATAGGATTCCAAGATTTTGCGCAGCTTTAAGTATTTGTACTGCCGAAGCAAATGCTTTACGAAGCTTGCCATGCACTTCAGTTGACTTACTTATTGAAACGGACGCATAGTTTAAAGTCAAAATTATGTTGAGTATTCTAAATCTAGGATATAGTGCAATGAAACCTCTAAAAATAACTTGTTAATGAATACTCATCTTATAAGCAGTATCTTATCAGTCGTCCATTGCTGATTGTGAGCTTTCTGTTATGTCTATTACTCATCACCATAGAGGACGTTAGTAGAACTTCCTTTCGGAGCTAAACAAAGTTAATGCGGGTGGAATAATAAAAAAGGGGAGGTAAAAATATCGGCGTCGGGGAATGGTACGGGCAGATATGATTGAGCAGTCACACGTTGCTCCGTGAATTCAGAAGAAGCTAAGAAAAAGTAGATATAAGCTCGTAATTGCCACGCGACAAACACAGAGTTAAGATAAGGGACACCACGTTAAACATTTTGTCGTACCGATAGTTGGCCCGATTTTTTGTCGGGATGCGGCGATTTGATTTCTGACCTACTTTTTAAAGTTTGCATGTATTGCACTATTGTAATCAATACATTCTACTTTTCCCCTACAAAATATCGATCACCAGTTATTGGATGTGTGCGGGCAGCCTTAAGCTACATTGCCACACGACGCGACTGGCCATGACACTTCAGCTTTATTATAACGTAACTTCCGGGCCGCATCTTAGTCCGCGTGGAGTCTCTTATATTTCATCTCCCGGGAATTGTTCCGAGATTACTACCCCGAATACCTAATTACCAAATACAAAATAGTATTCCTAATGTGTGCGCCGAAAGCCGTGAGTTCTGTCTCCACCCATGTCAAATATTTATATTATGAGTATTTAAGTTTGTTCTGTGTCTACGTGTTAAAAATATATTTAAGTATTGTATCTGTGATTCTTCTGTTGTCTGATATAACGAAAAAACGTTCTTATGTATATTTCAACGATATACTGTAGTAATTATTGAAATTGCATAATGACCTTATTTAAACCTTTATTCATTTACCCAACTAGTTCCTATTTTTTGTACTATCTTTAAGAGGTACTCGAAGTACTATCATAACAGAATAGTATATACCTATACCAGGTGTCGTAAGAAACGACTAAGGTGCCGGTATATTAGCAGGTAGCACCATCCATTAAGCGAAGCTATGCTCTGCGATTGCTACCACGCCTTCCCACCTTGTTTTCTTGGGGAGGCTTATGTCCAGCGGTAGGTGATATACGATAGTAATTTGATGATGATAAAGATCTTTGAATTCCTCAACCACATATAATGAAGATATAAAGCTTCAAATGTAAAATTTATTTACGAGTAATCCGTGATTATCACGTCTGCAATTAATTTTATTATCAAGTAAAACAATGCAATAATTGTCAAAAATAGATTTTAGAACCAATATTTACATTGCGAGTGACTTCCCAGGAAACATTGAATTTGTTTCCCAGCGTGTAAATTATGAAATAGAGAATAATAAGGCGCAATTTTCCGCCCAAAGATTCCTTTTATGTGTATCTAAAAATAGGCGTTATACTGAGCTCGAACGTTCCCGGGAAGGCTCGTATCGAGGAAATCTAATAAATTCATCTAAGCATCGATTGAAAGCGGATGTGACGATTGTGTTTGCGATCGAATAAATCGTCTGAATGAACAACCTTTGCTTTGCTGTAATCAATCTTTGATCATGTTGTATGTACTTTTATTGTACGAAATGTAAGTCAATATACCTTTCAACCTATATGCTTCATACATGCTATGGATTAATTCTTCTACGTCTGTATCTTTACTCCTATTAAACGCTTTTGACTCCTTAAATTGTTTTACGGACACTCCAAGACCAAAGCAAGAAGCATAAAAACTTTAATTCAACCTTGAAACACAATAAGCATGAATTCATTCATAAACGGCTTTAAATCGTGGTTTTCATCAAAATAATTTCCACAGCAGCCGTAAAATATCTACTGCTGGACATAAGCCTCCGCAAGAAAGGAAGAATTTTCTCAAAACTGCCGAGCTGGGCAAGCGTGGTGGCAATTGCAAGAGTGTAGCTTCGCGACGGGTATGCTTCTGTCCACCAACTATACTGCATTTGAGCTTTAATGCTTCGGTCAGATATTCCGCCATCAATCGGTCCCGGTACCACAGTCACCTCTTATGACACCTACCACAGGGGGAGGTACTATTCTACGCTTTTCTATTTTACGACTTCGGCGCTAATGACTAAGACTGTATTTAAAAAAAATACTCACTAATTTTATTTTAAACAAATTTTCAAATTTTATTTTAAACAAACTTAAAAAATTATGCAATTAGAATTATGAAGAAATATGAGAAGAGGTCAATATATGGGATGTAGTGTAAATTTATTTATTACAAACATAAATTGTTATTATTATTAATAGTTACAAACATAAGTTATTTTATTATTTAGTTCTGCAGTCCAAAAGGTATTGAGAGAAGCGAATTACTACACAACCTAGAGTGTAATTGAAGTCCGCGTAGGCGTGACGGAGCGAGGTGGCCCGCGAATTGTGGAGCAGGTGGTTTTAATGCTTACTGCCGCGGCTGAGGCTAGCTGGCTGAGGCTGGCCGGCGAAGGCGAACCTACGGCGATGAGTGTAAGTATACCGTCAGCGTCGATAATCTCGCGTGGGACCGTCGGAGTCGTGACAGAAACCATGCATGCTGCATTTTATATAATAGGAAACGTTTTGCTGGAAACGAATTCATCGTAGAATCAAATATTTATAAAAGGTTTAATAAGATTTCCAAATATTTAGAATTAAGAAATATATATATTTGAAAATCGGATTATCAGCAATATGTCAATAGTGTTTCGGTAAGATGAAAATATGAAAAACACAAATGTGGAAAACGTTTTCGGGATAATGAAAAACGGATTTTAATAGATAACCCATCTATGTATATAAATAAAATTGAAGTGACTGTTTGTAATATTAAAATAACAGCTTTATAAAATAGGCATATAGAATTATGTATGTTACTTTTAACAAAAATTATTTTTATTCATTTTTTATTTGAGAAACTTTGGAAACTGCCGAACAAATTATAACGGGACTTTCACAAATAGACAGATAGCTAATATTGTAAAGAGGAACTTAAGATACTTTTATTCTTTTATTCTCACAGGAATGGGAACTGAGCTGGTGAAACCGCGGGCGCAGCTAGTGGCATCTATCTATAAATGTAATTATACTCATATTTAAATTTATTGTAATGCTTAATTTTTTTTATCATCCGCGCTTCCTGTCAACTGTTTTAAGTACTCATTAGCCGTTTCGAGTAGATAGCTTCAAACACGATAAAACTCTGCAAACAGTCCCCTATCCACTTAATTAAGATGTGCGCCTGCTACCCTTCAGAGTAATAGCCTGTCACCTTTTTTTATTATAACAGAGAATGACGAGGGTATTTATATATTGCTGTAACTGCTATTTTGTAAGGAGTGTTCCATTTGTTTATAAAACTTACTTGTCTCACAAAGCTTTTGGAAATAAATAATCCAAAAAATAAACCAATCTATATATCGGTACAGCAATATGACTCATATATAGGGTGAACAAGACGTGACTTATTATATACAGAAAACAACTTTAAAAAATATTGAGTAGAGGTAGACCTATATTATAGGTCGCCTAAATTGCTATTTAGCTCACCACCAAAGTAGTAGTGTTCGCGTTGATGTGTACCAGTTTGAAGGGTGAGAGAAGCAGTAAAATTACTTGGTAATGTGGCATAATGATCTTGTTAAATATAGTCATAACGTTGGGAACGCGCTTGTGAGAGAGTTACAAGGACCGTGTGCTTGTTTGTCGACTTAGTCATTAGGTATATGACTATAAAAAATAAAAATACATCCATAGGAACATTCTCTATACGAAAATGCGGCTGTCTGTTTGTTATTTACAGGCCAGAGCAATAAAGAAGGAGTAAAAGTACGTATGAAGTAATCATAAATTTACCGACACGTAAAAATGTTCATGTCGATAGCAGGAAGTCTAAGCAGTACTCCTACAGTATTCCTTAATATTGACCGCCGCAAGCCACCGGGCCGAGCCGTGTCATGCAACGGAAGTGTAGGCGTCAGTAACGCAAATTTGGGGATGCAGACTGTTTGTCGACGGTACAATATCTCATCTTTAGATGGTGATGCAGGACGAACGACATTATTAGGTACTAACATCCCCTTCACCAATAATTTACATAACCTAAACTTCAAATACCACTTTGAGAGACATGAAAATCGAACGCATTGTTTAAAGTCGCAGGATCTAATTCTTGTATGCTCCATTGTTGCCGCCGCTGCTCCAATGGACTTAGAAATTAAAGAAACTAAATTTCAATGTTATTTGTATGGGTCCACCTGCCACTATATGCCTACTTATAATTTTTTGGTAAAGCATTTGTCTAGCAGTTTATATCCTAAAGCTGTATAAATAGTGATAAAATATCACCTAGGAAGTATAAATAACCTAAATGGAGCATAGATTTTTACGGAATAGTTCTACACAGCGGCGTTTACAATGTAAGTTTGTACATTCATACGTCATTATTGTGACATTACATGTCTATTTCAACTATATAAAGATCAATATTAAATTGACTCAGACTTTTCTGAAATAGATTTTTAACGAGCCCTGATTTTTAGCCATTCCCATTTTGTTCAAGGACTTATTCGAGAAAGAAAATCGTAAGAAGAACTAGACACACTTTAAACTAAATTTTAATTTATTTGAAAGTTAAACATATGTTTTAATTTACGAATATAATGTATTGCCTGCCATTGCGTTGGCGAGCTGTTCAACAAATATTATTTAGTTGTTCACATTCGCATGTGAATAACTAAATAATTCTATACAACAAACATTCATAACATACTGTTCTTTGTTAAGCTTTTAATAAACTCAGTTCAAAAGATAAATGTTCTTTAAAATAAATGTTAATAGTAGTATAATTATGTTGGAGATTCCCTGATGTACCGTTTTGATGGCCAACAGATCAAGGGGACAGTTCATGGTAAATCATGTTGTAGTCAAACGGCGACTTGTGAAAGTTTTATGATATTATATTGAACCTTCGGTCCGCACTCTTAACCTCTACAAATCATGGAGATATGAATTGTGGCAATAATTTTGTCATCAAAAGCAATGATATATAATTTGGAGGCTATTCCATGCGACTCAAATCAATGCAAGGACTAATTTATACGTCCAAATTTATACAGATTAAATAGAATCTGCAGAGATAAATAAAGACTTCTTAAAAAATGCTGGTTGCATTATTATATAAAACAATATTTAGTTGTAACTAGTACACAGTAGTCTGGGTTTCCATAAACCGAGTAAGCTTTTTGTAATGTAAAAATTCAAAGACCGCTAAAATGTTGCAAAGAGCTACCAGATGGTAGTTCCGTTGAAGCCGTAAAGCGGTCCCCTAAAGGCAGCCCTCGGTCGGTGAGCAGGCCTCGTATAACTATCGATCCCACGTAAAATACGTACGATTAAAGTGACCGGCCGTGAGTGTGCTGCGCTACTGTAGGGACACCAATCGATTCAGAAGCGAGGAAAATCTAATTGGTCTTTTATTGGTTGTATAAAGTGAACAACGAACAAAACTTAGTATTTAGACTAAATTAAGATCCATTATTAAAATACTTTCTATTTTAAGTTCAAAAATGCAAAAAAATAGATATATCAATAATATAAAAGAAGAAGTAGACTGACTAACTGTCTGATACATCAACGCAGGGCCTAAACTACACGGGTTAAAAACTTGAAAGATTGTACAGAAATTTTTATTATAACTAAAGAAAGTACCACGGAAGGGATTTTTGAAATACATCTCTGAGGGTAAAACGGGTGTGAACGTTAGTATAAAATTTGCTGTTTAGGAAGTTAATCGAATGAAATTCAGCTTGGAGGTTTTCGTTAAAGGCATTTTACACTTGTTTTATACAAGTGTAAAATGTTTTTTTTGAAAATCATTCAATAAGGAGTTAAAAGGAAACCGCGGGTCGCTGCTGGTACACAAGATAGATAAAAACATGTCTATTTCCTTGAGAACGTTTGTTTTCGGTATAATTAAGTTAAGATACAGTTACAAAAAAAGGAAAGCTTTTTCTGCGTTTACCAGCTCCAAGTTTCTTTTTTGTCGGTCGAACGATATTGTACGATATTTTTTAAAAGCATTGTTTTCAAAATGTTTATAAAATAACATCTGCACACCGATTACTAATAGTTTTATACTCTAGATCACGGACTATATATTCTAGGATATAGTCACACATCATTACAACTAACTTAAAGTCTAATGATAAACATGTCTTGGAATGTTATTACAAACTTGTACATATATTATCTACAGGATCAAAAATATAAATTCAAAATTAGAGCTTTCATATAAAGACTTGCATTGCATTGAGGTGCACCTCAACGTCAAGATAATTTATCAAGCTAAAAGTATGATCATGTACTCAACTGTCATATATGAAAATGATAAACCATGCGGCATATATTTGCAATTATGTATGTAATATCTGCCGTTATTCAGTCACAAACACATACCTATGTTTATCATTAAAAAATAATGCAACTATTAACTGATATCCTATTGGATCAAACTGTACTCAGTATGCCAAAAATTATTAAAATCGATTCTTTAGTTTAAATGCACTTCATAATTATTCTATTCAGAACAATTAAAGCGATAGATGATTAAAAACTCCTTTAACATTCCCTTAGAGGGTTTCCTATCTGTGGGACTGCACTACCTGTGAAGGCACATTTTCTATAAGTTTGAAACCAGGTACTTGTTAAAGGTGGCCCATTCACGTTATTATGTCCGCGGCGGCGTGTCCGCAGTTGGCCGCCCTACCTTTCGGCGGTAGTACTGGCACACAATAGCGCACGTGGTGGCGCATGCTGGCCGCAGGCACGACACGCTTGCAGTCGCCCGCTCGTCTGCCCACCCCTTAACACTACAGCAACAGGCCTTGCCATTATACAAGTTAATATAGAAAAAAAACACGGTTTATAAGTTGCCAGCAGAATGTGATCAAGCCAAAGGAGCATGTGCCGTCACGTGGTCTTTATCTCCATGGAATCGAACTCAGGTAAGTCTTAAGCCGTTCACACGCTGCTGTACGATTTATTATTACCATTTAGTCATATAAAAAATAGAATAAATTTGTCTTTATTACTTGAGTGAGCAATAAATACTAATATCTCATAATCAGCAAAAATATTTTTTGTATTAAGTTTTTTATAACACAATTAGTATCCGACATATATAAAACAAATGTACATAAAAACTTTATTATGTATTATTAAGAGGAAATACCTCAATAAAATGTTATTGTTAATTACAATATAAGTATATTCCAAATTTATTTCAGTTTTAAAATAGGACTAAACACAGTTCGTGTTCAGTAATGCAACCGAAACAATAACATTATTCAAAATTAGAATACAAGCATATTCAAAGTATTTACTTATTTTACATTTCATATTGCATTATTTTTAATAATAATAATAAACTATTATTACTGAATATTAAATCAAATTTATCTTTTGAATATAAATTTAATTATAATATAGAACTATATGTATATACGAGAGTATAATATAGATATATTATAACAATTGATTGAATTTTGAAACAATGGAATGAAATAATATCTAGTACAAACTTTTATTAGCTGCTATAATGATAAAAATATGTGTACAATTAGTCATTACAGTGGAACTATGTACTGTCTTTACATAATAAAGCAGTCACCCGCCGCATCGGTCTGTCTGAACAAAATAAATAAAGTTTTTCTTAAAAGACTTTCTTAGTTCAATTATCTAAAAATACTAAACGGTTTTCATATGTATTTAAATTAAATTTATATAAAACATTTAATTTTTTAAATGTTCTAAATAAATGTAACAAAACATGTTATAAATTTAACTCTTACATTTAGTTAATGTTGCTATTATAAATTACTTCTTCCAGTTCTCAAAATGTGAGTTCAATATATTATTTTTTTTAATTATATTATTTTTTTAATTATATTATTTTTTTTATTATATTAGTTGGCTCAAAATAATATACTTTTCTCTAGTAATTACATCAAATCAAATTTGGTGCCATACCGACATTAGAGCTACCTACCGGGTCAAATTATGTTTCCAAACCATACAGAAACCAATTAAAATATTCACGTAAAATGTTATCCAAATCATAGGTTTTTAAGGAATTCAGTGACAAAAACACAGAAGATTTATGTATATTAAGATAGGAATGTACAGTAAATTACTTTTTTAAGTTAAATACCACACAAATTTTATCACATGCCTTTGGAAGTCCTCCGCCGGGCATGGGGAATGGGCATCCGGTAAGGACTCCCCAAGAAAAGACGATTGGAAAAAAAAACCTTGAAATAAAATACATTAAGATATCAAATAGAACATTTACATTTTGTGAAATAGGTTCGTAACCATTTTACAATATAGTAGACAACTCGAGTTCTAAAGGAATTTGAATAAGAAGAGGGAACTGTAGTTTATGGAAATGTAATGGATATTTGATGAACAAAATATTTATTTTGACCTGCATTTATTTTTATTGATCATATATTACAAGCTGGCCTTATTCAACCAGTCTTATCAGAACTCACCTGTGACCAGCACTGGACGCAATGATAATGACGATGAGGACGAATGTTTCGTTTTAATTAATTCCAGTTTACACCCAGACCGTAGGTCATCAATAAAGTATTCATTTAGTCTTTTTGTAACATTTATAACGCGACATGTGGGAGGTTACTATTATTGTACAATATATTCAACATTCGTAAGTAATTGTAAATATCATATGGCATATTCAAGCAATAGTAAAGAATATCTCTTTACAAAATATATTATTATTTATTTATTTATTAAAAGAGATGTACCTATTTTAAACGCTTTTCCTTGATAAACTTACATTTATAAAATATATAAATTTTTCTTGTGATCTTGTGACTTTGACAAATGTTCATAATAATAAATTCGTTTAATGTATTAAATAAAAAACATATACAACAATAGATGTTTGTATCATTCTAGCATCAAAAAATATTTTATCAATGCGAAAGTATGCATTAAATCGTTATTATATGGATTCATTACGAATACATGGCTCATGAATCAATATTATTAAAATTTTATTGATGTACTGCTTGTATAATAGAGAAGACAGGTCTATAGTTCGGCCCATTTATTACCATTTATTTAATTTGATGAAAAATGAATTTATACCATATATAATATTTTATATGAAAACTACTTTTTAAAATATATTATAACGGTCAATATAAGTATATACATACTTATATTGACCGTTATAATTATTGCCTACTTTTTGAAAATTTAAATAAATATAGTTATCATATTTCTTCATAGGACAGCTGTCTAAATTATAGCACAAAGTCATGAAAGAAGCCAAATGAAAATTGTTTTGTTAAACTTCAATGAGTATGGATTATTTATGAAGCGTAATTAAGAAACAGCACACCGTATTTACGTGTACGTGAATACGCCTTAGTCGTTGAACTACATTTGGTCCCGGGAAAAACGTGTCTAAGCTAAGCAACACACACAGAGAGAGAGACTAACACACTCAGATACACACGGATCAGGGTTGCCCTATCATGAGCTCCATTGCACACGTTGTAGTAGAGGAAAATGTTCTTTTACTTTTTTAATTTAATACTTTCTTTACTGTTTTAAATTTTCAATATGTGGGAAATAAATCATACTTTTATGTATAAAGAGAAGGCCACGCAGGCGAAGTTTTTCGTTGAAATAGTATTGGCATACGATTTTGTTCACACGTGCATAAGAATTTGCACCAAAATGCGGTCAGGGGCGGATCTACTATATTATAGGGTGAGCTTATCTCTATATCTTCATTGTCACGATGTCTCGAGTCAAAGGCAGCTTTTGGCAAATCGCCAGATTACCGTTCTGATTACCGTTCCTCTCTTTATCGAAAAAACAGTTTCTTTGACGCACTTTAGAGTAACATTATACTCGTATATTCTATACCTTAATATGAAGTTCAATTAATTTAAAAGTTCAAATAAAATAGTTATAATATAGTTAACCGCTAGGTTAACAACATATACGTGCAAATATAATGGCAAAATAAATTATTGTATTTAATAGATCACTCCATTTTGAAAATTACTATTTTATATTCATTATTATTCTGCACTGTCAAATGTTTAACTGTTTTAAAACATGAGCCAACTGACAACGTTGATATTATGGATATTTGTTGAACAGAGATTTTTTCTATAATTATAAATTCACATGACATCTCGTACCTTGATCGGCACTTGTGGTACGGATATCAGACATCACTAACTACAAATATGAATTTTAAATTTATATATATATATATATATAAAAATTTTAAATACATATGTAGTCCTGCAGAGTATAATAGTACCGCCCTGTGCCAAGTGTCATAAAAGGCGACTAAGGTACCAGAAAGGTGTGTAGTGTAGCTCAAATGGGCATGCAGCATCCCCGTCGTGAAATCTGCGCTCTGCCGTTGCCGACTCGCTTGCCCAGCGGGGTACTTCTCAGCAAAATTCTCCCTTTTTTGGAGAGACCTATGTCTAGCAGTGAATTTCCAATTCCTATAATGATGATATATACATACACAAATGTTTTCATAAACGTCAAATGTGTAAACGTCAATGCGTAACAAACAAAATTGTTACCGCTGCTTGAATTAAATAAAAGTAGCCAACAAAAATCTGTCCACGTGATAGTAAGCATTGCCCGTAAATAGACTAACGCTAATGACATTACGAAGATTTCCCTAGTGAATGATATTTAATAGTCATTCAAAAATAAATATATTTTTATATTTCCTGCTCAGTATCAACTGTCGCAGCCAAACTCCACTGTTATACCTATTATTTTCTTAGACTAAGTCACTAGTACTATAAAGGCGATAATTAATTAAAAAGAAAATGATGTTTACGCAGTAATACATTATAAGTCATGCTACTAGAACCCCAATTTAAATTTGTCTACCATTTCTGTCCTTGACATATCGAACAATAAAGGTCTAATCATAAAACTAACACTTGTGACCAATCATTATAAATTAGGGGTCATTTATTTGAATTTATTGTCATACGTGCTGAGAGCAGATGCTGTTACAAGGAGTACGTCTGATAAGAATGATCAAACTTTAAATTAGAATTATTTATTTCGGGTTAATTTCGAACTTGTTTCTTGCCGTTAAAGAGCGATTCTACAGCTATTATTTCCTTTTCATATAAAATGTCAAATAGTTTTTTTAACAAATTAAAACTTGAGAACATTAAACAGGCATGCATATTTTCTTTAATTCAAGAAAACGTAGGTCGCCCAATGAAAGCGTGGTGGTAATTGCAAAGTACAACATCTAGACATAAGATTAAAATTTTAGACATATTATTGCAAAAAAATGTTATTGCAAAGTTCAACTCCGTGATGGAGAAGTTGCTGCCCATTCCTTGCTGTGTCACTGCAAGTACGAATATTGTAATGAACTAGCTGATATTAACTATCTTTGTCGAGATCTCTAACCAGCAAAAACCTTTTCGAAACCGTTTTCTTGAAAACTAGGCACTAAGCACATCCCCATACATAGTCTATGTCAGTGTTAGGGTTCATGCTATTTATTTGCCAAAATTCATTAAAATTGCTTATCGGCTTAAGCCATGAAAATTTAACAACCAAATACACAAAATTTCTCAGTTATAACATTTGTTATTAGAGACCAATTAAAAAAAACACATGGTACAAATGGTACAAACCTTTTATACCAGGTATCGTAAGAGGCGTAGCACAGGGCGGGGATGGGTAGCGGAATTCCCATAGCGAAGCTACGCGTTGCGATTGCTGCCATGCTTTCATAGTGCAACATTAATGGGTAAAATTGCCTTTTTCTTGAAAAGGCTTATGTCCAATAATGGTGGTAAATATATTTATGATAATAATGACGACGAATGAGAAAAAAAAATTGAATCTATTCCCAACTGCAATATTACACCCTTTATAGTTCCTCTTTTTGTTTATTATGTGCTATACCAATAACTTCTGAATATCGGATAGCAGACGTACTTAGTACGTAAGACGTCGATATGACCAGACCTGAACGCACCATGCAAATAACAGCAGACGTAAGTTTATCAACATTTATGTAGTTGTAAATACAACTGCATATTGAGAAGCATATCTTAAAATTTTAAATACTTGTAACTGCTCTGCGTCATTATAGTTTATAAACACCAATATGCCTATTTATATTATACATTTATAATAATTATATTATTAATTTATAATAATTATATTTTTAATCTTTGTAATAACATAAACTGTTGACAATGCAATGCAATTATATTCCCTTCATGCATTTTTTTAAAGCCTTTTAATCTTAGAGAAAATCAAAACAAGTCAATTTTCAAGAGCCAAAAAAATAAATCATATAGAAGATACTTAGTTTTAAATAAAGAGGTCATCTGTCATAGGGCCGATTGATCCGTCGTGATTGTTCAGGGAGAAACCGCGGAACTGACACTTAAGAAGAATTAATTTTAATCGAGACCGCGTTCGTCGCTCGTATCGACGTTCCGCCCGCCAGTGGGCAGCGGCGGCGCGCATGTGCGGACGTACTCGCGGCTCGGGTGCACGAAACAACAACATCGCGAAATACGAATCTAACGCATTCTTTTCATTTAAAAACATCGCAATGATATGAGCTGGTGGTCACTCGGTCGGAATTTTTCGTGTTTACCACACGCGACTACATAGGCACCATCACTCTACTGCCCCGCCGCTCTGCCAGGATGAAGCTCCCCAAATTTGATTTATGTGAGTTAATAATTACGATTTGCTGATTGTTATTATTTCCTTCGGTATATATGTTCACATGTGATTAAATAATATCATGGAATATTTTATTTATTTATTTTACTGTATATCACTGATATAATAAATTATATGTACTATTTTCATATAAATTCATTTATAGGTCGTTTCCTGTTATTTAAGCTCTTATTCTTGTTATCTTTTTGGTACGCTGATATTTATTTTATCGTTAAGTCATATCGATTAATATGTGGGTGGTTATAATCGATGGAAAAGCACACACGGTACACAACTGTCGCAAATCTCAAATTGTTTACTGTTGATGTTTATACAGACGACACACGTTTGCATGTGGTCAGATTCTACGAACTTAATTTTGTTTGCATGGAAATACTAGAAATCTTTGTGCGTCAAAACTTAGTGACGTAATATTTTATGTTTATAATTGAAATCTGATCTAGTAACTGATATCAACCAAACGCCATTACGAAAAAAAGGATAAATAAAAGTGTTATACAATTTAAAAAAGCAATGGTTTAGTATTTTCTCAGATGAGTAACTACGTAAACAGATATCATAAGTCGTAAACTTAATAAAATTATACTCGTTATGAACTAGCAGCGATCTGCAGTTCCAACCGCGTGCCGTTCCAGTTCCCTTTCTTGTAAAAATATTACTTTTTAAAATATATTTATTTGCTGTAATGTAACTATCTATAAATGATTGTCGATGAAACTATTTTAAATTAGTCAAACACTTTTTGAGTTTGTGTATTACAAACATACAAAGATATAATAAGTAAACGGTTACATATTTAATTTTTAGGTTGGGTTTTCCTTTCTTAATGTAATGTAGCAATGCAATTTAATGCAATTTTAAAAGTAATTAATGCAATTAGAAATTGAGAATATGCTTTTGTACCATTATTTGTCACAATTTTACAATTTATGCTTTCTAACATAACAAAGTTAATTATTTTCTAAATAAACAAATACTCTCTTTTTAATTAAATACAATAATCTTCAAAACACATTAATTTACTATGTAAAATGATTTACAAAATTACCTGGTCCTAATTAAACATGCAATAACTACCTACATAATCTTTTAAAGCAAATTGAATTTCTGTTATCTCACAGTAACAGCTATTTTACAATTTTATAGAAGTCGTCACTTACAAAAAAATGTTTTGTCTGTCTGTTTCCTTGCTTGGATTTGATCATTATAGCAAGTAGTTATGTCACTTTTATTTTAGAAAAAATAACCCAATTTTCAAGCAAGTTTACCATAAAAAGTTATACAACCAGTACCTAGTTATAAACATATCTTAATGTAACATCACTTGTGTTTAACAATGGTGCTAATAAATGTACTAATAAGTAAAATACTTATGTAAACATCCACTAAGAACGGATTTCTTGAAATTTTTACATTGAGTTTGAAGAATATTATTCAACATATTATAAACATTTTGAAGCTCGTAATTTTTAGTAAACATGAATTTAGTAAATATTCGATTAAATTTTATATTCAACGGAAGCATAAAAATAACAAAGCTTTTTATGTTTTGATGTGAGCAAACCTGACTAAACTTGTTCTCATGATAATATGTCTCATTACCCAGTAATTTCACCGACTCTCTTCCTTTAAAATCAAACAATGTGAAAGATATATTGTATTTGACAGGTATTGAACAAGATCAACCTCAAGTTATAAAAATTTTGTTCTATATGCAGAAAAATGGTTCGAATTTAAGTTATATAAATTCACGTCTTTATTTATGCTGATATTGATGCAACAAAATATCTTGAAAACAATCCCTTGTTGTAGTAAACAGATAACGTATGTGTGAAACGATATTTGAGAATTCCTATGTATACAACACAAAATTTAATTAAAGTGTCTGTTGATAAAGTATAATTGGTCAACGTGGTCAAATGTGAAAAGAGTTTATCAAATACTATAGCTAGTTCCTGAGATTAGCACGTTCCAGAAAACTCCTTGGCAATATTACTAGTACATATTTTATTTTGGATTAGCTGTGCCCACGACTTTGTCCGTGGAATGTTCACTTTGCTCTAAGTGTACTATAAAAGTAGTGTAATATAGACATAATAAATACATTAGAAATATTTAATATACCTCCAGAAAAACCCTATTTAGAAACGGATATTTATACTTTAAATACAAACTTAATCTTTATTGCATGAATGACGAAGCTACATAAAATGGGCCAAAAGTAAAAATATACGTCATGTTTTACTCATTATGGCGTATTGGCGATAATAACAATAGCTTTAAGTACTTGTGTTACAGACGTCAGTCAACAGAGGAATCATAATTATAATACTTAAATTCGTGTATAACACCCGGACGCAAAACAAACACAATATTCATCATCCTCATTATAGCCATTTGTACATAGGCCTCCCCAAAAAAGGGGGAATTTTGCCCATAATTACCGCACTGGGCAAGCGTGTTGGCAATTGCAGAGCGCAGCTTCCACGGTGGGGATGCTGCTGCCCATCCCCATCTAATGCATTTGCATATACCGCCATCTGTCGGTTCTGGTACCTTAGTCACTTCTTACGATACTTGGTAAAGAGGGAGATGCTGTTCTACTATACCTTATAGCTAAAATACAATGTTATCATATAAATATTTGTCCTGGGTAGGGGTTGAACCCACGGCCTATATTACCGGCTTGACATCAACCCAAATATATTATGTCAAATTATCAAGTATTTTATGTCATCTCTCTGCTGAAACCTTACCACAGCAATCCGAGCAATGCTGTTTACGGGTAGAACAATTTACCCGATGACGCGATGGGTTCAATTCGCAACCAGGAAAAGCGTGATCCTGGGGTTTTAGTCAGATCGTCTGTCCATCTTGCGTCCCCCGCAACCCCTACACTGCGCTTGCTGGTACGTGGTCTCCATTCCAGAACTAAATAATAATTTAAATAATTAGTTCTAAATAATTCTAGACTCCATGGGCCATTGGTTCTGCGTACCAAATACCCTGCCTAGTGCCACTTTCACTTACTAACATTTGTATTACAACTTAATAATACTTAATTACAATCCAGATATATCACTTGTGTTTATAAACTGGAATCTAAAATCATAATATTATGTAAATTCATTTTACTTTCGGCAAAGTAAAATAGTAACTTCCTATATAATAGGCTTAGATGCTAGAACCGACAGACGGCGGTATTATCCGATGCTATTTCAGACGAATATACCGCCATCTATCTGTTAAACTTAAATACCACAAGCTAGCCCAATCCCTATCATACTTATCATTTTATTTTATTTGCTTTATAGCAAATAAAATTAATTAATTCAATAAGATGTTAACATAATTAGACAGCATTACATCATGTATCGCTTAAATTTAAGCAACAATAGTTTTCAGCACTATAAACCAACACGAAGCATACTCAAACTTACAGTCAAATTCAGTTTTCATAGACTCATATATTTTAATATGTAAAGCTATAAATAAATTATACGTTTTTATTAATAAATGCTTAAATAAACTCAATAGAGCAAAAAATTTCTAGCGCACGGGGGTTATAAGAGTCATTAATACCTATATAATTTAAGTTGCCTATTTTAAATGTTTAAGTAACAAATATTACATTTTAAAACATAAAGATAATTTAGTTTTTAGTAAATGCTATGATTCTAAAATATAAAAGCCTTATGGTCACTTTGTGTAACTCCGTTCTAGTGTACATGTGCGTAGTTAGGCCACAAAATCTGATTATATAGCACTTGACCATGATAATATTACATTTTTGGTAAGGCTGTGATTCAGCACCTGTACTCATATTACTGTGACACGTGCTATTATCCAAGAATCTTTGGTTGATGATTCATTATAAAATTATTCAATAATAGTAGAAAATGCTATAGCTTGTCTCAAATTGGCGAATGGAAGCTAAAAGGGTCTAGAATCTCGAGGCCCGACCAAGAGGAGACAACCTACAAACAGCTTTTAAAACATAAGCTCAGAAATCGAAATCTTCCGTATTGCTAATTATAAAAATAGGTTTTTACATTTTATACAATCTTTTTAATCGAATAAGCCCACGCGAATTTTATGAAACGCAATTATAAACCATTTTCTATAAAAATGGTTAGTATTTAATTTTATATTTATTATTATTTTTTAATTTAAATATAAATTTAAATATATTCATTTAAATATAAAAGGATTCAAATTTCCGGCATAGCGAACCTCATGAGCACTTGTACTTATTAAAAACACTTACGTTCGATGAATGATGATTTGAATTAAATGGTACTGTCGTGTTGGTTGGCTACACATTTCAGCGCAAATTTAGGCGCCGCAGGAATCAATATGTTAGCATAGATACTTTTGCCGGTTTTCTAGTGTACGTTTTCATCTGTAAATGACACTTCGCATTTTAATTTTTTGCATAATATGATGGTGACAAAAAGCATGCTTATCTGAAGGCTAGTGGTGACCATAGCCTATGAGGTACGACACTAGGACTATAGATGTCCATATTTCTAAATATATAAGTAACCGTTTCGAAAACCATAGTAGATAACTAACGGAATTTGTATGAAAATAATTGCCCCTATCTTGCGCCCCAAGGAACACAAATGTGATCGCCACCCAATACAAATATTCATGTATTGGTCGTTTTGTCTTTGGTCTGTGTTTCAAATATATGTATTTAAGTATTATATTTAATGTGCCGTGAGGTACCGGCGGAATAGACCCACCAAGTGTCACCTCCTACGGCAACAGGGGATGGTACTTAAATGCACAGGGCAGGAATGGGCAGCAGCATCCCCGTCGCAATAACTGCGCTCTGCGATTGCCAACACGCTTGCCCAGCGCGGCAATTATGAACAAATAACCTCCTTTCTTGAAGTGGCCTATATTCAGCAGTGGACTTCCAATGGCTAGTATGATGATGATGGTGATAATATTTTCAATACCTCAGTTGTCTGATGTCCGTATAAGATTTAAAAACGTAAAGATGATAATTATAAATTCTCTATTTAGTATTATTACATTTATGAATTAAAGAGGAAAGTCATCGATTTGCAATGAAAAAATATAATATTTTCTAAGAATAACACAAACTTATTCGTGTGTACACTTGAATAATAAAAAAAATTAACCAGCAGCTTATAAAAAAGTAATGTATGTTAAAGAAAGTTAAATCATGCATCAACAAAAATCTGCATTTTCAGTTGTATTCAACGTATAAATTCATGTTTATTATGTACACTGGCATATACTCAGTAAACGACATATGACCGCGACAATACTTTGTGGCCTTGTGTTTTATCTGATTGTTATAATTTTCCGTCCTTTTATTTCGTATTTCAGTGAATAAACTATACAGCTGGTGGGAACGAGCACGCCACTCAACAACCTTATTTATAGATAATCTGAAACTGGTTAACTGTTTCGATGCACAGTAAATGAAAGTTCACAATAATGGTGATGAACTTTTTAAACACCGGAAAACCGGATCAAAGTTACCGGTTTTCTAGTTAAGCCGGTAACGCTGTCACCAAATAAATAAACAGAAAGACACACTCATAATATTAATATGTATAAGTGAAGCTAGAAGATAAAAAAATTGATATGCAGTAGAAATGCAGAAAGTAAATTGTAAATTAGTATGAACTACAAATACATTCAACAATAAAATAATTAGGGTATATTTTGGTTAATGCGCGATTAAAATAATTAAAATTAAGAACGTTAATGAGCTGGCCTTGTTATCACAACTAAAATATATTGTTATCTTATTATTGTTCATAATTTCAATTAAATTTTAATAAAACAAATACATGTATTTAATTTTTATACCCAAGGAGTCAAGATTTTTTTAACACTATTATTTCGGGTACGCCTTAACACTGCCATCGGCATTATGTTCGTTTAACTATTATTCTATATATCTGATTGAATTACTTTTATTGTAATAAAAATACTTTTTAACGGCCTTAAGACATGGTTTATTTAACTTGTTAATTTTTTGTTCATGAGTAAAAGAAGTAAATTATAAATAGCGTAGAGTATATAAATCCATTTACAACATTTTTATCCCAACACAAATTATCAAACGGATAATATTATAATTGATCACAATAGAGTAATTGATTACAAAGGTTTAGGCAAGGTAGGAAGTAGGATCTTTCGCGTTTAGGGAACTCCGCCATCAACCACAGGCCTTTTCGAAAAACATTTAAAATCAGTGCGATACAGGCTAATGAAATGTCAGGGCAAATGCGTATTATATGCTTATCGGTTAAAAAAACCTTGTTATTCGTTTAACTAGGGTTTTTTTTATTGTTACGTCGCCTTGGTTCATATTTTTTAATATGCACACTATATTGAAAGAAAGATAGAAAACATTTATCGAGCACAAAATAATGATGGTCAATTAAGTGCCTGCCTCAGCATAAGCTACAGCGGTAGCTACCACTGCAGCGCTGGTCTTCCAACAGGACCCAATAGTGACGCCTTTAGGATGAGCAATTAAAAGAGAGAACATATTTAACAGAAAAGATATTTTTTTAAATGTACCGCTTGTAATAGTGCTAGAATTCTTCAATATGCTCAGTATTAGAAAAGTATAATAATATAAACACGAAATGTACACACACATAATGTAAACACGAAAGAAATAATCCCTACTAATATTATAAATGCGAAAGAAACTCTGTCTGTCTGTCTGTTACATTTTCCCGCTTAAACTTCTCAACCTATTTTGATAAAATTTGGCACATTGTTTAGATATCAATAAACATGACATTCAAAGTTTATATAAGTTAAGGTAGAGGTATGGTACCCAAAAAAAATATTCCACGCGAACGAAGTCGCGGGCACAGCTAGTTCTATATAAAAATACTAATTCCCGCGACTCCCAACGCGCGTACGCGTGGAAGTTTTGTGGGTAAGTGTGTAAACGAAATGTCGAAACGTCCTTACACTGCATTTCTTAGAGACAAAAGTCCTAGACAAAAATTGGCCAAAACGTTAATGTTACGTCTTTAACAACATTTCTTACAAATACTCATGCAGACTATAACTGTTGTGTTATTCCATAGGAACCGTACTTTTTTCTGTGATAAATTATCAGCCGATGTCATTTTCTAAGCCCTAAATCACCGCTACGGTAAAATAATGTCTATAAACTGTAAAGAAACAAACTATTTGCATTGTAAATGTGTTACAATGCAAATCGTATATTTTTTCTGTAAAAAAAAGTGGTTTATACGTTATTCAATCTTTTGATCTATCGCAATGCCAAAATAATCTAAAAGCAGTTCTTTAGTATGTGTTTAATATGACATCCATCCATCCGTGTATTAATATGATATTATCATTGTCCTGGCGTAAAGAAAGTATACATTTTAAAACCAACACGTTAATGAAAAAACGTTCTCGAAATACTATGATACGATAATCTTCTGTATTTATTACGTCCCGCTTATATTAAATAAAAACTAATAAATCGCTTATTACTCGGCGTTGTTCTGTAACGAATTCTTCAAATACTTGTCAGATTCGCCTGACAGTCGCGAATGAGTAATTAAAGTGGCTAATCGACGCAGGTGGCCATTGCGAAAACAGCACAAGTGTCCAGCCTCAATTAGGCTCTGATGAGACAATGACCACCACTTGAACCCACCGGATAGATTTCCATTGCACTACCCCGTTAATTATTTGTTTTCAGGACATAGAACACATGGAATTCCATACAATACACTGTAAACTAATTTCTCATTCAAACAGCAAATAGATGTATAGATACGGGATATACATAAAATGCAACTTAACTCTTGTGTTACGTGACCGAATACTACATATTTTGCAAAGTTCTTTTATTACTTAGCATGAGATAGACCTCATACAAAGGTCGTCTGCATTGCTCACCCTTACCTATTTCTACAGACAAATCGCAGTATTCCAGCCCTAACATTCCTAGGTAACGGGACATAATATGTATCTTCAAGTCACGAGGTTGGCTAGTGATATTCTTAATGATACTACGAACGATTACAGGCTGCAGTGATGCTTACTAGCACGCGTATTGTAGGCTTGTTTGTCGACCTGAGTAATAAAAAATAAACTTTTTTGCTTTATTATCATCATATCATATTCGATAGTAAAATTTTTTCTATGCACCAAGAGTCGTGGGTGCGATCCGACCCTGGACGAATATTTATATAATGAATTTCAGTTTTCTCTGTGATTATGTGTATTTGAACTATAGTTAATTCTTATATTTGTGATTTTCTCTGTTGCCTGATATCGTGCTTGCATGCTTTTATCGACTTATCTCGGATTAAGGACAATTGTATGGCATTTTGTGTATATGTACAAATATATTCATTTATTTATATCTGCAGTCTATGTCCTCTATCTACGTCCTGTGCTGGCTATAGGCCTCCACTGAATCATTCAGACTTCAATCTTAGCGTCACCGGCAGAAAGAGGCTAGCCCGATCTTTTAACAAGCGGTACCCTTCTCGTTCGACCTAGGAGGCGTCTACGTGCAGCATAGGGCCTTCAATGGCCTTGGAATCTAACCAAGGCTGAGCCTGTGATTACTTAAGGGCGTGTTTAAGGCTCGGACTTCGGCTTGCGTAGCCGTTTGAGGGACCGAAAGGTAGCTAAAATGTTAAACTACTAATCTCGCTGAAACTTAATTATTTGCCCCACTAAAATTAATCGGCACGCATATACACAGGAAAAATGAATTTGGAAGCTGCAAGGGAAGTAGGATAGAAGTGAAGTAAGTAAAAAGAAATAATCTCTGCTTATTCTAATAGGAAATAAGAGAGACTTCATGTTATGATGAGATGTTATGTAATTCGCTTGTAAGAAAACTTCGTATTTATTAATTCTGAGCCTAAAAAATTCATTAGGGTAATTAAAAGATAACATATATTCATGGGCCCACAGAATTAAATGCAATGCCCACGCAATTACTATGCAACACATTTTTGATATTGTTTTAAGTAATACTTTTATAATAATATTATTTTTCTTTAGATACACAATGCCTCTTAATTATAATTAGGCTTAACAAATTAGGTACTGTTTCTAATTAATATTGGTGTGGAAATAATTGTTTCAGTCATAAATAACAGTTTAGAACAAAAACCTAAATGAATTTTGAAGTATGCAACTATATATATACCTGTCTATATATTTGATTATATTACTACAAACAATTCGTCAAGTTGTAACGGTTATGTTTCTTATTATATGAACCGTGGGACGTCCGCTACTTTAAATGGGCTTTTTTAAGAAAAAGGGCGAATTATAAAAACAAATGCAACTCTGCATATAACAGCCTTTGGATAGATCTGCCGGCTCCGGTACCTTAGTCGCCTCTTACGACACCTGCTAAAGTGGGAGGTACTATTCTGTTTGTACCCCACGGCATACATGTTAATAAAATGTAACAATTCGGAATCTAAGACAGTTAATAGCAATAAAGTAACTTTCGCAGAGATATCGCGTGAGTTTTGATTCGCTGATCACAATGGACAGCGTTGTCGACTGTTATCGTCCGACCGACGTAATGTATTACACCAACTGTATTCTCCTTTAATTGACTGAATGCCTCTATTGATTGTGTGCAAAATGCCTGCCACGTCGCGTGACCGATGCGCCTTGTCATGAAGCTTATTGCTATGACAAAAATAGATTGACAAATCGCGACATATGGAATGAAATTGATGTTTTGGGCAGTACATTCACCGTTGTTATATGTAGTTAAAATAAAAATAATTAATAGTCAACACTACACAAAATATTATATTTATTACTAGCTTTTTACCTACGCCTTCACCCACATGAATTTCGCATCGAGAATACACTTTTAGAAATGAAAGCTAAAGGTAGGTAGGTAGGAAGGTAAGGTAGGTTTATCCTTCCTTGAAAAATTTCACGAGGATGGGTTAATAAAAATGAGTAAAGCGTTAAGAGATAATAGGCAAAACGCATTTTAACATATATATGTACTATTAGTGAGTTGCGATAAAAAAAATATTATTTTGAATAATAGTTTTGAAAATCGCTAAGCGATTGAGTTTTGTAGAACCAGAATTGTCAATTATCGTAATTCCTGTGTTCTATCCGTATTTCTAACGGATGCGAAGTTTCAAGAAAATTGGTTGTGTAGATAAACCGTGAAAAGGTAACAAACAAACAAGATAAGGCAATATTTGTAAGCGCTATTGATCTATCAGGTTGTAGTCAATTTACTTGCAAGTTGTATCTAAGATTTGTCAAGTGACAGTTATAATTATTTTGTGTTTAACTAATATAGTGTAGGAAGGTAGATTTTATCTATCTGATTATGAAATAATTGAGTAGATAAAGAATAGAGATGAAAATCTATAGAATTTTAAATAGCTTCCATTCAATTTCAATTTCATTATGTAATTTCCCAAAGAGAGACGAGTCAAGAGCTCGACCTTTCTTTACAATATGGTCTGAAACGTACTTTCAATAAGTGGGTTTTGGACCATATGCTTTAAAGAGAAACTCTTACATATCTTCTTTCTTAGATACGTACTATATTAATCGGGGTTTTCTTTTTTTTTAACACAAAGGCTTTTCATGGCAAATAAGCATGCAGTCCGCTTGATGTTAAGCGTTTACTGCAGCCTATGGACGTTTATAACGCCCAGGCGTCATTCACCCCATACTGTGGTCCTCTGGAAAAATCTCAAAGAGCCCTTTTCGCACCCGTGCGTATTCGGGTGGAATCGCCTCTGAAACCGTTGAGTACGCGACCATATAATATACCATAATGGTTCTAAAGAGTGTGGTGAACACCCTGTCGGTGGCAAACGGTGCGTTGATAAAAAGTAGCTTTTGTCTTCATGTCAAACAATTCTTCGAAACAAAGACTCATTATACTAGCAGTAGAACACACATTAGGAGGCAAAGTTTCTAAATAGGCTTAAAGGGTCAATACCCCTTGTAAGCCAAACTTATTACACAAAACCGAACGTCGCTGGAGATATCGACGCCAACGGCATTTTGAAAGTTAATGGTGTTATATGTCTTTGTTGAGAGTTGAAGTGGACCATCTTCATCTGAGGCACATACTTCTTTTCGTTGTATAATTCGCTCTGTTAGGTTTTTTGGCTTTTAACATTTATGAAAAAATAGTTTATATATATAGACATCATATTGTTACAGCTATGCAGAAAAAAACTTGTAGAGGCGCGATGTTCGGGCGTATGTGGCACGCGAGTCGGCGCGCCCTCAACTTAGAACATGCGCCTGCGCACCAGTTCGCTTGTTGCCAGTGGCAGGCCACACCACACCCCTCCACTCTATATCTCGTATATAGGTGAATATATACGTTTCTTAAAGTGTTAGTAGGTTGAAGCACAAATACAAACATCGTAAAACATTCGGTGCATATGCCCAAGGATATTACTGGATTATGTCACAATACCCACTATATTTTTAGTTACATCTTTAGTATAAAATTTGTTTTATAAATAAGAACAAAACCCAAAGTTTAAGTATGTATTTTAGTCAAATTGCTGCATATCAAATTAATTATCGCTCACATTCGATGTGCTGTTTGATTACAACTTAACAACAGCACATAATACCAGACTCAACTCAATCTTTATATAATAATGAAAATAAATGAACCTTATTAAAATATTGATATTTGTATTATATGTAAAGACTGACTCTGACTTTCTCAAAACCGACAATGTATAAGTAGATCGCCTTTGCTGTTTTCAAAGGTCATTTAAGTACATAAAGTTATTGAATATTCACATTTTGTAAACGTTCACAATATCTAAAAACTAACATGCTATAATTGCTATCGATATTTTAGGTCAAATCGATATGTCACTTACGTATGCAGACTTTAACCAATTATATTTTGGCCTACTTATGCCTGAATATAAATTTTAAATGTGTTAATTCGTCTCTAAACAGGTGGCTTCTCTTTATCAGCGTATTACTGGTCATGGTGGCGAGTTTTATATGTCAGCGCCTACCGCCGCGGTACAAAGGTCCCAAGGTGGAGCTCAACTACTTCAAATGGTTCATCTACTTTACGAACTGGGGCTTCATGGTCATCGCACTCCAGGCGGGCCTGGCCTTAGCTGTTGTCTACCGGTACAGAACCCAGAAAAGTTTTCTCACACGTGAGTATTGCCGCTACTACTGTAAGACTTCATAATAGATATATATATATATATATATAAATATATATATATATATATATA
>JACJUM010000202.1:11727407-11818773 GCA_020976665.1 Heortia vitessoides
CCAGTATTTGTAGCTCAAAAGCATTTGAGCTGCACAGTTTCGGATGAATATACGACCTTCAGTCGGTTCTGGTTCCTTAGTCGCCTATAGAGGAAGGTACAATTCTACTCTGATTCACGGCATGATGTATATTACTTATGATAAAAATCGTTACATATATAAAATTCCTTTATAATAATACATAGGTATATTAGAATCAAATTTGTTTATAAAAGAATGAAAAAGAAAATTTGATATCGAAGTCCGACATTAGAAAAACTGTTTGATTGTTCAAATATATGAACACGCATCGCACAAAAAATACTACATGAAGTTGAATGCAATTTTCATTGCTGTTGTATTGCTTAAAGTGTAACTTAAAGTATATACTCTAATCTACAACAGGAAAAAATATAATATTGTAAATGCGAAAGATTGTCGTTTGTATGCTTTCACAATACCGTTTTTAATTAAATATGGCATATGAGTAACTTGAATCCTAGAGAAAGATAAAAGTTCGATCCCGGAAAAGATGTTATGGTATGTTATAAAAAGCGCCGGAAGGAAAGCTATTTTAAAAAATCGATAAGTGGAATCTTGATTTTTGATTATGAATATTAATCACAAAACGCATGTTTTTGTGTTTCGTGCGAAATTACTACAAACAATTGTGCTTATCTCAGGCTGCAGGCGGGACTCTTACCTACATCTTTTGCTTGCCGGGAAACTACTTTTTTGCTACCGAGACCTTAGTAGACACGTCGAATTTTACCCAGTGTTCTTTTTGCGCCATCTCTTCAGCGCCATCTCTCAGCAGCGCCCCGCGGTTTTACCAGCGTAGCACGATTTTACCATGGGCATAAGATATTTTCTCGCAGGAAATTTTATTCTATGTGGTAATCCAGGTTGTCAGCTATTTCCATACGAAGTTTTATGACAATCACTACAGGCGTTTAGACGTAAATATTAGTTGGGAATTAACGAACATTCGCCTTTATATACAAACACTAGAATATCAAACTTTACAAGTTCGAAACAATTTATAAAGAAGGAATAATTACTTAATGTCCCGGGAACACACTACCTTTGTCCTATTTGAATGCTAAACTAAAAGCCTGAGACAATTTAATTATTTTCTAAAATAAATATCTTTAATTTACAACTCAGCAGTTTGTAACGCAAAAAACCTCTTAAACTTAAATTTTCGATTTGTGATTTTATACCTACAATGTTAATAATAGACCAATTTTCTATTGAGATTTAAAGCTTATCTTACGAGTACAAATGAGCTCACTTTGGCGTTACTGGGTGAGCTTCAATTCACACCGCAACAAAAGGCATCGTTAAGGGAACTTCCTGTTATGACCATGTCTCACAATAGGCTGGAGTGGCGGGCGTGAATGGAACATCCATCGCTGCAAGACTGCAGACTACAATGCCGTATTCTAAATGTAGTTAAAGTTTATTATACTTACTTCCTTCGAGACTGACGACGTTCCAAGAGATGATTGAGGCTCGTCATGTTTAGATAAAAAATCCGAATTGAAATACTTATTTCTAAATAAATTGAACAAAGTTGATTGAAATTCTGTTATCTTATCAGGTTCAAAGGCCGTAAACTGGTCGACATTCGACTGTTAGATGCTATGGCCCTATACTATGCTATCGAAATGCACCCTGTTATGCATGAGCCATATAAAATGCTATTATAATATTTGGCAATAGCCTTCGACGAATGTAACCAGCTGTCTAAGGTGTATAAGGTCAATACATACTATGCATATCGTAACGTTGAATTTCTCGCCGTTAGCAATTGTAAGGACTACGCAACAATGAGAAAGCTCTCAGACTATTATAATAATTATAAACCTTTATTGCTCAACACTAAAAATATGTACACCTTGACTATATATATTACACATCGGGTTCCCCGGTTTAGCGCTCAGCGTGTCTTGTGTGTGTTATAAGCCTTTTCCAGCTGCTTCCATTCATACCCTTTGCTTGTCTTGTCTATGTTGCTCCTCTAATCATTTTGATTTTCTTTTCCCTTCTAGTGGTTGCCATTCTGTTAAGATCTGTGTCCATTTTGTTTCACTTTTTCACGTTATATGTCCTATCCATGGGTATTTAAGTTGTCTTATATTTTTTTATTATGTCTTTAACTTTTGTTGTGTGACTAATTTATTCTGCTCTTTTTCTATATTTTAATGTGACTCGTAGCATGCTTCTTTTTATCGCCCTCTGACACGTTCGGAGTTTAAGTAGGTGTTACTGCCCAAGTTTGACACTCGTAAGTAAGGCAATACACGCGAGTTGAACACTTTTCTTTTGGCTATCATCGGAAAGTGCTTACTTTTTAATATTTCTTTCAGTAAACAAAATTGTTTCCATGCATTGGCCACTCTTTTCTCGACTTCTATATCTAACTCGTCCTTAAAATATATTATTTGCCCTATGTATGTATAACTGCCCAAGTAATTAATATTTTTAGCATCTACTTTAATTGGCAATTCTTTGTTTGTTCGATATTATTTTTGTTTTTGATTTGTTCATGGCAAAACTAACAGTTCTACTTGCATCGGCAAGTTGCTTTAGCATATGTTCGAGTGTACTTGCGTTGTCTGCTACGAAAACTAAATCATCCGCAAACCGTAGATGGCTTAGTCGTTGCCGTTGCTGTGTATACCTATGAATTGCTGCGTTGAAGAGTTTTGGCAAATGACGTTCTTGTGCGTGTCTTTCAAGGCGGATGACAGTTGGTTGCAGAAGGTATCTTTAGCGCGTTTGTCGTTATCTTTGGTGGGCGCGTATTTTTTGTCCATTTATGTTTGTAGTATTCTCAGACTATTACTCGAATTCAAATACTATGTAAAACATTTCATGCTTTGAAGAAGACTCTTCTCTTGATATGGCTTCCCATAGGAACTTTTTCTAGATCGAAGTATATGTGTCAAGAAAGTACCAAACAATATATATATTTACATCCTTTAGTATATCGTCTCTAAGCTACCTACTTGCCAACTCATTAGCTTTGTCAGATAGTACGACATAAATATACATTCACATTTAAAAAATTGAATGGATGATCTCTAACTTTGTAAGTATAACTAAAGTAATCAACTTTACTTTATCATGTTCGCCACACGATCGGTCTGTCATGTAAATGTATAACATATAGATATGTTTATCAGTTTTAACGTTCTTCATTGTTTCTAAATTCATATAATTTATAACTATGCTATATTAATATCACACTTGGTAATGTTTTTAAAAAAAAATATAGTTCACGCTTTACCGACAAATAAATAATATAAAAAGTAGTCATTCGGTCTATCGTTCCTAGTCACTACTTTAAAATTATGTACTTCAACTGAATTTTCGCATCTATGCATGCAATTTATAATTACATTAAAACTGTCATTGTCATTAATCACAAGAGAAACAAAACAAACAACATACAATTGTGTATTCACGTAATAGTAAATATAAACTGAATCTAGACACAAGGTAAAAACTAAGTTTATATCAGAATACGAAGCATCTGACAAGAACCTGCACCTGGAATGCGGTTCCTCTCAATATCAAACAATTATCGTGTAAATTTGTATTCAAGAGAGCCTTACGCTTTCTCTTTAGTTCTTATGTACCCACTTTTCTCATTCACCCATATCAGGTATTTTCACATAGTATTTGTATTATATAATAGTTTTGTTTACATATTTATTTGTATTAGTACTTTATATATTAAAATTTTTATTTTGTTTTCCGCTGATTTTGTCCCTTCTTTGATTTGCCCGATGGTTGACTGGTAGATAATGCTTGGCATTAGGTCCACCATATAAACACTTGTTTTTTATTAGACAAATAAGCATACAGTCCGCGTGATAGTAAAGTTACTGAAGCAGGCACTAGTAATATCACAAGGATGTCTCTAACGCGTTGCCAATCTTGTGACTTAAGGATATTATTCCACATTACCTAGTGATTTCACTGCCCCTCTCACCGTTCAGAATGAAACACAGCAATGCCAACACTGTTACTTTGCGGTAGAAATAGGTGAGAGTGAAGTACCAATGCAGACGACCTTTTGTATAAGGTCTACCTCATGTCCACATCAATTGATATATGTGCAAATAGTTAAATGAATAATTAAAATAACCTGTAATAAAACAAGTAATGATTATCTAAACCAACTTACTCGATACAAATGAAATATTTATTGTACCTTTGTATGTATAGCCGCACTCGTTGCCACGGATACATCGTATTTACGTCATTTGTCATTAAAAATGTACAATCACACTTGATACGGATGTCTACATTATTCGTAAATCGACTGAAAAATTGATTTTTAATTGTAGATTGAGACCTACATCCAGCGTGATTCTGCGGTTCTAGTCACATTGGATGTCTTCCTTGTGGGTGAGGGTTGACCTTACCCTCGATAAGCCGTCGGTTACTATGCCTTTTGCCACTTCAACTTGTTATTCTGCTGGGCTTCCTCATACTCGCTCACTTCCTCACGCTCCTATACGAACTTCCTCAGTCTTGAATGGATCGCGTAAAATATCTCTAAGTATTGTCCTCTACATAGCTCGCTGGGCTACATTTTAATTAGCTAATAAAGCCGATCATGAGACACCGTTTCATTAACATGAATCTATACCATCATTATAAATTAAAATTACTTGGTAATGCCAGATAATATCTTCAAGTCACAAGGTTGGTAACGCGTTAGTGATTTCCTTGTGATATTAAGCCGTGACGTACTGGCAGAGTAGAATAGTACATCTCACTGCACCAGGTGTTGTAAGAGGCGGCTAGTTCTAATACCTAGAACGGACAGATGGCGGTATATTTACCCGGAACAGTGCACCTCAAATACACAGGGTGGAGATAGGCAGCAGCATCCCCGTTGCGAAAGCTCTGTGATAGCCAACACGCTTGCCCAGCACGGCAATTTTGGGCAAAAAACCTCCATTCTTGGAGAGGCCTATGTCTGGCAGTGGACTTTCAATGGCTGGTATGATGGTTAAAAGCGTCTATAAGCAGTGGTGACGCTTACTGTCACGCGGACTGTATGCTCGCTTATCAACCTGGTTTAATAAAAAAAAATTATAAAATAATGTTACTTTTACGATGCGTACGTTTTGACAAATACGTAGACAACAGACTCACTATAATCTCATGACTGCATGAACAGATCAGCCAGATTCATCTTTTATCATTATTTCACTAATTGCTCTAATTAAGGCACAAAGACTATTATGTATATATTTCGTTTTTTTGCTATATAGTCGCTGCCAACTCTTACTTAAATAATAAGGGGATAGCTACAACACGCAGAAATCTCCCACATACATCATGAATCGACGTTTGTTTGGATGTATGTAATTCGGTACAATGTCAAGAGTGGCGCGTGGGTGCCTCTATAGGGCGTTTCCTTGAGAATCGTCTCATGCGAATCAATTAACTGAATCATGCGGTCTCGTGCAGAGGAACGTTAATGACGTCCCTGTCGTCGAACACATTTCATCTATTTAGTGTTTTTGCGAACGATTCATGCTATTACCAGATGACCTTTCTAGATGAGTTCAACTTGATACTATGCTATTGTGACTCACAAAAAAAGATTCTTAAAACCTATATTATAATTGAAAACGTTATATATTTCTCTCCCTCTTCAAATATAGCTTGATTAGAATGACAGCTTTTTTATCTTAATTTTTCATTGATTTTATGTAATATGCTTTAAATGTGAAACTTTTGTAATAAAAACAATATTAGACGGACCCGATAGCGCACCAAGCCGGACCCGATAGCGGTCGTGGGTTCGATTCCTACCCAGAACAAATATCTATATGATGATATTTGTGTTTGTTCTGTCTCCGGGTGTTAAATAAGTGTTTAGTAGAATATTTGTGATTCCTCTGCCGTCTGGCGTTCGTAATACAAGTGCATTGTGTGCAAGGCCTACCGCTAGCCGGCCGATTCGATAGTTACTATAGTTGAATTTCAGTCATTATTAGCATACAACAAAATATTTTTCTTTAAAATTTTTGTATGTCTGTCTGACTGTTTGCTTGTGTTAATATCTGAAACAGCTGGACCGCTTTTCTTAGGCCTGGTGGTTACTGGCAGGTAGGTATTATAATAAAGAGTAATATCGCTCTAAAATATTTATCGTTTGTAAAACTAAGAAACAAAGTTGTCAGAATATTTCAAAAATAAATTTCTAGTTTAAATTTCTTGTTTCTTATATCACAACAAGAATAGTGTTAGAAACTTTTAACAAATTGTTATCAGTAACATAATATACAAACTTTAAAAATAAATTTCTCTGTCAATCGAACATGTTGATTTCATCATATATCATTGGAGCAGCCATAGAAAGTCTACTGTTGAACACAGGCATCCCCAAGATACTTTTACCTATAACTATATATGCTGCTGCTTATCCCCAACCTGTAGTATTTGCGCTGTTTCGGATAGATATACCGCCATCTGTCGGTTCTGGTACCTTAGTCACCTCTTACAATACTTAATACACAGGGAGGTACTATTCTACTTCCCCGGTAAGTCACGACAATTCTAAGGCGACACGACAAATCGTCTCAATCAATATGTGTACCATTTACTATTGAACATTTGACAAAGTCAAATTCATCTGCATTTACCACTAGTAATAGCTTTTCAAACATAACAGTCAATTTAAACCGTATCAATCATGATTAATAATTTTTCCACTGTTAGTTCTCCTTGAAGCAGTAGGCCACTTCCTCCTTTCTTAAAGAAACAGACCAATTTAGCAGCTTTACACTGCAGGACTCATTTCAGATAAACAAAATGCGGATGTTTTAGAATTAATATATACTTTAAGAGAAGTATTCATATGAAATTGACATACAATTAGAAAATAAATTGTAGAATACGCAATTACGCGACCAATCCTCCAAAAAAAGATTGCTTTTTTATTGTCTTTAAATAACAGTTTTTTTAACTATTTTTGTTAGAATTTTTGATTACCTTGCGGTAACGGTTTTCAAGAATTACCAACGAAAATACCTATAGTAAAGAAAACACAAGCACTTTGACCCTCGTAGTAATTTTGGTCCATGTGATAAAAAATAAGTGTTGCTTCATTATTTTTCATATTCGTAACAGAGAACCTATTTATTAATTTGAGTGTACACACTCTATATCAATCTACTATATACTATGCAGATTACTTATGTATGTTGTTTATTTGTTTCAGTAGTCAGAATTATACCTTAAAATCAAACTTGTCCTTTATTTGCGAATATACTTTGTTCTGCCTTCAAAATCCAAGCGCAAATCTCTATTTTTAAATTACTGACAATAGTGAAGCACAGGTCACTCGTAACAAAATGATTCTTTGAATCGTCATTCATTTCAATTAAGCTGGTAAGTAATGTTACAAATATGTTACAAAATATATAAGATTGGGGAGGAGGTTATTGTACTCTGAAACGAAATGCTGTTGCCACATATTGTGCCTGGCATTGCTCATTGTCAACATAATATAGTATATTAAAGCAAATTATTAATACTATTTAAACTAAATATTTAAAGTAAATATTTACATGTATAAATATGCTTCAGTAATAGAGGCAGCATGAAACAGTATTGTAAATACTCATTTTTAAATCGGTATAAATTACATATTTTTTGTAATATTATTTTTGTTACAAAAGCACCAACGACTTTTTTAAATACTCCACACAAAAATTTTAATATCATTAAATGTTTGGACACTGTTGAATGCCCATAAAATCATACAAACAAATAAAAATAGTATAAACTTACTTGTAAATTTTTTATTTATTATAGAATAAAGAAATATCACGATTGTCTCATAATAATAAAAATAATATTTACTTTTTTTCTATTTTTTCTTTAAATATATTTTTTATCCTAAAACTGTCAAAATTATTATTATATTTGGGAAAACTTGCAATTGGCCTTGAAATTATTTAATAACTCAAAACGCTATTGGTTTTCTACAGAAATAAAAAAATAAAATACAATGCGGATGTTTTGAGAACTAATTTGGACGTAATATTTGTGTATTCGGTATTCAATTCAAGCGATCGAGGTTGCGGGGTCAGACGCGGTTGATTGATACAATTTCGCGTCAATTAGACGACGGGCGAGCGGCCGAGCGGCCGTCGGACAAACTTCTAATTATCCCCATTGGCTCCCATTCCTGCCATTTCGTCGTCAACTAACCGAACAAATAACCCAATTGAATGTCGATATATTTCTGACAGTTTGTTGTTTAAACACCAGGACTTGGGAGCATTGTTTATTGGTACTGCTATGCGGGCAGGCTAGCCAATTTGTTTAAATAGTATATCCGCTGAACATACCAGTTTTCCATACTTTTTTTTGTAATAAAACAATGTTTATATATGATAACATCCTCACTCTTACTCACTTCATAGGTTTCGAAAGAAAAGATGTCAGTTTCTATAAACAATATAATTAATATAAATATAAAAAGCATCCTGTCTATCTACCCTCATTTTGACTCGCATGTTTTACCCCTTTATTAACTTTATCTAAGTGTTATGGTTGACTGGGTGATAATGCCAACCGGTATTAATTGCCCATCCGCCATTTAAATAATTTCTCATATCTTGTGCAATAAATCTATAATATTGTCAAACAATTTTTATCCTATCATTAATAGCAGCGTATACGATGAAAGACGTTTTATGGCTAATTTTTTTTGAATTTCTTAAGTAATCTAGTACTAAATATAGCCTATGTTACTCAATGATATTGTAGCTTTCTAATAAAAAAAGAATTATTAAAATCGGTCCAGTATTTTTTAAGTTTATTCGCTATATTCAAAAATACAAAACTTTCCTCTTTATAATATTGGTGTAGATTAAATTCAACTGGGCGGGCAGCCTCATTCACGTCTCGAATCTACGGTACTATGTATTACATCTGCCCAGTACGGCAAGTGCATGTCAAATTCCTCCTTTTTAGGGTCCAGTATGGATGTTGTATGGCTGCTGTGATGATTTTATAGGCCAACTCATATAATGTTACTTTAAACTAACAAAATATGTTGCCATGGTTAATTTCAGCTTGTGAAGATGACGACGCGCTAGTACCTCGGCGACCACGAACGCCAATGTTGTGCCGCGGGTACTGGTTGGCGCAGACCATAGCCACAGACCTCGCGTTCGTTATCACCTTAGTCTACTGGACGCGGGTCCACAACCCAGGTAAATAAAGAAACAAACTTCTAGGTTTGTTGTACAGTTTACCCATTAAAAGCGTAGCTTAGTGCTGCTGCTTATGCCATCCCAGAAAAAGTGAAAGCAAACAATGGTGATCTTAAAAGACGTACTAGAACATATTGATGGCACTACTCTCTGCGAAATTGCATTAAAAGCAAAACCTCCGACAACTGAAATCTATTGACTACCACATGGTTTTCTAAAATATATGTATAAAGGCGCTTAACAGTAGTTCAATATAGTATTTGGTTTAGGATGACTTAAAAACTTGAAATGGGAGTGGTAGAGTAACACAAAAGTACGATTAATAAATAATGTCGCAAGCTACAAATATATATCGCAATACTTATAATTACGCAAGAGAATCAATGATTACAGAAAGAATTCTTCTTGTTAGCATTATCTAACTAAGGGTACCACTCTCTACAAAGAATTTATATTTATTCATGTAGACTAACCAACATCTGATCACAATATTACATATAAATAAAATCTATATAAAATCAATACACGCTATTTGCAACAGACACTTAATGTTTAGCTCCGCATGCAATGAGAGAGAGAGAGAGTTGCCATCATATTTAAACGAAGACAACTTAGTATATTTTTATATAATGTGGCATATGTGTCATGGTGTAAGTCACCCAAATCACAGCCAAGTTCGTAAGTCTAGGAACGGCAGACTTCAAACCCAAGACTGTCCATCTTTAAGAAGGACACAAAAGACAGTAGCAAATAAAATGATAAATAGAAAGAAAGAGTAATCTATATTACCTCTCATTAATTTATAAAGGCAAATTCGTTAAATTTACTGCGCAATTATGCAATGAACCTGTTCTAAACGTCGTTTATGCGTTTTGTGTTCACCACACCATATTACAGAATTTAAAAAAACTACGCACAAGACTATTAAATAATTATAAATTATGATTTTTAGTTTATATCAATATAAATCATATTGTGTGTATTATCGATTACCGTTCCACGTATAATTAACTACGGTAAATCTGTTCTCTACGGATCTAGTATATACCAGATTTATCAGTAAACCAAAGAAAAGTCAATCAAATCGTAAAAACATACTTATATTACATACAATATTTAAGTAAACCCTTGTCTATGTAAATTAATCATTTTTTCAGTGTTACTTAGATTAATCCTCTAAAGTAATAGGCAATTTTGCTCGAAATAAAATTATACGACGTTATAACGAATTGAGATAATGAAACGCATGAAATATATAAGAGAGAATATAAATACGAGACTTCAATTCCATATCTTCCCTGTTTCCGATTTTTTATCTGAATACTTTTTAGCTAATCCTCTTTATTAATAAAAAGCTGAATTAAAAGTTTCATAATACACCTCCTCTAGAGACTTCCATAGAAACGTTAGTGTCAGATTTTGCATAAAAATATTTGAATTAATTGCACCATTGTTGCTCTATACAATACACGTATAAACTATTCTATACACGTATAAATTATCATACTAGTCACAGAATATTTTCGTAATAGAAAAAGCTGCTATTTTTTTAATGATATTAAATGGCTTTTTAAGAGCTATTAATTTTATATTAAATAATATCAAGTCCAAACATGTTTAAAGAAAACTTAATTCTGTATACATAGCAAACATTTTTACTTCATACGCAAAGGCATACTTCGTATCAGATACTCGATAACAGCTGCCCTGTGTATGGTATTTCGGAAAGACAACGATTTCTACATATAAAGGTACCCAATTAGTATGTAATCATCGCTTAGCTTCTTTCTTTTTCAGAAATCCACGATATAAACGCACTAAACTTGCTAGTGCACGGCGGGAACTCCGTGACCATGGTGTGCGAGTTGCTCGTGACAGCGCACCCGGTACGCGCCGCGCATGCGCTGTACGGCGTCGGCGCGGGGCTCGCGTACGGCGTCTTCAGCGCGGTTTACTGGGCGTGCGGGGGCACCGACCGCTTTGGCGAGCCCGCCATTTACCCTACGCTCAATTGGAATAATCCAGGTATTTTCAGTTACTGGATGGAGAGATAGACGGACCTTGTGAGGTTTCCGTTGAGATAAATTACTTTACACCCAATCTGGACTATCTCCAGACTGTTGGCCCTATTCTTACCATCCCAGTTGCTTAATGAAGCACAACAACTGGTTGCACAAAAATCAGCAATCTGCTTCTCGGATTGATTCTGAAAATCTAATGTGTCGCGCCCTATATGGAGTTAGTATGGTACAATACAAAATGGCATGGCGGCTATTTCTTCACACCTAGAGTAAATAGTTATTATGTCATTTAGTCGTGCTTGGTAGGATGATTGTGAATATCGCCTTTCTGGTTGCTGATGTTCGGCCAGTATAATTGTTGTTTCATCCTCTCACAGTTTTCTTCGTAGCCATGCGTTTGGCAAGAATAGTTAATCAACCCTGAGCCCTTTGTGGCCATCGGCCGTCATTACTTAATTTTTTGATGTATATCAACCTTTTTTATCCATTGTAGTGTTGATAGACATGCAATATTTATTTACGAGGTTTCCTCTATCGGAACTACGGGTGCATAGTTGGCACACAAAGATTTTAGCTCGATATACCGAACTTCTAGAAGTAGCAGCTGATTTGGAGTGCACGCTACCAATCCTACACTCAATTTTAATAACTTATACTGTCCACCACTTACAGAAACTGTGATAATAATTTTAATAAATACGGATAAACTATGTGCAACATCATTTAACCTGCAAACCCACTTCTGGTCAAATGTCACAGCTAGTTCAGTTGAGCCCTACTAAATGTCATGTATATGTCAATAAAATTGTAAGTTTCTTAAAACGAAATTGAAATTGAATTTACATAAAATTGGTCAGCTAACTCAAAACAACGAAATACTTACAGGATCGGCGTTTGGTTTCGTCGCACTATGTGCAGTGGTGCTACTGTTTGCGCATGCGTTCGCAACGGGCGCGGCAGCAGTGCGCGTACGCATTGCAGCGCGCATGCGCCCGCGTGCACAGGCTGACCGTCTGGCGCTCCCTACACACTGAGGGCTCAGGAAAACTGTTTAAGTCGTGTTCAAGTAACTGTGGAGCAAGTAACCATAATACCAATAAATAGATAAGCTGCTCAATGCAGAATAGAAGCTGCTTGTTATAAACGTGGTGCGAATCGTATTTAGCGGGGTAGTCTTAGATAATTCTATTTATATAAATGCACCGGTATTGCAGAAGTCACAGTTGCAATCAGAATTGAGATTATATAATAAATGCCATCCCTTTCTTTCAATAAATAGAGAATCAAATATAGCAATGTGATATTTATATTATTAATGTAAAATAAATTTAAGGATAGTTTATGAATGGGATAAGTAAAAACCATAACAATCTAAATCATATAATATTTTAATAAAAAAGTCAAATTGCAGATAAGTCTTTAATTTATAACTAAAAGCGCTCTTGGTATAATACCATAATAAAAATTGTATTTAAAAATGTAACGAAATAATGGCTGTGAATCAGTATTTTATTAATAATAGATTACATTGAAGATGTTATGTATCTAAAAAACTAAACAGATGTATAATCTCTAAGAATAGGCCAGTTCTACTCTACTCTACAGTCTAGTGATCTGTCCAAATTTGGTAACACTCAATATTCGTAAAATAGAGTTGCTATATCCAATTTTCAACTTATCGTTCTTAACTTATAATTATTGTCTATATTAATACATTTAACCTTTAAAATCCATAATAAATAAATAGGAGACGTTTAATAGTAGGAAGAATCAATTTGATATACTGCTCCGTATTAGATTGATCACAATGACTGACTAATTACTGAGTTCTCAAGCTAAATGCTTGAACCCCTTGAAAGTATTTTAGAATTAGAGCAGTAATTAGTTCGTGTTACTCGCAGAGCGAAACATTTTTAGCCTGCGACCTAGCTCCACGGTCGAAGTTTGGATTATTGAACACTGCTTTTACAGTTTACCTGAGCTGATTAATCTAAATTTAGACCAGTCTACTGTACACCGCTGTAAACTTGCATTTTTACGACGCTCTCTAGCTGTGCAAGTATTCAACTGGATGTCGGATAGTGAACATCTATATACGGGAATCTTCATTGTTACATTTAACTAATTGTTTAAATTCTATTCACTTATTTATTAAAAAAAAACCGCAAGCACGTGTATGATTATATTTGCCTCTATATTCGGTAAGAATAAAGCAAACGAAAACGTTCAAAAACTGCTTTTGTGGTTACAATTATTATAAAGTTTTGAGAAGTATGAAATGTAATTATATTTATTGCCATCATTATGACAATCAGTATTTTTTGGTCGATGAAAAAAGACAAACTGTATTAACCAGGTTATAAGAAATATGTATGTATGTGAGTATACAATGATTGTGATATAAAAAGCAATTTAATTAAGCAGCTAGTATTCATATTATGAAAGGTAACTATTTTTATTGTTTCGCGATGTGAATTATGCATTTTATCATAAGTTGTATACAATTTAGTAAATAATGCACAATATCAACACAACAACAATGTTTACGAAACTTTGGAGCTTGACTTAAACAAGTGACACTAACCGGATGCTATTTTTATATTGCACGAATAAAATACACATTCGCATGTCCAATCAGGCGCATTGTTTGTTGGTGTGCCTGATAAAATATACATGGGATCTGTGAGCCATTTCACCAAAAAAATTTTAGTACTAACTATAAAATTTATGTACGTATACTACAAAACTGGGAATTAAAAAATAATGGCCCCTTAATGTAATTTAGCCCCTTAATTTTGTGAACCTCTTTCATAAAAAAAGAATTTAAGTCCTTCAGATTCTTCTTTTATTTATAGAAAATCCTTGTGTGAGTATAGTGAACAATATTCTTAACATTTTACAGTAACCAGATAATTTATTAGATATCTACTATTAACGATGTATTATTTACTTCATATATTTAATTTTAGTGTATATACTATCTACGTTATTATTAATTCTGTTGTCATACACAGACTATATAAAACTATTCCTATTTAGAGTGTAAGTGAATCGAAACCAAATAAAAATGATTGTAAACTACCTACATAATTTTTACACACAATTACTACTAACTTCTTTTAAGTGAGTCTATAGCACAATTGATTGTATTTGATCATATTATAAAAAGGCAGATATAAAATTACATCTCGTGCCATATTCCAAGTGTGTTTGCAGAAAATAAAATTTCCTGTTGTAAGGATGAAAATAAATTTCTAAATTGATGTTCTTTTTCTGTAACATTATAAAAGTTATTGAATTGCTGTTACAAATTTATCACCAACTCAGACAAGAACCTACATTTTTCTTCAATTATCGCGATCAATATTGTGTAAAATATCACTAGCATGTCGGTTTGTTTTTTTAATCTTGATTCTTGTTCACAAGAGATGATATATTCTTTGAATGCGGTATTACCTACTGCGTATTCAGTGTTAGGTTTAAATTGTCTTTAACCAAATAAATTTACGTATTTTTCTAAAAACCCATGGCTGCCTAATTTAAAGTGATTTCTAAACGAATATATTAATATTATTTTAATCAATAGGGTCACTTTTCCCTATAAGTTTATGGACGTGCATTTAAAAAAATTATAAGTGTTCCCGTTGCGTTGTATTATATCTGATCTTTTAAGTATAGCGAAGTATAAATCTTGGAATGATAGAGTAATACTAGTATCAATGATCGTTAACTTATAGCCCAAAAAATATCATTCAGAATCTCTTTCCCAACAACCAGACGTCCACCAGTACATTGTCTATCAGAAAACTAGTCTTGCCGATGACCACGTTGGTCGTGCAGTATCAGAAACGCTGAACATGAAAAAGTATTCACTTAACAACATTTTGTAAAGTGCATATCATCTAACAGTTTTCACAGAAATCTAATTCCAGCCGTCTTAGTAATATTGAGGAGTACCGAAGTAAGAATATTTAGCTAAACCACAGCAGATACAATTGATTACAATAAGTAATATGTAAGAACTATGTTAACGTCCTTAAGAAGCAATTGACCTAATAAATAAAATATGTTTAGTTAGAGTATGTGTTAATAGGCATATTTAAAGATATATGCCAATTTTTATGTGTGTTTTATTAGTAAATTATAAAATATACCAACGAAAATTATTTTGTCTATAAAAATGTGAATTTTTTTTTATATATTGTTATTTTTTTCCAGTGAATGATTTTAAATCAATGATTTGGTATTTTTTGTGTTCCAAGGTTGTTTTAATAATATATTTTAGATTTCACAAAACTATGACCGACTATAGTATGATTGCGATATTTTATTCGTTGTGATGTATAAACCCAGGCTAATTACACACTTGTAAGTTTATCCTATCGTTGTTACTACGACAATGCTTAATGAAATTATTATTCATTAATTTTATTAAGGTACAATTGAGTACCGACTGTTTATTATTTAACTACGTATAATAAGTTGTGATAATTAAATAAATATGATTTTCAAATAGCTCACTATTTTATTTGTTTGTACCTCTTAGCCTTGCGACGCAGTCTTGATATTTTTAAAGACTTCAGGTTTCCTGTATTGTACACCTATAGGTAATAGATATAAAATTATAATAATATACTTATATTTATATATAATATCAATATTGTCTATAAAATTGTCACTGATTATTTGGTTTCGAATAAAGGTTTACGGTAACTGTTCATAATTACGACAACCCATCATATTCTTTTGAAACGCTGAGCATTTAGTAGGTATAACTATGCAGCATCTAGCATATCATCTATCTCATTTATTCTATTAAAATTGAACTTGACTTAAACGGCATAGAGACTGGATTATATGCAAATGTATATGCAATTATGCATTTGCACGGAGGCGTCATTAAGGCACGGCGGAAAAATAACACAAATCGATGTAAATTTTACTATTGTGTCCATTTTTAACGAAACCTTTGCTGAACAAGACGTGGGTAAAACTCCGCACCTGTAATGGTCAATGTACCTGTGGAATGATTATAAGCAACGTGTATCGAGTCTACGTCTACGTGTTGCGGTAGGCGCTTAAAGAACAACTGTCGTCAACATTCTTTGCAGGGGATTATATTCGTCATCACTGTTACCGTTTTTAATTTAAAAATAAATCCTACAACATCCCATACTTTGACCTGATTCCATGATAAGTCACTTAAGCGCTTGTGTTACGGATATCAGACAACAGAGGAATCACAAATATACTACTAAAATACATACATATATTTAACACCCAAGCATAGAACAAATATAAATAATTATCCTGGGTGGGGATGGAACCCACGACCTTTGGCGCAAAAGACAGGATCAATAGAATCTGCGCTATCGGGCCCGTCAAAAATAATTATTTTGAATCTTGAGGCACTACTCTCTCTTTCTCATAATAGCATTACTTTTTAACGGCTTAAGAACGCAGTTAAAAAGGATTTTCAAGACTATATTTTATCAATCAATAAAAAAATACGATAAATTACGTAACTTCGTAGACACGATAGAAATAGGCGTAACTCTTAAAAATTTCACACAACGTGTTATTTTACAGTATCTAGTGATTAATAATAATCATGCTATTATTACAAAAAAATCTAAAAATTATTTTAATGCTACGCATTACATAGATTTTTGGTGCTATAATGACATATCACTAATAATCACATAATAATAGTAAATATCCAACTTTTGAAAGCGAAACATTTAATCACATCATGATTCAGATAACAAATAATATACAGTCAGTCATCGTGTTATTGTAGAACAGCAATGTTTATGATGTAGCTATGATTTAAAAATTAAAAAAAACTATAGATTCTTCTCGCTATAACTACATTGAATGCGTACAAATTAGAGCTAATTTAATGAAAAACGACATAATATTAAGAGGAATATTAATAATAGGACAATCATTATTTCGCAGTAATGTAGTTTTAAAGATAGAACAGGAAAAAAAGGATTTTCACCTAAATATTGTATATATATTATATCATCGGTATTTTATGTATTACTAGCTGTGCCCGCGACTTCGTCCGCGTGGAATAGTTTTTTGGGTACCATACCTATTTACTTCAAATTATATAAACTTTGAATGTCACGTTTATTTATATCGAATCAATGGCCTGAAAAATAAGTTTTAAGTTTCTAGCTCTAAAAATAGCGATCCATGCAAACAACTTTTCATCCCCCCTTGCAACCCCTTACAACCCTTATTTCGAGTTCAAAAATAGCCTATGTCCTTTCTTAAGGTCTAAAGATTGTCTATGCCAGATTTCATCAAAATCGGTTGAGAGGTTTAACCGGGAAAGCGTAACAGACAGACAGACAGACAGACAGACAGACAGATAGACAGAGTTACTTTCGCATTTATAATATTAGTAGGGATATACATCTAAAAATATTTCAAGCTCAAATTTACGTTACTGTTTAATAGCAAGCATTATAAATGCTAAATGCTATTTACTTATAACCAAATTTTATTTTATTATTTATTTATGATAATTTGAGTTTTAGTACGTATCCTTAATTTACAAAATATATACCTACAATATAGTCTATTTCACTCGGTACAATGTACCTTTACTACGATGAAAGAATTTTCCAATTGGTTCGGTTGTTGTTTGTTTGAAACAAACAAACAACAACCGAGGCGATGTTCATAATACTCATGCTTAGAAAAATTTGTAATTAAAAATATATAAATTTTAACTCCTATTTTTCTATCATAGCGATTTTAGCCCTAAACATAATTACCATAAAACACGACTCATTTACGGTTATATTTATGACCTGGGAGTTTGTACCCCAGTTTTAACCTTTCCGAAACCAATAACTATAGGACCGAATCTGTTCTGGCACTTCGCCAGCCGCTGCCGAGGCTCGTGCGTTGTGGTCACAGTTTTAACCTAACCTACACCAATAGTTATAAATAGGAACGATTCGTTTTTGGAACTAGTCTGAATGACTTGAGCGGAAATGTGGTTTCGTTCGCTCGGCTCGTCCGTTATGGTAGCAGTTCTGACTTAACTTATACCCATGACTATAAATAGAACCCTAGTATAAGGGTAAAGTGTTACTGCTAAAAATGATATACTTATATTCCTGAAGATTTACTTCCTAATGCAGGTAATGTGAACCTGCAAAGATAATATTAGACGATAATAATAGTAATTTACTAATAAAGTTAAAGAAGACTCTTCAATCAATAAAAACAAAAAATATATTACTTAGAATATTAGTGTTAAATGTTATGTTGAGAAAATATAGGAAGACAAATAAAAATATAATAGATGCTTATTGCTATTATGAAGTTGAATGCTTCGGAATTATGAACAATAGAGACAGTAATTAGGATTTAGATTAGGTTTTGGATTTAGATTAGATTAGTTTTTGATTATTAGGATGAAAAAAGTTAGGAATAACATTTTAAAAATATATTAAACTGGTGCACTAATTGTACAATATTATAAAGACTACAGAAATTAGAATCAGAAATTCTAATATTATAATTATGTTAATGAAATTGAAATTGAAATAACTAATTTGTAAAATAGAAAACGTGACAAGTTATTTTGTTTATTTATTTAGTATTAGCAAAACCAACAGCACAATGAAACATCAATAACAATAAGATTAGTAACACATGGCCAATTAAAGGTCTTCACGCTTTTGCTAGTATTATGTATATATTTTATTAATAGAAATATACTTCTATTGATTGAACTCCACCCTGCATTGGAATTCTCTTGAGAAAAAGCTCTATTGAAAAATAGATCCCGTGCAGAAATTCTTTGTACTATCAAAAGATGTCGCTTGCCAGAAAACAGGGTATACAGCTAATGTTCATAAAAAAAAGCAAAATTAACTATACACAGAATCTTTGTTTTGTGCTAATTTACTCAATTCTTAACCCTAACAAACTCTGGGGTGATCTGGCGTCAAGCCTATCAGGAGTGAAGTACATACACTGTCCAGAGTATAGTTATAGGAAAGGTCGGTTGCGGTCGATCAGCGCTTATCAGTGAATATATTAATAAATGTTGAGGAAGCAATTAGTCTGTGAAGAACCGAGCGAATACTCGTATTAATCACTTATTTACGTATTTATTTATCAAGAATACGCCCGGGGAATAATACCTCTTCTTGTACTAGATGTCGTAAGAGGCGACTGAGGAACTTGAAGCGTCAGGTGGCCGTTAAGACAAAGCATACCACCCGATTGCGAGGCGGGTAGCTCAAACGGCTTCTGTGAATTGCGTATATAGGTTGTCGCAAAGGACGTATAGATTCTAAATTATCCTCGTGACAACTGACTGTGCTGCGTAAAAATAAAAAATCAACAAAACATTTTCGATAATACTCGTACGTAGATGTTTATTTTGCGCAATAAAAGATTTTCTTTATCTCAAATTCAAATGGTTAATGTTATGGTAATCCAAGCCAAATATATCAATAAAATACAAACACATCCTCCCCCGTTAACCTTACAGCATTGTCTGTACTTAACATCCTCGAATTGACCTCAACCCTAATATACACCGAAATAGGGCAATCGGAAGCAAGTCATAAAATCGATCATTTGTCATTCACGTATCGGTTTTATTGCGAAGCCTCGTTGAGCACACTAATGATTGCACTAGGTCTGTTTTTACGTAGTGGCATAGTGACTAGCGCAACAGTAGGAAAAGACAGAAAAACGATGAAACCTCAAATACATTATGACATTGTTACTCCAAGGGTACATTTCCTTATTTGCCGGTAAGAGATTTCAAAATGTTAAGGATAACAAACAAGAATATAAACCCATAAAATAATATATGTAACATTCTTAAGATTGGAAGATATATTTTTAACTAAAGTGGTTTTAGTCTGTCTTTTTTATATCTTAGACCAAATACCTACTAAACAACGCAATACATCATTCACTCAGGTTATCAAAATATTGTAAGTTTTACTTTCTATTATTCTGCTACTATTCTAATCCAATATTGCTCTCTCTCTACATACAAGTCAACCAAGCCAGAATATGACACTCGCAGCATTCTCTTCCAGGAATGATAGCTGCGTTTATAGACGCAAAAGGAGCCATTTACTAATATTAACACCTGCGCCGAATCTATTAATGTGGTTATATTATGATATATAATATATTATCTTGCTAGCCTCGTACGATAGCCTCGTTTTAACGCAAATTTCCATACTAGCAGGCATGCACTGGGCGCAACCTTGAACGCGGTCGCGTGCGCGCGCGCAGCATCTGCAGCACATCAGTTGCGCGCCTAAGCACACGCAGCGCACGCGTACTCACTCGCTAATGCCACGCACGCAGTGCTAATAAACTTTATTCGCGCGACATGAACTTGCTCGAGTTTCATACAAAGTGCTGTATATAGGTAAGATGAAATTGTGATTAATTTTATAAGAAGTCATTATTATTTGAAATAAGTGTGCATTCAAGTAAATAAAATGTTTTTTATAATATTTATGTATTCTAATTGAGTACATAGTCAGTAGAATATAAATAATAACATTATGGTTATTATTTAAAAAAATAAACGTCGTCAAACAGTGACAGATACTTAATTCCTTGTTTCATTGAATAGTTTTTAATAACGATATTCAGTACAACAATCGCACTTCTTTTAGAACATATAAATAGTTTGTATTAAATGACTACAGCCGGCACCCCCTGCCAAAAAGTCAACATGCATGCACTTCAAATAGCAGCAGGCCAAATTATTAACTAACGTATGCTCATAGATCTTACGATATACTAGATTTTAACAACAGACGCCTCAATTAACCATAACATTGTATAAGCATTCTCACTCATTGTAACTACTAGTACTAGTTAGTTAAACTATAGTTTAAAATATTCGAATCATGGAATCGTGTTTACCAATTATAAATTAGTTATTATATTTATTGCAAAATTAGGTGTGACTATGTATCGGTCACTGATTTCATTCAAGAATGCGTCATTCAAGAAGGGATCTACCCTTTGTTTGACGAAATTATTAAAAGACCAAGGCTAAACTATAAACCAATTTGCCGTATTCACGTTCAATTTCCATTTTGATTAAACTTAAACTACCTATAATTTATGTGTAATGTATCTGCACAGTTTTACTATTTTTATGAATAGTTTCAATTATTCTACTTTATGCGAAATTCTGAAAAATAATGGTGTCGCATAATACACAAAATGCATTAATTAATTGTCGTTTTATCGAGCAATTTAGGCATTAAACGACAATTTGAGATGTTAAAGTTAGGCTTAAGGACTCGCCACAGAACCTGTGATTCTTGACCTGTCTAAACTTAAACGGTAGTAGGTATAAGAGCTAATAGGCTGACCTCAAAGGATCTAGTACTCAGAACTCTCCAAGCAAGTGTTGCAATTATATTTGCTAGCAATATAGTTGTTCATAGTATGTTCGATTTTTATGAAAGTATTCTAATACTTTTTACTTTTTACTATGTATATTCTACAGCCTGTCTGTATATATATTCGAGGGCTGCATGGGCCCAAAACTAACATTTGAGGTATTTGGTAATAGCATTTATTCTATTTTGAAATAAATCTACCTATCAGCAAGATTTCTTGCATTGCATTAATATGCAATGCTGCAGAAAATCATTGAAAATAAAAATAAAAGAAATTGCAGCGGACACCGGACTTCTGCCTTAATATATTCAAATAATTTTTTATTAAAAAAGAAATGTCTTCGTATGTCACCAATTTCCAAAGAAGTAATTTGGCTTTACTTAGTAGATTGCTTATAATAAATTAATAACACGCACCAATAGCGGATGTTTGGTATTCCAAGTAATCTAAGACAGGGTCGGTATCTAATGCAAGTGAACCAATGAAGACATGATTTGACTTCGTTTTTTTAGCATACAAAACTATTCTACTGAATAGTTTTGTATGCTAGATGCTAGTATAGAATAGTTATTGGGCTTTGTAATGTAGTGTAGTGTAGTAATTACTTAGCGTAGTAAATGGAAACATTTTTATTTTTTTCTAATCCATATTGAAATAACGATAGAAATCATAGAAAATAAAATAATGTATGCATTGTCCTAAAATTATTTTTTAAGTTATGAGACTCTAAATTATATTTATAGAAGTATTTATGTATATACTATCGGTTTTTAATATAAGTACCATTAGTACCGATACATATATTTTACGGACAATATTTTTTTAAAAAGGGTTTTATTTAATATATAAATATACAACCCTAATACATGCACTACAGCATGCACAACCGCGGTTTGTAATCACGAAAGAGAAAAATAATGCACTTCCTCTGCGCCCGCGCACTGCTCGAGCGGATCTCATAGATTTCTCTACCCTTGCCAATTATTTCATTTATGAAACATATCTCTGCTATGATCTGATATTTTAATTCTAATATTTATCAGTTAAAATTATTAAACGAAATTTAGTACAGATATAAATAAGTCTGAAATACAACTTGTACTAATTATTAACCTTGTAAAGATCCAATACCAGTGGAATTGGTTTAGTTTGTTGTCATAAAAGGCCTTTATCATTGAAATAATTTCATGACAATGAATTATTTTTTTATAATGAATTCCCGAGGGATACCATATAAAGAGAAGTCCACGCGGCCGATGTCGCGGGGGGAATCCAGTTGTTGAAATTAATTTCGTCAATCCAGCAATCAAATGACAACTACAAGTGTCGGCAAACAATTAAATGTTTAATACTTTATCAATCTACTGTGAGGATAGGATGAGTTAAAATTTAATCCAAAAATTCAAAACTAATAATCTAATACCCTTTTATATAATTACACGTAATATAACAGAGATTAATAGATTTAAAAAAAAACAATATCATTATTCAATTAATTTTTTTATCTAATTATTATATTTATAATACAACAGTTTTCAGCATACTCTTATTTAAAAAAATTACTATTTTGTTTAGTAATTACTTATCTATATCATAATTTCTACCATTAGAAGTACCGTTCGTTCTGTTCTCATTTAAGAAACCTTCAATATTACAAAGAAAATATCTTCTTTCTTCTTAAAATTAATATTATATAATTCAGTGTGCTGACTGAAAATGGAAAAAGCTTGAACATTTTTAAGAAAATATCATTGTACTGTCATAGTCTTAAAATATAATCATAGTTAAAATTAAGTTGAAAAAATACCTATTTGGCAGCTTTTTTGATATTCCGTGGGCGTACGGGATCTTAGCAAGTAGAAATGATTATATTCAGTATGATCAGAAAATGTAAAAATGTCATCAACGCAAAATAATCAAACTATGCACCCAATTTATGCAACGAGCAAAGTCTGACTCGCATTAACAACGACACAGCTATTTGGACATAACACTATAAAAAGTATGAACTACCTTTAATAATTGTTGTTATTGATACGTGACTTGAATATAGTAACTCACAATAGTCAGTGCCCAAGAAAAACCATATAACGAAATCAAATAGCACTGTATGGGCAAACTACATCGTGAGAATTGATTAATACACAAGCACACATAAAACAACTTTTTTTCGGAATATTCGCCGTAAATTTGAAGAATAAACAATAATTGTCTATTATTCAAATTCAAATATTAAAAACTATTTTAGAAACTAAATTAATTTCTATTAATTTTGTTAGTGAAAAGATAAGACCGTGTATATATAGATATCATTAAATACACTTTATCCGTAACAGGACACAGACAGCTTCTTTCAATAACGTCACGCGATATATATATATACGTAATTTCATTCAACCTTCAAATTGGACACCGCAAGCAAACATTGCCATTTGTCAGAAGAAATAGGTAAGAGTGAGGTACCAATGCAAATGTAATAATAATTTCAGTATATTGAAAATAATAACATAATTATTGTAAAAAATGTACTAATCTATATAAAAGTATAAACTTATAATACCCTAAGCTTATTTGTTTTATTTAGCTTACAGTAAATATATGTCCGGCGAAGAAACTTTTATTTTTGTTATAAACCGAATTTCAGACAAACCAGCTAATGATACTATACGTGTAATTTATACAATCATTTGTCAGTGCTCTTTATTTTCAACGCGACCTCGACCCTGGAAATTTACAAGATAGAGTTTATTTTTGATAAGCAACAGCACATTAGACCGGATATCTACCCCGGTTGGTATTAATAAAATGCCTACCCATTATTAAAAACATAGTTTAACCACAAAAGAAATGGGCAGAGAAGTCAGTTTACATAAAAAACACACTATGTAAGACATAAACACCGCTCTTGGACTGGGACCAGCGTGAGCGCGAGTGCCATCTATGCACACACAATATTAAAATAAAAAATGTCGTTCTTATCAGTTAATCAAATACATACAATACGATATATACGATAAAATATATTGGAAAAATATCTACCCATAAAAAAGTATGTTTAGGAACCAATTTATATAAATCCCGACAATTCAAACGCACAGTTTGCGTCACCATTGAGGCAACGACCGGATCTCCGACCCAATTCTTAAACACTTTGTTTTCAAGCATAGGATTTGTCACGATCTATCTGGTGTGAACCAACTAATTCAATCAGCGATTCACACGATACTGTTGGAACGGTTTCATTCAACGCTAGCAATGGCGTAAAATTGTGTAAAAATGCCATTCATCGTTACACTATCGATTTTGTGTTAACTTTGACACACATTCTTGAGAACAGCAGAAAAATATTAAAATAACCTTCGTATTAAAATTGATGCGTTGACATGAAGGCAAGGTTAATAAGTTCAACATGGCTATATAAACTCTTTTTCTCTTAACTCGCTTTTAGGTAAAACGTCTTTAGAGGTCGTTTTATAAAAGTGGATAAATAGCAATCCCCGTTTACTTGTTTAACGTAAACTCAATTAAAGTATTCACTGAGTACTTACTTAACTAAAGTGCAGCATGAGTTATGCATCTAGTATCTCAAAAATGACTAAATTAATTTTGAAAAGCGGAATATGAGTTCAGAAATAAGAGACAATGTTTATATCGCATTATTGCATTGGCTCAAACATTAAGTTTTTAAAGTGTCTTGTCGATTTGATAAGAAGGACTGCTTAAGACATGCTTTGAAGAATTAAACTAAAGTGTCATAATTTTTTTCATTAACTATCAGTATTTTTAAAAATATAATAAATTTACATACGTCTACTCAGACATAGCAACATCAGATAACATTTTATTAATAAAACGGGGTAGTTAGGGTGTTTCTAAATTCTTTAAAAAAACAGTTCATTTAATGTGAACTCGACGCAGAACCGTTGAATCAGTTAATTATATCAAAACAATGAGTAAACTTTAATTTTTCTTCTCCCCACATTATTACAAACTAACTTTTAAAGTATACTTTATCGTTATAACTAAAACGAATTTTTATGGCATGTCCATTATTCATATGTACGTTATATGTGAAATTAAATTGTAATTGTTCGTTCGTTACAGACTCGAGCCGATGGTACAATATGACCTTTACGATATAACAGTTTCTGCGGCGACATAAAGCGATAGGAAAGGTCACTTATTAAATTCAAAATAGGCCATTCAAATTCAAGATGACGCAATCGTCGTGGTTGAGATCTTGCGGAGCATTGGCGAAGAATAACACGCAGACACCTGAGAAGTTTGGCAGGTGCTGCCTCGGAAAGGTTTCGCCCTTATACTGGCGTGTGCCGATCCTCGCCTGGGCTGTAGCTATCCTGAGCTGGTCGACTGCTGCTTTTTGGGGGCCCTTATATAAGTACTTACTGTACATGACCCATTGGGGTTTGATGCTTATAATCGTGGAGTCAATCTTCGGTATAGTAATTACCGTTAAGAAACCCAAAGTTGGATTCCCTAATGGTAAGTTTTTTTTGTTACCTTATTTTATACTGCGGTGTTAAGTATTTCTTGACGTAACATTTGTTAGCGGTGTTGCAAAATGACAGCAGCCATAAACAATTTTGGAGGTACAATTCACCATAAGTATTACCGCGTCATACATGTACATGTTAAGAATTTTAATTATACTGTGGTAGTTTTTTCCCACCTTTTGGCACATAGTGATGTGTATTTTTATTGCGTAGCTTACATTGTCAAATGGCAAGACATCTGTAATAGATGTTTGGCATATCACTCATGACTGCGTGGGCGATGCGTGTAAAATAACTGACTGAACCTACTTGTTTATTTTTAATAACTAGAATTATTTTACGTGAATTATTGAAGATACATGAATAATTCTTGACAACAGAGGTAACCGAATCGGGCTTCAAAGGACACAACTTCCATGTGCCTTTATCATTGGAATGCATTTGAACAGTAAACATGTTATTTTTTTAATTTTACATCCCAATCGTCATTTAATCATTAGTTTATTAATTGTTAGTTCCAATACCAACAAATGACTTGAATCACATTTGCGTGGAGTGCGGTCAGTCGTGAGATTTCGCAAAACGGGATTGCTTCGAGCTGCAAGACTTTAATAACACCCCAGTTGACCACCATTATTGCCAAATATCCCTTCAGCGTTGAACTCTATGGTATTAACCTTCGTCCAGTTGCGTCTTTGATACACCTGCCGTATTTCTATTGTTAGTCTTAAAATACAAATTATTATAATTACAATACAAATTATCCGTAAAAAATAATCGTAACAAACGTAGTATATAAGTAGACGGAGTTTATACTTTCATTTGCATTTGGTAAACAATTGCTAAATTGTAAGTACTAACAAGGCACAATAAATTTAAATTTAAAAGCTTTGGTGTTATTTCTTGACTCTTGATTATCTATCCGTTACTCATTAACTTCATTATATCGAATATAACTTCGCCCGATAGCAACTTCAGTTCGCTCAACGTATTTTTTTATTAGTCTAAAAGGTAAAGTCAATAAATTTCAATAAGTCGCTAATTAAAACCAGTCAGATATTTTCTTAAACCAATTGTTGTCGACTTGTTACTTTTTTTCGCCCACTGTTTTAAACATTTGCTTTACCAGTATATATAACTTAATTATATATTTTTCAAACTACCAAACAACATTTAAAACCATCTTTAGACTTGCAATATGAAGTTCATTATCCTAAAGTAATTTCTGTCTATTGATGGCACATCGTAATTGTAACGCCGATTATAATTCACCGATTCGTAGAATGGGAACATAGTAACATGCGTTAAATATGGGGCCAATTGGGCCCAGTGTGCAATACCGTTTATTCGACTATTTTGTAATAACAACGCATTAGGCACATACTTATTGTGGTAAAATATACAACTATGTTTTAAAAGCATCATAAAAACGTATGTTAGCACGATAAAATCATCTAATACGTGCCCGAAAAACAGAAATCTACAACCGCATCGTTAGAAGATACTTACAACACTGCATAGGGCTTCTCATGGCCACTATTACTGCTGAGTTAAGACTTGGACAATGAAATATCGTAATCTATACATATAAATAAAATGTTGCCTTTTCAGTACTTCAAATTTTGCAACTGTTCACCAAATGCAAAAGAAAGTATGCACTCCGTCTCTTTATATTCTACGTCTGACTGTTTGTTACGGATATTTTTTTACGGATAATTTGTATTGTAACGGGACATTCTCTGGCAAATAGCTGATGTTATAACAGGCAGATTAAGGTACTTTTGTTATTCATTATTCTTATTGGAACGGGAAGTACGCAGGTGAAACTGCTGGACTCTATTATTTCATTGTTAAATTATAAGTAAATATGCGTGAAGTGCGTGAGTGAATAATGAATATGCGTCGCAATGTGAAGAACGGACTGATAAAGTTGAGTGAACTTGCAGCAAACTTATCATCATTTTGCGCGACAAAGTAGGTTATGGCGAAAGACCTTGACTGTTGAATAAGTAACAAGTTCAGTCTCTCAATCGGATCTCACTACGGTTCGGTGATTTTACCGTTTTCACTTAGTGACTGAGTAAGTACTCAGTCCCACTCTAATAGTAAATGACAAACCACGCGTTTGATTGTTGTGTATCTCTAGATTGTACATGAATGTAAAGTTAATTGTTTTCATTAAAAATATCGCGGTTCCTTTATTGTGAATCTATTTGCAAGTATATATTTATTACGCCAGTATTCGAAGGGAACTTTGTGAGTGTGACCGCTCGTTACATTGTTACGAAAAATGGAGAATGTCAATTATTTGACGAAACTGTGGAGGAAATGTTTCTTGGAGCATAACTCGCCTTCCGAATTCTACGTGAGCTGTTGGCAAAGCAGCCATGTATCCTGGCCTTTACTGTCCCTCAGACTTTTCCTCTTCCTGTTCTCTACGTGCGTGATGACTGCCTCCATAACACTGGACCCATACATTAGTTATTGGTTTATATACTTGACGAACTGGGGGTCCATCTTGATAGTGCTAACGACGGGATTTTCTACTGCTATATCGGCGTATGCATGTTTTAAACGACCGATAGGTAAGTTACTTTTTAACCTTGAATAATTTATTTTTGCGCATGTAACGCTCGATGGAGATTGCCTTTGTTATATTGTTAATCTATTCAAAAAATTAAAATAGAACAGCTACAAACAATAGGTTTCCAGAATGTAGAATAATTATAATTAGTGTATGAAATCTAAATAAGAAACGTAGAATAAAATGTAAATGCAAGGTCATTTTAAAATTCATAGTTCAGATCACTGGCTCTAAAACAATGGGTGGGAGGGGATGATCGCTTCTGCTGAACTATATGACTGACACCTAATACGTGATCATACACTTTCAGTCAGTAATAGTAATCAAATAGACTTGAACCATCTCAAACATGAGAGCAGAATGTTTATATGCTGATTCGGCAAAATAAGTTCTTGGAGTTATTATTTTATATTTACATATTATATAAGGAGTGATAACCGTGCACGTGCTAAACGTTACGATCACGTCCCGCGGTCGTCTCGACCTCGCGCCGCTTGTGCGAAGCCGCAGGGCTAACGACTAACTAATTGCAGCCGTACAAGTAATACAACTACAAAGGATAGTTCAACTGACCAAAACTTAATGGCAAATTTGACAATACAAATCAACTAAATCTAACCACAAATGACTAGCCTACTAGAGTTAAAATTTTGTATAAAATTGTTATAACGGGTAAAACTAAACTTCATAGTTTCAAATAGATATGTCCGCAGTTTTACCCGCGTTGTTTAAAAAACAATGTTAGTAAAATTTATAGTCTGCTCCTATTAATTGTAGTGTGATGTTATATAGTTTATAGACTTTTCGTACAAATAGGCTTTGTCACATTAAAACATTTTTTGAACTCAAACCCGTAGTTCGCGAGATTAGCGCGTTAAAACAAACTCTTCAATTTAACTATATTAATACAGATCTATTAAGTTTAACTTTTCATAAGAACGTAAGTTTGTTAAAAGTTATTTCAACAGAATAGTACTTTCATGTTTTCAAGGAATTGTAAGACGCGACTATACCTGCATCGACCGGTGGTGGTATATCCGTTACAGTTAAAACGCATGTTTCGTTAGAACTTGTTTCTCTTAGTTAAAACTAGTTTTGAATTAATGCCTTTGTTAAAACTAGAAATACCCAGTTAAAACTAGAATCAAGAGTTTGGGAGCTAATGTGAATTAATTATTATAAAATATGTGATATGACTCCTAATTTAAATGACAATGACATCACTCACAAACGAACATATGCTTTAATATTTGACTAACATTATTTGTCCTGCGGCCGGGCCTTGGCGTTCTCTGGGGCCTAATGTTTGCTGCCACTCAAGTGTCAGTACCGACCAAATATGTTTATCCTACTATAAGACGTTTGAACGAAACAAACTATAAACAACCTATTATAAAGCAGATAAGTATTATTTCCTGACGAACCTGCCGGTTGTAATTGAACGGAATATGTTTTAATAAGACTGTTATTGGGTTTCAATTTAAGGGTCCTCATAACTTTGTAAAACTACACTAGAAATTCACTGCTGAACATTGACCTCTCTAAAAAAAGGGAAATATTTCCCATAATTGCCGCTCTGGGCAAACGTGTTGGCAATTTTCAATCTTTCGCGACGGGAATGCTGCCGCCCATCCTCGCCATGTGCATTTGTGCTACTCTATTTTGGATGTATATACCGCCCATTTGTCGGTTCTGGTATCTCAGTAGCCTCTTACAATACCTGGTAACCGGTAGAGTAGAATATCCTGTACTATCCTACTCAACCGGTACATCACGGCTACCTCTAATAATTAAGGTGGGCTAATTAATATGTTATTTCCAGATGCCACATTTGGTCTGCCATGGTACGTGAAAATCTATTGGTTGCTGTACAACGTTACCATTCCCGTGGCTTTCCTTGTCACTGTTTTTTATTGGGGTATCTTAAGCTGTGAGTATATTTTACACAATTCTTTATACATGGTGTGCTTGTAATTTGATGTTAAGTTATAGGCGGTTTAAGATTTACGCCGTCATTACACCAATTTTAAACCGTTTTTAAGATTGACTTCTTGCCGCAAGGTAACCAAAACGTCAAACCAAAAATGAAAAAAAGTTAAATAAACCGCGTTTTAAACCGTTAAATAGTACTTTTATTGCAGTCGGTCTTTTAATAATGTCAAGGTGCATGTCAAGCATTTACAGATAAGAAATTACGATATTTTGTCTTTTAATTTTAATTCTTTTACTTAAATTTTATTTTATATCAATTAACCTTTGTAGAATTAAATGTTTTCGCCTTTATAGCTCCCGTGGGAACTTTCCCCAGATTATAGTAGCTTATGTCCTTCCTAGGGTTCAAGCGCCAAATTTTATCACAATAAATTTACCGGTTTATCGGTGAAAGTTAGTATAATATGACGGTTTCAATATTAGTGTTCATTTTCTTGTTGATATGAAAAGAGAATTGATGTGAATATACCATCATTCACGATATTTACTGTCATTACATTGAAAGTATAATTTTTCTATATTTTTTAATTTCTTAATTATACTTTGGGAGTTATTTATATTATAGGCAAATTTCACAATATATATTAATGAAATGCAATAAATATGATCTCAAATTGCTAAAAAACAGCATTTTTAATGTTCGAATACATCTTTTCAATTAACATTCTTGAACCATAATACTGGTTAGAGGTTCAAAACATTTCAGATCCCTGTAATAACGAACAATTTGAGCAAATCAAACAAAACTTGCCCTTCTTGCAGTTTGTGTGTTTAAATTTATTATACTTACATATACATACCAACAATAAATTTCATTAATTTAACTTTAATAGACAAGAGGTCTAATATTTTATGTACCAAACATTTAAAGATTCTTCAAAATATTTACTTCGTTTGCCTGTAGTGGCTGCAATGTTTTATATTCCATCTTCACATTAGTAGAGTATATAGGTTAAGAAGAATAATTAAATATTTCACGCGAAATCATTAACTCAATTGATTACTAGTACGTAGAAATTATCAAATTTAAACTAATATAATAAATACAGAAATGTAATGACTGCTTCGACATAACGTTACACTTGTTAGAAAAAATTACATGATAAGTAATGATAAAAATAGTAGTACAATTATATATGATAACAGAAAGAACACATATCAAAAATGTAAAAACAACAAATATAATTAGCATCCTCGATTTAAGCCGATAAACGTTTTACAAGATGATATTTGAGTAACTATTTTGTCAAACTTGTAATTTTTGATGTCTATATGATCACTAAATAAAATAATAGACTATATTTGGACAAATTGTACCCATGCACTATATAGTACCCACTAACAGATATTGTGTCATCCGGTGTGTTTGAATTTATATACTTTTTTAATGAATAAACGCAAAAACAACAGAACCACTTTTTTGAAAACCACATTCATGAAAAGCTACATTATTACTAACTAAGCTATATTTTATCTCTGAATTTATGCGGAAACAGGAATTATTTGTGTGAATTTTCAATTATGCTTTAATATAGTGATATGTGAATTATATGATATGTATATATGATTATATGTATGTCGAATATATTAGTCCTAATTAATATATTACAAATTAAAAACCCTGTCGCGTTTTGAATGATCACAAAAATTACATTTATGCAGGTTGTAAGTATTTTCACGGTAAAATCTAATACTGCCTCACGTATTTTCATACATCAATGCATATTAGGAAAGTTTAGATACGTTAGTAACATTGTTTCCATATGTACACGTTTTTAGAACACGTCTCTGTTAAATCATGTCCACTTGGAGCTTAATCTAAGGAGAAGCAAAATTAAATCCCTACTAATATTATAAACGCGAAGTAACGCGAGTAACTCTATTTGTCTGTCTGTCTGTTACGCTATCCCGCTCAAACCTCTAAACCGATTTTGATGAAATTTGGTATAGACAATCTTTAGACCCTGAGAAAGGACATAGGCTATTTTTTAATTCTAAATAAGGGTTGTAAGAGGTCGAAAGGGGGAATGAAAAGTTATATGGAAGTATCGCTAAGTAACTTGAAACTTATTTTTCAGGCTATTGATTTGATACAAATAAATATGACATTCAAAGTTTATACAAGTTGAAGTAAATAGATATGGTACCAAAAAAACTATTCCAAGCAAACGAAGTCGCAGGCACAGCTAGTAGCTTATAAATTGAACGTATTACCAACATATGTCCAATACTAGTGCTAAGTGTACTTAGTTAAATGACAGATATAGATTAGACATTGGCGGTTTACCATGGGCCAAGTGTAATTGAGCTCTGACATAATCAAGATTTGATATGCATTTACGTGGCTTTACACTTGTTTTGCCAGCGTTATTGAGCAATTTTGAGGATGTATGGTAATTAATTTTTGCCTTATTGCTACGGGCTTGTTAATTTTATATTTATTACAGAGATAAAGTTTTCGTGATATAAGATTTTTCTGAGGAAATAAAATATATTTTCTGGGTCATAATTATAATTGAGGTATGCCTAAGAATTACATACAGTATTTACGAAAAAGTCAAAGGATAGAATGTGTGAATGTAATTTTGATAATTTTACCATGTAATTTAAATGTAACGAAATTTAATTACTAAATGCATGCGCGCCTTATAGCTCGCCATAGTGCTTATAACAGCACTATGGGGTTCGAATTCAGGCTGAAAACTGACCACTGGTAACCCAGCGAATGCATAACGAACAGACAGATCGAGTACTGCAATCAATCAATATAATACTAATATGTATGTAGAGATTATTACAACAAACATAAAAGTTTTACGTACAACATTACAGCATCAAAAGGTCACTACTTCAAGCCAGACCCGGTCCTGGATGTGATGCTTCACGGAGCCAACTCAGTAGTGATGACGGTGGAGTTGGTTTGCTCGGCGCATCCTAGCCGGTTGCTGCACATCTTCCAACCACTGTTCTTCGGGCTGGCGTACGTGCTCTTCACCGTAGTTTATTATGCGGCTGGTGGAGTCGATCCGTAAGTGGTTCCTTAATTTTTAAGGTCTTTAAGTTTATGACTTTCGTTAAAATTAATTGACTTACATTAGCATTTAATGCCCAGGGACCTAAACGCGTTGTCAAAAGGTCGGTTTGCATTAATAAGAGCATCTTTTAATCATATCCATATATTATTTTCACTAATAAACTTCCTACGATATACTTTCAAGCCTGATTAGCTTTCTAATTATTTTCAAATATATGGGACGTGAACTCTATTAGTAAAGATTGGATTTTTTTTTGGGGTTTTCTAGAAAATAATAAAAAAAACCGTTAAAATATTCAGTAATAATTTAGCAGATATAAGAGTAACACAAGCAACATAATCGATAGTACCTATGTTAGTTTAATATATTTTATTTCTATGGAACACTAGAATTGATAAAAAGTTAATTTATTAGATAGTGAAATTGATTCCAAATTTTCTCCTAATTATCAAAAACGTGACCCATTTATCACCTGATAGAAAATTGACAGGCCAATTTATTTATTTTTTAAACACTTTCTTTGATTTTAATAGGTTCTAAACGATTTGCCAAATTATCAGTGCGATCTCGTAATATATTTCTTTACTACCTTCTGGTAGTATTCATATATTACATGCAGTGTTAATAGGAACTAAACACATATTGACACGAAACATGTGTAAAACTGTACCTATTTCAACTTTTTCTTAAAGCAATATTAAAACTAAAACTTCATACGGATTTTTGTTATTAATTACATTAATCAAATAAACGACATCAACTGCATATAATATTTATAATGTATTAAATACTCATTATGTATTAATATGTTAATATTATACTAGCTTTTCAACCGCAACTTTTATAATATAACTTACATACAGTAAAATTTTAAAGATGAATGTCGATTAAAACTTTTTTACAGTTTTGTGTAGGTTAAGCTGTTGCTTTGAGCACGTTTGAATATTTTTCCTATCTAATTAGTAAATCGATCGTAATGCATCAGTAAAAATCAATGATAACCTAAATGCCTGTTTTATTATAATAAATTCTTCATTAGAATATGGCCTTAATAGAAGAGCATTCGAGGACTCATTTCAATATTTCGTAAGGTAATATATAATAGGTTGCACAAATTGTGCAATATATTATAATAAAAAGGCGTTAAAAATCAATGCGCTAAGTATAAAATTCCTCACCCACAAATATTTTAACTTTTTAATTATGCTTCCAATGTGTAAAGTGTGTAAAGACCCTCAAGACGACTCTCATGCCGACAAACATTTCTCAATATATTGGCCTCGATTAGGTCAAGTATTGACCTATTTGAGAGGCTAATAACACCGTTCAAGTTCAACAAAATTTAATAATAATAACATTAGCAAGGTTTTAGTCTAGTAAGGCTTGAGATGTGAACCTTTACCTTGGCATTTCTTGTTTGATGAATATTAAAAGATGCGATTGCAAATCGTAAGGAAGATGAAAGAATGTTAATTGAAATTAATTAATCTTGCCTTATTAAGATATAACAAAATATTACAAGGGTTTAGAATAAATTCTTTTAAACAGTGCGTAAGTCAAAGTAATGATGTTGATATTGACTTGTAAACAAAAAAACCCTGTTGTTGTTTTTATAAACTGCTACGTGGACTTTGATAAAACTTCACCAAAATACTGCCTATACATTACACCAACTCATCATATGCTGTTATTAATCGATATGCTATTATTTGTCTTAGAAGTTATCTGACAATAGGGCTAACTTCTCATATACGCAGACGAAAACGCGAAAGGCGGCTAGTAGACGATTTACGTCTACTAGCCGCCTACTATTCTACAAAGCAAGAAAATATATAGGAATACAGTGAACATTTATGTATATTTCTTAAAACGTTTCTTAATATGTTATAGATGGGGCCACGAGTTCATCTACCCAGTGATAGACTGGTCCAAGCCACAGCAGACGATGGTAGTGGTCACGCTTACAGCGCTGTTCCTCGCACTCATGCACCTGGTCGCGGTAGCAGCAGCAGCCGCCCGGGACGCAGCAGCTCACCGATTGCGATCCTCACCTGGTATCTACAACGACGGCTTTGGTGAAGAATCGTAGTGCGTATTGTAATATGTGGGCAGAATTCAAGCCGTTCATAGTGGCAGATACTTACATATACAATAGGGCTTTAGCGTGTTTACACCGATACTCTGTTACGTTAAGATCCGTATGAGTTTGGATACTTCATATGAAATGTCATGCAAAGGACACTTATGGTGCTGAAGAATAGACTATAAGACGACGACTTCTACAGATTAGCCTACTTCTAAAGAAAACAGGCCATGGCAACGCATAAAAACAGTTTTCCCTGTTCAATCATCCACCTCTGAGCGTATATTGATAAATAACCTGATTTATAAACGATAGCATTGGCATGGACACATACGCGTACGCATTCGTTTTGTAAAATAGAAAAATGAGGGACTGAACCAAGAAAAGAGCCTTTTGGAAAACAAAAGGATGGATGTTGGATATTTTTGAAGATCTTTGTTGATAATTAATTAAGTGTGACGATAACTATAATGAACAAAAGCACTTACGGCTGTCATTCGGTGAATGAACATTGACAAATAGTGAATATAAATTATACAAATTAGTAGTGACTACGAACTCTTAGGAATGGAGCGGTGATAATTTTTGGTCATATATAAAGTCAGATAATGAATTATGGTGAAATTACAAACTGTCGCATAAAAATGATCTCCAAGTAGCACAAAATCTGTGCAAGCGTAATGTTACCTAAAAGTAGTATTGACTTTGTTTTAAAATATACACCTGTGGTTAAGAATGCTTTACTTATATGGTTATACCTAAGATCATCTGACACTTATTGACTTAGTTTTGAAATGATTCCTGTTTTAAAGACATTATTTCGGAAGACTGAAACTACCTTCGAATATTATTCATACAATTATGTAATTTTTTGTGTAAGTTTATTAATGTTTTGTATAGAATTATTGTTTCATAGCAGTATCTGGTCCCCTCGTATTTTAAATATTTATTTTATTAATACCCATAATATTAAAAAAGATGACAATCCAACTTGTATATAAATTAATTACATTTTCCCATTTTCAATAAGATCATCTTATGACCAAATTCACACTAAAATTTAAGGTAGAATAAACAAGTAATTGAGAAACATGGTTTGATTATTGCCAACCACTTTTACTGTACCCCAATATCCATTAATTTATTCAGCAAGTCCTTAAACGTATTCATTTTGATTATTACAAAAATAATTAATATAACGACGTAAGTTAAGTACACACTGTAAAATTATTCAAAGATTATTTTTATTTAAAATTCAAATAAAACAGTAAAGATTTTATCCTTTTTCTTTTTCTTAATAGACGCCAAAATTTATCAATTGATGCAAATCATCATTATTGTACACAGTGTATTTTACTATACAGTGCGCTCAAAATAAAATAAGTTTCATTTACTTGTTTTTGGGCGTGCCTCCTTCGCTTTCTTTCATTTATCTGTTAAATCGCATTTTTAAATATTATTATTATATATATATGTATATATATTTCATCTATAAATGATTGTAAATTTAGACTTTTAGAATATTCAGTTCTAAACAATTATGTTTTATAAATGTTTTAATCGTAGCTGATCCATTTAAATAAAATAAAAAATGAAAAAATAAATTTGGTTTCAGTTTTCAGATCAAAACAATGTCTTATTAGTCAACCAGCTAAGCCTTTTACTATTTTACATGAAGAACAGAAATGATATTTATGAAACATATCTTATGCGCGTCGACCTACCTATCAAGAGCCGTGCGTTGGATCTCTACCCACAACAAATATTTATGTATATTGGTGTTTTTTTAGTGTCTAGAAGTTATATATGTATGTTAAGTAGTATATTTTTGATTCCTCTGTTATCTGATATCTGTAACAAAAGTGTTTTGAGCCACTTATCTCGGAATTAGGTCAATGTATGAGATTTTTTGATTTATTATTATTATAACCCAAAGGTAACTGAGAGTACGTTGCTATTTAAAAAAAATACATTTTTCTTAAATATATCTTAAGGTTTACATAATTTTTTCGTATCTTCGTATATCATTTACATCAGATAAATTGGAGGATTAATTAATACACGTCCATATCGGAAATGATTAATTCAAGATTTATCTATTTCGTTTAATAGGCAATACTTACCAAAAATCGTCACCCTATTTATAATCAACGCTGTTTGGTCTCGAATCAGTGCCGTAATCTAAGATAAGGCGACACACCACATACCTTCGACAGCGACGCAAACAGTCAGTTGCCAGCATCGAAATGAGTGCGACCAAGCGATACTTCAAAGAGCAGTTCCGTTCAGAAAAGTTTACTTTGGAACATGAAGATGTCTCGACATTCTACCTCAGTTGCTGGCAAAATAGTCGGTCAGCTGTTCCTTTACTATGCCTCAGATGTCTGTTGTTCCTGGGATCTTTGGGCATTGTGTTGTCGTCTCTCATACTGACAGGGCAGTCTATGGCCCTGTCTTTCTGGCCCATTTACATGACTCACTGGGGTATAATCATGATCACAGTTGCTTGTGGCCTGTCCTTTGCAGTTTCAGCACAAGCCTATTTAAAAGGGCCTATAGGTGAGTTCTTTCAAAATATGTGTTATGAAACGTTTTTATAAATATAAATAATTTTTGACAATTCGTAACGTATTTTTATATTGTATGTATGAATTATTTTAATAAGTTATAGTTTGAGTATGAATTTGAAATAACTATCCTCAAAAATTTTACATTTACAGCGCTATATTATATTGAAGTTGAAGACCTGTTCATTCGTTTATTGACAATAAATATTGGCGAATTTACTGGCATAAGAAAATACTAATATATTTGAGAAAAAGTTAAGTAAATAAAATTCTTGACTCACAACTAGTCTAATGTAGGCGAAGTTTTTGTTCGTAATTTTCATGTAAATGTAGTTGTATATTAATAATAATACATGTCATATACACAGATCCTAGGTTACCGTCTAGGTAAGTTTATATTTAATATCGAATATTAGTATGTATGATAATAATCTTTAAGTGTACCTTTACTAAATAAATAAATTGAATAAATTGATAGCAGTAAACATAAAGATTTTTTTTCCAATTCTAGACGGCACGTTGGGAACACCGTGGTATTTGAAGCTCTACTGGGTAGCCTTCAATATCGCAATTTCTTTGGCGTTCTTCATCACCATATTCTACTACTCCCTGTTGACATCAATGGGTACGTTTGCCATCATTAATGACCTTAAAAATTACAGAAAATAAAATAATGTTTGATTGCAATGTCAAAGATAAGTAACGGCTCTTCAATAATCTAATCAAATTTAGTTTGTAGGTGATTCTACAAAATAAATTATCGAGTAAGACTAAAAGAAAGTGACTCAGCATTATGAAACATTTAGTTAACTTTAGACTCTGACAGAATATACGTTCAGTATATTTATTTGGGCAAACTAAAGAACATAGAGGTGAATCGCTTTTTCTAAAATAGTTACTACTTAGTTCAAGTGTACAATTTTATAATTGTACTGTCCGCCAGGTCTCTTTTGCAACGGTAAAAAAAATGAATAGCATAAAGCCTTCAACTCTACTAAAATTGGTTTAGTGACAAAGGTATTTTTGTGTCAACTACTGTTCGTAGCGCATAGACAGTCCTAAAACAATTCACAGTACGTGTCCACAGTACAGGGATAGAGTAAGCTAAATTGTTTATTGGCAGGTGATGAGTACGCCGTGGACCCGGTGCTGGATCTATTCATCCACGGCATGAACTCGGTGGTGATGTTTGTGCTCCTAGTGACGTCGCAGCAACCCGCGCACCTACTGCACTTCTGGCACGTTCTAGTCTTCATGATCCTCTACCTCATCTTTACCATCATCTATTACTTCGCCGGAGGTGTCAATCCGTAAGTCCTTTTTCTTACTATATTTTTTTTATGTAAGAGAAAGGTCGTAATAATATCGTAAGAATCGTCTCTTAAGATATATTAAGAGACAATATTTTTCGATACTACATTGTCACATTTTTGGACATTGACCTCCCCTTGAAACGAGAATGTTGCCCAAAATTGTCACGCTGGGCAAGCGTGGTGGCAATCACAAAACGTATCTTATCGACGGGGATACTGCTGCCTGTTCTATCCTGTGTATTTGAGTTCCATTAATTCGGATGGATATACCGCCATCTGTGGTTTCAATACCTCAGTCTAATCGAAATGCAGGTACTATAAGCATTATGTTCACATGGTTTCATATTCACGTTCAAAACTTTATAATAAGTTAGAATCTAAATGCTTTTTTTAAGTCTTTATAGAAAATATATTTCCAAAGGTTGAGGACGAGGCGTTTCTTCAAATATTCAGAAAATTATATGATTTTCAAATGATTGTCTGTTTAGAGGAGCACTAATAATGTTGTCGTAGATGTCTATAATAGTCTATATAATTTTAGGTTTGGTGACGTGTGGATATACCCGATGTTAGACTGGTCGGATCCGGGGCTTACATTGGCAGTGGTGGTCGGATCTGCAGTGGTGGTGATCGTAGTGCATTTCGTTGTAACCCTCATCAGTTTGTTGAGGGACCACCTCATGAGGCGATACGTGCGCCGATTCAGCACTCTCTACATCAACGAGTAAACAGAAGATTATCATCTACTTTCACATACTTCAGTTAATTGGAAGGAATCATATAAACTTTTGCCAAGTTGGTAGTACAAGTGAGCCGGTGTACATACAAAGTGTTGTAATAAGTTAGTTGAAAGCCATATCCCGTAAGAACTATTTCTTTTGATCAGTAATTTAATGTTTATAATAAATGGTTTTGTTGTCTGGAATTCTTCTCCGAAAAACTCCGAAAAACGGAATTCTTCTCCGAAGAACTTCCGGAGTTAATACGTTTTGGATGAATGTTAAGAAGAATGATAAATAGATATCTACTTTTTTATATTTTGTAAGTTGTTTTGAGCCATCTCAATACGTCTTCTAAAACTTTTTCCGTGACTAGCTGTCACATCGTGTATATGATATATATATAAATATCTAGTGTCTTAGCAAGGCCTGGCGTGGCTGCACACTTGTATCAAAGTCATTAGGTGGGGTGCCACGGAGAAATATACATAATATACATATGGGGCTGTAGATATTTCCTTTAAGGATTGACTTCAAAGCAATTGATGTGCCCAGAGGCTCATTCGGTAGTCTAAATCTTAAGCGCCATAGGTTAGATCCTCACCTATGGCAAATATACTATAATATTAAACGTGCCTGGTTATTAAACTATACATTTAAATATTATATTTATAACTCCTCCGTATCCTAGCAAAAAAATATTATATTAATAAAATATAGATGTTAAAAAGTATTATTAGTTTGTGCTCTCTTTACTAATAATAATTGCTTGTGATGTCTGTAGCACTAAGCTTTAATAGGTAATGAGGTACACAAGTAAGCTTGTTAGTCGACCAAGTTCATCGCAGATTACTTTCACCAAATAAAGACATTTGTATTGGTAGCCCATTACTATTGTATATCCTAATTTTTAATTAATACGATTATAATATTAGAAATGACAATGCAACTCATTTCGTTATTTCTATTGGTACATATATCAAACAAACTAAAAGCTGCATATACTCCAAGCTTAGCTGTTTAAAAAGATATATATTTTGTATAGTATTAAGTATTTGGGGAATTTTCTATGTTATTTATATTCAATCCTGTAAATGTATATCTAAACGTATATCATATACATAAAAACTAGTTACAATTTTTTTTGGTTTTTAACATTGAAACCCTTTTTCAGGTAGTTTTAAGCGGTTTTTGTATCCTGTGCTCTAACTATCTATGTACAAAAATAATATTTAACAAAGTAAGGCCAGTTAAGATAATTTAATAAAGTGTATAATATAATTTATTATAAAACATACTTTCTTATAATTTATTTAAAGTAAATTCCTCATAAACTCCCAGATTTGACTTCAGATTTGACTTGTCCCAAGTGGAAGAAAAGAGTAAGCAAAAAAGGTAATAAGAAGAGAGTGCATTGGCTTGTCCTCGCTTTAGGAAGGTTAAGCAGGACTATATAGTAAAACATTTGTGATATATTGTGATCTAAAGGAACGGTTCATGTTATTTTAAATAATATTCGTTGATTTAGAAATAAGAGATAAAACTAAACTTTACTTTTTAATATTAAACGTACAGCCGTAGTTAAAATGACATGTCATAATGAAAACATAAGTTGATTATTGCCATTATATCCAGCCATAATTCTATATTAAAAATATGTTCCAGTCGCATGATGTTAAGGGTATTAAGCCATAATTTTCTGACAGAATACTTTGATTATTTTCTCCGTATAATATGTTCCATAATATAAACGTTTTACTTAGTTTTTAAATTTAATATATCGTACCCAGTCCGTGATTATGTAACGAATATAAACATTGTATATAGAACAGTGAATCATCGCCATGGCAATGCATCATTGAAATAAAATATAATAAATAAAGGCCACTGAAATATACTTTTAGCGTTTTAGACAGATAAACTAAGTGATTCAACTTGATAACGGTTCGCTATCGACTCGTAGTAATCGATAGCGGTCTGCACAAATAGTACGGTAAACACGAGAATGAGTGCGATCAAGAAGTATTTTAAGGAAGAAACACAATGCAGAAAACTTGGTTTGGAACACCCGAACGCGCCAGACTTCTATCTCAGTGTTTGGCAGACGACTAGATCGTCGGTGCCGCTTTTAGTACTGAGGACGTTGATCTTCCTAACATCGATCTGTATAGTGGTGACATCCATGACAATATACATTCAGAAGGACAAGTTTCGGTTTTGGTTTATATACCTCACTCACTGGGGACTTTCAGTTATTACATTAGCGGCTGGATTCTCCGTCGTAGTGTCAGCACGTTGCTACTTCTATGGACCTATAAGTAAGTCAATCCTTTTATTTTTGAGAAACTTGCATTATCCAGTAGTTACTGGATAATGCAGTTTTCTAAAAAATACTTATATCAAATGTTAACGTATATTCTACACCTGTTGAACACCCGGCGAAACTGTAAAAATGATAAAGCATGAACGAGTATTACGTAAAACGTTTACTTGTCTCTGCTCCAGTTATTTCTATTTGTCGTTATTTTGATGCTACCTAGTTATATTATGTTACAATTTTCGATGTTAGTTCTACACTTTTTACATAGCAATATTCTAATACATAGACTTCCTTTACTCTACTTATATAAAATTTTTAGCTTTTTAAATTAACTCGAATAAAAGTAGTCATGCTTACGATCAGTATATATAATTTAATAGAATTAAATATACGAGTATGTATTATACATAGGTATTACATCCTCGCATAGAAAATACCTCTTAGGCCAATTTGTAAATAAAAGGATTTTAAATAGTTCTATTTGCCATGACTATATAATCATTTTGTTAGCAGATATTCATAAAAACATCATGTGAATCAAATAGTTTGACAAATGTTTATCAACAACGCACTCATAAAAATAAACTGGAATGTTGTTCGTCAGTGTATTTTCTGATTGTTTGTGTTATTGCTGATACGCCACCACAGGCGCCGTGCAATCCGCTCTGCCATGGTACGTGAGCACATACTGGGTGCTGTACAACATTGCCGTCCCCATCGCCTTCCTTATCACCGTTTTTTACTGGACTGTACTCTATGAAGGTATCATCTATTTTATAAATGTATATTTTTTCACAATCCACAGCTGTCCATTACAGACAAATCTTAGACACATACATGTTTATGAATCACTTTAACTTTTGTAAAGGGACGCCTGTTGGGCGGGAAAGGACGTACTAACAGGTCGTCTATCCAAAAAATTCCAAAATTTTTGTTTCTCTTTCTTCATCAATGTTTAATATTTAAACAGTGAAACCATGTTTTTTCATAAATAAATAAATTATATATATTAGACTCATAAATCAACTAAGCGTAATCGTTAGAATCACTATCACAAGATGCCCTTTGTTCTGGTTTGAGCCACATTTTATTATAGATTGTTCTCGCCTACTAAAATTTTAAATTAATTTTAACTTCATGACAAAGAATCCAATAAAGAGGTTAATTTTTGTTTAACACCTGCAGCTGGCATAGAAGAGGAACTAGATCATGGACTGGATGTGGCCGTGCACGGCATGAACAGTCTCCTGATGTTCCTGTTGCTCTGGACTTCGTCTCAGCCGACCCACCTTCTCCACTTCTACCAGCCCATAATCTTCGCTCTGTGCTACTTCTTGTTTGGACTTTTTTACTTTTTAGTTGGAGGAGTAGACGCGTAAGTTTTACAGAAATTATTTTTATTATGCAGATACATTGTGTGTGTGAACAGTGAAACAGATTATAGAATGATGACCAAGGGACAAACATATGCGATTTCACGGTAATTTTTTCAATGTTTGTTTTGACTCATTTGTATTTCAATTGTTAATTTTTGTTTACGCCTAATAAAAAACAATAACATTGAGTTCTCTTCACAAAAATGTGCAAACATTTAAAATGTAGGAACTTCTAGAGGATATTAAATTCAAAATAGGTCTAAAAGCAGTTTTTAAATCCGTGACATGTTTATGTATCCATAGCTAAATATCCGCATACATATTGAAAGCAAAAATTATTTATTTATATCATATTTTTAATTGATTTTTTGTATATATATATATATCTATTTATATTATGTGTATAATTTTCTTGGGAAAACTAGAACTTAATTTTACTTTTCTCTTCATAAATAGTCGTATACATTGTATGTCAAACAAAATCCATACTTAAGCAAAGCAATGAAAAAACACATACTACTTTAGCAAACCGGTTACTCTACATGATCTCTGGACAATTCCTTTGTGTAGAGCAACCAATCAGCAACTGTTATGTTCGTGTCTTAACATAACAATTGCTGATATTTTGTATGTGCTAGTTTCAATCTATTTACTAAATAGGATGGTAATTTTATCATCCACGTTATATTTGCAATTTATAACGAGGAACGAAAACCCTGATTTCTGAAACAAATAAATAGGAAATAAAAACTGTATCATCATATCAACCATTGAAAATCCACTGCTGGACATAGGCCTCCCCAAGAAATGGGGAAATTTGCTGGCGCAGTTTTCGTGAAGGGGACGCTGCGGCCTATCCTCGCCTGTGGATTTAAGCTACACTGTTCCGGTTGGATATATCGCCATCTCTCGGTTCTGATACCTTAGTCACTTCTTACGAGACCTGGTACAGAGGGAGGTACTATTTTACTCTGCCGGTATCTCCTGGCAAAATCTATATACCGTTTGCTATTAGGGTCATCGGAATCAGAAAGGCCTCTTAATCGATTGATCTTTATGTTTCAGAGATGGAAACCCCTATGTGTACGCTGTTGTAAATTGGAATTATCCTGGGACAACAGTCACAGTGGGCCTTATCACCGGCCTACTACTCCTTGTGTTAAACATGGGCGCCATTGCCATCACGCTGTGTAGGGATGCAGTGGCCAGGTCATGTGTTAAATCCGCTCCAAATCAAGCATCTGAACAAATTGAAGAAGGGGTTCCTTTGCGGCAATGAAATATGTAGTCCTGTCCATAGCAATCTTGTAAATGATTAAGTGTTAGTGTTTCAATATACAAAACAATGGTATTGTCCGCCGACGTATATAAAACATGTAGTTACGTATTTAAAGTTGATACGCTTAGTTTATAAATACTTGTTACAGGAAGTCTTAATAAGGGAAGATTAAATTTTATATTAAAGAAATATGAAACTAAAAGAATTTGTGTTTAAATTTGTTGTGTAAGTAATCTTATAGTAATTATTTTCCGATTTAGTTTCCGATTTAGATTAGTTTTGTAACGTTGATAAAATAAATAATAATGTTGATTATAGATAGACATAATTTGACAAGCTAATTTATATAAACTAATTTTAAGCTCATGACCAAGAACAATACTGTATTTAGAGTTACTCTTTCAAATTTGTTGAAATATGTAATTTAAAAAATAAAAGATCTCTTACTACCTTCTTATATTTATAATAAAGCGAACACTTGTAATACCTTTTGATTTTGTAGACGCTAGAAGAAGGCTTCAATTGACCATTGATTATGAATGACCTATAGTCAAATAGTGTTAGTTATGAACTGATTTCACTTTTGTATTATCTAAGACTGTTGCATCATTAATTCGCCGTTTCGGCCGAGTAACGGTATGGATAATCTGAACAAATCATTAAATGGTTTGTCTACCTAACCTCTTGCGTTTTAACCATAACATTCCTAAACCCTTACAATTCCATCCCCTTACAATATGTTTAATTTAATTTCTTCTACAGTTACATTAAAGATATAAAGTAGACATTATGAGTCATAAATTTATTGACTATGATTATATACGTATACCTATACCTTTTCAATGAACGGTACGTTATATTCTCTAAGTGTCCAGAAACTTATGTAATCCTCATAATTAAATACCCTTTTTTTACAAAACGATCGAGGAAGTACAGTTTTCAGTAACATCCTGTACTATGTAGGTCTCTAGGATAAATAAATAACAAAGAAGTTGCCTTTAATTATTCGAACTCATTGTACGAATCATAAACACGCATTGTTCAATGCTAGTGACCAATTTACTAACAAAATCTTACATCTAAGTAGGCAACGTCCTTTATGATATAATTTTAATTTTGTGTAAGTATTCGTTATACACAGTATACCAAAGTCACGCCTTATACAAATATTTTTAATAATGGAAATAAAGAAATATACATTCGAATCGATTTGTAACAAATAAAAGAATTGATAATTTTTATTAACTTATAAGTCCTCAAGACTGGCTAAGTATGTTGTCATATAAAGGCGCATTTGAGTAAACTAAGACAACATAATTATATAAGGTCTGGTTGCGTTTGCGCAAGTTCATTGCAAAGTTGAGGCGGCGGCGGCGGGTCGTTGTAAGCCGGCGCTCGTCAGACCAGTCGGCAAAAAGACGCGGGCTAAGCGCCGCTCGCGCACGCACGCACCCGCGCTCGCCGCGCCTTCTGCGATCGCGCATCTTCCGCTTACTCGTACTACACTTGATTTGATTCACATCATTGTTTACATCTGACCATACTGAATAGATTCACATAATAGATAAACGCGGCCCGGTGAAATCATAAGCACGTCACTATTTATCTATGTAATATCTCCCCATTCTTGTTAAAAATATTGGATTGTCAGTGATAGTGATAGAGAGCCATCGATAACGACCAGTGCTCTCTTTACGCCATCTCGCCATTCCGTCGCGGACCTCGTTACGAAATGGTGTTATCGTAGAGATTTGGAACGAGTTGGGTCTTCAATAGATACTGTGCCAAAATGGTGAAATTATTTAGGGATACTGTGACATTGTCGGACTTGTGGGTTACGTCGAATGACAGACCAAGTGACTTTTATGCGTCGTCATGGCAGCGCGGGGAGACGCCAGTTCCGACGCTTGTGGTGCGGATATTGTTGGCTGCTGCAGCCATCGGCACACTTATTTGGTCTGTGGTGGAAGGTCCCACCCCATATTTTCTAATCTACCTCACCAACTGGGGTTTAATTTTGGTCTCGATGATGACGCTTAGCAGTCTTTTGGTGTCTTGCAAGTCACGGTACCGGAAACACTTTGGTAAGGCCTAAGTATACTTCGTGTCATTGTAATCCTAAATTAAAAAACTGTTTTAACTTAAAACTGTAATTAAGTGTATCAGGTTTAATATGAATGACCTAACCGTTAGTCCCCTTATTCGGAATAATCCTTACGTATTCGGAAGAACAAATTTCAAATAAATTGAATTTTGTCATTAATTTAAATTAGTTTTTAATTATTTGTAGATTATACTTCTACTTATAAATCAATTACATTTTAGCATTTGTCAGTCAGTGTAACAAAAATAAAGTGTAATTATAAAATTGACTTTACACAAGACTAACTCGAATTAGGAATACAAGTGCTTGTAAGGATCTCGAACATAGGAATTTGCGTACCATGGTAGATATTAATATCGAATTTATTCTAGTTTACCATAGTTATTTTTATATTTTTATGAGCAGAACTCTTATTATCTTGTTATACTAAATAAAAGATCCCCATGTTACTTTTTTATACAGTCACAATGTAAAAATAACGATGTAAATAAATCCTAACGAGATGAAGTTTATCGAAACTTGTGAATATTATTGTTATGCATTATATAGAGTTAATGGACAATTACCGTAAAGTACTTATTTGAATGTGCCATTTGAAAAAAATACTGTACCCGACAAATAGATACATCCGTGTTATACGTATTGTTTCCGAGAAAAATAGCTAATTAGAATCCGATAGCCGTATTTAAAATTGGAAATATAAAGTGTTTGAAAAAAAAAGTTACTCACAATTTATATCCATATGTTTTTGTCATCTTATGTTAAAGTAACCACATGTTTACGTATTTAAAATGATTTTGTATGACACGTGACGCATGAATGGAATATTCATGTATTACCATTAAAATAAGTAATAAGAAAAGTACACCACTAACACATTTATGAATTAAAACAAAATATAACTGAGGAAAATATATTCCATGTTTCGTGAACAATCATCAAATTAAATAACGGCAATTACTTTAATTTATTTATATATTGCATTTACTTAAATACTTTGCTCAATTCAACTAGTCAAGTAATACACACATAAATAAAATAATAAGTAAAACATACATACAATAATAAGGCAGGATTCATGTGTTATAATTAGTACTGTCATAATTCATAAATCTTAATATTGTTTACTTGTGTTATCATTAGTACTATCTATGATATCATTTGCATAGATGTTTCCTACTGATGCTTGAATATTCAGTTATACATGCTGTTCGATTCATCATCATTAAAATCACGTACCTATTTCATGTAACATCTTAAAAAAAAACACGAACTATTTTTACGCACTTTTGCTAACCTTTTTATTTAATTACTAAAATTGTATATTGGTTCGAATGTTAAGATTCAAGTGTTTCAAATATTATTCGATTTGTTTATGAAAGAAGATTGGCCTGAAGATATTGGTCGTATGCCCAATAAATGTCAATAGTCGCGCACTTGTCAATCATTATTAGCAAATATTTTGATATATCAGCGCTACACTGTGAGGGAAGTTATATGGTAATTCTAGTTGATTGCCCAATACCCACCAACACACCATCAGTTAGCCAACGGCCCACAAGTAGGGGCTACAAATGTCGCAATATATCGCGCCTGTACGTAGAAACAAGACAGGCAGCTGGCAGCGTTCGCCGAGCCTTCCGTGAAATGTTTAGCAATGTTGTGGTCAAGGTCCCACACAAAGGCCGCTTTCACATATCAAACATTATCCAAATTAATCGGTATATTGTAACTGTCTTAGAAATATGTATACTATACTAAATACTGAAATAAGTTAGTGCAATTATTTAGGTTCCAATTCTAAATCTGAACTATGGACATAGTTTATAGCAAATTGTAATTTAAGAAAACCATTATATATGTATTAAAACATACTATAACACCATTTGTTACGTGAACTTTTAAAACTATTATACAATTTAGCAATATTCAATAACCCGATTACACAAGCGATTAGATTAGAACCGAACGTCACTTCGGAACTGTGCTGAGATCAAAGTTATCAGTTATCGTTCCCTAGGACTTTAGTTATTAAAATTTTAACTAAATCGGCGTATCAAACAGACAGACAAACATATTTTTGCATTAAAAATATTAGTAAGTATGAACAGTAACTAAAGATTTACAGAAAATACAAAAATCAAGGAGTATATCATGTCATTGCCTTTCCGTTTGGCTTTGTCATCTTTCGTTTTACAATCGTGAGTGTAACCTGTCATTACCATGCTAACCTTGCTTTACGAAGCAAAACTCATCGAACATATGGCAGAATTGACCATGTAGAATTTCCAGTCTCCAACATACAGTATTGCTGTGTCACTCGTTAATTCTAACTAAAGACGGCCTTGATCTTTGAAGTCTTTACTTTCAAGTTAACTGTAAACAAATAACATAACCAAAAGAACTAAGCTGCAAGAGTTGACGAATTTTTAAAGACATATTTTTTAACGTACGTCTCAGCGTGCTAGTAAGCGTCACAACAGCCTATACATGCTCATATTATCACAACGATATCATCAGCCCGTAGCCAACTATAACAAACATCTCAAACTCTAACAAATGTAACACAACATCTCCAAGTCCCTTGTGACTTGGAGATGTTGTGTTACATTACCTACTAACCCTTTTACCCTTCCAACCGGAACATAACAATGCACACACCGTTATTTGGGGGTAGAAAAAGGTGAGTGAAGTTCCAACGTAGATGACCGATGCACATGTTTCACCTCTAGTGATATAATTTTAAATTCTTTGGATCCGTACGAACCAACATTCTTGAATGATTACAATTTCTCCTATAAGAATTTGCAGTCTCGTTTAAATTTGCGAGTAATTGGCCATGGTTCTAGAACTCTGAGTAATTTTTCATTTTGACTTGATGCTGTCTTCATATAATGGTGCGATATATAAAAAGAGAAGCTGACTGAATGACTGATTGATATATCAACGCAGGGCCTATACTACACGGCTAATAAACTGAATTGAATGTTTGAAAGGGGTTCCATTTATTACGTAAGGGAGCACTACATACGAATTTAAAAATTCAACCCCTAAGAGAATAAAACGGGGGTACAAAGTATGAAACTTTGCTGTCTCTAAAGTATTCGTTAGTGCTTTATTAAAAATCATGAAATATATGAAAAATATTCGAAAATCATCCCTAAAAAGTAAAAGGGGGTGCAGAGTTAGTATGAATGTTCTCTGATTTTCAAAGTTAATTTAATAAAATGCTATATCTATATATACATGAAAGGAGAAGCTGACTGACTGACATTAATATGTCAGTCAGTCAGCTGTTGTATGAAGCCTGTATGAAGCTTACTGGGGCCAATAACAGCGGAACATCATTAACGCGGATGAAACCGCGGGACCCTGCTCGCATACTATAAACAGATAGAAGAACATTTATGTACCAACAAACTTTTTAGGACAGTGTTAAAATAATCTAAAAGGTCAATAGACCCTCAGCTTATGCCACAGGTTCAAGTGACCGCTATTCTTATTATTATAAAGGGTGACGTACGACTTAAACTGTATAAACGAATATACACTTTAAATTCGTATGTCGTGTAATTTAAAAATATCTCTAAAATCATCGCCATAGTTATTTATTATCTGATTTGGTTGACTAGAAGATAATACGAGTTCATATTGGTAAGCTTTTCAATAAAGTTTGATTAATAATTATTAGTCGTGGGGTACCGGCGGACTAGAATAGTACCTCCCTCTGTACCAGTTGTCTTAAGAGGCGGCTATGGTACCAGAACCGACAGATGGTGGTATATCCATCCGAAACAGCGCAGTTTAAATACTACAGGGTGGGGGGATCGGCACCAGCATCCACGTCGCGAAGGTGCGCTCTGTGATTGCCGCCACGCCTGCCTAGCGCGACAATTAATGGAGGCTAAAGCTTATGTTCATGCTATGTACGTGTAAGAACTGGCGGAATGAGACTGGCACTATAAAACGCGTCTTTTAGAACTCTGTTACGAGTTGAGAAGAAACAAAATTAAACTGTTTTGAGGTAACTGAAGTTAACTTCTTTATATCCTTAAATTGCACAAAATTTAATGTAAATCCGTAATACACTTCCCCGGTTTTCCTGTAGGACGAATCTGGTAATCTGTCTATGCTAAATAAACCAAATATTTTTCCAGCATTAAGAATGATTAACCTTCGATTTGCCGACGTTATCGTTGTCAAGACAGAATCGATAGAAGAGTTGAGCACGGTCTAAATCGAGTTTCTTAACAGGTGTTCTTCTCAGAGTGAACAAAATTATGTGTAATGCCTATGTTGTACCCATTTCTGTATCAGTTGAGAACTAATTTCTTGAAGTCTTTGATTTAGACGTTCTTATACCTTGAACAAATAGTCCAGTTAGGTATATCAAACTTTAAGAAAGGTCAATCGCCGAATCCAACTCGACTGGGCAGCCGTCGGAAAACTGCAGAATATCTTCTCGTCCGATATACCTTAGTGTATCAAGTCAAAAGTCTTTGTTGAAAGTCGAAAGTGTAAATACCAGTGATGATTTAGGGCAGCGAAATGATCTCCTATTATTGGCCTTATTAGCCAACTCAAAACTGCTCACAACGAGCTATGAAGAATGAAGAGGGCAATGTTCTCTCCATAGCTCGATGGGAAAGAATCTAACGTTTCTAAAGTTTCTTTCCCCTTAAAATCAAGAATGAGGAGATCCTCACAAGAACCAAACTACGTGTACAAGGTGGACAGACGATCTGACTAAAACCGCAGGATCGCGCTGGACTTAGGCCGATTATAACCAGTCCTTTTGGAAATCACTTGGAGAGGCTTTGGTCCAGCAGTGGACGTCCTACACCTGATATGATGATGATGGTGATAACGAGTAAAACAAATTATATCACCATTCAGTTATTGAGTACTTTTGCATTCATTAAATGCTAACTTTAAATTCCGTTAGTGTAGAAGTATAATCCCGGCTATAACACTATAAATTAAATATAACACATTTTTTTTCGTACTACATATTTCCCGACTCGGTTGATCACACAGAACCAACAATAAGAAACACAACAACAAAAAATATCATTGCTATAGTTATCGATTTCGACAATTTGTTTTTATCTATATAGGAAATAAATAAGATTAGAAAAACACTTCATTTAATTACGAGGATATTTTATAATACATAATAAACATATTTTATAAACATTGCACAAAAACATTGAACAACAAACTGTAACTATCCACTATTTGTTGCCAGAAATGTAAGAGTTTTTGTACTTCAAGCATAACTTAACTAAGGTACCTAAATATATGTATATATATATGTGTATATATATATATATATATATATATATATATATATATATATATATAGGTGCGGAAATGTACATTACGGTATAAACGAATAAACTCGGGAACGTTTTAATCAATATACTTTTATTTTATTTATTAAACAAGGTATCAATCCCATAATAAATGTTTCATATTGCAGATGCGACGGTGCTGCCGTGGTACTTCAGCATGTACTGGTTCCTGTTCAACATAACGGTGCCGGTGGCGGTCCTGATTACCGCTCTTTACTGGATACTTCTCTACAATCCAGGTACTACAACAACATAGTCTCAGAATGCACTGCACACTTAAATAGTGAATAATTAATAGGGAATTTGCTTTCCACCCACGATTTTGTTTGCGAGGTTTTTACTTTATATCTCATCCCAGAGGAACTCTAATTATTTCGGGAAGTAGTCAATGTCACTTTCTAACAGCTGGTCTCTAGAAAATAATAAAAATTGGTTTGATTTTGGGATAAACAGCCTGTCTTATTCCAGTATATTAATCATGTCAGTGCCAAATATCTATCCAGATCTCAGCTGTTTCGGCGTAGGTACAAGAAAAAAAATCGCAGTAAAATTATTAGTAATATAGTCCGATGAGGTTTTATTAAAAGATTTGTGTGAAATTCTCATAAAAACGGAGATCAATGTATAAACCACCTTAGAATAACAAAATTGTATGTTTAGTTCATACCTATGTCACTTATGCGTTCAATGCGTTCTATAGTACAAAAAATATATATTCTTACAAAAACGGTTTTTTTTTGTACGAACAAGTTCCGTCGGGCATTGTAGCCCTTGTATGTGCGCAGATAGAGTCCAGCGCAGTCGTCCAGTCAACGCCAGCTTTACTCAAGTGCACCAAGCGGTTATTGATTCTAATCTTTAAGACGTAACATGGGACAAGTTTTATCCCATTACCGTGGGTGTTGTGATACCGTTCTTAGTTTTACTTAGCACATTTAATGAGTATATTGTGAGAGTTTGGAGCTTAGAAAATAAAAGCTTTTCTGTACCAACCATAATATGCATGTTCACCATATATATGTTACCATACCTCTATTTCTCCCCTTTGTGGCGTTGTAAAATAAAAATTCACAACATTTTTACGAGTATTTCCTCGTAATTTCCAAATTACCCTACTTTCAAAACTACAAAAATTTTATATAAGCAACGCCTTGGGCTCGATACAATTTCGCAAAATCTCATCCAAATAAGGTGACCTACGTGCAAAAGGCTCCTTAAAAAATTGAAACTCCTAGATTTCATAATTATTCAGCTGCTGTATCAGTGTACCTATGCTGTACCTATCGACTTCGACACGAATACATTAAATGTACATTTATTTGGACAGAGATCGCAGCAGAGAGGGGCATAAAACTCTTCTGGTTCGACGTGGCAACTCATGGGTTCAACTCCTGCGTGGTAGTAGCTGAGTTGATGGTTTCCCGCACCCCGCTGCGCTTCTTACACTTCTACCAACCGCTGGCCATGGGCCTGTGGTACGCCGCATTTACAGCCATCTACTATGCGGCGGGCGGCACCAATGCGTAAGAATTACTATTTAAGATTGAATCCTACCTATATTTGAATAGCACTTATAAGTAATTTATTTTAAGTTTAAACATTTTTAAAATAAGTTAAAGAGTCGCAATGAATGCTTTTAAAAAATTTATATGTTTTTATCATCTACTTACATTTGTTTCGTAAAAAATAATAATCTTTGAAGAAGTGTTGAAGCCATTTTTAAGCTCATATTCAGGTGCTCTTATAAAACATATGTTTGCTTTTATGTAAGTAAACACAAAATAAAACTTGCGGTGAATAATTTAAATATTAGGTACTTATGCTTGTACCATATTTCTGTGATAGAATTCGATTTATAACAACCATAGTTTCTTCCCAGACTCTAATTATGTTAAAGGCTGTGTTTATAACTTAATTGTTGCTTGGTATTTCTTATTTTCCAGTCTTAATATTTAATTTCACATTTTGTCAAATTAACAAATCCCCCATATAGCGACCATTAGACGCCGCTTCTTGGGGCATCCTTTGAAAATTTTCAATATAAATGAATATCAAGTTCCGACTCGCATATTTCAGGAAATAGGTTACTTATAAACATCGTCCAAATCTCTTGTTATGCTGTATATCATTTTTAATGCAGCTCTAGGCTGAAAATGATTAGTTTACGCAATAATATTTATTTTCATCATATGCATAATTAAAATAAATAGTTGACATAGAAGACAATAGCAGTTATTAGCGACGAAAACAAGTCAGCATCGACATGATATTTATCCATGTATATTTATTTTTATAGCCCACAGCTCTGCAAATTACGATAAAATTCAGACCAAATGTTTCATGAAACCGCCCAAACAGGATTTAGGTTTGCTTCTCGATTGCTTTTTGATATAACTTTAATCGTATTTATGGTCTTTTATCTACGGTACTTGTGTACAACATATCCCATAGTAAAACGCTGATAACTTTGTAAGTACCTATGCACGCCAATACAACACTTCATATTCTATCTGTACTATGAGTGTACAAGCTACACATATTCAATGTTGGTAGTGTACTAGGAAATATGCCTCAAAGGAGGCTGCACTGCTTGTCCTTACATATTTTGTATTCTTGAGAAGTGTTTTTGTAAAAGAGATTCACGGGAATAATTAATTACTAAGACCTTTATATGGCTCGCACTGTCAAAACGTTGTTAGATCGTATGTACAGCCAAACACAAAGTCTGCGCTTAAGTTTAAATATGCGACTTAGCATGAGCAATGAGACGTATTAGTAGATAAATTATTGTAAAACAAAAAAGTATTGAACAGTGAATATATTTCTCATCTTACACCCATCTGACGGAATCTAAAGATGCTTCAGAGAAGAGGTATAGATCGAATTAGCCAGTATTAACTGTACACACAGCAACAGATTAACCCAACTCAATTCTGTCAAAACTTCGCAATCGATATTAATGTATAAAAGCGATCCATTAAGTTAAAATTTTTCTGTAAAATTTAAGCTACAGCAAATAATTTATGTACACACCTTAAAGTATGTATCTCTACACATTATATATTGAATTTAGAGGTTAAAAACCCAAGTAATTAATAATAATAGTAAAGCGATGAAATTTAACAACGTTTGAATTTTCAATATGGACTAAAATAACATCGCAGGATTAAAGTGACCCTGTAACACAGTAGTATTTACATTAAAACATATTTCCTTATTTACAGGAACGGGGAACCCTTTATATACGACATATTGGACTGGCGAAATGGTCGGCAAGCAGGGTCCATAGTGGGTATCGCTATAGTAGGAGTAATCGCCATATACACAGTACTATGGGCCCTTGCTCTCTGCCGCAACAAACTCTCCACTTCATTCGTGCGAACCACCAGCCACGACTTGCCGCCGACGCCACCCGATGATATTATGCACACTAGAATAGTCTAACGACAGCGATTAGCATTTTATCATACAAACAGGTCTGATTAGATTTGGTCGGCATCTAGCCATAGTCGGTAATATAGAAAATAACCGAATATTTGAAAATCGTACCAGACCAAATACGATCGTCCTATGCCGTGTCTTGTCCTGTTGTGTTCATCAGTATCATACAGAAAATTAAACAAATGTTTTACATGATACATGCATGTAACTGATGATTCTATTGATGTTTCTACTAACTTAAAAAAAATATGGCCCATTCCAGGTTTTTAAACTTTATAGGTAATAGAACTCCAACCAAATACATTTATTTTATGTAACCTATTGTATGTAATGATGTTAATTTAAGATTGTATAAGAACACCAATTAACCATGGTATTATTAAACAACTAAGAATAATAACGGAACCCTGATGTCTACCCCTAGGATCCACGGAACTTACTTTGGGAATTCCCGGCCTATTCGACGACAAACATTTTATCCGATGTGTTCCCAAATTCTAGACCAAGTTTTACACATGGCTACAGTAAAAACTATACAAATCTATCATCTAATTTAGAACTTAATGTTCACCAAGTCGAGCTTACAATTTTTTGACAATGTTGTCAAATTTAAAAGAACTGTCTGTTATACTAAATAAAACAGACATTGAATGAGATGATCATATCTCAAAACATTATTCGAGAGCTAAGTGATAAAATTATTGATAAGTAAGAACAATTGTTCTTGTATATTACTACAATCTAAAAATTAGATTCACCATCTAATAAGAAACCTAATCTAAATTACTTTACAAATCTACAATTTTCGGATTTGCCGCCTATTCCAGTTATTCAGGATATTATTTTTATATGATATCAATAAAGACATTAAAAATATATATTATTTAAAGATTATTACACTCAAGAGGCTCACATCCAAACTATATTTATTTTTGTGAGTATAACTACAAAGAAACCATTGAATTAATTATATACATCATTAAATTAAGAATTATTTATATTACATACTTAGGTTCAAATGACATCTCACTGTAGACCGTACTCCGACATATGTAGCATTAAAGCACTGTTACAAATATCAGTAAATAGAGGAATTACAAATATAATACGTATAATCATACTTACATACGTAGCATATATGTACGTAGATAAGTCGTTACTTAGTACACGAGTAGAAAAGTTTTCACGTAAACTTTTCGTGTCTGTATACTATAAACAGGCATTTGAGGAGTATTTTTAATTTATTGTTTTAAAAAACCATTAATAGCAATTTGTACAAAACACTAGGCCGGTAAAATTATTATAAATAATTATAATAAATTATCCTAGATCTTTAAGTAAGATCTAGGATAATTTTTATCATATAGACAATATGTATTTCGATCGAACCTAGAAGTGTTACTTAAACTTTAACAACATGTTAATCTGCATCATGTACTTATTAACGGAATCTTTAAGCATGGACGTATTGGCTATGTGCAAAGCGAGTAGTGGCGGACAGATAACAACCGCAGCGCACAACACAGCAGAAATTGGAAACAAATGCGAATGATCAGTACAAAATCATCAGTACAAAGTGATGATTGCAGTACAAAATCAAAGCAAAGAAATGGGCCATGACTGTTGTTGCGTTGTTCACTGCAAAAACAACGGCCTCAATAGCAAATATAAATTTTATATTTTCCCAAGAGCGTCCTATGAATGAATTTATTCAACCCCAACAAATTGAGACTTATAAAGGATGCCCAGCCGATATGTTTTCAGAGTTGACATTAAAAGAAACATCTATACATCTATAATGATCACAGTGTTGCAGAAATCCAAGTAGATATTGCATCTATTTCGAGAGTCATAGCAACAAATACTTCAAAGAAAAAAGACAAAATCTGTTGAACGGACCAAAAAACATATAAGGATCAATCAACATCACCACATGGTCAAGAATTTGTATATTATTTATCAATAAAAAAAAGATCAACAACTCTTAGATCATGCGGGTGTGACATTTAATAACTTCGAGTTCTTGGTAACGAGAGTAGAAAGTAAAAAATGTAAAGTTTCTACAAAAAACCGCCTTCTCATTTTTTTTATGAAAATGAAAACTGGCTGACATTTTCAGTATTGAGTGTATCATTTGGTGTTCATAGAACCACAGTTTCAAAAATATTTCAATTAGTATTTCATGATTTAACTTCTGCTACTGCCAATTTAGTATTTTGGCCTGATAAAGCTACGGTACTGACGATTATGGGCTCAGGCCATTATGTCGCAGTTCTTCCAAATTTCTTACATGCTCGGCTAATACTAATTTGTTGCCTTTTATCTCAGTTTGTGGTTAGAAACTAATATTATGTACACTCATTTGCAAAAAAACCAGGCCGTTATGATTTTAATTCTTCTTTAAAAAAATACGGTACCAAAATGATTTCAATCATTTGTACATGTTCCTGGTCGGTTTTAAAAATGCCGTGGTGTTTTGCCGATGCCGATCTAAATTTAAATTTTGGTTTGTTGCTCGTTTTTACAGAAAACCCCCTTTTATCCTACATTTTTGGTGCGAGGTTCCAAAAGATAATATCGGTTTTCATAGCTTTTAGTCAATTTTTATAAATTTATTTCATATTCTTAATTGTAAAAGATTCATTTATTGCTGTTTAGCTGTCTCAACAATGTTAGAGAAAGTGGTAAAAGCTACCAAAATTATTGCGCTGCTCGAAGAGGGTTGCAGCCAATGCTTCGTGGCTTAGAGGCTAAGTGTGAGTCGCTCGACGGTTCAAAGGACCTGGCAGCGGTATCAAGACACCGGTTCCGTTGAGAGAAGGCCTGGTTCTGGCAGAAAACCATGTACCCAACCACGGGATGATCGTTTTCTTGTGAGTCGCGCATTGAGAAATCGCAAGTCTTCGTATTTGGACCTTAAAAACAACTTCGAAGAAGTAAGAAATGTGCATATTAGTCTATGGACGGTCAGGAGGAGGCTTCTCGCCGCCAATATACGCAGTCATCGCCCGGCCCGCGGCCTTAAGTTACTCCGTAAGCACAAAGTTGCCAGGCTTAGGTTTGCTTGAAATTGTCAGTCATGGATTCAAGAAAACTGGTATAGGGTATTGTTCTCCGATGAAGCCAGGATATCTCTGTTCGGTGAAGATCGACGTCGGTGAGTGCTACGAAGATGAGGAGAACGCTTTGCAGAGGCTTGTTTTGAAGAAATCACACCTGTTATATTTTGCTCTGTTATATTTTGGGCAGGAATAAATTAAATGGATCGTACAGAGTTAGTCTTCATTGAAAACGGCTTACTGACTGAACATCGATACATAAAGGAAGTTCTAATTCCTCATGCACAACCCGCATTGGCCGCTTTAGGCGAAGACTCAATTTTTATGGACGACAACGCTCGCGCCCACCGGTCTGGCGATGTGGAAGCATATGTGCAAGAGTTCGGCATTCGTCGTTTGGATTGGCCAGCTCGAAGTCCCGACCTCAATCCTATAGAGCATGTCTGGGACGTTCTGAAATGACGCGTGAGATCAGTACAACCGGCTCCGCAGACCATCAGAGAGCTGAAGAATGTGATTACCGAAGAGTGGAAACGTATTCCGCAAGCAAGTATCCGGGATATCCTCGCTAGCTGTGATTTCAGCTAGAGGGGGTCACACTAGATACTAAACATTTATCTGCTTTTACTTTATTAAAGAATAAACAAAAAAATATATTTGTTAACTTTTACTTCACGAGCATATGCTCTACTAGCGAGCATACACCAGTAGTGAACTTTAGCATTAAAACCCATAAATTTTATCTAAATTGTATGATAATAATACTGACGAAAACGATTATTTGCTTATAAATTTACAAAATTGTGAAAGTAAAACTACCTATAATTATCAAACAAATCAATAGTAACATTTGAAATAGTTCATTGCTAAGGTGCCCATTTTTTTTGCAAATGAGTGTATAATAGTTTCAAACCCGGTTTTTATTATTATATTCATTTTACAGTAAACTATTGAATAAATTGCACTTAAATAATGTCAACAATAATATTTTAATCTTTAGTTTTATTTATATTTACAAAGAAAACTAACAATATTTTCATTTTTATTATTTGACAGCTTCCGCAAATGTTGTATACTCTACGCGTCGCCACAGTCGCGCACATAGCTAATATTGCTGGCTATATTTTGGCAATATTAACTTATATGCATCTCTTTCAATTTTTGCCTACGCAAAGAAATTGCATTTGAAAGATTCAATAAGCGGTTTTGTAAAAACATATCGAAACATTGTGTATATTGATAGTATACACAAAGGTTTCACCAGAGCAAGTAGTACCTGCTAATAACTGGCTAATGCTGATAAAATCAGTGTGCGGCCCGACAAAACATTCCTAGATATTAAGAATAATTGCAGTAGGTACCTATTTACTGGCTGCACCTCACTCTCGACAAACCTAACGCACTAGCACCTACCTCTAATTTTAGATTTCTAGCTCGTATGGACCCGAGACAGTGCAGCTCAAATGTACAGGATGGGGATGGGCAGCAGCATCCCCGTCACGAAAGCTGCGCTCTGCGGTTGCCAATACGCTCGCCCAGTGCGGCAATTATGGGCAAATTCCCCCTTTCTTGAGGAGGCCTATACGTTCAGGTACGTTCCAATGGCTGGTATGATGATAGACCGAAGAAACAATTAGAGCGCGTAGAATCAGGCATTGCAGTTCCTATTGAACGGTCGCACTGTCTGGAGTCCTATTATAGTAGTGACGAAATATAAAATTATCTTAAGAAGGAATATGTAAAGAAAATAATTATGTACTATAAGGATTATTATTGATCTTATAAACAGGGGCTTGCTTAATGTTTGCTTAACATGTGTTTCAAATATGTGTTTTACCAATCTAGGATTATAACAACTTATTTTAGTGATTTATTATTATAAATGCCACGTAAAAAATGTGTTTTTTTCGTACTTATCTGGAAAACTAACCTTTAAAATTTAACGTCGTTTAAATCAAGGCCGTCCTTAATTCGTCGCCTGGACATCCGACCAAACGTCTATGGCCGACCAAACATCAATAGCCATGGATCTATACGCCATATATTTGGTGGTGGAGCACCTCACGCTAGCATATTTGTTACGTAAACTCCGCTTAAGTCGAAAATTCACGTCAACGTCATCACTTTAAAGGTAAGTATTTCAATAGGTAAGTTAAAAAAATATGTAAGACCGAAAAAGACTGGACTGGATATAAAAATATATTCAATTTATCACCACCTTTTTTAAGAATTGTATTTTTCCTAATAAGACGAATGCTTGGAAATACATATGAAAATGAAATCAATCAATCAATCCAGATTTTTTTAGTGCAGATCTTTGAATGCTGTTAATATCAATCGTCACAGTATAGGTGACCGTTGCGGAGAGAGCGCTGTTACACATTCCTGGCTCAGAATAGGAAACATTTTTAGGTTAAATTTAAGATGAAAAACTAACTGTTGATTTATTATATCTTTTCGAATGATATATTCTCGCTTGTGCATTTTAGATAAGTACAAGGGCCCGTTTGCTCTTACACTATTAAATACGTGCAATGTGAAATGGTACACATGTAAAATTATTAGCTGTCTATCTAAATATGTGTTATGTATCTCTCAACTGCCCGAACGACGGCTACTCATGTTTATTCATTCAGCACTTCCTATTATATATTTATATATCCATATATTCCTTGTATTCCTTGTACTTAATAACTCCAGGCGTCATTTTCTTGTTTTGGTAACGTAATCACTATTATAATAAATATTACAATAAGAGCAAGGTAACGTCTTTTACTTGTAAGCATTATAATAACGCAAAATTATTCAACAATAAGTCAATAAAAATAAAACAAAGAATTGCGATTATCTAGAACATTTATTGTTTATATAGCAAAATCTGAATTCAAACACAAAGCAACCAATGAATATAAAGATTAATAACAAACTAAAATAATTATGATATGTGATTAATTAACTGACTTAGTGGGTCTGTACTGTACGAGCGTGCTCACTCCCGCTACTAGTGATCGTTTATACATACATATAACATGCCTTACTTCCAAAGTATATTAAACAAAACAAGTAGCAACAACCAAAATAAAATCTCATTTATAAAAATAATTTTGAAATACATCTACCGTAAGGTACACTTCATAGTTTTAACATAATGATATCATGATTATAATTTGGACAACAGTCTCAAAAAATAAACGTTCACATCATTCCTCTTGTATATCCAAAAATATATTTTCTTATTTACAATAGTTACAAACTAAATAAGTTCTTAGCTAACGCTAACCTATCCAATATTCTGTAGGCAGGGCTATCAGTTCAGTGACCACCGAAGCCGCTAATTCCACGCGACCCGCGTTAGGATTATATTTCTATATCCACTTACTTTACGTCTCGGCAGTCGTCATTTGCCCTAGCCTACCGCGACCATTGGATGCCTCTCTATATAGTTGTGATCATTCCTTCATTTGCATTCTGTGCCGTACTATGCAAAACCACGATATGACAAGGATAATTGGAAAATATCAACAAACTCTCACAGATATTATATACATATATATTACTATTATATTCAATCACTTCACAATTATATTTTTTCATAGAATGATAAGCATATTTCAATCTGTTGCCCTTGTTAATAAGAAATATAATACTACGAGGTCCATATGTAACATCAGTGCGCCAAAATCATAGTTAGTAAGTGTTAGATGGTACAAGAAAGACTGAAAAAATGATTGTATTATACTGCTTATTCAGTGATAGACACCATTAAACATTATAGAAACAACTTCCCTATGAGAGAATATTAATATTTTTAATTATTACGGTACACAGCGAATGTATAAAAATCGGTTGATATTAATTTGTTAATTTTATTTTGATAATTTAAATAATATTTTGTTAATTTAAATTTGTAAATTATTAATTGTGATAATAAATCCAATACAATGCGATTGATTAATACGATTCAAATGATTGTTTATAAACATATAAACTGTAAAACATATCCCACGTGCCAAAAAATAAATTTGTTGTGAAATAATTTGTTGCTTACAGTAGGTATACTTAGTATATTAAATCCAGAAATCTACACTTAACTATAATTAAGGCTATTACTTCACTATGATAACATTTGTAAATTGGATACATCAGTAACACCGAACACAGTCACAGACACATTACCTTCATCACATAGAAAATTGCAATTGGCGAGCTTCTAGCCTCGATCCGATTAAACTATTTAATTCTGAAAACTCCATTACTTTCGTTATCTCTACAAAGACTATGAATCTGGGTAAATCTAGATCCTCATTATACAGTTAGTATAAAAATACCTTTGGAACTTGATCCATCGTCTGTCCGGTGCATCGTAAGCGATACAATCCACTATTAATCCGTTTATGGTGATATGATTCGTTAAGTATAAATAATTTTTTTTATTAAAATAAATCTTTGAATGTTTGTGATGGTGGAATATAGGACTAGTTTCCAGTCTCGAGAGATATTGCATCAGAACTCGACACTGGTCGATCAAACCGACCGTCAACATGACGAACGCCGCGCCGGTCAAAAGCGTACATTCGAACGTACATTATAATATTACACTGGGTCAATCCTAGTAAAATTTAATTATCCGGGTAACTTTGATCTATTCTTTTAGTAGCATAAATATATAATTTTAAAATTATTAGATTTACAATGAAAACAGTTTTTGCAATCGATTAATCTCGGCAAATTCGTTGTATAGTCTACGAAAAAAGATAATTCAAAGTTACCCTAATAGTTCAATGTTACCCGAATTTACTTTTTTTTTCATTAATAGATCACATAGAACATCCAATGAACTACCAACTCGCCTTCTACATAATACACCTATATATTGATTAAGTGAAAACATTAATTGTACATCGAAACATCACAATCATCCTAAATTATGCTACAGTGGTCAATTTATACCGTACCTTCCTTAAATATAAGCTTCACTAGAGATCATTGCTGCTGACGATATAACTTTTGGACGAAAGCTGTATCGCCACTTATACATAATGTCATTCCGATGCAATTATCCTATCAGTGATGGAAGTGAAACCGACAAATAATTAATTACCAATTTTGTTTAATCTTTTAGTTTGTGAAGTGGAAAAAGGTATTTAACACGCTATGTACTAGGAGAAGGATTACCAAGAGTTTTCAATTTATTTCCTTTCAATATGCTTTAAATGTTTCGCCAAATATAAATATGAAAATTGTATATAAACTACAATATACTACTACTTTACACCACAAAATAACTATAAAATATGAGTATAATAATGAGATGTTGAAATATATACTAAAAATCTATTGCACACTTTATCCTCTTTTCATTTATTACAGTGAGGTTCTAACTGTGCAAAGTAATTTTTGATAAGAATTACAGCACAATATTATGTGTTGCATAATATTGTACTGTAATTCTTATATAAATTGTAGAGAAAGCGTGTTTTTAAGCTAATTTTTCACAATCAGTAATTTGGACATATTCTATAAATAAATGATATTTCCAGATTTGTAATAATATTATTAGAAAAAAAAATAACTATACATCTTCCAACTCCAAACGTGATTTTAAAAGGATATAAATAGACTAGGGTGTCAAATACTCTATGGTTCTATAGTCAGCTTCCCTCAGCCCATCACTAACAAGATGCCAGACACACCGTACTAGTTAATTATAATAACAAAGTGCCGAGTTTGAGCGTATACATACGACTTAATATAAGTTAGCTTCCTATCTAAACGCAGTCGAAGGCTCGAGACCTTGGTTTCAACATTGGCGAAACCGTAAAAAACATTGTAAATGCGTTTTATGGCATAATACCACACTTCTATACTAGAACTAAATATTTGAATGAGAAACTAATAAAAATTGCTTGCATCTTGTCACACACGTAACATTTTTACCGGTTTCAAAACAAACCTGAGACTATCCAAAAAGCAGATATTTAATAACTATAAATATAAAATTGATTTTTATATCCCAATTTCCTATATAAAAGCAAAGCCTCACGTCAACCATTATACATAAATATCAGTCAAAAATATAAAGATAGTAAAATACAAAAACAAAACAATATAATAAATCTTAAGCAGTAGCAATTTCAACAAAACAATCACAAACAGCAGCAATTAAATTAAAGAATATTTATGACAAATTATTGAATTAAATATTGCAAATACTTTCTTTTATAAGTTTTCTAGTCTCATTTTCGAAACCAATAAAAATTGCAAGCACACATGATGTAACAACTCACCACAAAACTACTGCCTCAAGTCTAGAATTTACAACAAATTTGAAAACAGTGAATTATGACTTCGATGATGAATATCGCTTTATCTGGGGCAGATTGATTGAAAGCAATTGACGCATTAACGTTATCGTGATTATAAAGAGCACAGTTCTTGTTTACCAAGACTTTCAACTTTTAAATCACCTGAACCTGCTGACTGGTGTGTTGATATGTGTTAACTGGCATTCTTACAGGTGATGGCGTCAAAAATATATAGACATCCAACGTATCATCACCCGACTTCGTTCATAGAGGATCTATGTTTAACAATGTTATGCTGTCTAATAGTCAACCGCCATTTTTACTCACCTTAAATAAGTAACACTTATTGCACCATAGGAAATATATATTTATATATATTATAATATCAAGGTAAATATGTAAATTTTATAACGAAATCGGTGACATCTCGTCGTGCTTCAGTTAATATTGCGATTTAAATTTAATAACCCGCGCGCGATTTAGCACAGTGCGTTCATATTTCACTAATAAAATTGCTTACTAAACGGTAAATATACATTTATTAACATTGATAAATAAGGCAAATGTTGAGTACCCTTCTATAGCGGACTAAAAGTTCAAAATCTTTTAGAGATTTTCCAATTTTCCACCGATGTCGCTGGTATACTACACACCTAACTTAACAAACAGTCCGATGATTCGAGAATTATTTAGTTTTGCGTTATAATCATACAAAAACGGCTTGCACGAACACAGATTATAAAAAAGAAAGTAATCATGCATCAATACACGTAAACAGCTATGTATATTTGATCTGAACTATGAACTCGAGGAAATAAAATTGTGTGTATGGTTACAGACTAAATGCTTTAGCTTGCCATCACTTACATCATAAGCTGTTTAAAACTTTAATATTGTCACATTTTTTATAAAAGTGAATTATAGTATACTCATCAACTGGGAACATTATAAATAGTTCTTATAACACACAACCGAAACGTTAAAAAGTTTCTAAAGAAATCTCTGAATACTCACTAGTAAATTTTAAATCATATAAAAAATGTTTGTGATAGTCGACAGATATATTGCGAAGCATACTAGTTTTTGGCGCGTGTTGTGATGATCACTCCTGACAAGCAGTGAGTCGCGCGGGCCTGCGCGGGCCTGCGCGGGCCTGCGCGGGCCTGCGCGGGCCTGCGCGTGCGCGCCACATCGATCCTATCGTACTGAACAGCGGCTCTACAAGCGTTTTACGCTCATAGAGCCTGCACGCAGATATTCTACGTCTTTTTATATAAATGTAGCGTATAATCTGCAGAGCGGATGTGAGTTAGCCTGAGAAATATTCACATCCGATCCTGCCTACTTAGTAGGGTCCTGATTTTTCCTGCTAACATTAACCTGAGAAAACATGTGTCACATACATACATACATACATACAGGGACATAATGATAAAAATGTCAAAGGCTCTGTCCAAATAGCACACGAGGAACGGTTCTTTGCTTGCCTCAGTTCGAATCCCATTATCAGTACACAAAAAATAAAATTAAAAAGTCTGACTCATTTTATCACTCTTACATATTTTTTTTTACTGCGATTGGTCTTCGTTTCTACTTGAATGTCGGACCATTTACACTATGGCCGGCAATTCTTATGATTCGTCCTATAGATTGGTTAGGTTGCTCGTCAAACCGAACTGGGATCCAAGCTTCTATTTATTTAACGCCATTACGCTTATATACCTATTTTCGTGTGTTCAGAACAAGTCCCGCAGATGTGCGCCATGTTTAAGTAAGCTCCTCGCCGCTCAGCAGGAATATTCTGAAGGACGACTCGTCCGCCGCCACGTCTGTGTACATCAACTCCTCCTGCAATGTAAGATTCCTAATATAATAATATAACCAGGAATATTCAGGGTAGAGGGATTTAGTATGGATTTATTCTTAAGAATATCAAAATTGATGCGACGATACTTAAGATTTTTTTTAAAGCAGTTTCAATTGTCTGTGACCATTTAATTAATATATTAATAACAACATTTTGGAGCAATCATTTCAAAATAATGTTTAACTATATATAAGGAAGCACTATTTAACTACTCCCACCTGATTCTCTTACATACTTTCACCTTTTAATATAAAGAAACTTAGGTCTCACATTTTATAGAAAAAAAAGGATCAGATGATAATCGAAAGTTATCGGGCGTTAATCGAATGATGATCTGGTGATAATCATGTGCAGATCGGGTGGCAATGGATGTTCTGGTGACAACCCATTGGTGGACAAGTAGCAATCAAATGGTGATCGGTTGCCAATCGAATGGAAACAGGGCGCTAGTATTGTTAAGTACTTAGGCAGTATATAAACGATGACCTCAATAAGATTTCCCAACGTACAGTACCTGCATGAGGTCAATGTTGGGGTGCGCGTCCAGCAGGCCGAGGTCGGAGTCTAGCGCCACGCCGCAGCCCGCGCCACCTGCCGCACCGCTCCCGCTGCCCATGTGTCTGAACACACCATCAACACATGTTCTAGTACCGAAGACGCATATACCAACGGTTAATCACCAGGTAAAACGAAAAGGAAGGGGAATCGATTTCCACACAAAAAAACTTTTTGTACTGTTGGTGTTTGTCGTAACATAGAAACCGAAAGGATGCACTGTGATAGGATAACTGTAAAATTAAAAACTAGCAAGCGAGTCAAAAAGACGATTGCTATATTTACTTGGAATTATTGGCGTGTACCCTGACTGCAAAATCGTTTTGACAGCCATCCGTCAAAATATTTTTTTTTTTTATTTACCTTAGGATATAATAAAGCGACAGTTAACGTCTAGTCTTCGATAGATTTCCATCCATCACTATAGAAATGATAAAATTTAAAATATCTTCTAAATTACTCACTCGCTGTCTTCGTTGATCAAAACGTTTCCATGGAGGAAGAGGTCGCTTCGCACTGTGAATATGTTACTCTCGGACGCCTCAGATTGCTCTGCCTAGACATAGTGAATATGATAATTAATAAGTTTTCAGTCGGTTTATAAGTTACTACAAATTATTTTAATATTTTAATAAAATTCCAAACATGTATAGACACGTTTCAACATGCCTTTTTCTAAAGGGTAGGGAAACAAGTATACTGCCGTTCTGGGATTGTATGCATAAAAAAATCGAATTGTAGGCCGTGGATGGAATCACGGAACACATAGTTCGCGTACCAGATGACGCAGCTTCGAAAATCTCACACTACAATGTCCCAGCACACATAAGAAAGCCTCATCCACAATTGAGGTATGAAACAAGAATGGCTAAACAATTTTTTTTGCAATATCGAGTTTATTCTGTACAAATTATCCTACGCTAAGAAAATTTGGCCAGTCTGGCGTTTAAATTATTTTTACATATAAAACCTTAACCCTTTTTTATCCCGCCATGTAGAGTTAGTGAGAGTTAGTGATAAAACCAGAGACCACCCTAGCGCCGTCAATTGTAAGAAAGGAACATGTGTACACTATAAACTTAATTCTGGTTTTCATGTCAGCAATTGATAATGATTATAATAGAGTCAACTACTCACGATAATATCTTCCTCGAGTACGGCGCTGTCCTCGACGTTCTCGGCGAAGTCGGCGGCGGGCCGCGGCGGCAACGGCCACGTGCAGTGCGTGCGGGCCGAATGCCACTCATCGCACACATCCCCGTCCGCCACTAACTGGTTCGGACCGCTCTCCATCTCTTCCTCTTCTAGGGCCAGCGATTCGGGTACCAATGAGCCATCTGCTTCGAAGTTCACCTATAAGTGATAAGTGTAAATGCACAAATTGTCCCATTGATAAGCTAAGTCATTTGAAAGCGTGATATTAAATCAGCAAATTCAATTAAATAGATTAAGAAATGCGAAATACCGAAAACCTATTTGATATATTTGACTTTACTTTATTATTTACTAGCGACCCGCAATGAGGAAAAGAAACGGTTATTGTGACTTACCCCTAAAAGATAGAAATTAATTCAATATATACAACAATAGACATATATTTTTAGACGGTGGCCTAAATATGTGATGTAGAAAAGATGGATGAAAGTAGAATTACTGCACAAACTAGCGCGTTGCTAACACTGCGACTTAGTGATATTATGTCATATTACCCAATATTATTGAGCAATGGCGAACAGTGCCTTTGTCAGCCTTCAAACCGGAACACAGCAACGCGGACACTACTATTTTTCGGTAGAAATAGGTGAGATTGAGGTACCAATACAGACGACCTTTGTACGAGGTCTACCTCATGTGAAATAATACGTTTCAAAAAGAATAAATACTGGTACGGCTCGTAACTTTAGTGAGTGGATTACCATAAAGGTGTGGTCAGGCTCTAGAGCGTTGAACTCGAGTGCATCAGCGGGGGCGATGTTGAGAACGGGCGGCGGCGACAGCACGGGCGCCGATGTGGGAGCGGCAGTCTCAGTACAGGGCGCTTCCTCCTTGGCCTTGTGCATCTTCTTCATATGCAAGTACAATGTGCTCATGTTGCTGAAAGTCTGCTCGCATCCTGCACGCCCGAGTCAACATTAATCATTTTAGATATACAATTCTACCAACCACAATTCGTGTGCACAATATAGGTGTTCAAGCGTTAGTATGTCGAAATTGCAATTTGTTATTCGGGTGTATACACCCAGTCTGTATACAGACTGAAATTTTATAGCAATCATTATACGGGATCCTTCGTTAAGTTACGATAAATTACAGTGGTGGAAGGTTCGTTCAAACAATATTGTAACATTCGTTAAATCTTAAAATTTAAATAAAATAACTAGACTATTGAAATTTGCCAAGATTAATGAAGTAACCCTTAAAGTTATTTCGTTTAGGTTATATACCCGGAATTCCTCGATTGTGTACGTCACTTTTACTGTGTTCTTATAAGTTGTGAAGTTAATTGAATTCAAACCTTAAATTAAAAATGCACATTACATATACGAAAAATTACGTTTCGTAGTACTTGAACGCTTCCTAATGCTAAAAACACCATGTTAAGACAATAGTTTAAATGACAGTAAAAATACAAAGCAATTGAGTGCTTAGTAGTTCTGTAATAGACCTGTTGGCACTCATTTTCTCGCAGTCGCTTACGGATGAAGAACTCGGAAAGATGTCCAAGTGTTCCGTGAAAAGTTGTAAAAATAATGCATTAACTGTATTGTAAAAAAGATGAGTTATCATATTTGGGTAAATAAATGTTCGACAATAGTACCTTATAATTTTGCGTGACAATGAGTAAAACATAAAATAATATGGTACGCGGCAATTGTGGGCTAAAAAAAATTTTACTTGCAATTTAGGACAGGTAAATTGATTTTTCTTGAGTTATAAATGAGAAATATACAAATGTGCGTTTACACTAATTTGCATATTTAAAAAAATAAAAAAATATATATATGTTTTTAATTGATTATTTTTTTAATTGTTTTTTTTTATTTCAAGGCATTTAATACTTTATATTGTTATATAACATCGGAAGATGTGGTAAACATAATTCCAGAGTTTCCATGTTCACCTTTGCATCGCGATAGACGCGTCCGCCATAACGTAATTTGTGTGTGAAATTATAAGTTCCGCGAGTGCGGACACGTACCGTCGTATGTGCAGAGGCGGCGCACGCGCGCGTGGCGCGGCGCGTGGTGCCTGGTGGTGTGGTCGCGCAGGTGTTCGCGCCGCAGGAAGGCGCGCCCGCACGCGCCGCACGCGTGCCTCCGCTCGCCCGTGTGCCGGCGCGCGTGTCGGACCAACTTGCTCGCCGAGCGGAACGACCAGCTGCAACCCTGTCGCCCGATAGGCGATATTACCATAAGTAAAATATATAGCCGTGGAGTACCAGCGGAGTACAGAGATACAGAGCGGGGATCTTTCTATTCCGCCACTACTCCCCGGGTGTCGGAAGAGGAGACCGAGTACCGGAGCCGACCGATTGCCGTATATGTACACCCGAATCGTAACTCAAATGCATCAGGCCGGGGCTGTGGCGGCCCAGCGCGGCCATTGTTGGCGGAATTTCCCCTTTCTCGACGACGCTTATGTCCCGCGGTGGGCGTACTAAGGCTGCAATGATGATGACGACGATATATATTTCTATCGGCCTCGGAAGATCGTTTGCGTCGATATTTCAAATAGGCCGATCAGCGAGAAGAAGAGTGCGATCGGTAAATGGAAAAACGCCCGTATGAATAGAGAATTCTGAAAAAAATAAACTAAACGAGAACTCAATAGAAGACTGAATCCTAAAAGAAGGAGATTGGAATAGGGCGCAAATATATGTGAGCACTCACGGGGTACTGGCACGGGTAGGGCCGGTCGCCGGTGTGGGCGCGCGCGTGCTCGCGCAGGCGGCACGGCTGCCGGAACACGCGGCCGCAGCCGGGCCAGACGCACGGCAGCAGGCCGTCGCCGGCTGTGCCGGCCGCCTCGCGCTCGGCCCGGCGGCAGTGGGCGCGCGCGTGCGCCCGCAACCCCGACGCCCAGAAAAACTGGCGACCGCACTCCTCGCACCTGCCCGACCACCGATTAATTATCAGAGCTGAGGTTCGTACGTGGTTCTCTATTGCATCTCTGGACCTTAGCGACTTTCGTTTTGTGCTGAGACCGGCCGGAGTCAGTTACGGTGACGATGACCCACGTTTACCTGTAAGCCGCGTCGTCTGGGTTGTGATCTTCGTTCAGATGTTTCATGAGCTGCTCTCGAACTAGAAATATCTTGCCGCAGGGCTGCTCGGATCGGTCGGATGTGTTCTTTTTGACGGGACATTCCACGGAGATCTGCCTCGGCGCCCTGATAGACCCGTCCTCGTTGTGGATGTTCTTGTGTCTTTTTAAATTATATTCGCTTCTAAATTCCTTGTAACAGTTCGGGACATCACACTGAAAAGGTTTTATATTAAAAATATTATTAAAAGGCTTCTCCAAGACAAATATTATAATACAAAGCTTCCCATATTATAGTATGATAGAAATATTATGAACATATTAAATTCATACAGCAATTTCATAAAACATTATATATTTATGCTTAATAAAATATTTATTCTTACCTTAAACTTAGCTATAGCGGCAGGAATTGAGAAACCAATAGACGAATTAAGAACTGAATTTTGGGTCTGGTATTCAGTTGTTACCCCAGACATTGACAGCATGCCGCTTAGAGGAGAATTTTCTATTTCTTGCCTTCCATTTGCTGTAGGTTTTGAATCTTGAAAGGGTTTAAAAATTATAAAACAATTATTTGATATAATTTCTCCCAAAATATTATTTCAATTCCTTATAATATAATTTGCTTGATAAAAATATCACTTGCCCTGTAGAGTGAATCTCTATGGTGAGTTGGTATGAATTATATATTTTTATTGTTATATATATTTCTAATACATACCTATAAACACTACAGTTGATTTTTCTGAATCATAATCAATACTATAGATTACATTCTGTAAAAAAAAGATAACCATTACCTATAAACAAAATTGGAGAATGTTATAAATGATAGTGATTATAAAAACAGAAATTATTTATGAAAAAAAATACAAGACCAATTCATGGTCAAAAAAAAAATATTTTGTTGAAAGGCTAGTTTGAGCTAATATAAAAACAAAACTAATCTTGTCCTATCATAATAAAGGAGGAGGAGAGACAAATTTATCATCTAGACTATTGGTACCAAGATGGTTATAATAAAACTATTTTTAAGCTTAAAAATGTGGTTTATTCTACTATGTACTGTTACTGCTACTGTTTTCTAGATTGACAAAGATGTTGTGACCATAATCTGTGTTAAACAGTAGTTTTATTATAAGTAGTGAATATAAAATATTATATATGTATATACATATATAAAATTCGTAATCTTGCTAATAAACTATTTTCTTAAAATCAAATTTTGTTATTTATAATTTATATAATTGTTATTTATATAAAGTAGTAAATGTTCTTAATAATAAATGTAAATACTAACCTCTGCAGCTGAGGCATTTAGATATGTGTCAATGTCAACCAGTCCATTGGTTGAATCAGGTTTATCTACAAACATTTTATAGTATAAATCAATAAAACACAGGTATTGTATTAATTTACTAATTGAATTAGAGAATATATCAATAGACTGATATTATATCATTTCAATTTTATTTCATGTATGGTTAGATAATTAAACATGAAAATTATATACATTACTAAAAACTTGTGGCCACAGTACCTTGAGGGTCAATATTGAAATCTTTGATCCCTTCAAATGGGTTTTTATCTTGCTCTGATTTTAGATTTACTTGAAGTTTTATATCAGGAGGTTCAAGAACATCAAATAAATTATTATGTTTTAATACTGGAACTTTTGGCTTTTTCCTTAATATGTTAGGCTTTTTGAATTTCTTCTTTTTATTTATATTTTCTTGTGATACAAACATTGTATTGCTAATTTTGCCTGAAAGATAATATTAGTAAGTACCTATATAAAATTATGAACAAAATAATAACAGTGTTTCCATTTTGGTAAGTAGTAGAAGTTTTCTAGAAGTGGAGCAGCAATGTCTACTAAAAAAAAGATGTGCTCAGAAGCACATCTTGGTCTTCAGGGTCATTTAAAAATGTGTAACCTTTATTTGCCGCTTATGTTTAAATCCAAGTCAATTTATAATGTTAAATAATCAATGAAATATATCCATAAAGGTGGTACTATATATTTTAAATATAAAAACATCAACATATTATTCAATACTCAACCATTTTAGTGTTGGATTGATCATCATCTACACCAGAAGCTGTACTACACTATTTGTGTGTAGTGTGGACCTATTAATCACTTTAACTGTTTTCGCAACTTAACAACTGCTAATTAAGAATTTTCAACAAAAATTAAGCATCTTGATCTTACCTTTATTTTTTATTATCTTTCATTTTATGTATTAATATCAAAACCAATACCTTAAAGCAAAGATAAGACTGCAAATAAGCATGGAAGCAGGATCAATGCAGTTGAAAGAATCTCTCAAAAGATATAATACTGACCAAATTAAAGGTATTCTTTGAAAAGGTCCAGTGTGGTCATCATTCAATAAATGTTTGTGAAGACATTAGTAAATGAGGAAGAAGCAAGGTAAGCAAGCCCTGATCAAAGCATATGGAATTCTATGGACTTAGCTTATTCGGATGGAAAACAGGTGTTAGCTTATGAATGTATGTTATAAAAAAGGTTTATATTGTACTCCATAGTTGAATTAATTACGATATACCTAGAATAGTTAAAATAGTTATTGTCAGAATTAGAATGTTGTACACATCCCCATTAAATATTTAATAAAAACAATTCAATTGGCACTCTAGCAATATAAAGAAATATGCCAAAACCACTCAATCCATCAGGAATTTAGGTTGGTTAAAACCTTAGTCACAAGATAACAGACGATAATATTTACAGAATTCAACTTTTTAATGCTTAGAGTATCTTAAGTATCTTTATCCATCTTACAAAAACCTTATTCTTATACTTTCAAACATACGGGAATCATTAACTTTTTTAAATATTTTAATATTAAAAAGGTTATAAATGCAACTTTTCACAATACAAAACAAAATAAGGCACCAACCTTGTACTTAATTAAGGAGCTAAACAATACCTACCTTTCAGATTTTATACGACAATATGATTGACAAACGTCTATCATCACACCGCATCAAAGTTTTCTCATTTCAAATAACATGGATTTTCAAAACACATTGCATCTTGCACTTACACATTTTTCTGTCTTTAGCTAACAAATAACTAGATTTAATCGCGCTATCGCTTCCTAATTTGCATGTAGGCATAGACTATTCGCAACTCGCAAGGATAGATGATATTGACTTGACATGACAGAACAAATCAGGTATTGCTAGCACTTATCGATTACATAACAATGTCAGCCCGCCTAAGGACGCTAGAATATTACAATAAAATAGTAGAATTAGAGTGCTGTCAAGTTTGGTAACTTTGAATTCCCGTATAACTTTGAATAAAACATGTTTGAAGATTATTTTTTCTCTTCTTTTAAATATTTGAGATGTCAAATATATCACAAAATTAAAATGTCAACCAATTTTCAAAGACTTAGCTCCTTTTCTGTTTGTAGTCCCTAAGCCAACGTTTGTAAGCTCGCAAAAAAAAATTTACGACATCACATTAAAAACTTCTAAAATAGTAGTATTTCTCTACTATATTGTACATGTAAACCTCAAACATTGAACTTGAAGTTTTAAAGATCTAAGCATAAAATATAGGGAGAGACTTTGTTATATACTATGTAGGGATAAAAAACAACATGAATTTAAAGTTCAAGAATCTGCACTAATGTAAATTGTAAAACTATTATATTTATAATGTTTCTAAGTTTTGAACAGAGAACGCGGCCTTAGTTTAGACATATTAAAAGAAACACTAAACTAGCCAGGCAAGCCACTGGCACTGATATACAATTTATACTTTGTTTATTAGTTTAATTTCCGTGACAGATATCAAATTGTTATGTCTTGGGTTGATAGAATACTGACACAATTGCATTAAATGATAAATAAAGTAATCGTTTAAAAATTATTTTCATTGGTGTTGTCCGAAAAAGATAAAAAAATATACAATTGGCTGACGGTGCAAAAAAGTCCTATAAATGGGCCAATTGATTCTTTTTGTTATATTTTATGAGTTAATTATTGATCTAGAAAAGTAAATAATACGAACAAATTAATATACAAATACAGCCAAATTTAAAATTGAATCAGTTTGTTATTGAATGTAAATTGGTTTACTACCGAAATACAAATATATATTTGAAACTAAATTACTTTGTACAGCTGTACGTTTATAAATGTTGATCAAGATGGGTTAAAACGGTATTTATATAAACCAAATTTAACGTATAAAACTTAATCACAAGTTACTAATAATAATATATTGTGATATATAATGTAATATTAGGAAATAAATTATAACAAAAATTCTTAAAATGATTTTCAAGAAGACTGCCATTCATTTTCTATGCAGTGCATATTCGTCACCCGGATTTAAAAATTCAAGAATACATTTGCATTTTTGAAATTAATATCAAACGAAATTATTATTAAGCAGTGGCCATTTAGATTGGTAATTTTATTAATTAGCTTACATTACCCTGCCTTAGAGAATACATTCATTTACAAAAAAACGGGCGGTTTTGATTTTAATTCTTCTTTTACAATAATACGGTGACTTCTTTTACAGTAATACCAAAATGATTTCAATCATTTGTACATATTACTGGCCGGTTTTAATAATGCCGTGGTGTTTAAAACAGTACGTTCTAAATTCAAATTTTGGTTTGATGCTCGTTTTTACGGAAAACCACTTTTTATCCTACATTTTTTGTGCGAAGTTCCAAAAGATAATATCGGTTATCATAACTTCAAGTCAACTTTTATGAATTTATTTCATATTCTTAATTGTCAAAGCTTCATTTAATACTGTTTAATTGTCTCAATAATGTTAAAGAAAGTGGTAAAAGCTATCAAAACTATTGCGCTGCTCGAAAAGGGTTGCAGCTAATTCTTCGTGGCTCAGAGGCTAAGTGTCAGTCGCTCGAGGGTGCAATGGACCTGGCAGCGGTATCATGACACTGGTTCCGTCGAGAGAAGGCCTGGTTCTGAAAGAAAACCATGTACCCAACCAAGGGATGATTGTTTTCTTGTGAATCGCGCATTGAGAAATCGCAAGTCTACGAAGACTGTGGACCTTAAGAACAACCACGAAGAAGGAAGAAATGTGTATATTAGTCTATGGACGGTCAGGAGGAGGCTTCTCGAGGCCAATATTCGCAGTCATCGCCTTGCCCGCGGCCCTAAGTTACTCCGTGAGCACAGAGTTGCCAGGCTTGAGTTTGCTCGAAATTGTGAGTTATGGACTCAAAAAGACAGGAATAGGGTATTGTTCTCCGATGAAGCCAGGATATCTCTGTTCGATGAAGATCGACGTCGGCGAGTGCTACGAAGACGAGGAGAACACTTTTCAGAGATTTGTTTTAAAGAAATCACACCTTATGGTGGTGGCTCTGTTATGTTTTAAGCAGGAATAAATTCAATGGATCGTACAGTTAGTCTTCATTGAAAACGGCTCACTGTCTGGACATTGATACATAACGGAAGTTCTAAATCCTCATGCACAACCCCGCATTGGCCGCTTTAGACGAAGACTCAATTTTTATGGATGACAACGCTCGCGCCCACCGGTCTGGCGATGTGGAAGCGTATGTGCAAGAGCTCGGCATTCGTCGTTTGGATTGACCAGCTCGAAGTCCCGACCGCAATCCTATGGAGCATGTGTGGGACGTTCTAAAACGACGCGTGAGATCAGTACAACCGGCTCCGCAGACCATCAGAGAGCTGAAGAATATGATTGCCGCGGAGTGGGAACGTATTCCGCAAGCAAGTATCCGGGATATCCTCGCTAGCACACCCAGACGAATTCAAGCTGTGATTTCAGCTAGTAATCGCTAGATATCGCGATTGTCGCGTAAATCTATAATTGATTATTGGAAACTAAGCGGTTTGATTCAATCCCTTTCATTAATGCATATAATTAGTAATTCACAAATCACGAGGCGTATCCTCATTTCTCCCCTTACTTTGGTGACGGTGGTATGGACGATGGCACTTGTTGTATCATCAACATATCACCGGACCAGTTAAAACGTTGTTTTCCCATGTGGGTGTGGCCTGGCGCCAGGCTTGATAGGAAACACTCGTCATAAATAACTTTTAAATATATTATAGATGACCCCTAAACCTACCGACTATGTACTAATATCCCTAGAGAAACATTTGCAACAACAATATTTTAAACATTTGATTTTGTTTTGGTTCATGATTATTTTAAAATGCACTGTCAATAAAACAAAAGCGCTGCCATAAAAAAAATAATTGAAAATCGCTCTGGAGCGCAATTACTGAAACATATCGTCGTTCATGAATGTCTCAAACCAAAGAGAATAAGCCTTTACCTAAGTATTCATAATTTATGTATATGGGTAGGTAACTGATTTGTCTAATAATTTAAATTTAATCAATAAACATCAAAACAATTTTACTCTAGGACCAAGATCACTGCAGCAGAACCGGTTTCGTCTTCAGATATAAAAAATATCTTTTAGCATAACAAACAATTACGCATTTTTATATTTTCTTCATAACAAATCGGTTTCAAAAAATAAAAACAGTATCCTTGAATACAATTACCGCGATGTAACCTAAAGTTAAACATCAAATATAAGTGACTTAAAAGTTCTACAGCTGTCCTTTTCTTTTTGAAGAACCTGGGCTACTCGAAAACGTTTAATACAGCATCGCCGGAGGATCTGAGAGGGACTGATGGCGCATCTGGATATCTGAGGGCGCATCTGGAGCTCGACCTCGTGGTCGGGTGGCTATCGTGGGGGGACAGGCAAGTAGTTTAAAAAAGAGGACTGAGTGAGCCCAGTCGCATTAGTGCGGTTAGCTATCGCTTCAAGGGCACGCGTTCACTAGTCCCGCTTGATAAAATTACTGCAAAAATCGCAGCCCTTCCCCGCCCTATCGCTGGCAAAACTCAATCATCGACACTGCACATGCATTCGTATAATAGAGCAGTACACCGTGTTCGCCGACAAACGCGTGCAGAACCTGCACCTACGAGCGATAACCGGCAGCCTTAGAGCTGCCTGGCTGACTCCGTCCGTCCTCTTTTGCTGAATTTCATAATTAAATTCACCCCTAACGATGGCCGCCCAAGCCTAGGTCGAGCCTCTAGAAGCGCCCTCGGGCGATTGCCGTCGATCCCGTTCAGATCCCGCGACCCTTGAGGGCGCGACCGTATCTAAACGCCCGGTACGCAGGATAATTACCGGCATCGTACCTCTTATCTATGAGAGGCTACGCCCTCTTTTTTCTGTGGCACTGGAATTGACATCTGAGTAGTCCAGCAATAGGTTCGTACGAAGAAAAAAAAAAGCTTTCACTGGTGTACTGCTCTACAATGTGTAACTGTTTTTTTAAAAAACAAATTTAAACCATACATGATTTATTGTTATTAAAAAGTATTTATTTGATTTAATCACATTTACAATAGTACAATTTAATGCTGATGCTTTTAAAATACTCAATTATCACAAAAAACTTAATTCAAAGTTTATCAGGATATCTTATTACTACTAAATTACCCTCTTCATTCAATATCAATGTTTTCAAACGTTTGTTACCAAAACGTTTTCTTTGTGCTTTTTCTAAGCCAAATTTGACAAGTTCTTTTAAAGGAGCAGTTCTATATTTTGGATAATACCTGAATATACGAACTGTTGTCCAATACAAAAACTGATGAGTGAATCCATCTGGAAAGTCTTTAACAAATTCTTTCCATCTAATATCAGACCAAATTTTGTATGACGAATTTTTCAAACTGAAAAAATAAATAAAAACAATAACATACCTCTGTTAAATATTTTGTAACATAAAATGTATTTTCTTAATATCTTAACACACAGCAACAGATCAAACTATGCAAATCTGTCATAACTTTGCAATCAATATTTATTGTTAAAAGTGAGCTATTGAGTTCAATATATACTGTAAAATTTGCCAGATTTGGGTAAATTGATCTTTTGTTATTGGTTGGATAGAAGGCGGAAAGAGTGCACACAGAATAGGTGTTGTTTCAGAGAACAGTCGTCCCCTTTATGTATATAGGCTATAGTAACTCTTATGATTTATTGCAATTACCTTTGAAATACTTTTTTTCTGATTCTTCTCAATGTTACATCATAACGTACAAATAATTGGCAATGAAGGGTGGTATTCCAAAAATGCTGTAAATATTCACGTTGCTTTTCAAAATCCTTTTCAAGCTGTACCCAAACATTAATATCGATTTTTTTATTTTTTAGGCCTTCTAATGGCTCACCTGTATATTCCATCAGAAGTTTCAAAAACTTTGTTGCCAATTGAAGATTCCAGATTATTCTATGTGGTTGTGGCTTACCTAAGTAAATAAACACAATTAAAGTAAATATGTATTTATATTGGTATTATTACTATCAATATGTATTATTACAGTTTACTGGAGTTATTGGTAACTTTTGTAAATGTATGAGAATGAAATTATAATACAACAAAGATACCAAAAGATTTTAAGTAATATTTTTTGGAAAATACATGAGGTGAACAATCACTGCATAGGTCAAATACCTGTTTCATATTTACTAATCAGGCAAATAATAACCACCATACTTTATTGCATATATAAGGACAAATTTTACTAATATCTTATATAATAATATTATAAATAGTAGTATTATAAAAATAAAAAAATATGAATTTCTTATAAATGCACAGCGTTATAATAGCTTTTACCTTTACAAAAAAAGTTTGAGACTGAAATTAAAGTCATTGTATTGAATCAAGCATACTCTTTAGGAACTATGCAACTAGAATACAATGACTAGATTATTGAAAGAAAACTCACCATTGAAAGCATAATATTGTTTCTTATAAATACCCCTTCGTTGTCTACTAAGCACTGTTACTAAATTTACCACAGCATTTTTTGGATGATGTTGAAAACATATTTCCATAATTTTTTCTTCATCTTTCGAATATGATCCAGTCCGTGTTCCACAATGACATACAATATGTTCATATATTTGATTAATAGTTCTCTTCAGGTGTCTTGCCAAGTATGCCACTATGAATCGTCGTGCATGTTCTTCAGGTAAATGACGATTGAGTCCTTTATTTTTCCAACGTCCCAAACATTCTAACTTATCAGGTATTTTAAATTTCTGCAAAATAGCTATTTTATATTACTTTAGGCAAAATAGCACAAAGAAACTAAGAATAGAAAAATATCCCCACAATTAATAAATCTGATTGTTAACTTAAATAAAGAAGCAATATATATTCTATGGGAATGTAAGAAATGTGATAAGTGTATTTCAAGCTCAAACAACCAAACTCATTTACTTTATGACATTTTATAACCTTTTGTTACAAAGCATAAAATACTTAGGTTTACAAAATACCTTCACTAACTTATGCCAGTTTTTTTGTAACTGTTTAATTTCATCAGTGGTAAGTGGACCCTTATTATATGTTTCTTCATTTTTTGAAGCAGGATGATTAAATGCTCTTGTTAAGCAACTTGCCTCCTGGTACCAAGGTTGCTTCCACCAAATTGTAACAGACTTAAATGTTTTACCTAAAATCTAATTACAAGAAATGCATAAACAGTATATACAATATTCACCATACAATAAATAATATTAATTTGACGGCTACAAGGCTAAATGCTTTTAATGATTATTCCATTTATATAATAAAATAAAAAGTATAATACTTTCGCGACATATTATGTGACCCGTGGAAAGGTACCATGATTGGTGAGAGAACTTTTTAAACTGATCTTGTTTAACTCAATTTTAGTAGGATTCCAAATTAAAAAGTATATGTAATCTTATTCATTACTATGAATATAAGAAACAGATAATATGTATATGACAAGTAATTTATATTTATAACTAGTGGCCCACCCTGACTTTATCCAGGTATTTCCTATCCTGTTAATAGCTACCTTGCAAGTTTTTATTGGTTTTATTTAGATAGAAGTTGTCAATTTTACATAAACTGTTTGATAGAAAGAAAAGTGCTGTTTAGTTCAAGAGAAGACACACGTAATAAAGAAATTTAATTTACTTCTATAACTATTTTTCTCTTAATCAGAACTTTCCACTTGCCTTAACAAAAATACCAAAAATAAAATAAACAAATTGGTCAAGCTAACATTCATTTCATACCTATTAAATTATTTTAACAGACACTGTTACAATACACAGTTTAACAGACAATGTTACAATACACAGGAAGTTATATAAAGAATGTTCATTTAAATTGTGCTTTATTATAATATCAAGAATCAATCAAATGTATGATTTGAAATGTTAATGCTGATAAAACATGCTCCTTGCAAGGTCTTTCGCACTGCTCTAATAAAGAATTGAAAACATAGCGATAGAAAATTGTAATATTTAGAATGATTTAAATACCTCCATATAGTTTTCACATTCGAAGTTAAGGTTTTCCAAATACATTAGCACCTTATCCATAGATGCCGGTTCTGTGACATCCATATCTCTAACCTCTTCAAATAGGTCTTCCAGCTTCATTTTTAACAAATATTATCATTTATTTAAAATAAAATGTGCTATTGTTTTCTAAAAATGTATACTAAACTTAAATAATATTTGAACAAACGATTCAACAAGCAATATCAAGTGACAACCGTGATCTGACAGCACGAAACTAATCTAGGCACACATTTTGTTTGAATTTACACGTGCTCTTGCTCTGGTTTTTTTTCGAGCTATTGCTATTTGTTTATCTACACTAATATTATAAAGAGGAAAGATTTGTATTTCGTATGTAGAGAATAAACTTTAAAAGTACTGGACCGATTTTGATAATTCTTTTTTATTCAAAAGCTACATTATCATTAAGTAACATAGTTTATATTTATATCGATTTTCCTTCAATTTTAGGTTAAAAATAAACTTATGCGTTGCTTCTGAAAACGAAGTTTTATTTCGTTAGTTTCTTACAAATACGATAACTTATTTAACTACCCTATTATTATAACTTTACCTGAAAACGAAGAAACGACAATTAAAGTCTATTCTTCCACCAATTATTCTTATTTATCTATTTTAATTAACTATCAATAAAATCTATCACAATAATCTAATACAATGCTATTTTTTCCATAACCTCTCAACTGACCATTGACCTCAGACTCTAGCGCTTGTCAGTTGTCAATGTCATTGGTAATGTAGTAAGCGCGGTAAAATTCAAAATTAAAGAAATATTATTTCTTCACATCTCCCCCCCGTGGGGAAGAAAATTCACCCGTGGATTTTCTTTAGGTCTCTTCCATGTCTTCTCTTATGTCTTCATTACCCGTTTCTTCTTCTTCTTTTATCTGTACTGGAATAAATTTTGAAACATGAAATAGATTTGACTCCGTTTTTCTATGTCCTGTATCAATCTCGTAAATAGTATTTGTTCTTTTATTCAGTATTTTATATAGTCCTATTCTTAGTTGATCTAGTTTCTTTCTATTTAGCTTATTCCCGTTTTCAACATAAACCATATCTCCTTCACTAAATTCTCTATCTTTTCTATTTTTATCATAACGCATTTTGTTATAGTCATGTGATTTCAAAGTATTATTAAACGCTGTTTCTTTATCTCTCATCTAGACACTTTTTCCGCGTTCTTGACGTAGTTCCTTTGGTAAGATTGTAACATCTGTTCCATATAATAAGTAGGCTGGTGAGAAGCCAGTTACCGAATGATTGGTCTGATTGTATATCTCTACACATTCATGTGCTATTGTTGTCCATGCTCTTTTTCGTTCATCTTCATAAATTTTGCATCTTATCTTGTTTACAAGTGTTTGATTTAGTCTTTCATTTAGACCGTTAGAAAAAGGTCCATTAACTGCTGTAAATATTATTGTTATTTGTATGTCATTAAGAAATTTCTTAAATTCTGTGGAGTTTATACCCGGGTACTGGTCGGTGCGGAGTATCCCAATTTCATCTGGTTCGGTAACCTTGTTTACCAGCTTTATAAAATCATGTGCACTCTGGGTTTTAGATGTAATAATAAATGCATATCTCGTGAAGTGATCGACTAAAAGATATAGATATTTCTTCGTTGATCTTGATCCACCAAAACCACCAATTGTGTCTATTGATACTATTTCAAAAGGTTTTCTCGCCGGTCCTAAGTGTAACATTAATCCATATCTGTGCTGTCCTCTTGTTATATTCTTTATGCAAACTTCACAGTTTCTACAAACATCTTTTATATTCTTCGTTAAATTGTTTGTCACATACAGAGAACTAATACTCTTTAGCATTTGTCCAACTCCAATATGACACAGGTCTTTATGTACTTGTTGTATAAGTTTAATACTGAATCTTTCTGTTATTATTATTTTTTCTTTGTTCCCTACTTTTTTATAATATACATTGTGTTTTTGTATTATTTTGTCTTTGTTGGTCTGTATATCTTTATTTTTATTCTGATCCATTATAATGTCTTCCAATGTAATTAAGTTCACTATTTTCAGTTGTTCTTCTTTATTTTCCTCTGGTTCTAATACAGGGTTTCTACTCAAACTATCTGCTTCTACATTTTCCTTTCCTGGAGAATATTTGATTTTAAAGTCATATTGTGAGAGGTAATAAGTCAAATCACCTAACTCTTCATCCGTCCTTGCTTTAAGATTCATATTCTCTAATGGTTTGTGGTCTGAGTAAACTGTAAATGATTTGCCAATCAACCAGTACTGCCAATATCTCAGAGCTTCTTTGATAGCCAAACATTCAATATAAATAGCCTTTCTTTTCTTTTGCGCTGCATTTAGTTTCTTTGAAAAGTATGCAACTGGTTTTTCTTTACCATCTGGTTGTACTTGCTTCAAAATTGCTCCAACGCCTTCTAACGATCCATCAGTGTAAATATGTATAGGTAAATCTTGGTCAAAAATCTCTAGTATTGGTTGTGAACATAGCAGGCTCTTCATTTTGTCAAATGCTATTTGACATTCTTCTGACCAATAAAATTTCTGGTCTTTTCTTAATAAATTATGAAGTGGGTCTAGTATTATTGCACTTCTTGGGATGTATTCATGGTAAAAATTTATTTTACCCAAAAACTGTCGAACATTCTTCTTAGTCTTTGGTACTGGGAAATTCCTTATCGAAACTAGGTTGTCCTTCACTGGTTTGACGGAATTGTTCTGTATAATATGTCCTAGATATTTGACATATGCTGATGCAAACGTACATTTTGTAAATTTCAATCGAAATCCTTCTGTTAGGATTGCTTCTAGTAATTGTTTTAAGTGACATATGTGTTCATCAAAAGATTTGGAGAATATTAAAATGTCATCTATATAGTTTACGCTAAAATCTGTAAGTTTATATTTTCTAAGTATATTACTCAATATTCTTTGGAATATCGCCGGAGATGTCTTCAAACCAAATGGTAGACAAGTCCACTGAAAGTGTCCTTCTTGTGTGACGAAGCCTGTCTTTTTCCTATCTTCTATTCGTAGCGGTATTGACCAAAATGCGGAATTTATGTCTAGACTTGTGAAATAATTACAATTCCTTGTTTGTATCATCAGGTTTTCAATTAATGGAAAGGGTTGTGCCTGTGGTACTACTATCTTATTTAAATCTCTGAAATCTATACATAATCTTGATTTTTTATTTTCCTCTTTTTTAAATGCTAGAGTTACTGGTGCTGCAAATGGACTGTAAGACTCTTCTATAAGTTCATTATCCAATAATTTTGCTATCTGTTCGGCAATCTCTTTTTTGTCTTCCATTGTGCATCTGTATGGTCTTTTGCAACAGTATTTATCCATCAATAAATCTATTCTTGCTTCATATCCCTTAACTGTTCCAACATCATACTTGTCTTTGGCAAATACTGATTTATATTGTTGTATAAGTTTATTTATTTCGATCCTTTTATTTTCATCTAAGTGGTCAACTTTTATTTTAAAGTCTTCTTCCTTAATATGTTCATTGAAATTAATTTCATATACTTTTCCTAATCTGGTATCCTCGTTTTTGTCTTCATTTATCCCTTCCTCTTTTTCCCCAGTTGACCTTTTATTGTTTTGTAGTAAGTATTGTTTTTGACTTATTTTTAAGTTCTCATTTTGTACAAGCTTGTATTTCTTTATTATATCCAGTCCTATTAGGAAATCATATCTAAAATTTGCCTCATCCATGATATATACATCTACATTTTCTTCTATATCAAAAATCTTTATCTTTAGGTTTGTCGAACCACTTGTCTTTTTAACACCATTAATTGTTACTAAATTCTCTTCGTTTTGACCAATTCTTTTTGATCTAATTTTTAGTAATTTTGAATTGATGAGAGAAACATTGGAACCTGAATCATATACTCCATCAATTTCCATTTCCTTATTTAATAGTAGTTTGATCTTAATTTATGGTGTCACTATTAGTTTTTTTGTTCCGTTTCATTTAACTCTGCCTCAATCACGGAATTATTTACATGTCTGATAAATTTTCTATTCAACACGTCATCCTCCTTAAGCTTGAACCAGCATGCAGATTCCGGATGATAGCGGACGCCTTTATTCAATTTTTCACACGTTTTACATGGAGTCCGCTCTTCAATTCTGGTATTTATCTTCTGATTGTCATATTTTCTATAGGGTCCATTTTTATATTTTTTTACCAACTGTTCATACTTTCTCACCTCCTTGAATAAGTCAACTGTATCCTTCATCTCTTCTCTATTTATCTTCTCTAGTACCGATGCTGGCAAACCTGCCGCAATGAGATCCACTAGTGTACCTGTGTCTATTGTTCTCCTCATATCCAATATAAGTTTCTCCTTTTTTATGGCATAGTCCACTAATGAACCCTCCCTCCTGATGTTTAAATGACAGTGCATAACTCACTTGATTCCAGCCTTGTTTGACAAATGTGTCACAAAACTTTCCCTTCCATTCTGTCCAGTCTGAATCTAGGGTCAATTTGATAACCATTGAACCGTACCAATCAACACAGCTTTTGTCCATGAATAGTCGGAGGATCTCAATTTTTTTCCCATCTTCCGTAATGTCAAAACGAGCACACTCCTTTTCAACCATTTCAATCCATTGACTTGCGTTCGGGTTTTTACTTGTAAATTTGTCAATCACAAACTTCTCTGCAATATATTTTAAATTTTGTTTTTTTATTTCTTGTGTGCTTTCAATTAGTTTCGAAAATATTTTTTCCAATGACTGTGTATCAGCTACTTGTCCTCCAGATGTTACTTTTTGTACAATTTCTTCCAGATATTGCTCTCCGAATTGTAAATTACCATCTTCGTCCACATAGATTTTACTCAGTTCATCTGACATTTTAATCCAAACTTTTCGTGTCTGGTATCTTTTCCTTTAACTATTTTTTACTTTATTATATGCAGAGGTCTTTATCAATTCCTTGTGAAGGCCAACCGACTGTAGTTCTTCTGGGATAGCAAAACACTTTTTGTTCCTTTGTTGTTATTGACATTACACAATATATGTTTGATTTCCCATCACTCGTCGGTAATAATGCAAATTTCAAGCGTAGTTGTTCCATCGTTTCTGCTTTCTTGGTATTTCAACAAACAAAATTGTCGTTTTATATCGATTATCCTTCAATTTTAGGTTAAAAATAAACTTATGCGTTGCTTCTGAAAACGAAGTTTTATTTCGTTAGTTTCTTACAAATACGATAACTTATTTAACTACCCTATTATTATAACTTTACCTGAAAACGAAGAAACGACAATTAAAGTCTATTCTTCCACCAATTATTCTTATTTATCTATTTTAATTAACTATTACTTATAATATACAATGCTATTTTTTCCATAACCTCTCAACTGACCATTGACCTCAGACTCTAGCGCTTGTCAGTTGTCAATGTCATGGGTAAGCGCGGCAAAATTCAAAATTAAGGAAATATTATTTCTTTACATATTTAGTACTAGATTACTTTGGAAATTCCTATTAAAACCAACCAAAGGTGTAAAAAAATAAGCCATAAAATGCCTTTCATCGCATACGCTGCGCATATTAATGATAGGACAAAAATTGTTTGACAATATTATAGAATATAATAATATCTACAAAAAACTTTACGAGACCATATGTCTAACTATTGTAGTTACGTCACTATAACTACTTTTTAACATTTAACAAATTGATAGAAATCGGACCGTGTTATCCATACCATTTATAATTTTTTATCCAAATATATAGTTTAATATTCAAAACTGGCTTAATACCTGATGATTACTTTTTGAATTATTGAAATCGGACATTCCATTCAAAAGATAGCCATGATCTACATGGGCATTGTAGGATCATCTGTTCCCTGTGATCGCCTTTTCTCAATGGCCGGAAACATCGCAACAGACAAGTTGGTCGTCGATGCGCAGCCGTAGGCTGCGCGGAGGCGACTACGGCGCTCCGCGCCTTTGTCGCAGTATCAAACGCCGCCGATTAATATCGGCGGGTCATTGGGATGCGGTGAACAACAGTTTATCGTTGCCCTTCAGGGGGCCTGTCCCCCCCCCCTCGAGATGTTCGACCTCACCGGCCGTGAGTTCTCACTGGTAGGCCTTGGAGTCCGGTGGTCTGGCGTGCAGCGGCGCTATGTTGCGCAGGTGCAGGTTCGCCAGGGAGGCTTTGTCGGCGCGCGCGAACATTGCGCTCGACAATCTGCTAATGAAATCTTCGATGTATTCTGTTTTCAGGTCACGGTGTATCGTCGCGTTTCGTACCATGCGCGGTGCTCCGATGATTGTGCGTAGAACGCGAGATTGTTGGGATTGAAGGCGGCCTCTGTTGGTCCGGCTGGTTAGTGCGTACCATGCCGGGGCTGCATATGTGAGATGAGGTCGAACGTATGTTTTGTAAATTCCCAGCTTCGTTCTGAGCGGGAGTTTAGAGGCGAATACCGGGCGGAGTAGATGCGCGACCGACCAAGTCTTATTTATCACGTGTTCGATGTGGTGCTTCATGCACAGGTGGCTGTCTATTGTGATCCCCAGGTATTTGACCTTGTGGGACCACGTGACTTCTTGCCCCATTAGCATTAGTGGTTTCGGGAGAAGGGAGTGGCGGCCAATGACTGCAGCCTGTGTCTTGGTTACGCTCACCTGCAGTCTCCATCTGCTTAGCCACTCGGGCAGTAGGTCGAGGGTGTTCTGTAATTTTTTAGCTGCGTGTTTTAGGTTGACCGAGGATGCGTAGTAGGCGGCGTCATCTGCGTATAGTGCCAGATGTGTACCTTCTCCTACCGGGATGTCGTCCGTATAAAAGCTGTACAGCGCGGGCGAGATGCAGCTGCCCTGAGGTACACCGGCCTCAGCGGCTCGTTCTGTTGATAGAACGTTTTCTACTTTCACTAGAAAATGTCTTTTATCGAGGAAGGAAGCTACCACTCGTGTGATTCGACGGGGTGCCTGTGACATTGATAGTTTATAAAGCAGACCCTGGTGCCACACCTTATCGAACGCCTTTTCCATGTCGAGGAGTACTGTGGCGGTGTATTCCTTTTTGTTGTAGACCGTCGTCATATGGTGCAGTACTCTCGTCAGTTGCAGCGAGGTGGAGTGCTCTGTCCGAAATCCGTACTGCTCCTCCCTCGGTCTTATGTGCGGTTCCAGGTGTAGAAGTAGCAACTTCTCATACACCTTAGATACAGTAGGTAGCAGTGTGATAGGACGGTAACTCTCAGGCTTGTGAGAGTGTGTTCTTCCCGGGCTTGGGCAGCATGATTACTCCTCCCATTTTCCACCCTTGTGGGAAGTGGTCTGTGCGGTTGATGCCGTTGAAAAGGCGAGTCAGAGCTGTGATGCTTTTTGGTGGTAAGTGACGCAGCATGTTGCCGGTGATGTTGTCAAGGCCAGGCGCCTTTCTGGGTTTCAGTATGTTTATGGTCCTGGTGACCTGCCCGGGCGTGAAGACGACTGGGTTTTCATCTGCCGCTATGGGGACGGCGAGATACTCTCAAAGATGCCGGGTAACCGTCTCGACGTGTACTACGTTGACACAGGGGTGTGGGCAGAATTGGCGTTCTAGGTATTCGGCGAAAATCTCAGCGCGGTCCTCCACACGGTATCTCGGGTGGCCATCTGGTCCGAGGAGGGGTCTGATTGGAGCCGGTTTCTTAGAGATCTGGCGACATAGGCGATGGACACTGTTCCAATCTTCGCCCGCGTTCTCTATGTATCGATCCCAGCTTTCTGCTTCATGCGACCTCAGTTCGTGTCTCACCAGTTCGGTGAGGGCTTTGAGCTGACGCTTGAGGGTTGGACAGCGTGTCTGCCATCTTTTTCTTAGATGTCGCTTTTTCGCTAGTAGGTCCCTGATGTCCTTGGGCAGCGGTGGAAGCCTGCTGCTGCTGGGCATGGTGCGCGATGATGACTTTGCGGCATCTTGAATGCATGTGGTGAGTGCATTGGCGAGCTGCTTAACGTCCTCAAAGGTGGTAATCGGTAGCGTAGGGGTATTCGAATGCATGGCAGAACTGAACGCCTTCCAGTCTATGGTTTGGCGAGCAGCCGGTGGTGTCACCGTGGTCGGTCTTCTTTCAATGACCACCAGCACCGGGAGGTGATCAGATTGGAGGTCCTCGAGGAGGGTCTCCTGCGTCAACACGCTGTCCAGGCCTTTATGGATCGCGATGTCGATTACGTCAGGTGTATGGGATGGGTGGTTGGGATAGTGCGCAGGAACCTCCGGACCACTCACGGTGAAGCCGTGATCCTCCGCAGTCCTGCAATCTCTGCAACAGTGCGCAGAGTTCTATGCCGTGTGTTTGCTATTCAAGTCCCCCGCCACTAAGGTGGACAGGGGGTCCGCCATCAGTTGGACCATTTCGCTGATGGTAAAGCGGGTACCTGGCGGTTTATAAGTAGCAAACAAACGTATGGGATAGCCGGCGTGGACTTCTACTCCTTTTTTTTTTTTTTTTTTTTTTTTTTTTT
>JACJUM010000202.1:11828769-12142054 GCA_020976665.1 Heortia vitessoides
TTTTTTTTTTTTTTTTTTCGGATGAACCTAGTGCTGGACTACTCAGACGTCAATTCCAGCGCCACCGAACAAGAGGGCGGGGCCTCTCATAGATGAGAGGTCCGATGCCCGTAAAATAATCTCGCGTGCCCCGCGGCCACGGCCGCGCGTTAACGCGGCCGCGACCGCGCGTTAGCGCGGTCGTACTGGGCGACCGCGCGTTAGCGCGGTCGCACTGGGCCGCGAGGGCTCGCGAGATTTAAGCGGGACCGACGGCGTGTCCGAGGGCGCCTCTAGAGGCTCGACCTAGGCTCGGCCGCCGTCGTTACTATGGATGAATTAAATCAAATCAAAAGAGGACGGACAGATTGAGCCCGACAGCCCTAGGGCTGTCGGTTAGCGCTCGTGGGTGTGGGGGCTTCACGCGTTCGCCGGCGAACGCGGTGTACCGCTCTGTTGTACGAGTGCATGTGTAGTGTAAGTGATCGTGTTGTGGTGCCAGTGAGAGGGCGAGAAAGGACTGCGATTTTCGCGGTTGTGCTGTCGGGCGGGTCGTCTAGGACGTGACGCGGTCTGCGAGATCGGGCGTGGACGTTTTTCCGAGCGACGTATTTTGCGGCCTTGGAGATTAATGGGTTGGGGTGATTAACGGCCCCATCGAAGAAACGGCGCGACGCTTCTTTCATGTATTCGCGAATCGTGGGAAGGTCGAGATCGTGATGTAGGCTCACGTTGCGGACGTACCACGGGGCGTCGGTCGCCCTGCGCATGAATTTATTTTGTACCACCTGAAGGGTTTTAATATGACACGGGGCCGCGTGAGCAAACACGGGGCTCGCGTAAGTCATTACTGTGCGGATACAGGCCTTGTAGATAGTTCTCTTGTGGCGGAGGGACATCTTACTTTCGCGGCCGATGTAGTAGTTGAGTCTACCCAGAATGTAGGCGGCCCTATTGCTGACTATTTTAATGTGAGGTCCGAACGTCATGCCGCGATCCAGAGTGACACCTAAGTACTTGACTTTGTTAACCCAGGGGATGGGTCGTTCGAATAATTTAAACGCCCCCACTTCGCGGCGCATACCGTTCGCGCCGTGTCGACTTGACCTCGAGAAATGTACGGCTGCACTTTTCTCGGGGTTTATTTCGACACGCCACTTGCGAAACCATTCGCCGAGTACATTCACCGCGCGTTGGAGGCGCTTGTAGCTACGGGAGGGGTCGCGATTATTGCCCGCATCGTACAGGGCCGTATCGTCCGCGAACAGGGCTAACTCTACGCCCGGAGAGCTGGGCATATCGCACGTATAGAGCGCGAATAGGATCGGAGAGAGCACGGATCCTTGGGGGACGCCGGCTGAGATGGGGTGTCTGCTGGAGTAGGAACCCTCGACTCGATACCTGAACGATCGGTTCGAGAGAAAATCTTTGATAATGAGACATAGTCTGTCCGGCACTCCCTGAAAATGGAGTTTAAATACTAGGCCGTTGTGCCAGACTTTGTCGAAGGCTTTCGCGACGTCAAAGAACAACGCCGTCGTCCCTTGCGGTCGGCGTCGTTCGTTGAGGCGCGAAAGGATATGTTCCGTGAGGCGGTGGAGTTGATGGACACATGAGTGCCGGTTGCGAAAGCCGAACTGTTCGTCTGCCATAAGGCCGTTGTCGTAGACGAACCCTCGCAATCGTGAACAAATGAGGCGCTCATATAACTTGGCCAAGGAGTTGAGCAAGCTAATGGGCCTGTAGGAAGTGGGATTTCGTGGGTCTTTACCGGGCTTGTGAATGCCAATGACGGCGGCGTCCTTCCACGCGTCGGGAAACACGCAGTTGGACATGGCCGCGTTAAAGATAGTCACAAGCAGGCAAATAATATGGGCGGGGAGAATGCGTAGGACGCGGTTTGTTATACCATCCGGACCGGGGGCTTTGTTTATCTTGAGATCGCGAATGACGTCACGGACCTCAACTGGCGTTATCGGGTCTAACGGCGGTGCCGTCGGCGGCGCGAGTTCTAGCTTTTCGACTTCGTCGTCGACGTACTGCACGAAGGACTGGTTAGTGGGGAGTGTGCTAACCGAGCACTGTAACTCTAAGCTTTCCGCTAAGCACTCGGCTTTTTCGGCGTCTGTGAACGCGACGGCGGCGGGAGCGGCGGCGGCGACGGTCGCGGGTGCGGTCCCGGGCACGGGCGCGGGCGCGGGAGCGGTCGATGTTCGCCGTCTTGTCCGACTTGAGGTATCTCGCCAGCTTCCAATACGCTTGGTGAGATGGCGAGAGTTCCTCGAGCAGATCGCCCCACCGGGAATTCCGCACTTCGTTAATGCGCGCCCTTACAGCGTACTGAAGGGAGCGCATATGAAGGCGGTTTTCCTCGGTGCGGTAGACGAAGTAGGCCCGCATAGCGGCTTTTTTATCTCTAATGAGTTCCTTGACATCCTCGGGCAAGATCAGACCATGATTTCTCATCGCCGGAACCTGCTTGGACGCACCCCTGACGGCGTCCGTCAAGTGACTCGTTAGAGCTTCGATCGCGGAGTCTGTTTCCCGTCTGGTTTTGATCGTTTCCGGGATAGATTTCAGTAGGGGAGCGTCAGTAGCTGCGAGTGTTTTCCCGAGCTTCTTCCAGTCCACCACTGTCACCGTCTCCGGAGCCGAGCCTACGGGGGGACCTAGTTGCAGTTTGACCGGCATATGGTCGGACGACAAGTCATGAACAGTTTCTATAGAATGCAGCGTCAATGCCACATTCTTCAGAAGCGCCATGTCGAGTATGTCCGGCCTGTGATTAGCCTGGTTAGGGTAACGCGTCGGCGCCGAGGGAGCCACCACGACGAAGTCGAGCTTATCAGAAAGGTCGCACATCCTCGTACCGTTTGGGGTAGAGGATACGCAACCGAACCGTATATGTTTACTATTGAAGTCGCCGGCAATAATGACGGCTTCGTCAAGAGCAAACAGCGCTGCGAGATCCGCCTCTGTTAGCTTCCCCTGCGGGGACAAATACGCTGATACTATAGTGACGGGGCGATGACCGGTCATCGCCAGACGGCAAACCGAGACTTCGATGTCTGTGAGCGCGGGCGGGGGGTCGACCGGGCAACATTGTAAAATCCGCTTACAGTAGATCAGAGTCCCACCGCCCGGGCGGCCGACTCTGTCGTTCCTAACCGTCCTGTAGTTGGCTATGTTGGGGGTCCGCCTACTGGGCTTTAGGAAGGTCTCTTGTACTAGGAGGATATCCACGTCGTGGTCGGACAAGAACTTTGCTATCTCCGTTTTTTGATCGCTCAAACAGTTGGCGTTATAAAACGCCAACGTAAGCGAGCGGGGTTTAGATCGCGCTGACGTCCCTACCATCATTTTTTAGCGAAGGAGGCCAGGGTCTTGATTAGAGCCGGGTGCTCTATTGACGCCTGCATGAGTGCCCACTGCGATTGGGCCACGGAATTCAGCTTTTTAGCTTCGGCGAATTTTCTGAGTAGGAGCGGTATCTCCTCTATAAATGGCGCTACGCCGGCCGAGAAGGCCATTAGCTCGTCTAGGTCCTCCGGTGAGAAACCTAGACCGGCCATCGGGGGCTGGGTCGGAGGCGGGGCCGAGCGCGGAGTTGGGATTATCGCGTTCGCGGCTTTCGGTCTCCCTACAGTGCTGCCCCTCGCGGGGGGGCCGTTTTTTACTGAGGCTTTCGCTACGTTATTGCCCCACGCGGGGGGTTTGTTATTTACCTCTACGGACGCTGTCTCTGTCCCGCGGGTGCGAAGCGCGGGGAAATGCCTAACGTTGTTAATGTTAGTTTCGAACGGCCGTGACTTTTTTGGCTGGGGGGCCGAGGGGGCCCGCGAGCCCTGAACCGGCCGACGACCAGGCCTCGGCGCTCTGCGCGGCGCCTTGGGACAACCGCGACAATTCGCGGTGTGTCCCGCCTCGCCGCACAAGACGCAGGCCGGGGGGGTCGGGGTTCCTGGCGCGCGGGAACACTCAGCGGTCCCGTGGTCCCCTAGGCACTTTACGCATCTCGGGCGCGCATAACATCTAAAGGCCGAGTGGCCGTATAGCTGGCAGCGGTGGCACTGGCCTATCTGGCCTCGCTGTCTGGGAGCCTCCACTCTAAGGGAGGTTAGACCGCAAACCGAGCGGACGTCGAAAATTTTCTTACCCTCGGGGGTAAGGTCTAGTATGACTAGGACGAGGTCCAGCGGGGACGCTCGCCCGCGTTGGTCTAGGCAGTACAATGGTGGTTTAATTAATTAATATCAAAGGTATTAGGAACATTACTTTTTTTTGTTTTTCCAACCCCAATGGACCTGAGAAATCTCCAGACCTTAGATGGTTCTCCATTTAGTACTGAATTGTAAATGTAGTGGCGTTTTCACGCCCGATCTCGCAGACCGCGTCACGTCTTAGACGACCCACCCGATAGCACAACCGCGAAAATCACAGTCCTTTCTCGCCCTCTCACTGGCACAACACGATCACTGACACTCCACATGCACTCGTACAACAGAGCAGTACACCGCGTTCGCCGGCGAACGCGTGAAGTCCCTGCCCCTACGAGCGATAACCGACAGCCCTAGGGCTGTCGGGCTCAATCTGTCCGTCCTCTTTTGCTTTAATTCATCCATAGTAATTCAACCCCAACGACGGCGGCCGAGCCTAGGTCGAGCCTCTATAGGCGCCCTCGGACACGCCGTCGGTCCCGCTTAAATCTCGCGAGCCATTGCGGGCGCGACCGCGCGTTAGCGCGGTCGCGGCCGCGGGGCACGCAAGATTATTACGGGCATCGGACCTCTCATCTATGAGAGGCCCCGCCCTCTTTTTCGGTGGCGCTGGAATTGACGTCTGAGTAGTCCAGCACTAGGTTCGTCCGAAAAAAAAAAAAAAAAAAAACAAGTGGCGTTGAGCGTTTCTACTATATATTTATCTCTATTTGCATCTGTAGGTTGAGATTTAAACTTTGATTTGGCAGTAACCTTCCTCCCTTTATCATTGCTTTAATACTCTTATCAAGCCAAGGTGCAGGTAAATGCTTTACTCTGACTGAGCGAATAGGAGCGTGCTTGTCATACAACTGCATGATGTTTGTATTAAATAACTCTACCTTGTTGTCGATAGACTCAGTGTTTAAGAGGGAAGTCCAATCTATGAGTGTCGCATCTTTGCGCAGATTGTCCAGTTTCATACCACCAAAATTACGCTGCTGAAGAATTTTTTCTCTCGTCTTAGGGGTCCGAATTTTATAAGAAAGATATATTAAATCATGTTCAGAGAAGGCATCTGCTGAGCATTGACCATGTTTAGCAACATGGTTTAGAGAGGAAACAAAGATAAGGTCTAGAAGGGAGGGACGAGAGTTCGGAAAATGATGAGTTGCATCAAGCGATAGGGAGATCATGTTATTTACTTCAATGACAGATAGTAGTGAAAAACGAAAATTGTTTTTATGAAGACAGGTATTATAATCACCCATTAGTATTGAATTATTATAAGAGGGGACATGCTTTTCTAATATTTAGTCGAAGCTCCAGAAGAAATTAATATGAAGAGAGGGACAGTAATATACTCTGAGTAAAATTGTTGTGTGCTGGAGTTCAACTTCAACAAAAAGATAGGTACTCACCACTATCGGACGGGATTGGTTGAGCCGATACATTCACAATCGAAAACGGTATATGTGCACGTAAGTAAATGGCTACCCCACCACCACCGCAGCAAGTGCGATCATTTCTTATGAGTTGAGAACCAGGAAGAGTGTAGAGATAATAATAGTGCAGACATACATTTTAAAAAGGCGTGTCATTGAATCCAAAATTTACTGCGAAAATTTGACAGAGGTGCGTGGGTAGATTTATGCTTTGAGTACGAAATACCTTTATTAAATAATTTTGCAACCTATTTAGCAATATTTAAAAAGTACTTTAATATTTTTTATAAACATTAATGTGATGCGGCACGCAGGGTGAATACGGGCATCGGACCTCTCATCTATGAGAGGCCCCGCCCTCTTTTTTCGGTGGCGCTGGAATTGACGTCCAAGTAGACCAGTAATAGGGTAAACAGACAGTCATTGGACACTGAATAGTTATTGGACAGTCCCTTTTGATTTGCTAACAATAAGATAACTACAAATAAAAAGCGACATCTATTATTTATTACTAAAATCGATTACTTTCTATCACTGTTATAGTTCATCAGTTTTGTAATAGATGGAGTAATAAACTGTTAAAAAAAATATTTCCCGGCGGCTGTCACGGAAGCCGATAATTGTCTTGAAAAATAATTATTTTTATAAGGTTGAGTTTAGAGTTTTGTTACGATTTAGGCATAGTGGTAATTGTTATTGTTTTGGCACTTTGGAGATTGGTAAGATATCATACAATTTACATGATAAATTGACTTACAAGTCATAAATGTTATATTTTGAGGTTATTTTCACCTGTCTAGTAATTGTATGGTAAAATTTGAAAAAATCTGTTATTGGACAGTGTCCAATAACTATATTTTTTCAGAGCTTTGAGTTTCTATGATGTTTTTTGGGTTTATTTTAAGCATTTAAATTCCTTAGGACGTACTTTCAATTTCAAGTATCACAGACTATTCTGTCAGTTATTGGACAGTGTCCAATAATTGACACTTATTGTGTCCAATAATTGTTCGCTTGCAGATTGGAGTCTCAAAGATGCCCAAGGGAAAAAAGAAAAATTATGACCCTAATAATATGCTTTTAGCACTCAGGGAATTACAGGAAACGGAAAACTCAAAGATAAGAGAAATTGCCCGAAAATATGACATTCCAAAGTCCACACTACATTTTAAATTAAAAAATCCTGATCATAGGACTTCCTTCGGACCGCAACCAGTTTTATCAAATGATGAAGTGTCTATCTTAGAACTTTGGATTATAAGGTTAATGAAGAAGGGTTTTCCTTTAAAAATTGAAAATTTGCAACGTAGTGTATCCAAATATCTTGAGGAAAATCCACGGCCAAATCCTTTTAAGGATATTTATCCTGGGGATGGGTGGGCAAAAGCATTTTTAAAAAGACACCCTAACATTGTCTAACGGACTAGTGAAGGAGTTACTCAGTCTAGCGTAAATGTCTCAGAACAAGATATTCGGAAATGGTTTGCTGAGATACACCAGTATTTATAAGAAATTGACCTTTTGCAATTGTTGGATGACCCTACTCGAGTATTCAATGGGGATGAAAGTGGTTTTCAGTTGTGCCCAAAAACAGGGAAAGTACTAGCTGTCAAAGGAACTAAAAATGTATACAGCATAGACACTAATAATTCCAAAGAATCAATTACGGTCATGTTTACGTTCTCCGCTTCTGGAGAAGCTTGTCTACCCATGGTTGTCTACAACTACCAGCGAATTCCACAAAAAATTTCTGATGGGATTCCAAAAGACTGGGGTGTAGGACGAAGTGATAATGGGTGGATGACTTCAGAACTGTTTTTTGAATATATAGGAAATGTTTTCTACCCATATTTACTCCAAAAAGGCGTAACACTGCCAGTCATATATTTTCTAGATGGACACAAAACCCATCTAACCTATAGTGTAAGTAAATTATGTAAAGAATTGGGCATTGAGCTTATAGCGTTGTACCCGAATGCCACACGCATTCTACTGCTGGCTGACGTAGCTGTTTTTCGGCCGGTTAAGGCAGCATGGAAAGATACAGCAAGGACCTGGCTTATGAATAATCCAGGTGAGTCAATAAGAAAAGTGAATTTCGCTGGTATCCTTGATGAAGCTCTTGAAAAATCTATAAAGCCTGAAACTTTGATCAACGGATTCAAAGCCTGTGGATTGGTGCCTTTTAATCCTGATGCGATTGATTACGAGAAATGTTTGGGCAGCAATAAGCATAATCAGACTCAGAACCACCAACATCAAGAACGTGTTTTATCGTTTTCTCAATTCAGCCAAATAGTCGGATTAACGAAACTAGCGCAGTTGGAAACTTACAAAAACTTAGACAGTACTAATGAAGATTTCCAAATTTTACATAGTATTTACGACGCATTTACATCATCTTCAAATACAGAAAGACGTCGTTCACCAATACCTGAGACTTCAATTATAGCACAGGATACTACTCATCAAGCGCTTGAAACTGTTTCAGAGGTCCAAGAGCCAATACCACAAGACGATTTGATACAAATTTCAGATCTAGTTGATTTAAACTTATCTCCCATAGAATCCAATGCTATTGCTAACAAGGACTTTCAAGATACTCCTTCAGAACTAACGATGGCTGTCGAGAACTATGAATGTCAGGATATAAGATTTGATAATCCAGAGCACCCAAAATTTATTCTTTGCAATAATAATTCAGCTACAGAACAACTGTCACAAGATTTTCAACCAAGTCTACCAATGGTTAGTACACCAGTCAAGGAAAATGCTACAAATACTCCTGTTTTGCGAGAACAAGAAAAGGAAAATTGATCTGATGATGTAAGTTCAGTTGAAAAAAGTCCTGCGTTTAAAATTATATCTAACAGTCAATTTGCACCGTTTTTGACAAATTAAAAGAAATACAGTGAGGTTTCCATACGCAATAACATCAGACAAGTACAGAGCTATGTTTAATGAACAAAAAGAGAAAAAAGAATCAGTATTGAAAATAACAGAAGAAAGAAAGAGAGTAAGAGAAGAAAACAAAATAAAAAACAAAATGAAAAAAACAATAATGTAAAGTCAGGTAAAAAGAAAATAAAGGAAAGTACAAATACCTGCAAAATATGTTTAAAACCAACAAAAACCAGCAATCGTCTGAATTGTGATATGTGCTCTTCTATATTTCACGTTAAATGTGTTCCTCACAAACACCAAGAACATGTACCTGAAGACTTAACAATAGATCTTTTTGTGTGCCATGTTATTAAACATAATGTTCTTATAGTATTTTATTACGTGTTTAATTATTATTTCGCTATATTTATAGACTGTCCAATAATTGTTTGCGACTGTCCAATAATTATAATTTTTTGTCCAATAACTGTGTTTTTTGTTCATTTTTTTTTTAAATAATATTATTTTTCAACTGTCCACAAGAAGTAAGATTTTAAATAAATCTTATGATAGCTCATTTTATCTAGTTTCAAAATATCTCTACAGTTTACGAGATATTGAAATAGTCGAAGGAAAAAAAAGCTTTAAACTATTTTATTCGCCTTATTGTCCAATGACTGTGTGTTTACCCTAGGTTCGTCCGAAAAAAAAACAAAAAATCTGAAATATTGCAGAAAATTTCGAAAGTAATGAGTTTTAGAGATAAATGATGGCTCTAACTGCTACGTGATTGGTGAATTTTGACAGTATCTATCAATGTTATGCCAAAAAATTTTTTTTTAGGTGTAGTGAGTAGTGTAAAAATTAAATACTATAGCGAAATAATTTTTGAGGGGAAAGAAGTCCGGAGAAGGGGAAATCTGAATTGAGGCGTGGGGGAAAGCAATCGTTCTAGTGGAAACACTGACTTACTTAATGCAATAACACGCTGAATTTAACCGACATTGACGTACATGGTACAAGAACTATAATATTTTATACCCTAACTTCAACGAGCCATGGTCTCTAAAAACGCAAAATCATATTATGAACAACAACTCGAAAGTGATGAGGACCTTCCAGGTAATAATCTAATACATAGGTAGTATATTGTGTGCGTTATCTGTTTACAACTTCCAGTAATTTGTTTTATTTTTTAAAACATTAATACATAATTATTTTCAGATGATTATACAGAAGAGCGCGATATTCCTTCATATCTAGATGATAGCAGATTTGATGATGTGGAATTTAAATGGATCGATAAAAATTTAAACCACTACTATGATCAAATTCAAAGCAAGAAATCAGTAAAATTTTCTGCTGTGGAGGAAGAGTTCCTATGCAAGACAAAACATTTGAAACCAGGAGAAAATGTATTAATATACAGTAGTGTATTAAATGAAGAAGATATGTATTGTCTTAAATCCATAGAGCCATTTGCTAGTGATTGCATATTTCTGTGGTTAGTAAACTTCCTAATCTCCAAGGACTTACAAGCTGATTTTAAATTTCTTAAATCTTGTTTAGTGGAACCAATATTGAACATCAATTGTGATGATAATGAAGACTTGCAATATTCTGGCAGTAAACAATTTCATTTTGATTTTATTACAAAGTGATTTGAATATTCTGAATAATTTAATTAAGGCAAATAGAAATATCCTATAAAAATATAGGACAATTCTTTTTGCCAAGAAAGCATTATTATCACTAATTTTCTAGTAACAAGAGTTTAGACTAGTATATTTCTAAAAAGGAATGTGTTTGTAATGTAAGTAAGATTGTGCAGACATAAAGAAAATGTAAAAAATATTATATAATATTATACAATACATTTGAAATAACATTTATTACATATTCTGCTAACCAAAAGTTTATTAATCTGTAAATTTTAGGAACATGCATATATATTAATACTAATAGCAGCACCCCCTACATTCTTTACATGCACAGGAGAATAAGAAATAATTAAAGTAGCCTAAGTTATTGATAAGTTTCTACTGCTTCAGATATTAACTGGACAGGCAACTGAAAGACAAAATTAAAAAAATTGTTTCTTATTCTTTTTTTGCAGACTTTCGGAGTATGGTCATTTGTTTTTTGGACCAACATTAATGCAGACTTAGTTCTGTGTGAATTTTTGTGCACATAAGTTCTATATTTTTTGAGTACTTCCTAGTACTGTCTAGAACACCCTGATTCTGTAACTGACATCAGAGTCACCCAGAATTGTGTTTATCCCATGTTGACAGTAATTTGGGAGACTGTGTATGTTATACAATAAACATTAAGAGATCTATATTTATAGACCAAAAATGTACCAGGAACAACAACAAATTTTGAATACTACTATTTTGACAGATTTATATAGGTCAAACTGCAGCCATGAATACATTATCACATTGTTTTGCATATTTGTAAACACTGTTGCAGCACAAATGTGACTTGTCATTCATTAAGTAAATTTTGTCAATATTGAGATTGTTCAATGTGCCTGTGTTACTTTTATTAGTTTTCATGAATTGTAGGAACTTCATTGTTTTTGTTTTATTATTTACCAATATGCATAGTTTCCATGCAGATAGAAATGCAGGATTTGATAGAAAACGTAAGGATAGAGTAAATATAATATTATGATCAATAGTAATCCTTAAAATTTTGTAATATGATTTTCATGCAATAGGTTTGACTATTTATAATAAGAACAAAATACTTTTCAAGTACTATATTTTATTGTACAATTAAATGAACAAGAAATGTTAATTCTTTAATCCTTCTTTTTCCAAAAATCCCTGCGAACATCTCACAGTTTGTTGATAGCATTTTTCAAACCCTTCGGCATCACTGTCCTGTAAGAAGTAAATAAATTAGTAGGTTATTATTATTAGTAGGCTATTAAACATTGTTATATCATTCATGTATTTTATTTTTCTTAACAATCTAATGTGTGTCCAGAGACAATTTGAACAGAGTTCATGTAGTGGTAGAGGTGCAAGCTAATCGAAAACACTTGTTGCATTAATGTCTTATTATTTATTCGTCTAAAGAGTTAACATAATTACAATGCAATTACAATTAATTAAAAATGCAATGGATTTGAATTTGGCATTAGTACTTTTAAGAAATGATCGGTTGTGTCTATATAGTGATGGATATCCTAATGTTTTCATTATGCTAATGACATCCCCCCTTAACGAAAGAGCTCTCGCAGATTGAGGACCCGTCCACTGCGTGTGCTTCGTAAGATTGGGGCTTGTGTAGTTCCTCTGGAATCATTTGGGAAGTTGATGCTTCCTGCCCTTGCACTGCTGATGCAGGTTTGCCCGCTACTTGACCATCCTCTAGTGGGGCCAATACATAATAGTAGTATAATTATTCAACTCAATGTCTAATGGTGATATGTGTTTATATGCCATCTAGTTATTGTAAAAATTCCGCCGTCAGTGGCTTTTTCTAAGTAGGATCTTAATCTATCTATATATTGTTGGGTGAAGGACTTAGTCATTATTACTTATTACACATTAATACATTTTTATACATTAGCAGCATATATTTTCCTTTATTAAATTCTTTAATTTCTTTCTTTTTCACATCTGTATTCCTTTTTTCATTTTTGTTAATATTCTTCAAGCTTTTTGTAAAATTTTTATGATTGGTGTCAACAACATTTAGTAGGAACTAATGTTTAAGTCCTTCTATTCATTAGTCTGGCAGAGTAATCCAAAGTCGAACCTTGGTGTATTCTTGTGAGCAGTGCTAGATGAATACTGTCTTCATAACATTTTTTAATGCTTGTTTTTGCCACTTGAATTTAAAGTCGTTGAATTAAAAATCTTGAATTGAAAGAGTTAGACCTAGAAAAGTGAGTACTCTAAAATTTACACTTAAAATTCCTCTCTTTGGTGTATATTCTAATTCTTTCGCAATCATATTGTTTATCTCCATCCAACTGCAATATGTCTGGAATGCGTAAGATGGCAAACCAATTTTTAAATATTTTATGACAGAAGATATTTTCATGTCTCTTCTTGCATATCAAAAAATCCAGAATATGCATCATACCAGTAGGTAGGTAGTTTTCTTGCTATAATACTTCATGGCCACACTCAGTAGCAGGATCCCTTTTTTGTTTTTGTTTAAGTTTGTTATATCTGCCGTCATAAATGGTCTTTTACGCTGTAGAGTGGATTGAATGCCCTTGTGATTCAAAAGTAAGAACATAGAACTTGGAACTAGAGATCTATGATTTTTTTAAATTACATGGTTGAAAACGCTTAGTGCAGAAAATAATATAAATATAATATTAACATTAGTTCTCTATAGAACTAATATTTTTGCAATTTTTCAGGTAAATGGTTGACCCTTTCAGGCCCTCCATTCAATCAGTCTCTTCATTTAACTATTGTCTTGCTTTAGAAGTACTATTTAGCAAATTTGTAATGATCATCATTTTAGCAGGTAAAGTCTCTAATCTCTACTGAATCTATAAGCCACATACTATTTTTTTGGTTATATAGTAGTATCTGATAAAACATCCTTTCTAACCTTGGCGGTGCTTCTGTACGAGGTTTCTTGAATATTGTGCCAAGTGGTTTATGATCAGATAGAAAGATACAATAATCCCTACTAATATTATAAATGCGAAAGTAACTCTGTCTGTCTGTCTGTCTGTCTGTTACGCTTTCCCGGTTAAACCTCTCAACCGATTTTGATGAAATCTGGCATAGACAATCTTTAGACCTTGAGAAAGGACATAGGCTATTTTTGAACTCGAAATAAGCGTTGTCAGGGGTTGCAAGGGGGGATGAAAAGTTGTTTGCATGGATCGCTATTTTTAGAGCTAGAAACTTAAAACTTATTTTTCAGGCCATTGATTCGATATAAATAAACGTGACATTCAAAGTTTATATAATTTGAAGTAAATAGGTATGGTACCCAAAAAACTATTCCACGCGGACGAAGTCGCGGGCACAGCTAGTAAAATATAAAGTCTGATATTTATAACCCCAAATGTAGCTATGAAATTATTTACAGTCTCTTAATAGCGATGGCATTTGCTTCTTTTTAGTATTGGCTGTCTTAGAAAATGATTTAGCACAATAGTAGCCTATTAAGCCAATAGACTTTCTGCATTAACTCTCCGCATTAACCACTTTCATACCTGCTAGCATCTACTGAAAGGAGAATCGGAGCTCTAGTGTCATAGTATCCTAGTAATGGTGGTTTTTTAAGTAGATTTTTTAGTTGGTTAAAAGCATCTTGAGCTATACCTATCCTCATATCAGGCTACATTCTTTTCTGATTTTTGTAGGAGCAATTTTAAAGGCTGACATCTGATAAATTCAAATCCATTCAGTCATTAAAACCTATTGTGAGAGAATACAAACAGACATCCACACTCAAAACATTCTCATTTATAATATTAATAAGGATAAGGATTTCTTAAAATATATTGTCATTACATAAATTTCAGTGTTCAATTGTAATCATTTGATTCAGGTATTGAGTTGTCGTTCCTATATCTGGACTGCTCTAGAGTGCTGTGAGAGTTTAGAACCTTTGTAGTGATATCTGATTACTTTAGAAATTTCACATTACATTGAATTTAATAAAATATATTGTGTATAGTAAACAATATAATCTTTGCACATAGCAGTTATTTCATGTGTTGTGTACTTACGTAATAAGGATCCCTGATGATCCTGTCCCCCAGTGGATCAAAATCTCCAAACAAAAGGAGTCTGGCCTTACTACCCTTTGGTGCCCTTTTATGCAAATCTTTCATATTTGTTTCATCCATGCCAAAAATATAATCATAATGATTAAAGTCTTCTGAAGTTATCTAGGACAATAGATAAAAATAAATATATTTCATTAAGACATTCTACTTCATAATTGGGTATAATAGTACCTCCCATTGTTCAAGTTTTTGTAAGAGGTGATAGGTACTGGAATAAACAGATGATATATCCATTCAAACTGTGCAGTTCAGCTGAAATAAAATTTGGTATACAATTTAAACTCATGACTTTGCAAACAATATCCTAATTATTTACTGTGCTTGAGTATTCATCTGGTTGAGATTCAAATGCTTAATTCTTAGAATACAATAATTATTTATGTAGGGTTTGGTTAAATATAACTATTGTTTCCAGAATACAAGAGCAATCCTTAATTCAAGCTAATATTTAACAAGTGTGCTAAAAATATATGTATCCAATAGTAGAGAAATACCTGCCGAGCACAATTGTTATATGGAGTGTTATGTTTTTTTAGTGTATCCAAGGCTCTCCAATCTGGTGGGTTACCAACGTGCCAACCACCAATAGCTGCACTGTCTATTTCCCATTTGTCACCAATATTAAAGTCATTTACAGTTTTCTGGAAAACTGCTTCTGCTATGGGAGATCTACATATGTTTCCTAAAAATATATGTAAAACTAAACAAAAGGTAGTATATTGTTGCTATCTGTTGGTGTGCATTATTAGGAACACCCCCATTATCAGATTGTTTGACTTAATAATATTTAGATGATTTATACAATATTTCTCATAAATCCAAGGAAAAAATATTGATTACGCAATAGCAACATATCTCTCAGTCATTATATTTCTATATATTTAATTGATATTGATAATAAGTGAATACGATCGTCGAGAACAATCTTACCGAGACATATAAAAAGTGCTTTTTTCTTATCCTCTGACATTTGTGTCACGATCTAAATATCAATTGAAATGAGAATAAATTACTGATGCAACACGCATATGATTATGTAGTTTACAATTAATTAAAAATATTGTTCCATTCAAACTGCATGTTTGTCAAAAATGATTTGACAATTTTGACATTGGCTTAACATTTACGATGGACACTGCGTTCATAAAAAAATCCGTTTTAAAAATATTGAGGATAAGCCACAATTTTAATGCTTAATTCCAACAGTGCGCTATGCGTGTCAACATTCTAAGCATAGAAAATAGTAAAAATGTCGACCAAGTGCTAGTTGGACTCGCGCACCAAGGTTACTGTACCATTATTTGAAAAAACAACTTGCATTTGTGATATGGGAGGCCCCTTAATTATTTGTTTTATCTATTTTTACAGTGAATGTACAACAAAATATTCTATAAATATTTTAAGCGTCTACCTGTTGACGTTATAATTATCTACAATATAACAACAATATATTACATTTACTATATCGGAGCCCCCCTTGAATATATATATTATTCTGTTTTCAGTATTTCAGTATTTCCGTTGCTGATATAGTAACAACTATATCAGCAACGGAAAAATGAAATTTATGAAATAGTAATTTTTATCTGCTTCGCTATCACTGTTTCTGGGTTACAATCTAGTGGCAGATAGACAAATGGACGGATAGCGGGATTTCAGTAATACTGTCTGTCGACTTTTAAACGGAACCCTGTTTAGAAATCGACAGTTGTGTCGACAAGTATGGTGTCAATACAATATTTAGTCTTGGCTAATATGTTTAAAGCACCGCTTGTCATATTACAGAAATAGAAATGGAGCGCCCAGTTTCAGGATTTGAAGCGAAGTCAAGCGACACTTTTTGAATGTAAGACAACCAATTTAAAAAGTATTCAGTAAAATTTTGCCTTTTAAATACCAAGTAAACCGTTTTAAGCAATTGAAAACTCGCCTACCAAAATAAAATAAATATGTTTAATACTATACATTTTAGTCATCTGACATTGTAATTCGTTTTAATAAGGTAATTAGAAAATTGAAAGTACCTACATACATTACCCACTACACAAAAACTTGAGTACCTACCTGTGTAGGTATATTTTACTTTTTAATTGTATTACACACATACACTACTCTAGTGACGACAACGTCAACGAGAGTAAGAGTGTGAGATTTTAAATCAATACAAATTAATTACCTATTTATATAATAGTTCTATAACATAAAAAAGGTTTATTCCTCCAACAGTTTTTCAATGGGGGTGAGAGTAATTTATATAATACCAACTTGGTCGGACGGACCACACATAATATATGTTTAAACAGTTTTTAGGTACTCAGTTATATCACCACCGCAATTAAATAAAAAAGTTGTTGTAATTAAATAAAATAGGCATCAACCCAAACCGTTTTAAACAGAAAAAAGCTTGATTCTGGGCTTTAAACGGTTTTTTTTCGTTTTGAAATGTAAGGCCGGCTTGAAACCAATCCGGTCTTACATCTTAATCCTATGTATGTATCAATATCGTGATATATAAGAGTGTAAACCGAAAGCAAGTGCAGTTTTAGTGAATGGACTAGATAAAATATTTTGAAACATAAGATTCCTAGTATTTTCGGAAACAGATTTGAGATGCAAAACAGAGAACAAAAATTGTATTAATGCATCCTTATTATTTACCTCGACCATTACTAAAACCTAAATAAGAATTTATTCTATAGATTTTCAGTTTATCGCTCCCCTATATACTATGGTAGGGCGTCCAACAGTGAAACAGTCGGACACAATTAAACAGTTCGATATTAAAAAACGCGGGGTTGCGAAATAGTGCGCCGTCTTGTGCGGAGCCTTTTATGATCCCTCTGCACCAGCCTACATTTATCATAAAATTATAAAAGCATGTTCCGTATTTCCGAGAATAACGTGGTAATGTACAAGTATCATACATTTACGTAGCTTAGATGAAATATTAATCCTTTCCGTTTTAGTCGATAATTTCTTAGGTTTTTAAAATTGAAGGTTGATTAGGTTTTTGAAACAGTTTGGGGCTGAACACAATGAAACAATGTTTCATTGTATACTAACTTGTTTAATTATATACCACTGTCATAATTAATGTGGTTATTCATAATGATTGAATTTTTTATGTTTAATGTTTAATAATGTAAATACTTAAATTACCTTTAAGTATTTATATTATTTTCTCTTTTGCCAAAAATGCCGCGCACTAAATCTACAAAAAGAAAAAAGGATAAACGTGTGGTCCACACGTTAAGAAACATGCTTCAAGCTATTCTATTGAACAGACAGGGATTAAGCGTTAAGAAAACAGCCAAAGAATGTGAAGTATCATATGCTACATTATTTCGATATATTAAAATAATTAAAGCATCAGTACTGCATTATTATAAAACTATGACGTCAACAAATTTTTTACCGATGTTCAACAAGAAACGCCCCAAATGAACGTGAAAGACTGTGCACTTAAATTTTATGGACTAACTAGTAGAGACGTACGCCGTGTCGCCTACCAAATGGCGAAAACAAATAATATCAAATGTCCTGATTCTTGGGATAAAGAACAAATAGTAGGTAAAGAATGGCTTCGCTCTTTCAAGTCACAGCATGTGAGAGAGATGTGAGAGTCACGGCAAAATCTATCTCTATCAAGTCAAATCTATCTCTGAAAAGACCTGAGGTATGTAGTCTGGCTCGTGCAACAGCTTTTAATAAGGAATCCGTCAAGAATTTCTTCAGCAATCTGAAAAATGTTATGGAACGTCAATCCGATTTTGGCAATGGATGTAGAGAATACAACCTTGATGAAACTGCTACTTCCACAGTGCAAAAACTACACAAAGTCTTGGCACAAAAAGGGAGACAGAATATTGGAAAAATAACTAGCGGTGATAAAGGGACACTAGTCACAACATGTTTAATCGTATGCGCATCGGGGCAAGCATTACCACCGGTTCTCGTTTTCCCAAGAAAAAAATTTAAACATTTTATGCTTAATGGCGCCCCGCCAGGATCTCTCGGATTAGCGGCTCCAACAGGGTAGATAAATGCAGTACTATTTATTTAAGTAATGAAGCATTTTATTAAACACACGTCTTCAAGCCTGACGAACCCTGCTCTATTGATCATGGAAAATCATGAATCGCACCTCAGTATTGAGGCATTAGATCTAGCCAAACAATCTGGAGTAATGATTCTTTCATTGCACCCCGATACCACTGCAAAGATGTAGCCACTTGGTGTTGGATTGTATGGTCCATTCAAAATCTATTACAACTGCGATTCATGGTTGATGAGGAACCCTGGAAAACTGATGAGTATCTATCGCAGTATCGCAGAGTGCATAGGTCAAGCATATGCGAAATCCATGACCCCAAAAAATACTTTATCTGCATTACTGAATTTATCCTTATGACGAAGACATATTTGCGGAATCAGACTTTATGCCATCATCAGTCACTGATAGGTATCAACCAGGGCCATCTGTATCTACTGCCACTCCTGAGGAACTATAACATATAGAGACTAGTGGAAGTCCTTCATCGGATGTGACATGAGCTGAGAGTCCGTCTTTACTGGTAGCTGATGAGAATTTCGCAAAGCCTTTAGAGTAGCTACACAAACCAGACTCTAATTCACTTAACGGAACCACAACATCACTAGGAAGTTCTGGCAGGTGTGACTCCTGAACCAGGATCTAGTTCTACAAATATAGTGAAGAAATATCTGGGAGTGAACTGAACAAATCCTCGATCCCACCACCCGTTAAAGCAAAACCTGGAAGTTCTGGTATTCAATCTAAATTTGTAACTCCTGAGGAGTTTATGCCTGCTTTGAATGCTGGGCCACGGATTGGAAAGCGTAAACCAAGAAAGCTCGTTAAAAGCACGATAGCAACGGATTCCCCAGAAAAAGACCAGATAGCTGAAGATCGTAAAAAGGCACAAAAAAAAATCTGCAGCAAAACCAATCAAACGACCGGTTTTATCTGATAAAAAGGGAATAAAGAAATCTAAAAAGGCTAAGACTGAACCAGATCCTAAAACAAGTACCAAGAAAGATGAGCCAGAAAATAAGTGCATAAGAGAAACTGATTTGAGTGGACTAGACGATGAATAAGAGCTTGATGAGGATAATTTGCCTTTGATTACAGAAAATTTTAAAAAACTTAATCGTGAACCTGTGACAAATGATTACGAGCTGGTTTTATTAGATGCTAAAAAACTAAATGTTTATTACATCGCAAAGATAATTGAGGTTCTAACAAATTTGGGGTTTTGTTTATGAGAGTGAAAGTTAAAGACATGATGCCATTCTGCACGCCATTGGAACCTGATCTTTCGGAAATTGATATCAAAGATGTAAAAATGATTCTTCTGCATCCACAAATCAACGGTACTTAAATCCGGAACTCAACCTTTGTTTTTCCTGTTCGTGTATCACCAAACATAGAGTTGCGTTAAGTGGATTCGTCGTATTTTTATATCGTAGTAATTTATCACTAAGTCTAAGTGGCATTAGTTCCATATTAATTACGATATTTGTTACTTTGAGACTAATTAATATAAAGACTATTTTCATTATTAAATGTTTATACTTAACATAGGTCTGTGCCTGCAGCTTAATGTGATTTTTGTAACTGAAGACTTATAAATCTTTGTAACTAAGTATTTAAATTGTAAACTAATTATTTAAGTGTTTTTTAACACCAGAGTCTAATTAAAGAGTGCCATAAGAGATTATTGTTTTGTTGTGACTAAAGGTCTAAAAATATTATGTTATTAAAGGTCCTATTTACGTGTCTTATTGTGAATAAACCTTTTCTGATTTATAATTAAATGTTTTGAATCATTTACTTGTTAAAACGTCAACATTAAAATTCAAAATAATTAGTATAAAATACTGTTTCATTGTGGAAAAGAGGCGTTTCACTGTATACACCCAGGTGGACACAATGAAACGCCCAAAAAAAAACACACAAAAAACAATTTTCCATTTAAAAAAATCCTTTTTATAAGTTTTGAATTTAATAATTATGAAGACGATTATTGCAATTTTATACCTAACCAAATTAGCTATCATCCTGTAAAAAACTTAGGTCCATATCTAAACAAATGAAAATAATGTGTAACTTTGAATTTTTGGTGTTTCTTTATTGGACACTTCACCCTACTTTATTTCAATCTAAGTGACTTGTGACTTGGACAATAGATCAACATCAAAAATGTTATATGGATATTTGATATCCATACAATATTTCTTACATTTCAGTAACGGTACCCTAAAATGAATATGTAAAAACTAAGAGATGTAGCCTATGACCTACACTTACCAGTTTTCATTAGTCAAGGTTTTGTAAGGTTTACAGAAGGTAGTATGTTGAGATTATTTTTAAAACAAAAAAATATAAAACAGTCTCAGCCTGTTTTATCATCACTATGCAGTAGTTCCAGACTAAATAATATACACAATTCAGTGCCCATCCGTGTCAACGGCGTCACCAATATGGTAAAGAGTGACGACGAATATAAAATGAAAAGAATGGACGTTTTTCTAAAACTTCACCATGTACAGACTCATTTATTATTATGGGGAAATGCTTTCAACGCTGATAGTTCTAATGTAATTGTGATAATTGCTGGGAATCCGGGGATTGTAGATTACTACTATGAGTTTTCATTGCTTCTAAGAAAGAAAACTGGTTTGCCTGTGTGTGTTATAGGTAAGTTGATATAGTAATTATACATTCTTTATATACAAGTTCTCTAGAATTTCCTGAAGCATAAATAAGCATAACACATTTCTTAGTAACCTGCATTGATATTTTGTTCTTACGCCTTGAGGATCAACAAATGTACGAGAACAAACTATTTAATGTCGGCTAGTAAATTTTGTTTTAATTTAAATTAAAACCTGCTTTTGGAAACAAAGTGGCATGACCGAACAAAATAAAATTTAACATAAACTCAAGGTCAAATACGGTTTAAACACAATCAGCATAGTTATGTACAAGTAACAAGAAGGTAATTCATATTATGGATATATATACATAGTACGTATTTGGAAGACTTGCACACCGTTTCATCGATAGTGTAATAAAATCCTTACTTATACCTATTATAAATCCGAAAGTGACTCTACCTGTCTGTCTGTAACGCAATCATGTCTAAACTACTTAACCGATTTAAATGAAATTTAGTACACGGATATTCTCAATCCTTGAAAAGGACTTATGTTACCTTTTTATTCGACATAGGAGTTGTACGAGGTCGAATGTTGGGGTGAAAAGTTGTATGGAAGAGTCGCTATTGTTAGAGACAGAAGTTTAAAACTTATTACCTATTTAGGCTATTGGTTTGTATAAATAAAAAGATATAACATTCACAACAACAAAGTTTATATAAGTTAAAGTAAAAAGGTATGGTTCCCAAAGAAACTACTGCACGCGCACAGTTTCGCGGGCGCAGCTAGTTAAAAATAAGACCAAAAACTAATTGTTTTACGTTTTTGGTTAAAGTCAACCGTTTTTTTTTTGTTGTAGAGGTCATGTGATTCTTTTCTTTAAATGTACAATTGTTTTTTTTTGTAGGACACTCCGGTCATGAAGAAGTTCCAGATAAAAAATCAAACATTCTGCAGGGTCGAGAAAACTTATACAATTTAGCAGGTCAAATAGAACATAAGATAGATTTCATTAATAACTATCTAGATAAAACTTGTAAACTGCACCTCATAGGGCATTCTATAGGAGCTTGGTTGATCTTAGAACTTTTGCAAAAAGTTCCATCGCTAGTATCTCGAATTTCTTCTATTAATCTTTTATTTCCCCTTTTGCAAAGAATGCCTGAAACAGAAAATGGAAAAAAATATGATAGAAGTAAAATTAAGCGCATGATTCTGTTATTTAGATTTATTCATTTACTCCCTAATTTCATTAAGAAAATCATTGCAAGGCTATATCTTAAATTTAATGGATGGTCAAGTACATTCGTTGACAGAGTTCTGAAATTAGTACACCCTAAAGCATTAGAGATGGTGTATTTTTTGGCACATGATGAAATGAGTGAAGTCGGTACACTTAACACTAATGTGTTGAATCAAATAAAACATATTACTAATGTTATTTATGGGAGTAGAGACGGTTGGGCACCAATTGAATTTATAGAAGATTTAAGGCAGTTCGAACCGTTCATTCAAATGAAAGAAGTAGATTGTGCGCACGCGTTTATTTTGAACTCAACTGATGCTATAGAAAAATTGGTATCGGATTTTATAAAAACCAAAATAGATGGGTGAGCTGCAATATTATTTCAATTATTTAATAGCTAACAAACTGATTGCTGGTGGAAATGTAAATAAATAAATAAGTTTATAGGATATTTGAATGTACTTTTCGCCATCAGAGGTTGAGAATGCGGCCGATGCCATTATAAAACTGTTCATATTAGAGTAATTTTCAAATAACTATTCACAAAAGAAACAGGGTAATCGGATGAGCTCTTGGAATTATGTGTGTAATGAAAACCATTATTCACATTTCTCAAAAGTTTTCATAAGAGAATTGAAATAAAGTGACTCATTCGAACAAATTCTAATTAAAGGGATTATTCAAGTGAAATCTTAAAGCGAAAGTCGGCGGTAAAATATTTATCTCCAACTCACTAGACTTATTCATTAGTTTAACAAAAAAACCATAACGTAACTAACAATTATTTTAATATCAGATTTTTTTTCTCGATTTCGATCGAACCTGTAAACTAGACGACTCATAAGAATATACAACAATATCAATTTTTTTTATTATATTTAACTTTATGTTTAATACAATTAGAGTTTAATATTGATTGTAAAATTTTATCATTTTATTGATCTTAGTATTGGTAGACCTGTCGCTTTGGGCACCACGTAGAGTGAGAGATTATTAGCAAAGAGAATTGCAAAGTGTAAAGCTACAAATAAACATTATATCGACTATTCACTTAAAACAAGTATTAATTTAGTGTAATTTTATCACAGCAGCAATGGAAACGATCAAAAATGTAAATAAAGTACAAAGCAGACTTATGGTTTGGAGTAATCCTTTTTCTAGTGGTGGACAAGATGTAATTATATGTATCGTTGGTAATCCTGGAATAATCGACGTTTATGAGGAATTTTCATCAGAACTTCATAAAAGTACTGGTCTCCCTGTATGTCTTGTTGGTAAGTCAAGTAAATTAAATCAAATTAAAGAATATGTACATAATATATGTATATTTTTTTACTGAGCAGATCCTAATAAAAAAGTAAACTACATACTTAAGTGTAATGAAGTCACACTGAAGGGCAAAGTTCATTAACGTCAGTAAATATTTCATATTCCAACTATTTCATGCATTACCTTATGATTTTTTTTACTTAGTTATATATTTTTTAAATATAACATATTATTTTAACACATTAGTTGAAATTTTTACTTTATTAAGCTGAATGTATAATTAATATTTCTATTAATATGAGGTTTAGCTGATAATGGAGATATTTAGTTAAAGTTAAAAAAAATTTAGTTATTGTAAAATGATAGTTTAATTATATATAGATAATATTTTCAGGGCAAGCTGGACATGACCTTATTCCTGGAGAAAAACCATGTAATTTAAAAGGCCAAGAACATTTATTTGACCTGAAAGGTCAAGTGGAACATAAAGTCTGTCTAATTAATGACCATATTGATAAACAAAGTAAATTGCATTTAATTGGGCATTCCATTGGTGCTTGGTTAATTATAGAGTCATTACAAAATAATCCATCCATTAAACAAAGGGTTTCATCGATAAATCTTTTATTCCCAACCTTACAGAAAATGTCTGAAACCAAAAATGGTCGACATATAAATAACAGAGTAAGAAAATTTCATTCTAGTGTGATGTTTTTTATTACTTTACTTAACATTCTTCCACAGTGTATACTTAAAGGCATAGCATATTTATATTTAAAAATGAATGGTTTACCACTTGAATACAGTGACAGAACCTTAAAATATATAAAACCAGATATTGTTAAAAAGGTTTTGCATTTGGCATATGATGAGCTAGATTCTGTGAATACCCTTAATACAGAGGCAATAAATGATGTCAAACATTTGACAAATATTATATATGGGGAGAGTGACGGTTGGGTACCTTTACATTATATAGAAGATTTCAAACAGTTCCAACCACCTCTTGAAATGACAAAGGTACTATATCCCCATGAATTTATACTTCAATTTTCTGAACAAGTAGCTGAAATGGTAGCAGATTATATTAAACGAAAAATGTAATAAAAACACTGCAGTGTATTAGAATTCTATAAGCCTAAATATAACTATCTTTCTATAGAACTAGTATTATATCTGTGTGTATTTTGTTGTATTGACTTTGTATGGAGTAAATAAAGGGATTTAAGATTTTATAATAGTTTAAATATTTTGACAACTAACATAAATAGGTATCCTTTCAACTAACATAAGGAGGTAGAGGTGTAGATTTAACCCTAATAGAAAATACTTAGGATTCAAAATCTCAAGTTTATCTAATCAAGAAAAATTGGTTTCAATCATCAAAACCAGTTTATACTTGTAGCACATGTCTTTTTTATGACAGGAACATAAGTTATAGTATTTAATCTATTATATATATACAAGAACTAGCTGTTACCCACAACTTCGTCCGTGTGGAATAGTATCTTTAGGTAGCATTTTTAATTATTTAATAAGAATCATTAGTAGGTATATTTAAAAATATTTCTTTACAGTAGGTATAAGGTACCTGTATGTACTCCATTGAGTGGCAGAAAGCACCTAGGAAAATTTATTGGTCCCTTATGTCCAAGAGAGATACTTACAGGGGCCAGCGTCACATTGTGTATAAAAATATTTTAAAATGACCTAATTTAAAACATTTTTGTACACAACGTTTACTGTTTTGTTATTATTTGTTAAAATGTGGTGATTGTTTGGACTTGACACTCGCGAGCCAGCCACGTACAGTTGGCCATGCGAAAAACAGTTTTTCTCTAAATTGACACCTGCTACTTAAAGTGTTTGCCCTTGCGCTTTGTTAATGGTCATTGCGAAGGCTGACGGCCTCTTTCTTCTCACTGGATTTTTTTAAACTGAAAAGGTAAATCTGTGGGGGATCATGGGTATGCGGGGAATCAAAACTTCATCTTTAGTTGTTCCTGTCATTATAATTGCTCGAATAATATTGCGTCCTAGCTGCGTAATTAGTAATCGAGTCCCGTTGCATAGTCTCGGTGCTTCGAGATTTCTCATTAACAAAACTGGAACCCCAACTTTCAGTCTCAGCTTATAAGACGGCACTCCTGACAGCTCTAAAGAGTTTAGAAACTGTAGGATAAGGTGTCACCTGTTCATTGTCCATGACAATATCTACTGACTAATATTTGACAACATCGCCTTGCACATGTGACATCATTCGTTCATAGATCTGTCCCACGATTTCATTGGTCGGTGCTAATATTTCCCTTTCACACGGCCACTCTATTCCTCATGTTATATTCCAACCGGGATAGACGTTGTTTTTAAGATCTTCCAAGAGCAAGCATTACAAAATTCTCGATTTAATGTAATCATGCCGCTAGCGTCCCACCCATAATGTTCTTTCAAACATGCATTAATCTCATCTGCTAGAGTTCCTCTGGTAATGACAGGTAGTGTCTGTCGAAAATCACCAGCAAGCAGCACTACCATTCCACCCATTAAACCCTGGTTACTTCTGATATCTTTCAAAGTCCGATTAAGAGCCTCGATCGCTTTTTTATGCGACATTGTGAACTCATCCCACACCAACAGCTTGCATTGCTGTCATTGCGGCCACGATCGCTGTTTTTTTTTTATTTTACAAACTGGAATTTCCACATGAGGTAAATATAATGGGAGTTTAAGTACTGTCGCCGCAATTCCAGAGGAAGCTACGGCAACAGCTATTCCTTTGTCTTTGCAGATTTGGGCTAAAAGTAAATTTAATAGAAAAGATTTTGCTGTTCAATGAAATTTAATAAAAAAATGCTGGAGTCTTTAACAGGTACTTTTGTGTTGTGTGTCTATTATTATGATTATTAACAAATTTTAAAATTATTAAAATAAATGCAACTATAAAAAGGGTATAAGTACTCCACTCTCGCTCAAAAATGAGGTTTAACGATATTAGTATGTTTAGGTTAATTAAAATACCTATATGTAGGTATAAGAATATAATTTGATGCGGTGTGGTTTGTCTCAAAGAAACCTATTAAAACGCGTCATACGTAATACCAACGACTAAAAAGGGGAATTCCCGATTCCCGATCGACGTTTTACTTGACGAACGGGAATTCCCCTGTATTTGTTTGCGATGTTGTGATGTTTGTTTTGTTTGTAGTTGTTACTGACTGTGCTCGAGCTCTGATAAAAAAATAGTATTGTTTGATTTAATTGTCGTCGCTAAAAGGAAAAAAGCTCTACATCAGAAAGAAGTAATTGAAAAGTTACCAAAATTAACATCATATCTTACTACCTCTACTGGAGAAACTTCTGCAAGTAGCAATCAACTATAAATGTTCCACATGATGAGTCAGCTTAATGACAAATTGCGGGAATTTCTAAACCTTCATGTTCCAATTTTGAAAAAGAGATTGAATCAGAAAGCGACTATTCCAGTGACTTCACTAATACCGACAACTGTGTCAATTGAACAGCAGTTTAGAACAAAGATTCTAACTTTTCCGAGGCATCTAGAACCTTCACAGATGGTAATAAATTAGTAACGAGATATTTCAACAAAGCATTATTTATTCGCAAATTAAAAAACAATGAAAGCGTCGAATGAAAATGGTTGCTATATTCGCCTTCCAAATGCTCTGTATTTTGTTTTTCATGCTGCTTATTTAACCCAACTGATGTTAATCTTTGCTCTTGGAATGGATGTTATAATTGGAAGCATATTAATCACATAATTTTAACACTTGAAAATAGCCCAGCGCATAAGCAGTCTACAATGATTTATCTGGCACGAGATAAAGCGGTTGGTAGAGTAGATATAGACTTATTATCTCAACACCAAAAGGAAGTGGATTACTGGACAAACGTACTTAAACGGATTGTAGCTGTTGTAAAATTATTGGCATCGAGAGGGCTTCCATTTCGCGGCGACAATAAAACCCTAGGATCTCCAAACAATGGAAATGATTTGGGTTGTGTGGAATTATTGAGTGAATTTGATCCATTTCTTGCTGACCACTTAAAAAAATTTGGGAATCCTGGAAAGGGTAACATTTCTTATTTATCAGCAAATATCTGTAATGAGTTTATTGAAATAATGGGAAAACAGGCTTAAAAAAATAATTATAAATGAAGTTAAATCAGCAAAATATTTTTTCATTAGCGTTGACAGTACGCCCGATCTGTCTCATATTGACCAGCTAACTTTCATCATTCGATAGGTAAAAGACTGTTCCTGTTGAAAGTTCTTTTTAATTTATACCTATTAAAGAGCTTAAATATAAGTATTTAGCGGAGACCACCTTAAATTTTTTAGAAATACATGATAGGTATTCCCATAATAGATTGCAGAGTACAAAGCTACGACAATGCTTCAAATATGTCGGGATAGTATAGTGGTCTACAAACAAGAATCAAGGAAAAATGTGAATTTGCCACCTTTGTACCATGTGCGGGGCATTCACTAAACTTGGTAGTTGTCCATACTGCTGGGTGTGTACCGGAGGCATCACAGTTTTTTGAAATAGTTCAGAAAGTGTACAACTTTTTTTCGGGCTCTACCCACAGATGGAATATGTTAACAGAACATTTATGTTAAAAAAAGTTGTTAAAAGTCTTTCACAAACCAGATGGTCAGCCCAAACTGATGCTTAAGCGATTTACATGGGGGTTATAAACGAATAATAGAAGTTTTAATCACCATCGGAAACGATACTGAACAGGCACGAAAAACTAAAGACGAAGCCCTTAGTCTGTCTAGAAAAATGGGAAATCTAGAATTTATTATAGTGACGGAAATCTGGCGCTCTATATTAGAAAGAATAGACAAAACAAGTTATTATCTTCAAAAAGAAACAATAACACTGGACGTTGCAACCAATTTGTTCACTTCCAAATTCATTCATTTTCCAAAGAAAAGAACCCAGAATCTGACTTCAAGGATCTATCTCAAGGAACAAGACGTAGAAGCTCACGGCAGAGTTTTTTTGATGGCTCTGCGCCATCAGACCAATTAAATGGAAAAGAGCGATTCAACGTAGAAACCTTTCTCCCAATAATCACAAGTCTGCAAAAAAAAATTGAAAGCTGTCTTGTTTTTTTTTATAATTCTTATGTTTTTGGGTGTGCTGAATTTGAAAATAACTTTTATTTTGTCCTAGCACGTCACGTTTTCTGGCAATGTAGGTGTCTATGCGAAACAAGTTATTATCTTAAAATGAACATATATATTTTTTTAAATCAAGTAATTTTTGTTGCGTTTCAAAAACTTATTTTCTCATCTTAAATACATTAATTAGTGAGCAGTCCTTTTGGTACATTTTCGCTTGTGGAAAGCATCTGGAAGGTCTCTTTGAATCGTCCAACAGTAGTCTGCCATCATTGAGACACTCCATCTTCCCTGGTATCTTTTTTCCATCTCCTTAATATCTTGGTGAAATCGTTCACCTTGCTCTTCACTCACGTCTCCTAAATTTTCTGGAAAATAGTCGAGATGGTAATGAAGAAAATGTATTTTTAAACTTATTAAGCAACCTAAAGCTTTAAATGCTTTTAACATTCTTTTGACGATTTGTTTGCAGTTAGGGTCTTTGTTATTGCCTAAAAATTTTGTTGTGACTTCCTTAATCAATCAATCAATAATAAAAGGCAATCCAACCTTCTCTTTGAGGATCCGTCATGGTTGTGACGAATAGTGGATCAGCCATAAGCCGTCTAATATCTGGGCCAACGAAAACACCTTCCTTCAACTTTGCCTCCGAGAGGCCAGGAAACTTTGATATTAAGTATTTGAAGCAATTTCCATCTCTTGGAAGTGATTTTACAAATTGCTTCATCAATCCGAGCTTTATGTGAAGCGGTGGTAAAAGAACTTCTTTTCGCCAACTTTAAGCTCCCTTGGAGGTCAACACTTTTTGGTTCAGTGATTTGTTCGGTCTCTACTCGTTTGGCTATGACGATTAGAAACATATTGTAGATGCTATAGAAAGACACCAGACATCGAACATTCATCTGGATTCTTGTCACACGTATCAACAGTGGCGGCTACATGGGACACTCGATGAAGAACAAGAGTCCACGATCAAAAACGAAAAATCTTTTTGACGCTAATTAGTTTTTAGACTCCTCGATGTTACTCTAACGCTTTCAGCGTGTAACTGATATCCGTAACACGCTGTTTCCACCTTATCTCGGGGACAGGTGAATGGATGAGATATTGTGTGAAATTAATATTTATTACTTTTTATTTTTAATTATTGAATTAACGTTTTTGCTCTAGAAATTGGATGCCCTAATTTAAACAAAACATAGAAAACAAACATATTATCGTTCAATAAACGATGATTTAAAGCAGTTAAAAGGCAGTTAATTTTATTATTAGTATGAGTATTGAACGTATCAATTCTAAAATATATTATCTATCAGAAATTTTAATGAAAGAGGGTAGAAAATTAACGAGTGCGGGTGACATCACAGGTGATATGGTATTGTAAATATTGTACGTATTATAATGTTTAAGATTAATGACGTCCATAGAAATGATAAGTAAATTTTATCACTGAGATAAAGTTGAGATGGAAAACGAAACCTTGTTTGTTCTATGACAGATATAAATATATCTGAAAATAAATAATAATATGTTTTGAAACCACTAGAAAGAAACATGCATTTTTTATAAAAGTTTAATTCAAATAAAGTCAACAATGTTTCTAATTAAGGCACCTCAATTAGGCACTACAACTTAAATATAAAAGGGATACTTTTCTATTCAAAATTTGTACAAGCAAACACTGTCCATTATTTAACTAAATTTGAAATTATTAGCTAAGAAACTTCTATGAAAGTATTTGTGATGAATAAAACTTATCTAAAACAGCATATAACGAAATAATTAGGAATGTGTATCCAACAGCTCACATCCACAGCAACAGGACGCGGATTCAGGTTCACCATCGCCACCATCTTCTTTACCAACACCGTCATTGTCTTCGTCTTCCGTATCTGGAGAATTTTCTACGTCGTGTACTTCATCACCATTCAGCCCTTTTCTCTTCACCACTGTGAAGTGTGATTGTTAATTCCGATCTGCCTTCAGCGTCGTGTTCTTCGTATATATCATCCCAATAATTCATAACATCGGGATGAGGATTAACTAAATCGATTTCCAAAGTTCCTTCTGCTTGCTCGTTTACTTCTTCATCATCTAATATCCTATAATAACTAGGTTGCTCTGCTATAAAGGGCCTCCACTCAATGTTAGAAATTTAACTCGTTAGATTTCTGGAAAAAATAAATTAAGGTATATATATATATATATATATATATATATATATATACGTACTTACTTATAAAAGTTCTAGATAATTAAAAAAATACCCTGTTTTGGCAAAGTTAGTCCATCTTTCTAGCAGAATTTGAGCAACTGTGAGGTCCATTTCAGGAATTTGATTGTCTTCAGATGATGCAGATGCATCATGAAATAAGTAGGCCAATTGTTTATCATGTTATTAGTTTTCCATTGCAAAATTCTACAAACTACCGATGCAGTCTCGAAATCACTGCAGTCTAAGACCACCGATCTTTCAAATGCATTGAAACGTTTGAAAACATGTATAGAAGAATTGGAAAGGTACAGACATGAATTTATAAATTTAAAAATGGAAGCAAACAGATTAGCAGAAAAGTGGTTCATCACCCCTAATTTTCAAAATATCTTCAGAGGAAGGTAAAACGCCTTTTTGACGAGCTATCCGAAGATGAGCGTCTCCAAGATACGTAAAGTTTGTTCAGAGTAAACATATTTTATCGAGTATTTGACATAATAATTAATCAACTTAAATCGCGTTTTCTGCCGTTGAAACAAATTGTTTCCAATTTAAGTGTTTTGCAGCCGTCGACTTAACAAGTTTTAAATGACACTGATTTATTAAAAAAAAGCTCTACAATTTGTTTATATAGGTATATAAAAAAGACATCTGAATCATTTGCTATGGAAATTCTTACTTTTCGGTCCACTTTCAGAGACGAAATAGAAAAATCTCCGTGTATCTTGTTCCTTGCTCATTTATTAATTATAAAGAATAATTTTATATCCTGCAGCTTTCCTGAACTATGCACTGCATAATGTTATTTGGATCTATTTCTGTGACTACAGCTAGTACTGAATGATCATTTTAAAAACCTTTATTAATAAAAACCTATTTAAGAAACTATGGGACAGGACCGGTTATGTAACTTGGTTATTCTGTGTATTGAAAACGCTATGGCCCGATCATTAAACTTTGATGATGTTATAGACACTTTTGCAGAACATTAAGCTCGAAGAAAAAAATTTTCTTAATAGAATTCTTATTTAAGTTAATTTGTTTTTTTTTTCATTGTAAATGTATGCAGGCTTCTTAACGATGTAGTTCCCTCACTGAAAAACTAGAGAGAAGATGAATGTGAAGTCTCCAATCAACATAGGGCTAGCCGAAAAGGCTAGCATGGGGTCTATGGCCCATTCCCTCTCGCCTATGTGAGCCCTATGCCAAGCATTGAGACGTATATAGACTGGTGAATGTGGATCTAAGTAAATGTAAACAGTGTCGGATAACTACTTAAGCGGTTTTTAAAATTAATTTAATTACAACGTGACAATTTACTAATAGGCCCCCATTTAAAAAAAAATTGCCACGGGCCCCAGATATAGTTATAGTTACGGCACTAAAAGAAGGGCCGGGTCAGAAGTACCTACTAAGAATAAACGAGCGTGTATCGAGGACTAATGCGAGCAAGGGAAGCGAGAGAGGTAAAACAAGTTCATAGCAAATGGAGATCCAGTCAGGGTCACAGGCGTAAAATTGCTATTGATTGACACTATATATCACAAGTAATTAATTGTGAATAAAATTGCTATTGTCATAACTTACTTTGAATTAATATTTTAAGAGATATCGTAGTTTTAAAATAACTACATTAAATCACACATGAAATGCTAGGCGATGGAAGGGAAGAGACGCTGGACGTGGGTAAGCTTACTCAAGGAGGTACATAGTAGGTACCTATTACTTTTTATCTAACAACGATAACCGACATTTGCGCGGATGAAGTCACAGGTAACAGCTGGTTCAATTATAAGGTTTGATACAATGGTGTCCAAGCGCATAAGTTGTTTATTCCAGTTTACTTTCAGCGCTAACACCACTACTGGAGGGAATTTATCCAATTTGTTATTGCAATATCTGCTGATTCTACCGTGGGTGACAAAAGGGAGATAATAAAAAAACTCATTTATCTCCAATGTGGAAAATTAGGAAAAACGCGCATGAGTGAAAATGTGTTACTTCTTTTTTGACATATATAGCATAACTTCTATAAGTGCCCCCCTCAGTCGTCCAGAATATTTTTGTAGAGCAATACACCGCGTTAACCAGTAGTCCCTGTCCCTAGAGCAATAGCTGACTGCACTAGTGCAACCAGGCCCACTAAGTCCTCCCCTTTTGTAACTGTCCATAAAGAGAAGCGGCCTCAAGTGACAGCCATCGGTCGTGCTCCGATTTTTCGAACCCTGCAGGAGCGTCCATAACATAGTCATTAAGGAACGGCCTCACCCATACCTCCAGTGGCGCTGGAATTGACGACTGAGTAGTCGAGCATTAGGTTCTTTGGAAATATACTAGCTGAAAACTAAGAGCACAACACACAACAAACTTGGAAAAGGCTAGAGTAGTACGAAATGAGTAGGTGATTATCTGATTCAGACATTTCGTTCTCTACAAAATGATTCTGCTGCTTGCGTTACAATAAACGGTGTCTAGACAGGTATCAGACAGGGGTGTATAGCATCGCCTAATATTCAACTTATTTACAGACAACTGTATGTATGATTTGAAGGAAGGTAAATGTAGTTTAAACATGAATGGGTTATTCATGAAATGTGTTCTTTAAGCTGATGATCGAGTACTTTTAGCATTGTCAGCAGAGGAGTTCCAAAGATGATAACGATTATGTAAGTTTCCTTATGGAGATAAGACAGATATAAAAGTGAAAGTAAGTAAGATGAAAGTGATGGATGGATTGCAAAGGAGAAAAGTATGACAAATTGAGAAATTGTAATGGATGCCGTGAAAGTTTAACAAGTGAAAGAGATTGTGTATCAGGGAAGTGTGTTTACAAGAGATGAGAAGTTTGAAGGAGATATTGAACGTAGAGTTAAAGCAGGAAAGAGTTATGACCCTTACATGATTTTATGAGCAGACAAAACGTATCAAAACGCACGTAGAACTGTAGTTATAAATACCCTCCTCTGAGTAGTTTGTAAAAAAATCCCACATCTCATACAATGACCTGATTCCGAGATAAGTCGCTAAGCACTACATAATATATATATACATACTATTTAAATACATAAAAATGCTTTCTTAAATTCGGGCTTCATATTGAATAACATATCAGAAACGCTCTACAACTCATATCGAATGGACAAAAGATAAGTGTTGCTAAATTAACTGGTATTCCATATACAACGTTATATAGGTATAACACGAAATTGAAAATTAATCCTGCCCTTAAAAAACCAATACGACTTACACCTAATTACGCAGTTTATAAGATATTTACCGATGCGCAGAATAGTCCGGTCAATTTAGACCAAAAAATGAAAGTGAAGTTACATAAAGTCCCAACAAGCTGGATTTTTGTGAAGTACAACAGAAGAAACATAATTATAAACAATGTCTGGAAGTTCCCCATCATTCCCCTGTAAGGAAAAAATTTAATTCAGGGTCAAAAGTCAAAATAATGAGTTTTTCGCGATTGTCAGCAAAACGGTTTTATCATAAAAGTACATCAAACAAAAATTGTAGATCATAAAATTATCTATAAAAAATGTATCGATACTTTTTTCTTACGAGCCACCGTTTCTGAGATATAACGATTCTAAAAGTTATAAAAGTTGTTATCGTCATAATTCGTCTAATTCGCGTTCGTTCGATCGTTCTAATTCGCCTACAACTTCGTCCGGGTAAATGTATTTTATCGCAGTTGGATAAGGAATTTAAATTAAAAAATTGAATAATATTGGTCTGATCGCCGTAGTCCACGCGCGCTCACAAGATTCGACAGGATTTATTTTTATAAAATGTATGTTATTTTACAATGGCTCACAATAATATTATTGTCAGCCAATGTAATATCAATTATAATTTATGGTATTCAAATTTGACCGAAATTAATGCATTATTTTCGAAGATGTTTCATCAATATCATATTTATTATAATCCGAATAAATACGTATACATAATTGTTCTTACGTACATAGTGAATAAAATTGCCCTTGACAAATCTTGATTTTAAATAAAAGTTTAAAAAAAACTAAGTTTTTAAAAATACATGTATATTTTAATTACTTTTTTTATTACAGGGAACAGTGTTTTTGCGAAATGCTGTTTTAAGGTCTATTTGAACTGCTGAGCATTAAAAAAATATTAGATGGATTGACTCTAGTTTTTGAGATAAAGCTACGCGAGATAAATACCGCAAACGACGAAAATCACTTATTTTGCAAATAAATTCTTTTATTAGATTAATTATACGTTGTTATTATATTTTATATAAAGTATTTTAAATTTTACTAGTATTATAATATAGGAAAATGCAAAGAGTATTACGAAAAACGTTTTCTGTATGATTCACGAGCGTGTTCTTCACTATGACAATCCCTTTGTAAGTTCCAACAGTAATCTGCCATCATGTGGCAGTCCTACCGTCCTTGGTACTTCTCTTCCAAGATTCGAATGTCCTGGTGGAAACGTTTTCCCTGTTCTTCACTAAAATCGCCCAGATTGTCAGGAAATCTATCCAAATGGCTGTGTAAGAAATGCACCTCAATGCTCATATTAGCCCCCAATTATTCAAAATGTTTTAGCATTGTTGTCGACTATTTCACGGTAGTCTTCAGCTTTATAACATTAACATTTTTTTTTTACCACCAATACGAAATTTGTCCAAGTATTACGTTCTGTTTGAGACATGTTGTAAATTGTCGTCATTCATTAGTTTACGAATTTGTTGGCCGTCAAAGATTCCTGCTTTCAATTTTTCCATACTAAGTCCAGGAAAAAATCGGCATATATATTTAAAACCATCACCGCTCTTATTCAAGGCCTTGACAAACTGCTTCAATAGTCCGAGTTTGATATAGAGTGGTGGCAGAATGATTTCTTTTCGATCTATCAAGGGCTTATGAATGTGGTTTATCTCGGGAACTATAGCCAATCCAGCCAAACCATTTTATATTCGTAATTATAATTATTGTAGGTAGGTATTCAAATTAGTAAACAGAACTAATGCCGCAGAAAAAATTTTTTTTCTTGCTCCCCAGAATATATACAAATAGATAACATCTTAAGAGATATTATAATTTTAAAATATAGAACTCCGCAAGAAAATTGCCCATGACACAAGGCGCGCAAAGGGATGCGACGCTAGTCGGCTATTTTTAAAAAGCTTTTCCCACATAAAGCATGAATTATTTGTTAGTGAGCAAATGCCTGCGTCTGTATCGCTTTTAAACTATTCAATAGATTTTGACAAAATTCAATAGTAAGTTTACACAATGAAAGTAATATTTTACAGCTGCAACAGCCGACATTCAAGAGGAAAGCAGTTTGTTTATTTATAAAAAGTATATATTTTCCGATGTTTTATTACTGGAAAATAAACAATTAGGCACTGCACAGTATTTATTATTAATTTTCCTGTAATAACGCGTCAATCACAAACCACTAGTGGTAATTTAATAAATTCGTACTCTATCCGCTCATCGCAGACGAGCCGCACCGTTGGCTTTTCAGCGACAATGCTTACTTTTAGACCTTATCACAGCGGTTTTTAGAAATATAAAAAAGTAATAGCGTAAATATTACTGTTTTTCCTTCTAGATAACTTTGGCATATCTAAAATAAAACTTGGCTAGCTTGATTACATTATTATTATTTTTTGTTAGGTTAGGTTAGTACTCCGACCATAACAATTTAATATTAAAATGAAATATTATAGGTGAGTCTTCCAGCAAGTATTTCTACGTAATTGAAACATTGAACATCATTTTAAACTCGTAGATATAATAAAATAAATTCCGACATCTCATCACTGGTCATCACAAAAATCGGGCCACTCTGTAAGTGCAGTTTCTGTTTATTATTTCAAACTTAAATGTTTTAAAACGAGTATTGCTCTCGGGTCTGATAAGGTTTGACATTATGAGGGCCATAAATTTTAATGCACTTGAGGATACTTGGTCCATTTTTTTAAGATAACACTTTTTAGAGCCGAATTTATTGCTCACGGCAGTATTCGGTTTAGCCCTCTTTCATTTTCAACCGGGTGTTTACGATTGTGCATTTGTTATTGACGACTACTTTATTGAACCACGCTGTCGTTCGGATTAAATAAGACTGAAATTATGAATACTACTGAAGCTGAAGCGGTCCAAGTTGTAGTCCTACTGTAACAGGACTTAAATCAACGTGTTGTGGCTAGAAGATCAAATCTCAGTCGACCTGCACTTCAGAGTTTATCAGAGGTTTCAGGAGACTGGGCAGTATCGAAGAACAGGATCTGGAAGACAATGGGTCACAACTAAAAGAGATGACCGCTTTATTGTAACATCATCGTCATTGAAAAGGCGAATGCAGGTAGTGATTAAAGCAAGAGGCGAAAAAAGAGGAGAAATTTGTTGCAATAATTGTAAAAAATGAAAAATTACAGTGTGATCAAAGTCAACCCGAAAATCAGCATAAATTATCATTTTCTTACTTTTTTGCTAAACCTTTAAGGTCTTAGTAATTTCTTAGACAATTTTGAGCTTTATTTGTGGAAAAATACCTTATTTAATTAAACAATATGTTATTACAAACAATGTTATTAAAAACAATATGTAATTATAATTCAATTTGTTACATTCACAAATTTTAAACACGAGATTTCTTGTAAAATGTACGTGGCCCGATTTTTGTGATGACCAGTGTACATTGACCTGATTCCATGATAAGTCGCATAAAGCACTTGTGTTACGATCGTCAGACAACAGAGAAATCACGAATATATTACTAAAATACATATATTAAAAAACCCAGACACAGAACATGAATAAATTTCATCATATAAATATTTATCCTGGCTGGGGATCGAACCCAGGACCTTTGGCTCACAAGACAAGATCATTAGCATCTGCGCCATCGGGCCCGTCTATTACAGTTTGTTAGTGTATTTTTTTTTAAGTTTAATCAAAATTAAACAACATTACTTAAGTTGACCAATATACGTAATAAACATGTGAATCGACCATAGTTAATTCAAAAATTCTTAGAATAGGTTCAGACTGATAGCATCACTAAAAAAAAGAAATACCATGTTATTTTATCACGATGTTATTGTTTAACTAATATAACATATAAATATATTATCCGGATTCTTTCAGAGGTAAACTATTAGAATACTAAAGCAGTTTAGAAAAAAAAAACAATCTTGTCTTTTTTAAAAACATTTTCATAAGCATTTAGTAAAATGCTATTATTTTAGCATTTAAGCCGACACCTAATTTTGATTTATATTAATGTGTAATTGTATTTCTTATTTTTAAATGGTCAAGTCATTCCAAATAAAAAGTTATCAATTAATCCACTATGTATTTAAAAAATGATAAGTACAAGTTATATTAAGATTTATTATAGAACAATGAAATAAGAAAAGTATAAAATAAATAATTGCAGTAAAATTTTAATTTTATGTAATTTATTTATATTATGTATATATATATATAACAACAGGTTTTGCTGAAGGACATTTATATAATGTATATTGACATCGACTGAAAATAGATTCTGTATGAAACTTGCAAGTTTACTTAGTAGCCGTTTTCAAAATTATGTCTGGTATTGAGATCGGGTAGTGGAGATTAATTTAAAGCTTCAACTTTAATGACAATGGCCACAATTCTGAAATATCATTATGCAAAAATATTAAATAATCGATGTAAATATTAAAAATCAAATTTTGAACAATAAAATATTTATCTGGAAACCTCGCATGAAATTATGACATACGTGAAGTTCGAGACCTTTTAACCATTTCAATGGTTGAGTTTGAACAACTAAATGTTTTGTATGTCTAGTACCCAATTTATGTTTCAGAATTATGTGCAATATAAATGTGGCGATATTTAATTTATATATGTACATACTAATACAAAATTTATATATTTAACACTTGTTTACATTAGCGATGTATTTTATAACTAATCAATCTCATTTCCGCATTAGCTGATATGACAACGCACGCATTACACAAACTTCCGTCTGACTGGATGTGCAGTTATTGGAATGTACGGGAGATAGCTGCTTAGTTTCTTTGTATTACGGTTGGTTACGGTTCCAATATGATACGGTATTATTGTATGGTAACAAGTTTTACAATGCGTTATTTATTTTATAGTATATTAAAACAATTACGTCTAAGACTATATACAACATATGGAAGATTGTCCCGAAAATGTTATTTCGTCGAATTTATTCAAGGTCAACGGGAGACCTCGTCGAATCGTTTTTTGTGCGTTAATTTTATAAAACGGTGGAAACCAATATGTGTAACACGAGAGGTCTCTCAGAATTAACTCGTTATAGTCCAGAGTAATTTGAACAATAACAATGAAACTGTAGACTTAAATATTTTCGCCGTTCGAGACAACGCACAACACTAAACTCAACGAGAACGGCCCGCTTCGACCGCATACGATACAATATTAATTTTGAAATCTTATAACTAGGGGATACAAAAATTCACACTAATAATACTCGTACATCGAACGAGAGACAAGGACTTGATATCCGATCAGCAAGTGGTCTCGAGCAGCGGGTCCGCGCGTCGCGCGCTCGTCTCGACCTCCGCTGACGAGATGGCGCGTTGCGACGACGACTTATACAGGCGGCGCGGCCGTTCTTCGTCGTCTGAGTGAGCGCGTGCCGGCGGGCGCGGCGCGAGACGCGCCGGCGATGCGCGCTCGCACGTGCACGCCGGCGCCGGCGCCGTCGCTGGTCCCGCGCGCCGGCACTCGCATGCCGCACCGCCGCAAGTTTCACACACCGCCGCCGCACGCTCTAGCTTCCCGCGCCGGCCCGCCCCACGCGACGAGCCTTCGCTTTCCGCGCGGACACTGCTCGCCGCCAGCTTCTTGACCCAGGGGTCGAGAGAAGCTCGCGGCGCGGATCGTGAACGACCGAGGTCTACGTCGCTCATCTTACGCCAAGGGTCGCCCAGCACAGGAGGCGCCGGTGAGGGCGTCGACGCGAGTGCCGGTGAGCCGTCGAGGGCCAGCAGCGAGGCGACCGGCGACGAGCGCTCGGAGCGAACGATTCGCGGGGGCGCGAGAGGCGCGTGCAGCGGCGACGGCTGCGGCGTGGCCCGCGGCCGCTCTGAGTGGGAGCGAGCCCGCGTGGCGAGCGCGCGACTGGCGGGCGTCACGTCGCTGAGCGAGCGAAGGTGGATGCGACGGCGGACGTTCGGCGAATCGGCGTCGATCACATTGATGCTGATGTTGTGTGCGACGGGGCGCGGGGTGCGCGGCGTGTCTGCATCTCCTAAGCCGTCAGTTCGCTCGCCGTCCTTGCGGTCGGAAGGAACGACGGAAGCCTGGAGTGGCCTAGAGTTAGCTGAGTTTTTGATGGGGCCGGCCCGACTAGGCCCGGCCCCCGCTAGCTAGAGGAGTCTCTCGGTCGCCGAACTCGAAGTACCGGAGCTCAGGGTGGAAACTGGATTTTGGTCTTCGCCTTATGGGATAAATGATTAACATAAGTAACAAAAATCTGCAAGGCGTCTACTTATATTTATGAACGGCATGGCCCAATGCTAGACAAAAATAGTCAGTTGCAACCTACTTCTATACTATATTCAAATCTACTTACCTTGAGTAGTCTGGCCAGTGGCCGGCAGTCTTTGTCAGTTGAGCAATTCTACCGAAACAAAACGTTTCAGTCTTTCTAAATATTGATTGAAGAGCTCAACATCATTATGCCCAGCTCCCTGTAATACAACAGCGAATTCTAATAAGTTAACTTGCCTACATAATTTACCATCTGACAGGTTTCACATGAAGGTTATTCAGTAGTAAAAATATAGTGCTTACTTTCACTAAAATATAAAAGACTACAGATAAGATGGCATCTTTAAAAACAACAGAATTTTACCAAAATTTTTAAATAACATTTAGGTCCCTACAACTACTTTAGATTTAACACCTATCATAAACTAGACTAGAATTCTGCATGAGGTTTAGTTGTTTTTATTTATCTAGGCATGGAGGTCAATAATGAAACAAGGTTATTTACATATTATCATGTTACTGATTAGGGGTATAACCATATGCTTCATATGAATAATTTATTATTAGTGTAAAATTTATTTTTTGTTATTTGTGCTTATAATATGTTTCCATGTAAACTATGTTAAAAATCAAACTTACTTTTCGTGTCTTGAACCACTATTTATTAATTTGAATGAACGAAAATGTTTAAAGCTAGAGAAATCCCTACTTTTCCATTTAGACTGTTGTAGGGACTTTAAATTATACAGTGTCCTGTGGTAAATTGAATATATGAGAACTAGTCTTAATGTAGCTCAATTTTAAAACAGTTGTATCAACTTACACATTTTCATCAAAAAGCGTAAACAACATTAATATTAATTGATTGATAGATATCAACTACTACATTATTCTAGAACTGAATTGGCAAAATGTCTTTCATTGTGAATTATTGATATAAATAATCACATATAAATGTCACACATTGTATAGCAACATAATAATAGTCTATAGTTCAGATATAGCTCCAATGATGCATTAAGGGAATAGAACTTATATTCTTTTGGCATCTGATATATGATGATACTACATTAGATACAGCAGGCTGTTTGTGTGTATAGGTACCAAAAATAAATAAATATGATATCACCAAGAAAAAAATCAGAAGCCAAAATCTGATATGCATATTTCACAAAGAATTAAACTCTTACATGCAATAAAACCTGTTAATTAGTAAAATTTATAATACCTCAACCCATAATGGTTCTACTGCTCGTGGACAGCGCTCATATATAGCAAGCCCATGGGAGAAATCAATAACCTCATCTTCAGTTCCATGAATAACAAGGACTGGAGAGGTCACCTTTGGGATTTTGTCGATACTGTAACAATAATAAAGTGGGAAATTATTAAAACAGAATATAATAAACTAGCTAAATACAAAATAAGATCATTATCAATTAAATGAAATAATTAAAGCAGTCTTACCAATTATTATATCCATACAAGGTATTGATTAAATTATCAATAATTATACAACTATGCATACAGTATACAATAGTATATGCTTGGTATTATTTTTAGCTTTAATATTTATACAAAAAAGAGGATACATATTTTTATATAATTTAAATGTACTATCCTACATATTTCATAATAAAAGTAATACTGGTTTATAAATAACCAGATACTAGTTTTGCTTTGTACACACAATGCAAGGTCCATTAAACATCTAGGGCTACTTTGCTACCACAGTGAAAGCATTACATTATAAACACAATTCAAGTGGAATCAATGCAGTAATTGCAGTGTATTATACTAATTTTATATCATTCTAATTTTAAGATTTTAATATTAACAATATTATTCAATGCTAAAAACAAGTATAATTTATGTCTCTACTTTAGTAATAAATATATATATGAATATATATATATATATATATATATATATTCTTAATAATCTTATCTAAAATTTGTGACAAATTAGATCTACATAATATAAAAAAAGATTTATGAGTAGTGATAATAGTTATATCTGAATGACCTAAACAGAATTAATTGATAAGAGTATTCAAATACTTAGCCAAACTTACCTTGGAAAGGCATCAAAGAACCATGTCCTCTTAGTATTAGGGAAAGCAACACGCATACCAGACATGAGAGGAGAATGCAATACCACAGCACCCACTTCATATCGTGCAGCTAAGTCCACTGTTGGCACTGTACCGATACTTTGCCCATATAATATAATGTTCTCTGGGCTTATACCATAACGTGTCCGCAATGCTTGCCAAGCAGCATCAATATCTGCATATAAATTTTTCTCTGATGGCTTTCCAACACTGACACCATACCCAGAGTAATCATAACTGAATATATTACAGTTTATTCTAGTTCCTAAGCCTAAATAAAAACTACTCATTTGTCCAAGATCTACGGCGTTGCCGTGTGAAAACAAAATAGTGAAACGCGCATTAGGACTACAACGAACAAAGAGACATGCTATTCTATTTCCTCTTGATGTTCTAGAGTAGAATCCTTCAATGTTTTCCTTTTCTCTTTCTGAATACTGCCACTCTGCTCTTTCTGTGAGAGTCAGCGAAAATTTAGATCCTGTCTCATCAGGAGTGAATGCATACGTGGGTTCTGGAGGCAGGAACGCAAGCTTAGCCGCAATTTTCCCCGGGCATGGCGGACAACAAAACAGGCAACAAAGTTCACTAAAACTCAAGCCGTTCATGGTGAAAATGTACTAGTACTCATGAAATTACTACTGGATACTATCCATTACAAAACCACAACTCACAAATTACTGATCATGGCAAAAAATAAAAGAGTTTCACAAAGTTGACAGATCGTCAACATTTCAATCAGCCATGATGACGGATATTGTAGGGAGGTGTCCGTGTCCGTGGCGGGTGTAGAGATAGTTTTTTTATGTTTATTACACGAGGAAGAATATATTCTGTAAAAATATATATAAATATAAAATTGTTATATTAATTTATGTTTTAATGCTGCATAAAATCGTAGAAATACATTATTTTGTTAGGTTTATTATGACACTCATATTCATAAGGTTATGAGACGATTTTATATATTGTTTTTGAACGTAACGATATTTTGCATTGACATATTCCAAAATGACAGCATTCTTGACAAGTTGACATTGCATGACAAGACGTTAATTTATTTGATTTATATATTTTTATTATAAACACTCAATAATCGCAATATTCTGGTTTATGTTTTTTAGTAGTTCGGTTAATATAGTCTTATGTTGCATTATTAAACTGGTAAGTTTTAGTGAATTCTAAAAAAACCTTACTTTACCTTAAGTAAAATTAGAATGGGTGTTACAATTCTTTGTTGTACAAAACTTATGTTTTTATTTATTTAATTTAAACAATTTTAAGTTATATTATTTTATTTATGTTTCGTGGATTAAATATTTGTGTTTGTTGTCTCGATATCTATCCGGGAGTTGTTATTTAAATAGTCATATCTTATTTCCCAAAACTCCATAAATGGACATTCACTTCAAAAGTGAAGTGTCATGCAATGAACCATTGGAATATCATTAAAACATCAGAATGATGTTTGTGATGTGCCTGCATGTTCAATTTTAATTTGTTCTATAAATTTATAAAATAGAATAAATATAATCAATATATGTGTTACTGTTAAAATGTTTATATTCATATTTATGAGGTGTATATATTGCACAGATTGTCAATTTTAAGACTATGTAAGTTATATATATGTTTCAACCTGTTAGGATCAAAATGTTTTATTAGTATGGTAAAATATGAATTACTCTAACAGAAATTTTAATACAGATTATAATTATTCTACTATTTTAGATCAGTTAAGTTTTCAGGCCATAATGTGTGATGTGCTACAAATCAAGGAGCTTAAAGATCAGTTGAATGACCTAGAAAATATTGAATTGGAATCTAAGAAATACAATGATTACAATGAAGCATCATTTGAAAATATGCCTGTTGAGGTCATCATGTTGTTTTAATTTTATTCATCTACTATGGATTTTGCTGATAAACATTTCTTATAGATAAGTATTTTCCTTTCAGATTATTTTAAAAATATGTTCATACTTGGATCCTTATTTTTTGAAAAACACTGTGACAAAAGTATGTAAAAGATTTGCAGATATACTTTCTGATGATCATTTATGGAAACACTGGGTCCACAGTAAAATAAAAGGCTGCTTCCCTGCATTGTTAGATTTAGACCTGTTAAATGATGTTAAATTGAATTGGGAAGAAGTGTGTATTGATATGGATGGGGAAAAAAGAAAATGGTCTGATGTTAAGGAATCCATGAGACACATAGTTGTCAAAGATGTACACTTTGCCTCAGTCGATACAGTACTTTTAGTGAATGTAAGAAATTCTATAAATTTATGCTTTTTGTTAATTGTTTATTGCTTATAATTGTATGAGCCAGTAATAATTTCATGGTTCATATTCATATTGTACTACTGTTACAATATATATACATACATATATATTAGATATTACAGTAAAGTTTTAAATCCTGGTTTGGTTAAAAATTATATTAAATTAACAGTAAGAATTGAAATGTATGCTCCCATGAATATTAGTTTACCAGCAATCATTGCATAATCTGTGAGTATGTAAGGTCTACAGTGTTAAAATGACAGAAACATTTTAGAATGGTGAACTGTGTATATCTGGTGGTAGAGATCGTGGAATGGCGCTTTGGAATGTATCTGATATTACCCCAAAAGATTACACTGACTGCACCACAACTCGTACAGATGCTAAACCAAAGCATAAAAGGGATGATGCCCATTCTGGATGGGTTTGGGATCTAGCCCCAGATAATATAGATTCTGCTTCTAAAATATACTCGGCATCATGGGATAACACTGTTAAAGTGTGGGATTTAGAAGCTGGCTTCAAATGTATAGAAACTTTCAAGTAAGTAACATGGGTTTTAATTTTTTTAACACTCTTTATTATAGAAAATAATGTTTTACTTATTAGTAAATTTTTTTTATTAAATTACTAGCAGAAAAATTGTTAATAATTTGGAATACAGTTTTTATATTACTATCTATACCTTAACCATAGAAATCCATGACTACATGCAATTGTTATGATCATTAAATTTAGGTACCTTTTCTTTCAGGTGTGGTATGTCAGCTCTGTCTGTAGTATGCACAGACAATATTGTTATGGCCGGACTTTATTCAAAAAAAGTTTTGTCCTTTGATTTACGCTCTGGCTCCAGCCCTATAACATTCTACAAACCTCACAAAGGACCCGTGTTGTCTCTTCATACATATAAAAACATGGTAGCATCTGTAAGTGAAGATAAGACGTTAGCTATCTGGGACCAAGTGGCGGGAAAACTTATTGCTAGTGACGTTAAAATACCAATTGACAAAGCATACCCAGTTTGCATTAGTTGGACTCCAACAGCACTATACATTGGAGATTCTAAAGGCTCATTACATCTGATGCATCCTGAGAAACTAACACATGTGAAATCTCATGAAATCTGGCCAGAACCACCAATCATTAAACCATCAACTAAAATAACCAGTTTATATCAAAGCTCCGGAAATGTCATTGTTTGTTCTGATGGAGGTGAAATAAAGTTTTTTTATAACTGTTATCCCCCACAAGAGTATGCTAGTGTGAGAACTAGTACAGTTGATGTAACTCAGGTAATTTGTCTACCCATTATCTAAATCTACTCATGAAATATACCGACATTGTTGACACTGACATGCCTGTTAAATAATTTGATTTAACGTGATCTAATGTTTTATGAAAATTATCTTGATTTTTCAATATCAATTTTGAATTCAGAAAGCGACTTTTTCTGTTTATTCGTTTATTTATAATAGATTTTGTTTTAAATAGACAACTTACTGTACAACCTTAAGTATGTTGTTTCTCCCTACCATGTTTTTGGATATTGTACCTATTAACAAATATTAGACTAAATATACATACACCCAGACCAAAAATTACTTGTGCGTGATCAGGAAAACAGCATGTCACATGTTGTAGGTTTTGTTTCATGCTTTATTTAAGTGTTATGGTTATTAATGTTTTTTCAGATGCGTTATCTGAATGGAGTGATGGTGACAGGCACATGTGATTCAGCTTTAGAATTTTGGATTCCAAATGAGAAATACAGTGAAACGTCTTAAGCACTATGCTACAGAAAATTTTGGTTGAGTTATGGAATATTTCCCTTAATGCCATTAAGAGGACCTTAAGGAATATCTTAAACATGCGCACATGTTTAAAACAAAGGAGATGATAATTCACCCAGGACATTCAAAAATGTTTTATAAAAATGAGTTTTTATTGAAAAGATTTTCTCTAAAATTTCTGTAATCTTTTTGAACCCTACCACTGTTTTCAAATCAGGCATTTCTTTACTTTTTAACTTCTGTCATCTTTGTAGTGCCTTGTTCTTCTAGTATATGGTGTATTCCAACATAATGAAAAATATTGGTTTCAAACATTTTCTACTAAACCATTTATATTCGGGTAACCTATGGCTGGACTACTCAGCGGTGGGAAAGCCATCAGAAGCAAATAGTAGATATGGGAAACATTTCCCATGATTTGGGCGAGTACACTAGTTTACTTACTGAAAGTTTTTTTTGTATATTCTAGTATGCTAATGATAAATAGAAATACTTCACTTGCATGTAATTTTAGTTCCAGGAAATTATTGTTTACTCTACCAGACACTGAGCCACTTTAGCTTCCTGCTTTGAATTGATCTATCCCATCTTATGATGTTTTCTTCAAAATACCAGTGACAACTTTTATTAGAGTTGCACTATAAAAGGTTATTGGTGCATTCCGCGCTTGGAACTGATTGCAGCGCTACGCAGGGTCTGTATCGTGTTGGGACTAGAGAGTTGTAATGAAACCCATGAATGCTGAGTAAATATTGTCTAATTTAAAATAATAGTCTATTACTACCGTACTACATATATATAACAAAAAGGCCAAACTGCTGGTGAACAATTCTGTTATTTTCAGAAAACATTGACAAACTATAGCTGATTATGTGTATGATATATCTTAAAGTTACATATGTAATTCTTTAATTTATCGTACAGCACTTAAGCTGCTTAATATGTAACGAGGAACAATAAAGAAGAAGAGAAGTCAGAAGGCTTCTCTTCTGAAAACGAGACGTCGTCCTGCCATTTTCACTTTACTTTGGCAGTACCTATCTAATTAACCGCTTATTCACAGTATATGTGATTAGAAAATGAAAATGTTACATAATTTCCCGGACATGACTTGCAAATGATAAACGCGGTGAGGTACTTTCATCTCTAAACATAGCAGGCAAAATTATCTACAAAAGATTATTATCGGATCTTTTAATTCGATTGAAATAAATATATTTACTTGTTATAACTTAATATTAATCTTTTATTAAAGATAACGCTCATAGAGTGCTCACTATAATGGTGTGATGCCACCGTTAATCGGCATACCGCTTTAAAAATCCCGGAGATCATGTCCTTTTGTCGGGAACAAGAGAGTGATAACAGCATCGCCAGATTTAGAGGGCTAAATATTTTCCAGATCTAAATGAGATCGTCACTGATTTGTATATTATTATGTACATTTGGCGTAACTGTATACCGAACTTTTTTTAAAACATCACCAGTGAACTGTCCTCTTTATAATGAATGTCGGAAACAACCATAAACTCCTGTTTTGTAATCTAATAAGAGCGGGAAAATTATTTGTGATCGACATTTTAAATACTTATACATAGTCACAGGTACGTAGTTTATGTAAAATTTTTGCCCTGTTAATTATATTTTATCTCAATACCGATTAATTTTGTATTGACTCATAATAAACCAATGGATAATAAAATTAACATAACATTTAGAAAGTATTTATAAAAGAAATAATAATGTTACTGATCTCTACGCTTATTACATTTTATACTGTGAAAATATTGTTAAATAAATTCAGAAATTTATATAAACTTTATTTTATTTAATTACATTATTCACGATGTGCACGTGCATCACGAGCATCTTACGTCATCATCATCTAAGTCATTATAATCAGTCTAATTATTTTAAAGATTGTGAGGTACCGGCAGAATAGAATAGTACCTCCCACTGTACCAGGTGTCGTAAGAGTCGACTCAGGTACCAGAACCGACAGATGGCGGTATATTTATTGGAAACAGTGCAGCTCAAATACACAGTGTGGGGTTGGGCAGCAGCATCCCCGTCATGAAAGCTAGCCAGCGCGGCAATTAAGGTCAAAATTTCCCATTCCTTGGGGAGGCCTATGTCCAGCAGTGTACTTGCAATGGCTGTTATGTTGATGATGAACGACTGTGTGTGTGTCGAATTGAGTCATGATTATAATTTCTGTGACTTTTGTGATTTTCACTTGTACGGATTGTTGTGTTGTACTTAGATGTATTTTTGCTTAGTTATTTTGTTACTTATTTATTGTTGAAGGAAACAACATAAAAAGTTCTCTTTTGGAGACAGATGACGAAGAGACCGACGATGAATTGGATCAACACGAAGACGATGTGCAAAGCTACGTAGAAAATACTTTTATTCATAAGGATTTCTTCGGAAATGGCAGTTAGCAAAAATTAAGTCTAAGAACAAGGAGCACAGCACACTGAAAATAAAAAGACAGAGCAGTCGGAGACTTCTCGACGAATACGCTCAATGTTAATTATGTGCTGTAATTTTTTGGATATTGATATTCAGTTTTATTGGTTGTTTCTTTTTATTATATTTTGGTATTATGTTTTCTATGAAATAAATAAGCAGACGAAAAAAGGCTAAATGTGATTTAAGACAAAAAATTCCTAAAGTTTATTGATTTATACTAAGAGTTAAAAATTAACTTGTTTTTTATCTATTGTGTATAAGAAACTAATAACAAGAGCTTGTTTTAGTTATTTCTTCAATAGTTTTATAAATTATAGCAATGCTTATTATCGCCAACATAAAAGTTTATATAGAAATTGAGTTGGTTAGAATTCGTGATTTTGATTATCTTCATCGTGTACCCAACTTTTTAGATTGTCTTTCTAGTATTTATACCATTAATAACTTTTACTTATAATTTAATAATTAATTTATAGTAAACTTATGAATTTGTGTATATGCACTGTATTTAGTCTGTGAGTGTAAATTAAAAATAAAATAAAGGTGTTAAATCGCGATATTGCACATATATCTATAGTCTTCCTTGAACCCCATAGGAAATATATATTATGTTTAATCCTACTTATATTTATGAGAGAACTCTAAGAGAGTATATCCTCCTGTATAAAGAGTGTTGCCACAGTTGACTTCAACAAATTTATTTTCTGGTATTTATTTAATCCTTAGATGATGTCCGCCGATTCGTTTGCGTTGCAGATTCAGTAATTTTGAATTACACGTATATGACTGCGCACGCCAGAGTAGCCCATTGAATTTCAGACCTAGGTACTATTATCGTTATATTTTGAACAAATAAGTGTAAAATATAACTCCTGAGGTGTTCTGATGTATGATCTATACTAATGTAAATAAAGATTCATTAGAATTTCTTAAGTAGAGTTTTTGTAAAAAAGGATCAATCAGTACATAGCGATAGTAAATCCATTTACACTCACAAAATTAGTATAAATGCATTAAATGTTATATATAAATAAACACTTAAGTATTAGCAATTCTAGTTGTCTAATTCGAAATAGTAATTTTAAATCATGGTTTATAGCAAAATAAATCAAATAGCTCTATTATGTCCTATTTTTTATCATTATCAAACTTTGTAAGTTGGTTTTAAAAGCTCGCCCCTTTGCTATAACCTAATTTACGTTTGGTTTTTTGACATATGTCAAACTAAACAATAAACCATATTTTGAGAGAAGGAAAGAGTTATATTTTGGGACAGAGATTACAAATATTTATTCGTAATTTATTTATTATTACTTGGAAACAGGTGACTACTTTCTCTTAATCTCAATTAATTTTTCATCAATATTAGGCCTATAATAAATATATTTAATATTAGCTACGAAGAAAAATATTTTATAAATTAAGGATTTTTTTTTATAAAATATATTCTCTTTCTTGGTAATATCTCAATCTGTATACTGAAACGTCTAAAACGTAAGTAAATGAATTTACTACTATTTATAATCTAACAATAAATAATGGCGAAAGAACAAGGAACTTCGGATGTATGTCAAAACATGGAGTTAGAGAAGGAGTTGACCAATAAATTTTTGAGCGGTGAAATGTCTTTTGCTGAATATTCAAGTGAATGGTACAGCGTAGATGACGATGAAGATATCGGCGATTTAGATAATATTTGTGATGAGGATCAAAGGCAATCTCCGACGATGCAGTTAACACAAAAAGTTGTAACAAGACGTCGAAGAGGCACCCGTTTAACTCCTGCTCTTTTGGGTTTAATGGGAGAGGCTAATCTTCGATTTGTCAGAGGTGATCGAGAGATGGCAGAAAAAATGTGTCATGAAATTATAAAACAGGATCCTACAGCTGCTGAACCATACCAAACACTAGCTCAAATATTTGAAGATGACTCTGAAAAATCTTTGCAATTCTCTTTATTAGCTGCTCATTTGAGTAAATCAGATGCAAATGAATGGTTGAGATTAGCTGCTCTTTCAAAGGAAAAGAATGATTCGAAGCAAGAGATGATATGTTACACAAAAGCAATTCGTGCTGACCCTTGCAATTTTGAAATGCACTTAAAAAGACTTGAACTGGTGTCAAAGTTAGAGGAAATAAATTATCCTCTGCATACACTTAACATAAACCGTGTTAAATGTTATCATGGAATAGTTACATCAATGCCTTCAAGCAAAGGAGATATAATTTTAAAGTATGCTAGAATGGCTGCCACAATTTATCACAACAGCAGTGAAACTGAAAGAACACTTGATGTTATGACAGTAGCTTACAAGAAATGTCCAGACCTTTTTACTCTTGAGGATTTAAATATTTTTTTAGACTTGTTAATTGGTAAAAAGCAATTTGATACATGCTTAGAAATATTTGTAGCTAATGTTGGAGCTGAAGTAGAGGCTGAAATACAAACAGTAAAAAATTCTGATAATGAAATTGAGGAACACACCAATTATTTGAAATGTACAATACCAAATGATTTGCCGATAGACTTGAAAAGTAAATTATTGGTGTGCTTTATTCACCTGGGAGCAATCAATCTTGTACAAACATTATTATGTGACTTCTTAACAAATGATGTTGAAAAGGCTGGGGACTTGTACATGGATATAGAAGAAGCACTTTCTGCTGCTGGTTATCATGAATTGGCCATGAAACTTCTAGAGCCCCTTGTGAAGAATACTAGTTTTAACCTTGGTGCAGTTTGGTTGAAGTATGCAGAATGTTTATTTAATTTAGGAAGGGAAGATGATGCTATTGAATCTTATTATAAAGTTTTAAAACATGCACCACAACACCCAGAAGCAAGAAGAAAATTATTTGGTATTCTTGAAAAAAATGGGTGCATTGATGATGCATTAGAAATATTACAGCAAGATTACAAGTATGTTGTAAGTGCCAGTTTACTTCATGAGCAGTGTATGATGTTGAAAAAGTATAACAGATTGCAGAAGTATTTAGAAGTTGGTGAAGCTTTGTTGTCTAAAACATTTGCAAGGTTTCGGCATGAATCAGAGTTAAAAATCGCCTTTAGATCTAGAGGAGGGATAGACCTAATACATAATTTTCGATCTCTTCGTGGAGAGAATCCCTACAATGAAGATGATATTCACTTTGATGAAGAAGATAAATTTAAAATGACTCCACAAGAGGAGTGGAGCTTTTTTAATGAACTACTGGATATTGCATATAAGCACAAACAGTTTTATACTATGCAAAGACTATGTTTTGGTGCTGCTATGTCCAAAAGTTTAACATCTTACAGATTAGATTTAGAGTTCTTATGCTTTCAATCTAGTCTGTTGAATAATGATAACCAGAATGCTATGAGGTTTGTCAGAGAGTTTTGTCAAAAGTATTCAGGATCACATACATGGAGTTTGCTTAACTACATTATTAATCTGTTAGATGAAAGTACTCACATCAAATATTTATATAGGCTATTTCAAAAAGATCCTAATGTTGTAAAAATGCTTTTCTTAGGGAATAACTTTCTTACCTCAGGAAGGTACCTTGTTGCACTTAAATATTTTCTAGAATATCATGGACAATGTCGAGAACCTATATCAGCACTGCTCATTGCAATAACTAGTTTAGTGATGGCAGCACAGAAAACAGTAGATAAGCATCATACCCTAATTCTTCAAGGCATAAACTACATGCTTATATACAAGAATTTAAGAAAATGTGACCATGAGGCATATTACAATATAGGTCGAGCATACCACATGCTTAATATCAATAACCTGGCAATAGAGTATTATGAAAAAGCTCTCGAATGTGGTCCTATCACTAATTGCACACACCATGGGATTATTGATTTGACAAAAGAAATTGCATATAACTTATTTTTATTGTATAAAAATCATTCTCCACAAATGGCTAGAATATACATGAATAAATATCTAATTATTGAATAAAATATGTTAATTATGATATTTGTTTCATTAAACATCTTATACCCTTAAGAAAAATATGATATATATAGATATACAATTAAATAGGGCTACTCATCCTTAATATAATCCAAACAAATAAATTAGTCTCAAATTTAAATATATATACTGTTTTCTTAATCTGTTATAATGAAGAAAATATAACTAGTATCTTTTCCTTTGTTTTAGGGAAACAAAGTTAATAATTGTTTTAAAATGGCAGAAGAAATCATACCAGCAAATTTATTACCATTTGAGGATCTGTGTGTGACTTTAGACCAACTTCATAAAATAAAAAAAAATCACAGAAATTATTCACAAAAAAACAAGCCTCAAAAGTTGGAACAATTAAGGATATTAGAAAACTTTTTTAATGGTTTTAAAATAAAAGTAAGCTCAATATCGGGAAAGAAGGTACATAATTTTATTAATATATGTTTTTTTATTTATATTTTAAAATATTTAGGATATTAGCACGACAAATCGCGTGCCGGTACTTATACGATTAAATATTTGTGTGCGAGGACCCATTCACTACTGTCATTTGTTTGACGATCATTTGCAGAATCATTTTTTTAAGATGGAAATGTATGTTTATTACAGGTTACAAAAGTCATATGATAATGTAGTATTAAGCTTTCAATTTTATTTTCAGAATTTAACATTATTTCCCATTTTGAGGCTATTGATACCTGACCGGGAAAGGGAAAGAAGCCCCTATAACTTAAAAGAAAGCAAACTTGGTCCTCTACTAGTCAAAGTTCTTTCTTTGAGCAAACAGTCACCAGCTGCGCAAAAATTACTAAACTATAGATCTGTTAGCAATTCTCAAGATAGTGACTTTGCGGGTGTAGCCTATTTTGCGTTGAAAACTATAATCGGCAGAAATAGTGCTACACTCACCATTGGGGATATTAATGAAGTTTTAGACAAGATTGCAACGGCGGAAGTTGGAAACAAAGGACGTAAGTGCATGTGTAAACGTGGTACTTAAGATAATTATGTCATTGAAATTTTACATCTACGTATACTTTTATATATATTACCATCTTGGTATATAAAAGATTCGTGTCATGTTGTTTGTATAGCATGTACCTATTTCTAAACTTATAAACGGATTTTAATATTTTGTTGCTTATTGTGTACAATTTGATTCTAGGATAATTTATATCTCAATTTATAGTTTTCTTTTCACGATAAAATTAACTGAACCGATTTTAATATATTTATTTTTACATACTGTGCACAGTTTGATACAATTTGAGAGATAGGATAGTCTCAATTTAGTCGCAATATTTATTTTACATATTAAGTTATTTTTAATTTAATAATCTAATTTTTCATACGTTTTATACAAGAACAAACATACGTAGGTAAAGTCAAATAAATAATAAAATAAAAGAAAGATCTTCACGAAAACATCGGGTAGAAAATTAAGTAGGCCTACTGATTATGAACATTTACAATTAAATTGTCAATAAACAGCTGATCTCGAATCTTATTAAGTTGGCTACCTAGAGCAGGCTCTGACCGTATTAGCTAGTTGCTTAAATCTGATAATTTGTGTTGATGTATTGTGAGAACAATGACGTACTTAAAATATTATATTAAGTCATATCATATGATTTTGTAGACCTAAGTATCGTGAAAAAGTTGACACACAGTCATGGAGTCGAGCGATTTTTTACTGATTTGACTTTTAATGTCTGCCTAGCAGGCAGTCATTAAAATCTGGATTCTTTGCACTTACGAGAACATTAATTAAAAGACATTTATTTATTACACACGCGTTTAATAAATAAAACATTATTATAGAAAGGTGTTCAGAAATGTTCCATAACATGGCCCTGGCAAGGCGGTGCACATAGAGCGACAGCTTCAATGTGCACCTGTAAACATGTTTTATAATAACAATCTGTATTTTTTGTATACAATAAAGTTTTACATTACATTATAATATTTATAGATATTATCATATTTGTTTATTATATAATCTCTGAACGAATATTTGTAAAAAAAACTATTTGTTTAATTAGCGCTTCTACTGTTACTTTCGTAAAACATGGATTTTATATACATACTTAAAAACATTTTTTATTGCTAATAACGATAACACAAGTCAACAAAAAAAATATTTTTCTTTGAGTCTGTTATTTAGTAAATATTTTCTGATTATATACATCGAAAAAAAAGCAAAAACTCCATTTATAAAAAATAAAGTTTGCTTTTGTACCTTTACACAATGTAAAACGAATATTATAGTATTTTAGCAGTTTTTTTAGGAGCCGTTGCATATAAGATACAGGAGAGGGGCAGGGGGGGCTGTAGGTGTGAAAGCTTAAAGGCAATTCTTCTACATAATGGAAATATATTTCCATCTCTTCCCCTTGCTCATTCTGTAATGCTAAAAGAAAATTACGAGAGCGTTAAAATGGTGCTTCAAGTTTTAAAATATGAAGAGTACGCCTGGCCAGTGATAGGGGATTTTAAAATAGTTGGATTTCTGATGGGAATGCAAGGCGGGTACACTAAATATCCGTGTTACATTTGCTTATGGGATAGTAGAGCCGATGCACTTCACTACCAGCAGCACTCATGGACACAACGGAGCGAGTTTCAAATAGGACAACATAATGTCAAAAATGAACCAATCGTGAAGCCCGATCATATTTTAATGCCTCCATTGCACATTAAATTAGGTCTGATCAAGCAGTTCGTAAAGGCTCTGCGTCAAGACTCTGAGGCCTTTCAATATTTAAAATCATTTTTCCCGAAATTGTCAGAGGCTAAAATTAAAGCTGGTATTTTCATCGGTCCACAAATAAAGAAAATAATGGCCAGTGAACAATTCCTACAGCTCCTCAGTACGCACGAAAAACAAGCGTGGCTCAGCCTTAAAGCAGTGATTCATGGCTTTCTTGGCAATAGAAAGGCAGAAAATTACACGGAGCTTATTACTGATATGCTTCACAACTTCAAAGTTATGGGTTGCAGAATGTCTTTGAAAGTCCACATGCTACATGCTCATTTGGATAGATTTAAAGACAACTTAGGTGCATATTCAGAAGAGCAAGGGGAACGTTTCCACCAGGATATAATGAACTTCGAAAAGCGTTATCAAGGACAATATAATGAAAATATGATGGGTGACTACATTTGGGGGCTCATACGAAAAAGTCCCAACTTACACAGAAGAAATACCAAATCTGTTCATTTTTAAAGTCTTTTTTGTATTCTTTTTTGTATTTGTGGGTTTATTTATGCCGTCTTGTATAATTAAAGTCAATAAAAATATGTGAATTCAAAACTGTTTTCCTTTTACATATAATTGAAATTAAGAAATAGAGCTTTTTCATAAAAATTAAAATTTCGTTTTAGTAACTACAAAAGCAAACTTTATTAGATAAATTTTTTTTTTCTTTAATTAGTTAGGCATAAGTAAACAAAATCAGAGGTACAGAACTCAGACTCAAAATTCGTGTTGACTTGTGTAATAATAAGAATAAGTATAAGATAATAAGTAACGATTTTTTTAGCATTTACCTTTAAAAAAACAAGGTTTTAGGTTCAGTACGTAATTACATAAAATTAACACTCACGTATTAATGCGTTATTTACTTAAAAGATTTGTAGCGTCTCGTCTTAAGCTGCCCTGAGTCGTAATATGTGAAATATCAAATGTAGGCAAGTAATAAGGTCGAGTATCAATAATGATAATACTTTTGTTTGTTTGTATCTTGGTGTTTAATATATGTATTTAATTATTATTTTCTTTGTTATCTGATGTCTGCAAAACAAGTGATTTAAGCGTCTTATTTCGGAGTCAATATATGATATGTAATGTGAATTTAATAAATTAATTGGATATTCTGCAAAAGATGTTTTTTTTTCAGCTGTACTGGACGAAGTTTTCTGTTATGCACTAAAAAATCTGTCTGCAGAGCAGTTAAAATGGTTCCTTAGGCTTATACTAAAGGACCTGAGACTCGGCATAGGTGCCAATGGCATCTTGGCAGCGTTCCATCCTGATGCACCCGAGTATTTCGAAAGTTGCAGTTGTTTATCTAAGGTAAAAGCAAATTTACAATCAGTTATAATCATCGTCGTAGCGACGGCATAACGTCTACTGCTGGTCATAGGGCTCCCGAAGTTAAGGGGGTATTTTGGGTGTACAAATATACCGTCTGTCGGTTTTGGTATATCAGACGCCTATTACGACACTTGGTATAAGAAAAGATCCTATTCTAGTCTGCCGGTACCCCACGTTATAAGACAAGGTTTACATTTGTGTTACTATCATTTTATGTCATAAACGTGAACATTCAAAACATTTTATCGGTCGGATTAGATAATGGCAGTTAGTTTTAACCCATTACAGGGCCCTAGTTAGTATAATGGACATTCAGAATTTCAACTGTATGATTTAGGGTTGCATACTAACAAAAAATGTAAACTTGTTATTCTTCCTGTGAGTATAGGGCTAATGGTTTAACAATTAGTACCTATTGGTGGTTACAAGCTGTTTATAGGTACAATTAGTATAAAGACACTGTAGGTTCCTACCATCCTATTAATAATTTAGGTTGTAAGTATCAAATGGGGGTTTATTAGGCATAATTTACTATGTAGGTAATATTATAATTTTAACGGATGACTTCAAATCGGCATATTTAAAAAAAAATAAAGATCTAACCAACTATGAACACTTAGGGTTCAAGCTTCGATGACGACAATCTACGTTTCTAATAATGTGTTTAGCGAGATATATGTATAAACCATAAAAAATCCCTAATGTGGTCTATATTAATTATTAATTAAACTTGTATGCTAGGTTTGCGAGGAGCTCGAAGAGGGAGATGCGCGCCCGCTGGAGATGGGCATTAAGTTGTTTTCTCCTATATGCCCTATGCTCTTGGAACGGCTTGACGTCACCCATGCACCAAACCGTCTGGACTTTGACAAGACCTCTTATCTTGTTGAGAACAAATTCGACGGAGAAAGGTTTCAGGTAACTATACCTTTATATATAGCCTACCCAGTGAAAAGGAACTAACTACCTTCTACCTTACTAAATGCCTTCCTTAATCGCCCTTGTACTGGCGCCCTACAATCACAAATATTTCACACACATTCATATCGTAGTGCAGTATGATGGCGGACAATCGTCAACCGTGTCGCGCAATCGGGGAGTTGTCGGTTTTTTGGGCACACTTCAAAGGAATCATAGTGTAACGTGGCCTGTGGTGTTCACACAATTGACCATTGTTTAGTTCGTCACTGACCGCTTAGAGGAATAGTGCACTATTTTGTTGCGTGCTAGAAGTAAAATTGTTGATCGCCCAAAATGCCAGCATCGTGGAGCAATGAAGAAACTTTGTGACGGTACACACTTCTGTAATACTTGTTAACAGTATATAAATAAATAGCCGTAGCCGTAATCACTTCTACATCCATCGCAAGTGGTTTGCCGCGTAGCAATGAGACATGCGCCACTGTGTGAACACAAAGTGATCGTGGCCTACAGTTGTGCATTATAAAGCTTGGCACATCACAGGCCATTGTGTACTGGGACCTTAAGATAGTCCCCAGTGATGGCCACAAGCCGCTATGTGCGGCCGCCGCCGATGGGTACGGGGAAGCACTTGATCAGTAATGAGCGGCCTCGCTCTTCCCCTCGATGGCATTGTAATTACGTTTGAGTAGCGTGAGCGAAGTCGTAGTAGAGGTGTATTGGAGCACACTGGGTTTTGTTAAGCCCGATTCACTAGATCTAAATTACGCTACGAAATAAATACTACCTACTATTACTAGCATGATACATCTACCCAGCTTAGTTACATTTCAATGCAAAATCAACCAAACCAAAATAAACACCAAATTAAGGGGTATTGTTTTATAAAAAGACATTAATGTCAAATTAAGATGCTTGTTTTCGCTATTGATTTCGATATTCTTCGATTCCAAAATGTTTCCCTCATTTACTATTTTCACATCCAGGTAGAAGTAACAGTTGAGTTCTTATATCATATAGTCATTTTAGAACACATGGTACATTTTCCGTTTTTCTCTGTATGCTCGGACCATCTTATTTACAAATCGAATCTCGGCGATTACCAATATGATCTTTCACACCACTTTTGGTGCGGATTCAGTTACCTCAAAAGCATGGTCGACACTACCAATGAAAATGGGTCAAGTGCGAGTAGGAGTACGAACTCACCATAGCAGCCGCAGAACGTCCAGAGCTATCGGAAATACACGAATTCTACGGGACGGGACGAGAGTTCGGACGTGCTCATGAAAAAGTCCTGTATGACTCGGGGTAGTGGCCATGTCCATCGTTAACTCCAATAAACGTGGATACGACCTTGCAACAAGACTATCTTTCATCACGTTTTATATCATTCCGATCTACAATTTTTATTCAGTAAATACTGTACAAATATCCCATTTAAACCGCATTGATGTTGCTTTCGCTATGACTTATTTAAGTGTATTGCATTATTTCCTGGAGGGAAATTATAATTCCTGCGATATAATTAGCTACTCATTAAGTCATGTTTAATTTTCCAGTACTTATTACTAGATTATTAAATACATTTTGTTTAAACAAATGCTATTACTTTATGAAAATTGTTCAAATTTTTTGTCGCATGTTAACCGAAGTTCTTATTATTTTTTCAATATCTACAACAGATACACATGGAAAACGGAATTTTTGAGTACTTTTCTAGAAAAGGCCATAAATATTCCCATAATTACGGGAAGACATACGAAACCGGTATCCTGACTCCACATCTTAAACACTGCTTCAATCCAGAAGTTAATAGTTTCATTCTAGATGGAGAGATGATGGGTTGGCATAAGGTTGATAAATGTTTCAGTTCTAAAGGTATGTTATAAATGACAAAAATGTTATGTTGGCACACTCACTAACGGAAATATCAAATTCTCGAACTTCATATGCACAGTATGTTCCAGCTATAAGCTTTGATGTTAAAAAGATAACGACAAATTCCGTTTATCAACCTTGTTTCTGCGCATTCGACATATTGTATTACAATGGGAGAACACTAGCTGGTCCGCTGGACAAAGGCGGGTTCCCACTGAAAGAGAGACTGAAGATTTTGGACGCCATATTTACAGAAGTGAAAGGCTATCTGCACCGCAGCAATACAACGCCTGTCAAAAACAGGTAGGTCTTAGAATTCTCTTTAAAAGGTTGTCAATAATATAATTAAATAAAGATTGTAAATGTAAATATGCAAGTACATACTTTTAAAATTCTCCGACTAGTAATAACCAATTCGTCTGTTATGCTCAGTTTAGTGCGTGACTTCAATATAGAACATGTTAAAAAATAAATTACATCAGATAATTTAAACGATAATGACTTGCAGTAATGAGGTATTGGATCTTCTAAATCAAGTTTTTAATCAAAATGAAGAAGGGATCGTTGTAAAGGATGAAGATTCATACTATCTTCCGAGTAAGCGAAACGCAGGCTGGCACAAAATTAAAGTAGAGGTAAATCTACCGTAAGATAGGTGATAAGTTTTTTTTTCAGAAAATACACTATGATCAGATGAGAAGGCTGCATGCAAGGCCATTCCTTATAACCACCGTATTGGTTTCGTCCATTGTATCCGGAAGAAACATGCCTGTCACCTTCACCTATGTGCATAAGTCGATTCTTCAGGGACCTTTATTCGTTCAATATTTCTGGATAACTGGTCGTTTCTGCAGCCGTGAGGTACCAGGTGAAACATAATAGAGGGAGACCTCTATACCAGGCATCTTACCTGTACTTGTCTTACCTGTATGTCGACTGAGGTACCGGAAACTACAGATGGCGGCATAACTATCCAACTAGTGTGGCTCAAATGCAAAGGGTTGGGGGAAGGGCAGGCCATCAGCATCATCGTCGCAAAGTTGCGCTCTGCGATTGCGACCACGCCTGCCCAATTATCGGGCAGGCGTGCCAAATCATTATCAGCGATGACTTATATCAGCGAAACGTAGTCTCTTACTATTGGGCTTACTAGCTAACTCAAAAGAGCGCAGAGAGCTATGGAGAGAGCAATGGTCGGAGTCTCCTTGCGCCATCGAATTATGAAAGAGGACATACATAAAAGAACTAAGGTTACCGACATAGCCCGTGACATGGGCAGCACCCAAAACCGACGGACTGTAGAGTCGTAAGATTCTAAATTGTTGACCTCGTACTAGCAAGCGCGGCGTAGGGCGTCCACCCGCAAGGTGGACAGATGATCTGCCAAAACTGCAGGATTATGCTGGACGCAAGGCGCATACAACCGGTTCTATCGGAAATCACTTAAAGAGGCCTATGTCCAGCCGTGCCTATCCTCCGGCTGATATGTTAAAGATGATGATACTGTTGCCTAATGCTGCTGCCCAACCCATGTTGCATTTGACCTACACTGTTCGGATCGGTATACTCTCATCAGTCTTCTTTTATGACAGTACAGTGGGAGGTACTATTCTCCTCTGCCAGGACTCTACAACAACTTCATCAGCCTGCTTGTTATTATCCTGCCCACTGCTATCCAATCGGATTAGCAAGTACATACCTACTTATACGGATGAACTATGTCGCGATTGTATTCTACCTAGCTGTATAGAATGCTGTTAATTCATTTTATTACTTTGGATATTGCAGTACACGAAAGATACTATGAATGATATGGATTTAGTGATAATTGGAGCCGATGAGGCCGCCAATAAAAAGCGAGGGCGTGCGAGAAGTTTCCATGTCGCATGCGTCGATCGAGAAGAAGGTAGGTATATCGAGTAATTAAAAAAAATTGTACTTAAAACTGATGCTCAATGGATGGATTTGGATGTATGTATTCTTGATTTTATATAGTCTTGAGATTATTCTCGATGGTTAAAATTGTCTCGATGTTATATTAGGTCTTATCTGCTTTTAAGTCCAGATATTAAAAAAAATACTTTTAGACATTCGGAAATCAACAATACAAGTTACTATCATTAGATGTAATAATATTTTATACACTGCTCATTTCATTAACCGTTTTAATTTTGAAAACATAAAAAAAATCCAACCGTATAAACGTGCAGTTAATACAGCTGCCATGTAGTTAACTTTGTTACCTAACCGTTTAGTCCGATTAGTCTAACTCAATTAACTTAGTTTTTGATTAGATGAGCTTTCATTTTATGTGTATTTATTATTTGTGATTAACGTGCGCCTGCTCTGATGCTTGTGCGTCCTGTGTCCTCCGCCATTTTATTTTTAGCGAAAGTTGCATGAACCCATTGCTTAAACTAAGGTCCTACCCATTGTTGATATTTTAAGGTGGAGAAATAAAGCGATGGGTGAGCGTGGCGAGCGTGGTGACGGGTCTAACGGACGATGAGCGGGAACGTATCTGTGCCGCGCTAGAACAGCATTGGGTGCCTGTGAAGACCGCTCCGCCACCTGCACAACTCTACTTCAATAAACTGATGCCCGATTTCTGGATATCACCTGAATACTCTACGGTTTTACAGGCAGGTATACGCGACGACGTAATATCGCCATAAGATTGGGGATTTTGGGGATGTACGACGCCCTTATAGGGAGACGTACAGCTTTAAATGATAAAGTAGCTTAGTACGTTCACCTAGGTATGTATATATTACATCAATGCCCACATATGTGACTTGAATGAAACGGTTTTGTATCGATCGTAATAACCTGTCAGGTGTGTGCCTATTATTGCCTATACTAGACATACATTAAGCTTTTTAACAATATAGTTTCTTTTTCTCAGGCGACAATCTCATATATACTATAGTATATAAAAGTTAACGCATAGGTTTACCATGCGCTGTATAGATTTTTCTATTTCTTTTTGTTCTAAGTACTTATTTGTTATTGCCAGGAAAAGGTTCTTAGGAAAGAAAAATATAATAAAGTAGTACGGAAAATCAAAAAATATATCATTATAATTATAAACACTAAGTCATTAAGTAAGTAATAATATTTTTTATTATTAATTATGCCAAACCGAATTCAGTATTGATAGTAAAGACTGGACAATAGATGTTGCGTAAAAAAATCGATGTGAGCCTTTAGCATGCTTTGTAGTGCATTTCATCGGATAGTAAAAGTTGCAGGTTAGTTACTTAATTTAATCCAGCCTTTTGAAGCATAAAAATAATATAACACAAAACTTAGGTCCGTGCCACAGAACTAGTTGCAAGTGCAAATTACGGCTCCCAGCGCACACTGCGGTTCCAGCGCGTGGTGCGCGTGCGCGATGACAAACCCGTGGCCGACGCCATGACGCTCGCCGAGTACAACGCGCTAGCCACAGTGAGTATAGTCATATATTTTATTTAGTTGTTGTCTGCGACTTCGTTCGCGTTAATGTCGCTTATTGCGGTTACATAAAAAGTAATGTAAGGAAGGATGACCAAGGAAGGTCTTGACCAAGCTTATACGACCCGGTCAACATCGCTTCGCATCGAGTTATTTTGAAATTATGATATCTCCTAAGATGTTAAGACAGAACAACGTGTGGCGGGTTAGCTAGTATTAGTAAAGATAAAACTTTTAAGATGAATCATCGAAAATTAATCGTATATTGTAAGCATCGAATACAGTTTTTTTTATTATTATTATAATTAATACAGTTCACTATCTCTGTGTTAAAAAAATAAATATTAAAATATTAGAGTGAAACATAGTGTAATATTTATCGATTAGAATAAGTATATTCACACTTATTATGAATGACTTATTATTAACGCTTCAACAAGTTTGAAAATATATAGGTTTCAAATAAAAATTATTGAATGGTATTATTTTATTAGACATCAGGAGCTGTCATCAAACTTAGTGCGCATCAGGTAAATCCTGATTTGTTGGAATCAGTTGGTGAAAAATTGGGCAGGAAACGACCTTTGAAAGTTATCGAAGTAGCGGAGCAGTTTCGAGTCACGGCGCCCGAAGCGGTCGAAGTGACTTCGAAGGCACTGTTCGGTCGGAAGATATGTATTCTCTCTGCGGACGAGGACTGCACCAAGGCAGACTTGAGGAAGATCGTGGAATCACATAGCGGAACATTCGTTTCTAACATAGGTGAAATATATAAATATTTATTTGTTATTATTTCCCATTAAACTAATGACGGATGGTGCAGATTTTAGTGATCTTATAATGTGCTCCAAGGTTCGTGGGTTCGTTCCTCACCCAGGACACATATTTATATGATGATATTTGTGTATTCTGTGTCTAGGTATTGAATATAATAATATGTATTTATTATTTGTGAATCATCTATGTCTGATGTCCGTAAAGTGCTTTAAGTGACTTATCTTGAACAAGATTTTTATTTCTAGAACATTTATTTGTGTGAGTTAGGTGTCCTTATGAAGAGTACAAAACTTTGTTAAGCGTGGATTTTAACTACAATACTACGTGTTCATAAATTCGCGAACATATTATTTTACCCAACTGAATATGACGCAATAACATACATTTTATGGATGAAGGATCCGAAACTGCATAAGTAAAAGCCTAGATTACATTACGACACTTCATCCCTATAGTCGCTACGCTTCCACGATGAAGACGGAAGCGGCTTGTCGCAAATTTTAGATGCGATAATGTTTTGATCTTGAATTCATGCACCATCCTCGGGTCGGCCACCCGGGTCCGACCTGAGGGGTCTTCGTTAACTGTCGCAGGTGAGGACACATGGTGCGCAATAGTGGGGCGTATAACCCGTCGCGAGAAAGAGATCATCAAACAGCAGACAGCGGACGTAGCTAGTGCGGCGTGGCTGCGTGCACTGGCTGACGCAGGCGGAGGTGGGGGCGCGGGCGGCGCACGCCTACTGCCGCTCGACATGCTAAGTGCGCGCAGGCGCACGAGGCTGGCGCTTGCCCGTCACTACGACCGCTTCGGTGACAGCTATACCGAGCCCGTCGACGACCTCACACTCAAGAAGTGTTTCCGAAAGATGGAGAAATTTGTGAGTGGGGTTTCGATTTTTCAGTCTGATGATGCCCGAGAAAATATATTCTGGACCGTTGCTTTTTTTCAGCTTCACTATTTCTCTTACCTTACTGAGTCTCACTTTTCGTAGTCCCTTGAAACGTGTCCAAAAACATGATGCGACCGTTCGATCTCGATGATCGATTTCAACCTAACAGAAAATCATTAAAATTAACATTTGGGTTTTATACAATGTTAGGAAAAAAACAAAAATGTATTCTTTTACAAGCTCCGAAGTGTTGAGTCCTTTTTAGACCGCTTTGGAAAACACGGTTTTAATAAACCTACGATTAGAACTAACACGCCTCGCCTTTCAGAAGCCGAATATCTATCTCACGAAACAAGAGATGCTAAACCTCGACCGCGAGCTGTTCGGAGAGTGCAACCCGTTCTCGTTCTTGCGGCCGTGCTACATCCACATGTCGAACAACAGCGGGCTGCACGCGCTGCGGGCCGGCCTGCGCGGCGCCTCGCTTTGCGATCTGCTCACGCCCAACCTCACGCACGTGGTCGTCTGCAAAACAACCAAGTCAGACGACGTTGCCAGCCTCAAGAGGCGACTCAACGCTCTCATCGTCTCTGAGGAGTGGCTGGATGCGTGTTTTCAGCAGAAGATGCGGGTCCCTGAAGCTAATTACCTTTTGTAAACCTATTGTAAAAATTAAGGATTATTTATAACATTGTCACTTAACTTTCCATATAATCACTAATCAGATTTGCAGTACTAAAATGACCTTTCAAATAGTGTTTATGGAATACTTGGTTATAATCTTGTTGACAACAACAGACATTACAAAGGTATACACGTTACCGCCAAAATAAATAATAAATCCGCATATTATGTATAGATACTATCCAACCATTATTTATAGTCTTCTGTAAATTTAGACAAAGTGATAAATTAAATAGAATTAATCACAATGCCAAAACATTATTTCACAAAATAATATGTGCAGGGTAAACTGAACGATATGGTTTTAAAGTTAGGTTAAAAGTGGGTCCACAACTCACAAGTTGCGACAGCAGCCAGCGAGTGCCTACGGAAAAATAATATATTAACAGCTGAAATGTAACCTAAATAAAACATTTACGAAACCTATATTATGCCAAATGATTAATGTTCAGATGTTTGTAAAATGATTTTTTTGGAATCAGAATTAATAACATTAATTAGCAATTTTAATTTATCACAATGTCCAGACAGTTTTATTATTATATATAATGACCATTACGTATAACAGATATATAATCACAGTGACTTTAACATATACATACAACAAAATTTTACCGTGTAATCTTATTATAATATAATCTTATATAATAAATCGATGATACTTTAATTAAGTGTTTAATTACTGTTTTTAAAAGTATGTTTAATTTAGATACTTATTTACATATTTTCTATATTTAAAATATATAAATAATTTATAAATAATATATATATATATATATATATATATATATATATATATATATATTAATTTTTTATCTAATTAAAATTATGTTTTTAGTCTATTATAAAAGACAAATCAACGCAAGGCCAAAAGCTATAAGCGATAAAACGTGGGTGCAAAGGTAGAACGTTACTTTGCTGTTTTAGAAATTATTCGAATAAAATTCAGCATGAAGGTTCTTTATATAAATAGTATGAAAGTAAGTATGAAAAAAAAAGAATTATTTCAATAAAATGTTATATCTAAATATAGTTATAAGGCGAAGCTGACTGACTGACTGACATCATCTCAGGGCTTAAATTACAAGGTAAGAAAAAAGCAGTATTAGATAGCCCACTTATCGAGGTAGGTTATAAGCTATAGAACATCACAGCTAGAACCAATAACAGCGGAGCATAATTGATACTAGGTTTGTCCTACAACTAACGCGGGTAAATTAGCGGGGCGCTTATAAAAAAAAAGGGATTTTGTATCTAATTAATAAGTATTTGTACCTATTGTTACCTATTGTTTGTATGTATAAAGGTAGGTTTTACAAGTACTACTAAAAGTTATTTAACTTTAAATTTTATTATAAGAATGAGACTTGAACAGTCGCGTGCCCTGTATCTTATTTTTTTTGGTTTTCTACGAAATGTATAAATATTATCATCGTCGTGTAAACCATAGGACGTTCATTGCTGGGCTTAGCGATTTCCAATCGGACCTGTTGAAAGGCTTGGTTTTAATTGAATATTTTTGGAGGATTTTACCCATAATTGTATCGCGGTAAACAAGCAAGGTGGTAATCGCCTATAAAGGTGTAATGGAGGTCACAAGCGTATTTTATTCAGTGCCTATAGTAGACATATTATCATCTTCATGTTAACCGTAGGACGTCCATTGCCAGACATAGTGATTTCCAATAAGACTTATTAAAAGGTTTGGTTTTAATTTAATATTTAGGAGGATTAGACCCATAATTGTGTCACGCTAGACAAACGAGTTGGTAATCGCCTATTAAGGTGAAATGGAAGTCTGATATCCGTAATACCTACAACTTATTTCAGAGTCAGGTCAATGTATGGAATGTTGTGAGTTTATAATTACATATGTAATATATACCTTCTAAAAGCACATTCATTAGGATCGTATTATACAAAATCCCAAAATGATTTTATTTATTCATTTGTTAGCCGGGATCATATACCTATTTTGATTGATGCAACGTTGCAAATGCAGTCGTTACGCGTGCTGTAAGTGTTTCGATCGCCTTCGCGTTTACACACGGGTACAGATTACCCAATGCAAATTTGTCAAATTTTATCAATATGTTACGATACCTGTACTGAGTTCAAAATATTTGACTTGTTTGTAAAGGTACAACGGGTAATGTATAAAGTTGCATGATGTGTTCTTACGTGTAACACTAAGGTTGAGAGTTATGTTCAAGAATAATAACCATTTCTATTGCCGAATGTTAAGTCTATTTTAATGGTTATTGGGAAAATAATTAGAGATCCCTAACTAAAACAAAAATTTGGAAATATTTAGATTTGTATTGTTGTGCGTTTGTAAAAAAAGGGTAAGAGTTCATAAATATCGGAACTTTAGTCATGAAACATGCTCGCCAGCCGGACCAACAAAGACTATTCCGATCTCAGCAGCCCCAGATACTTTGCTTTTTTCGGAATCCTATTGCCGGGCTACTCATATGTCAATTCCAGCACATCTGGACACCATTCCGGACGAGGCAGGTCATTATTGAGCGCCTTTAAAAGGCGGAGGGAGGGACTTAAGTTTGGGTGGCCGTCGTAGGGGACAGTTAAGATGTTTTCAAAATTGAAGGACTAAATAATCCTGATAATAAAATCAACGATATTAATGCTTGTAAAGTGTTTGTGGAGTGTCGGTAAGACGGAAGAAGGCAGTTATTGAAGTTATGCTATCGAGCGGATCTAGATTCATCGTACAATCGTTGACGAACCGTACAAGATACAAAACTCGATAATACATCGGTCTTGAGTATATTCGGAAGAGTTCAATCGCCGTCTATCATGTGCGCTTTTCGTCGACTACACATATTTAGGCCATCTACGAGAATTTGTAATCTGAAGTCAACTGGAACTAGAAATACAGATGTTCACACAAATAGCGGTAATGCAGACGACGATCGCGCAATGAGCTCATACGCATACCTACGCCTAATTTGTATAGGTGCTTGTGTGTCAAGAGTTCTTTCGCCCACGTCGGACATCGTAGACCGTGGCACGTGCTAGATGACCCGCCCGACAAAATTACCGCGAAAATCCCTGCCCTTCCCCGCCCTCTCACTGACACAACAGGTTCATTGACACTCCATATGCATTAGTTCAATAGTTCAGTATACCGCGTTCGCCGGCGAACGCGTGCAGTCCCTTCCCCAACGAGCGATAACCGGCAGCCCTAGAGCGGCCGGGCTCACTGTCCGTCCTCTGAATGCTGAACTTCAAAATAAATTCACCCCCAACGACGGCCACCCGAGCCTAGGTCGAACCTATAGAGGCGCCCTCGGGCGATCGCCGTCAATCCCGCTCAGACCCCGCGAGCATTGCGGGCACGACCGTAACTAAACGCGCGGTCGGGGCCGCGGGGCACGTAGGATAAATACGGGCATCTCTCTCTTTTTTCGGTGGCGCTGGAATTGACGTCTGAGTAGTCCAGCAATAGGTTGGTCCAAAAAAAAGAAGTCTTTACACACAAGCCATGTAGTACCGGCAGAGTAGAATAGTACCTCCCACAGCACTAGGTGTCGTAAGAGGCGACTAAGGTAAGAGAACCTACAGATGGCGTTATATCCATCCGGAACAGTGCAGCTCAATTGTACATTGCGGGGGTGGGCAGCAGCATCCCTGCTGCGGATGCTGCGCACTGCGATTGCCAACACACTTGTCCAGCGAGGCAATTATGGGCAAGAAAACCTCCTTTCTTGGAGTGGCGTATGTCCAGCAGTGAACTTTCAATGGCTGGTATGATGATGATGATGATGATGAATGTACTAATTAAACCCTCATTTTGCTTATCAATTTTTAAAAATAGTACAATATAGCAAGTTAAAGCTGAGAGCTTCTTTCTTTCTAGTAGCATACTAATAATGATTTAATGGGAATAACTCGTATACAATAAAAAGGCTCTGCCCGCACATTGTATTCAGAGCCATTAATACTGTGAAGATCAATGTGCGATTGTACTCATAATAATTATTGTGGTTACGCAGAACATAAAGAGATCCTTGCGGCACACGCGTCAATACAAGCGCGCCTTGTCTCACTTTACACTTATGACACGCTCGCTTATGATTCATTTTGCGCGCGAATGCTTTTCATTATGCAATATTCGTTGCTAACAAACAGGCTTGCTGAACAGACTGTCAGTATATTACTAACTATAATAATAACACTGGTGAACATTAATCTGTTATTAATATAAAACACGTTCACGCCTTTATATGCTGAAAGAGGGCGTCACTTCAGTACAAAATGCTTTGAATTCAAAAATCGGATTTATCAACAACTACCACATTGAAGAAGCCGCGTGATTTTTAAAATAAAAGCCGCGAAATATAAGTAGCAGACAATTATATTTGTCCTCTCTCGCATGGCTCTAGTCTAATTCTTGAAATTTATTATTAAAGACAGAAAAACAAAAACTGTTATTGGTGGACCCTGGATCATACAAAAAAATAATAATGGTCCTTAGCCTTCAAGGGTTGGGAGTATCCTACTTAAAATATAAATTAACCTTAAGCAATATAAATATTACTTCAATATCAGCTGCTTTGCTCCACAATGGAAGCCTATGGGACATTAAACTATGAAAGTAACTGAAATATACGAGACGAACAGTATCTGAATCTGTCATTTACTTTACATTCCAAATCGCATTTGTCGCCGAACTAAGCTTTTGAGAGACTCCTGAAACTCCATTTAGTTTGTTGGAATCTAAATTTTTTATATTTGGAAATATTTGATGTTGGTTTTGTATATGTTTTTTTGTATACCTAACTATACTGATATTGTTGAAATCAGAGCTATATTAAAAGGTGTTCAATGTAACAGGATGATAGATGGACAGTGGCCAGTGAAATCCGAGAGTTAATTGGCAATCATCGCCCGGAATTGGATATCGCTTACAAGCTGACAAGCGCACAATATAATGCGATAGTGATGCTGAAATTAATGTATAACTTTTAGTTTTACTTACTTTTATGTAACAGAAAATTGCGAGAAGTATTTCGGCACCGATTATAAAGGTTTTACTTATTTGTAGGTGTGGTTTCCATATTCCAAGCCTTTTCGCCGAAAATTGTTTTGCTGCTTTTACTATTTAAAAGCCTCTGCCTGGACCTTCGCCGGCCGCTGGTCGGCACTAACCTAATCTAATTTCCTGAATTATTTAAATACATATCATCTTAATACTCAGAGAAAAGAGAACAGAGGTGCATTGCTGCCAATTTAAAATTTTAAAGTTCTTTTTAATATGCTGATATAATGAATGTATGTCAAATAATTTATTATTTTCAATATAATATGTAACGGGATCTTAGCTTAATTAGATTAGCTAATTAAGCTAAGATCCCGTTACGTTCCGTTAGTTGTCAAAGTAAAACATAGTCGATTAATCCATTGATTAACCCAGATTAATATCCATTCGGTAGTGGTCTTCCAATGGCTAATGTGATGAAAACATTTCTATACAATGTTTTTTTACAGTTACCTATTTATAAAAAAGACGTCTTTGGGTGCCGTTCCGATCATGCGAAGTGCACACATCAGAGTTCTCCCCCATTAATGAGTAGGTAGGTACTATCCAAGAGGCGCTGGAATTTACTAAAATAAAAAATTGCATGCATTATACAACACACAAATTTTTTAGAACATAACATCTTTTGAAACTATAATAGTTAGAATGTTAATATTATTTAATTTCCATGTACCGGCGCGTTTTAACTTAATTTATACTTAATATCTAGTGTATACCTAATGTATTTTATATTGTATCTACCATAAGGACAGTCCATATGTTAGATTTACAAGAAACCTAACCGCGTTCTTTTTATTGTAATCTAAGTGGCAAAACAAGAAGGTGGTTCAATTTGAAGTAGAAGGATAAGATTGTTGTATTTATATAGTATACAATTTGTATATTACATATTGGATTTGTATTTAATGAGGTGTTGCTTATGTTACAAATTAGTTAATGGCCGATAGCGCACATGGTAATGATCCTATTTTGTGCGCTATGTCTGGGTGTTAAATATGTATTTAAGTATTATATTTGTGATTCCTCTGTTGTGTGATGTCTGTATTACAAGTTTTTTAGGCGAGTTAACTCGGGGTCAGGTCTGCATGACATATGAAATATTTACAAACACTGAAAGAGTATAGATTGAGTACTCATGAACTTTAAAATTAAGTAGGTGTATTCCCTAAAGACGAAATGGGATCTTCAGTAGGTAAATATCAAATTAATGTATTACTTGCATTATAAACAATAAGAAACTTGAGCAATGCTATCAATGTATCGTTTTACTCAGAAAAATAAAAAGTTTTCATAAGTTTTCTGAGCCGCCTCGTTGTCAGTTACAACGACCGCCCACAGCAAACCTACGTCCAATCGGAATTGTCTGAGGGCGGAGTTTCTCCTGTCGCTGAATGATTTAAAACATGAGAGCAGCGTTTCAGCCGTCAATCTGTGAAAAATTTATCTAAGTGAGCATGCATGACACTTTGTAAACGTTCGAATACTTTCATAATTTTAGTTTCAAAACGTCGGAATGTGACAGTTGTAATTATCTCGTCCATATGAAAATATAGTCTCGAAATGCAGAGCGAGGATTCGGAAAGTGCGTCTAGTGGTGTTCGTAAAGCGCTGAGGACCCCAAAGTGCGCCCGGTGCCGCAACCACGGCGTAATTTCGTGTCTGAAGGGACACAAGCGGTTGTGCCGATGGCGCGACTGCCGGTGTCCCGGTTGCTTGTTAGTGCTCGAGAGACAACGCGTTATGGCGGCGCAGGTAAGTAATCAAGTTGTTCTCCAAATACTTCATACATATAATTAACTAGAAGTGCCACGCAGTTTCACCCACGTTAAGTTATAAAACTAACTTATTCATCATCATTCTACCAGCCATTGGAAGTCCACTGCTGGACATATGCCTATCCAAGGGGTTATTGCCCATAATTTTCAAAAATTATTTCTTAATGCTTAATACAAAAAAATTGCTCAGGGATTCCTTTTATAACGTAGGGGACATTATAAAAGGGATCCCTGTATTATAAAACTCTTGCGTTACCCTGCCAATTCAGAAATTAAATTCTGGTATTTCAAACCATTTGTGTATTTTCTATATTTTTAGGTACTAGCAAGTCTAGCAGATTTAGTATAGACTCCTACTTTGTTTGTACTTGTTGTCATGGCAAAGTAGGCATTAGAGGCGTAGACATCGTAGACATTTCTAGCATTTTCTCATTACCGCGGTAATTACAGTGCCATTACGCAGTCCCTGATCAAAACTCTCAATTGGTTTTCAATGATAATTGTGGTAACTTGGGTAAGTAGCTGGTAAGATCTCATTTAAAAAAATACACATTAAGTTATTCTAGAATTGTACGACATTTTTTAAAAGTTATGACAGGTTATGAATATATAGGTATATTCCGAATTGTGATTTGGTCTTCAATTACTTACAGAGTATGCGGAGTATGAGTTGCGAGTAAAAAAATTATAACTACTAACACCGTTTATGACTTATCTGCGCACACTACACGGTCATTATACTAATGGAGAATCTAATATAGGTGTCCTCAAGAGTATCAAAAATTGTTTTATCAATATCAGGTAGCATTACGGAGACAGCAGGGTGCGAGCGGCGCAGAGCCGGCGGACGGCGAGGCGGCGGCGCTGGCTGCCCGCAAGCGGGCTTACCGAGCACGCTTGCGGTGCGTGCAGATGGCGAGGACTTTCTCCACGCAGCCGCATGTTTACGGTAGTTACACATTTTTATTTATTACTTTGTTAAGATAGGTACACTACGAATGCGACATCGGGCTCGCCTAAAATTATTTATCTATATTGCAGTGGCAATTATTAACCTAAATAAAGACGTAATAAATTAACTTTGACTTGAAATACATTTAATGCTAAAACATCACAATATTGCATTCAGCAGTGAGTTGCCATCTGACTAAAGTGCACTGCTGTACTACTTCACCTGCGCTTAATAACGTCAGTGTGGTCATTGTAGGATGACAAGAGTCGCCCCTTGTGAACATTTATTGCACTAAATATAATAACGTCCGGTTTTCTTCCGGCTGTTTCCACAAATCCTGGAATTTATTGCTTTTGCAGTTTACAAAAATTACCTTTATACTTGGTTAGTCATTCCAGTAGCTCCTACTAAATTTTTGTCTTTGGCATCAGTGTTCTTTGCATACATTTATTTGAATGACATACATAAACTGGCTATTGATAAACTCTGATGTAATATGTTATGGTGATGACACTACTCTTTAGCAATTCAGTTTTACTATGTAAGATCCAGGGCTTGTTACATTAGGAATAGTTTTAAAAGCAAATTATTACTAAATCAAGTAGCAGCTTAGTAATTCATACACTGATTCTGAAGCTCATGTGCCGATAATTCGGCTTCTTCAGGTTTTAAACTCCTTTATCAAAAACTTATTCGTATTACATAATATTTAAGATCAACTTTTGTTTTGTGAGTCGGATTCTTACACTGATGGAACAATATATTAAAGATTTTTGCATTATTTTAGGTAGGGTAGGTCAGATTGAATAGACTCTGTAGACTCAAATGACCTTGTCTGCGGATGCGATGGATGCGTTCATTTAAACTTAGAACACTGATTTATCAAACTTATTTCTTTTACTGCCCCATTTGAAAATAAATAATTTTTTAGCGACCATGCCCAAGAATGCTATCAAAAATAGTTCAACAATAGACAACAATCCAGCGAACAACTGCGAAATTGACTTTAGTAGTTACAATATTTAGTAGACATTTTTATATTTAATTTTTATTTCCTCGTTCGTTGTCAGTTCTATAAGTTCTTCTTCCAACTAGAACTAGAACTCTAAAAAAGATCTAACACCTCGTCTGGTTTTTCCAATGTCCAAATGACCTGGAACCTTTCAATGAAATTACTGTGACGATTTTCCAAATGTTGGCAGTAGACGTCGTTGTTGCAGGATACTTATAAATTGATAGAATTATGGAACTCACTTCTGCCGATATTATTTTTGTGTATGAAGAGCAGCTTAGCTACGAAAGCAGGGACGATATTTTTTATTTTTATTAAGTTCAAGAAATCGCCTTGAAGTCGGAGATTCATATCATTAAGCAATGTATCAAACAAATTGTAAAAACGAGTCAGACAAATTGTAAAAACGAGTCAGACAATTTCCTTTTGATAGCCAAAGCCCTTCTGCGTGAAAGATCAATCTGTTGAAATCTTCATCATTATCAACACTGATTAAATATTCTGCTAGGAACTTAAACTCAGCAACTAAATGCTGTCGATGTATAACGCAATGAACAGCAAGACATCAGAAATTTTGTTTTTTAAGAGGGTACTATATGAAGCCTTTTTGACCCCCGTCATAGCTGGAGCACCATCTATAGCAGTTGACATAATATTCTTCAACGGAATTCCTTTTTCATCACAATACTTTTCCAATGTATTAAATGTGGTTTCTCCTTTCATGTCTGTTCTTATAACATAGCAAATAAAAGTTCTTGGCAATTTTCTTATCTTTAATATATCATAATATCTTACGTAAGACAAAGACATTGCTTTATTATAGTAAAGTGAATTCATCCAACTGAATTAAAAATTTACTAGTTTTCAGATGATTGCACGATGACTTTTCAATGTTTTCAGCCATTTCGTCAATTCGTCTTTGGACAGGATTATTGCACAAAGGAATTTTTCGAGTTATATCTGCCGCCGGTTTATGGAGTACAGTAGTTATAACTTCTTTTTAATTAACGTTTATTAGTGTATGTTTGAGCAATTAACCGAGAGATATTATATGAAGCTGTCGGGAAGAGATATTGTGTGAATTATGCAAAGTCCGTTATCATCTTGCTTAGCAGCCATCGAAAAAAGTTTCGACACACTTGGTTGAGCATTACCTATGCCTCGTATCATTTTTGTCATTCTTATCCGGATGCGTTTTATTCAAATGATCTTGAAGTCTTGTTTGGTGTTTTTGAACAAAGAAGACACAAAGGCAACGATGGGTTTGTCGAATTTTCTATAAATCCATATTTAATTTATTCTACACTGTATTACCGTTTCTTCTTTTTTGCTTCTGACATGGCTTTGTTTTTAAAAATATGTAAATAAAGTGTTGAACTTAAATACTTGCGTAAAGATAGCGCTCGAAACCACTACTAAAAATACAAAAAAAAATACTAGTTTTTATTTAGGATTTAAATACAGTAAGTAACGACAGGAATAAGACAAACAAGCACAAACTCGTTTATCTCTTTCGATGCTGAAGCGTACCATCAAGTATCGATCAACCAGCCGATTCCTACCAGATTGCACCAATAGAATTATTTAAGGTTAACATTTAGTCGGCAAAGTAAGCATATTGCTCAGGATATACTGGTATCTATTGAAAATTAATCATTATATTTTTGTACAAGTTTTGTAACTAGGATACTATTATTTTCTATAGTGCTGAACATGAATAATAACAAAACGTTTTTCAATAGATTGGGGTTGCTTTTTGCTAGAAAGCCTAGGTATAGAGTAGGTAAATATATTTCGGTTTCATTGTGAATTAAACATTGAACTAATACATACAAATATATATCATGGTTATTGTATGTATACATAAATGTTGTAATAATTGTAGTCAATGTAAATTATAGTACCACGTTAGTAAATTATAGTACATAAGTATTTGTAGGTGCTATTATTGTTTCTTCATATATATGACGCTCTGTAGCATTTCACGTACATATGTACGTGAAATGCTACAGAGCGTGTATTTACAAATTTGCAAATTAAAAGTGTATTCATCTCATCAATATGTTTGTTTTAATTCTGAATTTATTTATTCTTAGAAACTTACAGAAAATAGTCACGCGCTTGAAGATTATATTTGATTAAATATAAAACAATGTCAGAGTTTTGTTAGAAAATATAACACAATTAAATTAATTTACACAAATTAGTGTTGTCAAGGTTGAAAGTTACAGTATAAAATTGCTTGTCAAGACACAATAACAAATAATAACACAAAATATAGATATATATCAGAAATAAGTCCAACTGAATTCATATGTCACTTAGAAATGCCGACACTGATAACATAAATGTCCAAAATTGTCTGCGAATAAATCCATGTTTATTGTAGATTGTACTATTTTTTTAATTGTAGAACGAATATTTTTGTTGAATATCTTTCTCATTACATTTTCATAGTATATTATATATATTATTTTCATATCTCTTTCATTGATATAAGATAATATTATCGTCATAAGATAATTAAAATTTTATATTGCGACTAGTAAATAATACTACTAATAATAGGTAATAACTTATTACTATACTAATTGTTATAAACATTTATGGGTAATTTTTCATAGAATCTTAGTTTATGATTTAGAACTGCTTTAAATAAAAACCACTGCCTAAGCTAGGGTTTTTATTATTTATAATATATGAAAATAGTAAACGATGTTTACAATAAGTGAGCTGTTAAAGCTTACTATACTATTTGACACTGGAAGGTTAAATTAAAATACAAAATCTAACACGACTTTTGGAACAATAATTATTATTTATATACGTATTTCCATTCAGTTATTATATTCCATTCACTTTGATTCATTCCAGTAATTTCTTAGAATAACAAGAAGGAAAATATAAAATCCAAAGGTTAAATTCAAAAGAGATCGCTCTATGCCAGTCTTTCTCAAATTGGGCGATAAAACCTCCTTGGGGGCGTTTGAAACCTAGAAAGGTTCATTAAGGGGACCAAAAAATAGGGAGTGTTGGAGTGGGTTAGAGAGCGATGTATAATTTGTAATATCATTTATTTTATATAGTATTTTAAATTTTAATTATATTACGATCCACCTTCTACACAATAAGAAATAATTAGTTATTTCTACCCTGTATAATGTAATATCGTACCTACTTAAAATCCGAAACAACTCTTGACATTTAGTCATATTAATTAATCAGCTTTGTGTTGATAATGATGACGATTTCAACAGTGCGTGCACGGCTATCAAAAGCAAATTGTCTGACTCGGTTTTACAATCTGTTTGAGTCTGCCTTAGAGTTTTTGGAATATAAAGACACAAAATAGCGCAATTACCTAATCACAGCAAAGAAAGATATCGTATAACTTAAAGACATTTATATGTTGCTTAAGAATATGAAACTCTAACTTCAAGGCGATGACTCAAACTTAACAAAGACAAAAAATGTCATCGCCGCTTTCGTAGGCAAGCTGCTGTTACACAGAAAAAAATATCGGCAGATGTGAGTTCCATAATTTTCTCAGTTTATTAGTATCCTGCAACCATTTTGAAATTGGAAATACCAGATGAGTTGTTAGATCCATTTTCAAATATCAACAGAGCAATATAACTTCAGTTCGAAGAACTTAAAGAACCGCCAACGAACGAGGAAATAAAAATCAAATACAAAAATGGATAACCTTTAGCTACCGTCAATTCCGAAGTTTTGGTAGCATTCTCATCGTCTTATTTGTGTGAACGGTACTTGTAACTAATTAAATTCTAGTTTAGAATATAAGTTTAAACATCAGAACCGACTAATAAATCAAAAATAATCAAAGTAATGAAATTGTGGTATTTAAGTTTTAGGGATACATATAAAAAAATGGGAGGTAAAAGAAATGTTTGATAAAATCTGCTCTATGCGATAAGGCCACCCATTGTACTGTAATATTGCATATAAATTATTATTATACACTTAACTTACCTATAAACTATTAGAGGAGTCTGAAGACAGATTTTAAGCAAGAGGAAGCTATAACTGACTAAGTTATAATAGTTATGCGTTAAAATATTCCGGGAGCAGCTGCTGTTGGGTTGACCAAATAAACAATTTTATATGGCCGCTTTCGAACCGTCCCATAATTTTAGTTAATGTATCCCGAACCCTTTTTTCTTAAACACCATTTTTAAAAACATTTTTGCAAGGACTGTATTACCAACTGTTCAAAATAAATAAATATTAGGTATTTTCATATAAAATTGGCGTTTTGTACAGGAGGAATATAGAGTAATTTTTATTTTTGTAAAATATATTTAATTAACCAAAGTATGCACCGTGGCACTTTTGCCATCTCATAGGTTCATTTGTTTCTATACTAAAAAACCGTAGAGGGAACTTCCGATAAACTCTTTGGAGGCGGTTTGGACTGCCGCATTGGAGTTGAATATTTTTCCTTGTAAGTTGATGAAATTTCGGAAAAAAAATCTGTTGAGCAAGGTCCGTGAAGTACGAAGGATGTCGCAGACATTCCAATTGTAGCTCATCTATTTTAGTGGCTGTTTTGTAGTTTGTGGTTTAGCGTTCCTTGTTGATCTTCATTATTCGTTCATCCTTGTTGTTTAGTAGCTAGTAATCCCTAGACGCTTTGCGATTGCTGTCAATAGATATCTGCCGTAATCGTTTGGCCAGATTTTAGAAAGCTGTAGTGAACAACACCGACGTTAGGACGTGTTAGGACCTAATATTTAAAGACAAATGCAAGTACAATTGATATTATAAGATAACATAATTACGTTTTTTTTAATAATATACCTTTAACACCTTTCTGTCTTGTGCTATTGTCAGTAAGAAACCAAAAAAATTAAAACTATGATTTATTTGTATAATAGATAGGTGTTGTAAATTAAAGAAGCAGTTATGGAATAATATATACTCGTTGGTACTTCTGGATCTCGTTGTATGTATGTACGCTTGTTTTACAATTTTGGTTTAAATTGTTTTAAGCAGATTAAGATCAAAATTTAGTGAGGATCTAATATGAGATCCGAGGTATCCAGCGTCTTAAATTGTTTTCCAATACAGTTCGATTTTATACATTCATCCATCCATTTCGAGCGAAAAAATGGGAATTTTGTAGTATAATAATTTAAAGGACTTTGAACAAAATCCTTTAAATTATTTATAACTGTCATGACAGTCAACTTCGTTCACATTTAGGTTTTTCACGGCAGGAATATTTGTAGTGTCAACATTTTTATGTGGCTAGACACTAGAGCGGGTATGAAGTCGTCAACAAAACCGTATTTCATAGGTTAATATTACAAATACGCGATATAATACCTCTAGATATATTAGATTTTGAAAAGTGATGTCACAAAACTTATGAGCCCTCCCACCCCTTGTCACACCATGCCAAACTTGGTCGATCCCTCCCCCCCCCTTTATGTGTGACCTTTATGGTTGTCCCATTATTATTCGCGATAATAGATTTCTGAATGAAGTGTTATTGTTGTTAGCGATGCCGGGTGTCGCGGACCACTCCGCCTTGTGTTGTTGTAGTAAGCGAGCCGACACTGTCAAGTGTTTCGTTTCTCGCCGTGAAACTTCCTAATGTAAATTAGCCAAGTCAATATTTACTTTGGAATGGGAACGAGTTAAAATTAATACTATTGTTTTGAAAGGAGAATTAACATTCCTGATAACCCGACTATCTGTATTCCGTTATGTAAAACTACATCACTACATCATAATAAAACTTATTTTGAATGGCTTTAAAACAATTTACCTTTTTATTATTTTGTTTGAAATTTGATTACCTTGCGGCTATCGTTTTTAAGAGCGAAATAGATGCTATTGTGTATGTCCTTCATAATAGTTCAATAGATACAGTGAAAAGAAAACAGAAATCCTGCTAAAAAATATGTGTAAATTTGGGTTTTATGCTCTGGTGTTGATGGATTTTAATGGCATCACACGACCATCAGATTCCTATCTAATAATACTATTTATATCACAAAAAAGAAGGATTAGATTTTATTTTTATTTATTTGGTACGATTGAAATCTATACCTAAATATCTCATCTAAAAAATTCGATTTATTTAAAAATTCGGATTAGATTTAATTTTTATTTATTTGGTACGATTGAAATCTATACCTAAATATCTCATCTAAAAAATTCTTACGCCAGAAAGCAAATTGTCTTCTTCAACTTCAACTTTGGCTGTATTTAGCTTCAAAAAAAAGCATGATTTGTATTTTTGTACGTATGTAATGATTAGACTTATAAACTGGAAAATTACATTGTCAGCGAGTAATTTAAGCTGTTTCATTCGGGAATTCAAACGGGAACTACGCGAATGATACCGTGGAGCGCTGCATTATAGTATTTCGTTAATTCGGTTTATGCGGGTGACGTCGGTTAGTACCATATATACTTACGTATACATAATTAATATAAAAATGGCTGAATGTATGCGTCAGAATTGACGACTTAGTTGAGACAAGACAAAAGTCCTAAGCTATCGAGTTTAATAAACTCGATAGCAAACATAATTTTGTTTTACTTGTTATAACCCTTAGCAAACATTATTTTTCTGTTTAAAATGTTATTGTTTTATTTTTAATCCGACCTGCAATCCCTGTGATCGCCCTTCTTAGGGATTAGATCCACTGTGCAATGATATATTCAGTAGTAGGTACCTACGCGTATTATGTGCGCCAAGTGTAGTAGTTTCAAATCACACCCAGAACAATCGTTTATATGATGTGTATTTGAGTTTGTTCTTCGTCTGAATGTGAAATATATGTTTAACTATATAAATAAAAGATATTGTAATAATAGAAATGTAGGTACCTATGTACACGTATAACTCTACAACGACTGCACCTAATTGGGCAAATTTTTTTTTGTTGTTCGTAGTTTTGCCAAGACTAGGTTTGTTTGATAACGCGATCGGGAACATTATATGGCAAAAACGTGTTATCTAATGTTTGTATGCAGGTAGATATTTTATAAATAGGATTAAAACCTTCACGGTAACAGATTCAACGCGATAATACCTGCACAAAGTCAGGGCGAGCTGTTGGTGAATTCTATTTCTGATTCCTCTTTGTCTGATATCCGTAACACAAGTGTTTCACAAGTGAATTTATAAAAATATTTACAGTTCTTTAAAACAATTAAAAATAGACACCGCAGGCGTAATAAAACATTTAAGTCGGTCTTGAATATGTCCCCGCTTCATTACAGCACAAAAGCTGTCATCCAACACTCGGCAACATTTCACTGTCTATCAAAAAAGCTAAAATAATTTCTTTTAACTATTTTTATAGCCTCTAAAAAAGTGTAAAGATTGTTTTACAAGAGAACGCGGAGGCGGCTCTTTGAGCCCGTGTCGGGTTACCGCCTGCTGTTGACTGTAAACATGTCTTTCCGTTTTGTTGAATGATCGCCCCGCGGGTGCCAAAAACGATATTGTCGGTTTCATTACAGAATTACACAAATTAAGAGTAATTACAAACACAAAATAAGAGTTACGAATTAAGAAGGAGGCTTTAATAAATAGTCTAATTAATTTGTTGTGCTATCAGAAGCGGTACATATAAGTATCATTAAGTTGATTTATTTTAAGTTATTTATTTATTCGTTCGTAGCAATATTAAGCGATATAAAAGCGTACGTTTTCTGTTTATTCAATAAACAAAAAAACAATTTATAAATGTTTAATATCCTTTATAGATCAACAATTCAAAGATCTTTGCTTCACGCAGTTTTTACTACAAACTAGTAGGTACACGAATGATATTTGAAAACTTTTCTAATACGAAAATCTGGCATGTCCGCGGTGTCGAGAAATCGTTTTTAAAATAGAGGGATATTTGTTGTGAAATGAAAACTTATGGCAATCGATTGAGGGCTCGTTTTCTACATGTTATTTTTATATACAGTGTACGAGGAAGGATACCTATCTAATATTTTAATTAAACCAAAACACTGGAAATTCAAGTGGTTTTTCAGTTGGACTAGAAACTAGTATGATCTCCGCAAGAACGCCGAAGTGGAACTTAATAGATTTAAGGTCAATTTATATTAGAATCTATTTTTAACACCCACCAGAACCGAAAGAGTAATTGAAAATCAACAATTTTAAAGTATCATTTGTATTAGTTTGTCAAAATAGGCGCGGGCGTTCGCTTAACGCAGTTGCGACTGCTATAAGTATGTTATATTATTTCTGAGTGTTTATAACCTGTTGTATCCTTTTTTTTATATTATCTAGAAAACATAAGAACGCTCGGCAACGACCCGGCATGGAACGAGCGCGTGCGCAGACGCAGGGCATTCGCGGACGCAGAACTGGAGCGCGGCGTGTCGGTCCCAGGTCGAGCAGTCGCGCCGCCCCCCCTGCCCACCTCCTTAATGCACGCGGCGCACGCACCCCCAGCAGCGCTGTTCTGCAAGCACCTGCTAGCTGCCCTACTTACTAACTGCACTACTCCGAATTCTTTGCAGCCTAGAAGACAAAAGCTTTCATTCTCTATCGAATCTATTATTGGCGTCCAATAGAAATTTAGATTTTTATTCCTATTGGCACATTGATGTATTTCAGTGATACAATCTGCTTAGATACTTTAATTATTTTCATCAATAATTAAAGTATCCAAGCAGATTAGAAACATCTGTTAAAATTTCGCAATCGATATTGTTCTTTAGAGCTAAAATTGACTAAAATTTTGACGAATTTGTGGAGGTTGATTTTGTTGCTTTGTATACCTAAAATTTTACTTTGATTTAAGTGATATGCCATATGCCGTATGCATATGGCATATCATTTATAAAGCTAATCGGAACTTACTCGCTCACTACTTAATTACTATTTCAGAACAATCATGTTTTTTTTAATTCACAAATACTTATGTAATAAAATTTAATTATAAAAAAGTTGGACAATTATTTTGTTTTTTCTACTAAGATTTGATTTTATTTTAGCTTGTTTTAAGTGATACGTCATATGCATCAAAAAGTTTATTGGAAATAACTCATTCGTAACTAATGTTTTTTTTAATTCACAAATATTTATGTAACAAAACTTTTTGTTCTAAGATTTGACAGCAATGGTATTATAAAAAACTATCTGACCTGATACACGTTGTTGTGTATAAGCTAGAAATATTGAATAAATTAATAAAAATAGGTACAACATTTATAAGATTCCGAATAATGCATTTTTTATAAACAAAACCTTTTCCAGCGCGTATGTCGTCAATTGACAATTCTGACTGACACCTTTAGTTTACTTAATAAATAATTTCATAATGTCAAAAGCTCGTAAGGATTCATTAGAAAAAATAATAAGTAGTCATACATTTTCTTCATTATTCATATTAGCAAAATCTATATCTATACTAATATTATAAAGAAAAAATTTAGTTTGAACATTGAATAGGGTCAGAAACTACTGGACTGATTTGATAATTACTTTCACCGTTGCAAAGCTACATTCAGTTCCCCTGGTAATATAAACTACTTATATAGTGTTTTAAAATTAGGGATCCGTACTTAAACTACAATGTAACCTAAGCAAAAACTATTGATGATAGAACAAAATAATGTACAATTATTTCCAATCTTATCATAAAAAATAGCAGTAAAAATAAAATAAAGAAATATTAAATAATTATACATGAAAGATGAAACCTGACATACAACGCAGGGCTTTATATCAACAAAGGATATAAGGGTTAGAAACTTACAATATTTCACAGGGGTTTATTTTATAACGTAGGGGAGTTAAGAAAGGGTTTTTGAAAATTCACCCCCTAAAGGGCTACAACGGGTGTGCAAAGTTAGTATGAAACTTTGTTTTTGAAGTTATCGAATAAAATCAGCATAAAGGTTCTTCATTAAAAGTCATGAAACACAGAAAATATATTTTTCTAAATCATCGCAAATCATCAAAGTTAGTATGAAAGTTCTACAATTTATCGCGTTTAAAACCGCTGGTACCTACTGCTAGTCAGTATTGAAATAAATACCTATAAGAGTATGTAAAGTATTTTACCAATATATTTTGATATACATAAACTTTTAAGTACTATGAAATATATTATAATATTAATGTCCATAATAATAAAATAATACAATTACTTCAGTTCGACAGATGATGTTGATTACAATATTTTTAAAAACAATTAACATTAAGTGTTGTCCTTAATTATTTTAATATTAAACTATAAAACCTCTGTCTAATGGGTGTAATTCATGAAAACGTAAACCGTGATGTAAGGTTATAAGTGTACCTTAGTAGTGTGCCCTTAACATAACTTCAGAAAGAAATAATAACATACACGTTCTGACTCTAACTTCGTATATTTGCGACCGATCTTAAAATTATTATACGTACTACATTACTAATGTAGTCATGATGCGTCATAGGAGACACTGACATGACTAAATAAATATGTCCCTACACCGCTCCTCCTTCATCAAAAAGACAAAAGATTCAAGTGGTTGTTGGTTACAGGTGTTTATACGAAAATATTTTAAACTAACACTATATACCTTCTTAGTCAACTTATTGTTGTTCTAAATTAATCTAAACATATCATCTTGCAACTAAGCATTGCCTCCTCATAACTTTACAACAACAGATTTCGTTACTATTTATATTATTGACACATTAGACGTAATAAAATAATAAGTAATAAAAACAAACAAAGCTATTGTTTATAGCTATTGTATATGGTTCTCACATTTCATTAAACATGACAGTAAATATTAGTTACAACGATTATAAATACACAGTAAGTTACTTTGAAAAACGTACAGGTGTTTTGATAACATAGCTACTACGCGTAGTTCTCGGATATAGAACTATTGCTAGATATGTCCTCGTTAACTAAACATAAAAAAATATAATCATTACAATTAGAGTTAAAATTATTGCTGACCGTACGTTAACCTGCAGCACTGACACCATTATCACTGCGAGTTGCGGCTCGAAAACCTAAGAACAGCTTGGCTACCCAGCAGTTGTTGCAAAATTTTTGTGCTCTATGCCAACGTTCGGTCATACTAATTCTTTGTAGGTGATAAGGTGCCCTACGCGTTTAAGGTATCCCTAGATACTTCATTAGCTGACAAAGTGAAAATATCACTTACAAACTGTCTAGCCTGGTCGCTTGTGAGCTTTAAACCACTTCTACAACTGGGCTACTACACAAAGAAAGCTTTAGACCAGCATGTACAACGATCAATCATAGTAACGCAATATCTCTGTCCATCTGTCGCTGCAGGTAACGGGCCACTAAATCTTTATGGAAATGTTGAAAACAATCTACACGATTGAATTCTCCAAATCGTGCTAAAGCATGTCTTTTTAATTTGATTTTTGGCAATCAAATTAATTTGCCTATTTTACTATATCTCCATATCGAGCCAAAAATAATAACTTAAATCGTGAACTAAATGAAAAGCTACTTCTCTAAAATATTAAGGTAAATATGGTTTCATTTTATTCGATGAAGTTTAGCAAACCGTATGTTTCTCGCAGTCTGGTATCTAACAATATATGCTTAAACAGCAGGTTGCTATTCGAAAGTCGAATATATAATAAAAGCTAAGTCGAGTTTAAGTTTCTTAGAAAAATACCTATTCGTGTGGTGCAAAACTGCGCTACACTAGTTCAAGACGGGTCACCACTGTAATATTATAAGTTCTGTGTCGGCCTGCGTATATTTGGAGTACGTTAGTCCAGCAGGAAAGTGGCTCCTAAAGAGATATGAGTGGAATAGATAATAAGTGTGTACATAATCTGATGTGAATGTGCGCCGCGTAGAAAAAAGTGTGCGTGCGGGAAAAAAAATACGCAAAAAATGATTCCTGCTGGAGTAACGTTGTTCCACAAATACTTACGAATGATCGGTGAGAGAAATATTGTGCATAGGCAGAAAGTTCATATTTGTGCAAAAATGTACGCCAAAAATATAATATGTCCATCTTCAGGTTTTCAAGTCAAACAAAGTCAAAATATGCTTTCTTTAAGTAGGTCCATGACAAGCACTTCCGAATCGTCAAAAATAATAAATAGAACAATTTTAATTCAGAAATGTGAAGTATTAAATTGTATTATATTCATAATACTGATGACCCGACGGGATCATAAGAGATATCTAAGATTTTAATTAGGCCTTATACAAATCTGCCAGCACTAAACGGGTCTAAAGACTAAGTCTAATGCAAGTTCATTACACGAGCCACCAGAAAGGAATCTACAAGTAAAACTGGTGGTTATAAAGGTTCCATCAATACTAAATATGTAGTTAGTGTTAATGGAACCCTTACCGGCGTCGTCGCTAACAAACTGTTATCTTAAAGCTAGGTTAGAGAATTCAATCTCTGGCATTAATATAATCTTGAACACTATAATCTGCTTTTGAAATAAGTCGGTAAGCTATAAGCTGTGTCCAGTTAATGTATTCATTTCTTTAAATTTTTCTTCAAGTGACTCTTTTTCAGTCATTCTATAAATCGCGCAAATAGCACTCTTCTGCAACACAAATATTAAACTTATTACAGACGCCCTAACCCACAGTAATATACCTTAAGACATAACACTGTGCAAATTTTTAAAACAAGCTAGGCGAGATGTGTCTACCTCTGTTAATTGACTTTTTTGTATATTGCTAAAGTTGCAGAACTAAGTCCATTAGCGAGATCTATACTGATCTATACTATACCTAAGAACACTGTAGTGTTAACCATATCCACCTCCTTATTCTTAACAACTGTGCATGAGTGTGTATGTTTAACATTTGGTGTAACAAATTCAACATAAATTGTCTTTTATTTTATAAAGAGACAAATTGTTGCCGTGAAACCAGTTCATTACTTTCCATATAATGTTGTTTACATCGTCATAAAAAGTCTGGTGTCTTTTCACTTTGAATAAAAGGAAAGTATCATCTGTAAACAACGTTATATCGCTGCAGTCTTTTGTTTGATATGGCATGTGAATAATATAAATATGGAACAGGAAAGGGCCTAATATTGAGCCTTGTGAACCGACTTCCATTCACATCCACCGTTTGAATTCTACCTTGAAGGCAAGATTCAAATAAACTTTAAGCGGGTCCTCCGACCCCATAGTGGCATAATTAAGCAAATTATTATGGCGCATACAATCAAATGCCTTGGACAAATCACAAAGATCCCTAAAGCATCTTGTAAATCCTCCCAAGCTTCAGAAATATTTTTTCACATTAATTGATTTAAATGTCTTAATAGTTGTAACATGCTTAAATTTTAAATATATGCTACATTGCGGCACGTTATCATTAGGCATCGCAACAACATACAAGGGTGAATAGTTCAAAGACTTGGTTATGGATACCGGTAGGTATATCAGTAAAAAATGTCTCAAATTCAGTAGCAACTTCTAAGCTTGATTCTATTAATTTGTCAACAGTTTTAAGTTTAAAGTCAATATCTGTATTTTTATATCTACCAGTTTCCTCATTGATAATTTTCAAGGTCCTTTTAATTAAATTCAACAAATTTTTAAGTATTCAAAAAGTTACTTTTTCTTGAAGGCAATCCGCTTTAAATTGTTTAGAATATTGTTTTACATACATTTGAAGGGCCCGATGGCGCAGTTAGTAATGATCCTATCTTGTACGTCAAGGTTCGTTAATTCGATATTTTTTACTTAAATATTTGTTCTGGGTGGGGACCCAGAGCAAATATTTAAGTAGTATATTTGTGATTCCTCTGTTGTCTGACGTCCGTAACACAAGTGTTTTAAGCGAGTTAGCACGGAGTTAGGTAAATGTATGAGGTGTTGTGGGAATTTATTAAAAAATCCTTACTAATATTATAAATGCGAAAGTGACTCTGTCTGTCTGTCTGTCTGTTACGCTTTCCCGCTTAAACCTCTCAACCGATTTTAATGAAATTTGGCACAGACAATCTTTAGACCCTGAGATAGAACATAGCCTACTTTTTATTGCAAAATAGGGGTGGTAAGGGGTTGAAAAGGGGGATGGAAGTTTGTATGGGATTTCTTAATTTTAAAAGATAAAACCATGAAACTTTATATTTAAGCACTTGATAAGAAATAATAAAACATTTGTTCTAGCGTTTTTGAAATTTCGAACTGTGAGGGGATGAAATAAAGGTTGAAAGTTTGTATGAAGTTCGTAATTTTTGAAGATAAAAACATTACATTTTGTATTTAAGCACTAAATAAGATACAAAAATCGTTTGTTTTAGCATTTGCACTTTTTTACCAGTGTGGGGGTGAAATAGGGGTTAAAAGTTTGTATGGGTGTTCGTCATTTTTAAGATAAAACCATGAGACTTGGTACGTAGGTCTCTTAGGATGTGCAGAGTTTTTCTACAAACGGAATTCCGAAATTCGAACGGAACGGAACTGATTCGGAACGGGAACTACGAAACTAAACTTTTTGTATACAAAATCTTAAGCACTGAACCTAGGAACATGATATTTAGAAGTTTTGGGTGTATCACATTTAAAAAAAAATTGGCTTTGAAGTAAAAAATCCTTCTAACGAATACTCTGCATCACCGCCGCTGTCATTGGTCGTCGGTCGTCGTCGCGCACATTCGCCGAAGTGTGGCGGCCGGCAACGGCGCTGTCGTGTGGTGGGGGAGCGCACGAATCTACAAAACTATGCCTACCCGAACGGGCAGATACGTGAGGGCAGACGACGTTGTCGGACGCATGCGATTAGAGAAATTTGCGCTACAAAGATTTAGGTACTTTTTTCGATCCATTAGGTCATTGTGTCTCTTGGACACAAGGGACCAATACATTTTCCTGAGTACTTTCTGCCACTCAATGCTATATCCAAATCTATACCGTTCCTTTAATCCATATCTAATATCTAATATTCAAATTAAAAGTACGCAGACAAAGTCGCGGGTACCGGCTATCTATATATAAGAGAAAGTCGTGTTAGTTACTACACTTATAACTCAAGAACGGCTGAACTAATTTAGCTTAAAGGGAAGGAGAAGGTTCTTATGACAGAAAAAAAATAAAGAATTGCGCGGAAACTTAGAAAATTTAGGTATCCCCTCTAAGGCGGAACGAAGTTCGCGGGGGCAGCTAGTAATATATAATTCGCAGTTGCCCGTGAGCTAAAATCTGGTGCATTTGTAACTGTTACCATTTTAGAAGTGAATATTAAGTTGTATTGTTTAATAAAGGTCTAAAAGAATAAGTAAAAGTAATAAATATCATTAGGGTCTGCATTTGATGTCACAAAACGCAGTTCTTGTATTAACTTATATCTCATTCTCAAAATATTGCATTTCCTGCTGTAGTAACGTTTTGTATAAACGTGTATCTCTGAAACCATTGTATATGCACTTGTAGTACACAGCTCGTGATTTGTGCGTATTTGTATTAGAATTAGATTTAAGAAAATATGTATAAATTTCAAAGCAATCCCGCTTTTTTTAGTTTCATACGACGTTCCACGGCGCGTCATCGGAGACGCGACACGACCAAATAAATGTGCCCCTACGCGTAAATAAATGAAACTTATTTCAAGTATCATATATTTGCAACATTTAAAAACCAGTATAATTAAATTCATACGCCTCTGAGTTGATTTGATTGACAAATAATTTTTATTACTGACAAGCATGAAAACAAGAAAAGTATAGTGTATACTTACTACCTCGTACCAAAATCACGAATTGCGTCTGATGCGAGTCTTTTTTTTAGGAAGTACCTATGCCGGGCTAGATAAACGTCAATTTCAGAGCCACCAGAGGAGGAGGAGGCGGGGTGGCTCATTTATGAGCGAGCCTGTGCCTGATTTTCACCTCCGTCGGCGACCGCGATTGAATTGACATTGACCACGACACCATTGGGGTGTTATTAAAGTAGTAGTATTAAGTAAAGTTTTGCAAAAGAGGACTTAATAAGTCCAGCCGGTTATCGATGGGCATGTAATTTGCGCGTTTGCTGGCGATCACGGTATGCTGCTCTACGAAAGGAGTGTGTGAGCAGTGTATTTAATTGTGGAGTGCCAGTGAGAGGACGACGGCGTTAGGCATTTAGACAGGTTATGTTATAGGACCAGACGTCTAAGACATGACGTGGTATACATATAAATCTTTATTTTGAATCGCTCTATCTATTAAAAACTACATCAAAATCCATTGATTAGTTTTAAAGATTAAGCATACGTAGGAACAAACATACAGCGAAAAATGACTCTGTTTTATACTAATTATGTAGAGATTTAGTATTTAGAAGACCAACAGCATAATCATCATACTAGCTATTGGAAGTCCACTGCTGGACATAGACCTCCACTAGATCTCCTATCTATTAATTCTGATTAAACTAACGTGTTGGCATACCTACGCAGAGCGTAGCATCCTCGGCAGTGTTGCTGCTGCCCATCCCCACACTGTGCAATTGAGCTGCACTGTTTCGGATGGAGATATCGCCATCTGTCGGTTCTGATACCTTAGTCGCCTCTTACACCTTACACCTGGTACAAGGGGAGGTACTATTCTTATGTGCCGGTACTAGTCGGTAGTAGGTAGAGGTAGCTAGTAGAGCTAGTCTTCACAATGAAACATCAATAACAATAAGATTAGTAACATATTGCCAATGAAAAGTCTACACGATTAAACAATTTTCTAGTTACTTATGTACAAACTTTTATCTATGTAGATTTAAATAGAGCAAACGTTAACAATGTATCTATACGATTCGTTTATTTGAAATTGTTGCTCAGTGATCGCCTTGCCGTTTCAATTCTCGGATTAAATATGTAAAATCATTTCACATATTTACTTGGTCGCCAAAGAAAAGCATTGTGTCGATAGTTTATTGAAACATCAGATAGTGGAAGTGAATAAAAGTCGGTGTAGTACGTTGTACGAGAACGTACAACTTCTGTCTTGTTGGTTTAAACATAATTAATCTACATTTAATTAAATTACATTTTTGTTTCTAACTTAAATGTTGTCACAATAATAGATTGTATGTTGGTATTCTGTGATTAAACATTATTAATTTTCTTACCAAGCAAGGAAAATCCGCTCCGATTATTTTTCAAGAGCTGTTGGCCGTTTACACCGACTCTGCTCTTGTTAAAAACATGGTTTATAAATGGCATGATCTTTTTAAACAAGGAACAATCCATTGAAAACGACCGCACCAAATGGCCAATTGAGCCCACCACACCGGAACTCGTCGAAAAAGTAGAAAAACTTGTATTGGAAGATGACCGATTAAAAAGGAATTTTAAACGAACGAACGAAACAAGTAATTTGATTATTCTTCATCATAATCTTAAAGAAGAAAGAAGATTAACGACTGAAGAAGTGAAGTCAGTATTTTTGATTTATTTAGACACCAAAGACCTCCCCTCGTACGTCATAGGTAGGTAAGACGTAATTGACAACTGTGTCCCGTTACTTAATGACATATTTTACGATTCAGAAAATACTTTACCTCTGATCCAATATTGTCACAGCTTCTTTATTGTAAAGATATCTTATCTACTAGGTACAGACGATTTATCGCAATTATTTCATAAATCAGATCGCTTAAAATATAGTATTTTATCGATTGCATATAGAAATATATATAAAGAAAATACCTACATGCCAATGATTTGAGTTACATGTATTTTAAGAAATGTACAGGTGAAGCCTATTTTAGATGACTGTTCGTATTTTGGTACACAAAGCTATTAGATCACACCTGTACAAATCCGTCAGATTTTGTAATCGACATTAACCTTTAACTGCGAGTAATTGAGTTTAAAAATTGAGTGTTAACTTTGATATTTAGATTAGATTTTTAGTATGTTGATTGTGTTAACTTCAATGTCGAACTGTCGACTTGAAAGGGGTTATAAATAATAACTTATCATATGATAATGAAAACCATTAGTAGATTCGAACAATGAGTGCTTTATTAACGACGTTGGATTGAAAGAATGTCTGTTACGAGGTCTTTGAATTACAAACAGAACTTATTAAAAAAATGTTAACGTGTTAGCGATGCAAGTACAATGCAAACACGACCACTTAGAATTTATTGTCAATTTCTATTATAATCTTTTTCATGACTAAAACATTATACCTAGTGATCTTGTGTTGTAAAAATAAATTGATTTTTAAAATCATCTATCAATACATTTGAAGCGATCACAATAGACTATTTAGTGTCTTGTTTGATTTTGTATTGCACGCAACGTGATGAACAAAACTAACAGTAACTCTCCAGACTCATGATGCCACCGCAAAACAATGATAGGAACAGTCCAACTACTAGGGCGGTGCGAGTGATACCAAGTCACAAGACACACCCAGGGCGGGCACAGGCGACTTGATCAGCACTGAGGTAAGGGTATATGGACACACAGCGCTAGTTACGGCACTGTGCTCACTGAACTGACCATTAGAAATTTGAAGTATATGCGATATATAATATATGATAGTGCGCTAATGTAATAACATTATTTCAATTTAAATATATATTATAAATTATAGATAGAAGCCAATTCATTACATAAGTGATTATTGATACGTACTACTCAAGACCAGTCTACAGTTGAAAAAGACGCGAGCCTGCGTGTGAGTTTAAAGTAAATAGTGTGCGTCCGAGTCTGAAGAGTAAAATACTAATAGTGCTATGTTCTGCTTTATTTTAATTTCGATCTGAATGTATCACTAACTTTTGCTATCAAATGCATTTGTGTACTTATAAGTCGTATATTTGTGTTATTTCTAATTACACATTTTGTTATGATACAAATTGTAATCCATACAATTATAAAAAAAAGTTCTGATTTATGTACTTATTTAATTGCGAGAGGAGCATAAAACAATACAAATTTTACAATTAGACAACAATTTCATTCATGATCATAGACAGTAATTTTTCGTTATAATCTTATGAATACATTTTATAAAAAGTACTGAAGTGATTTGTAAATACCTGCAACTGGACTTGTTTATCGTTTTCCGTTTAAAGGTTTCAAATGTTCTAAATATGTTCACATAAATCAAAGATATAAATAAATATCTATAGTGCATTAGATACTAGTATAAAATAATCATTTCGCCGAAAAACAATCATATTGTTGAACTAATTTATAATCGTTAAATTAAGTTTTTATTGTATTGAGAGAGTAAGATGGCTAACTTGTGTTTTTAACTAGCAGGTTAACTTACATTCTGTTTTTGTCAGTACTTGTGCCGATCTAAGCAACTTTGAGAAGCTCCTATACTAACAATACTAATAACATAGCGGTTGTTCTCATTAAAGGGTTTATGGCACCAACTACCTATATTATAAAATGTAAATATAATTAACTGTAATTTGAATGGGATTTTTTCTACATTGAGGTAGTATAAATGCTAAATGTGGACACTGTGGACATCATAGGAATAGAGAAAGTACTAAGACCCACCCAGTCATCTCTTCTGACAATATAAATTGAATATTATTTATGCGCACTACCAAGATTAATAAAAGAGCTCTCAGTAACAAACGCTATTTACGTTTCGGAGGCAGTGCTGTGTTGTCAGTCTAGACCATGTTACCTAATGTAGGTATAAATCTTAGTTATATTTTACATGTAGATCTTTGTTGTAGAACTAGCAACTGGTTTAAATAACTAAAGGGTGAAAAAGGTAAGATAATTTCTTCCCATCATGGAATAAATAATGTGGCTTCAGGCAAGAAGGTAAACTTGTTTTTAGGGCGGAAATTCACTTGTGACTTTTGAGATACAATAAAAATTCTACATATTAATTCTCTATTCCTATGAAAATATAACATACTGTTTCCAAATATTATAGCCTCGGCATTACGTTCTTTTCATAATCCCTACTGGGTAAATGAATAATTATATTTTATTAAGTTAATAATTGAGCTTCTTATAAAATAAACAGAGTTAAGCTATTTTCACTACTTTTACATAAAATGTATAGCACGGGGGTGTACCCTGCCAATATTTTGTATAGAAGATTAAGAAAGCTAAACTTTGATGTTCTGTCAACATAACAAATTTATCACAACAACCTCTTACAATTATTTACAAAAATTTCCTGTATATTTAATACTTAATTAGATCAACAGTCTCAAACATTTAATTTCAACGTCGAGGTACAAATAATAAAGACGATCCAGCTTTAAGTTTTGCTGTTTACCAGACAAATAAAAAGAAATATAAGAACAACTCTCTACGTCATGCATAAATGAAACACAGAAAAATGCAGTTATGATATCAAATGTTAAAGGGTAAGCGGCAGATTAGGTAAATGGTAAATAATAATAAAAACTTTCGTTTAACAGATGAATGTATTTCGACGACAAGATTACTTCTCATAAATATGTATATATAGTGATGTAAGTGTACATAAATATAATAATAAATATGTAATACAGAATAATATGTATGTATAATAATGTACAACAGAAAAAAATAATAACGCATCGCAACCTACAATAATAGCAATATATCGACAATGAATCACAAATATTCGTCCGTACAATACGACTATAATATTTTCCATAATACGCCTACGGCTCGAGGAAGGGAGTGCCTCACGAATGCCACCTCGCGTTCGCACACACACAAGCATGCAATCACTTAATTACAACTATTATCACCGTTTCATTTTTAGGAAAAACTACTATAATATAAACTCATGACGATAAAATCTACTAACCTTAAAAATAAATTACGACGCCACCCGTAAGGTTTATATGGTTTTCACTTAAAAAATAAACTTTACTATGCAATTTATATGCAACTTATCAATGTAAATAAATGTAAAAACATATTTTCTATTATGTCCAATAAGCCGAAGTATGGGAATCAATACATTACAAATTTTATACATAAAGGATAATTGCCTGTTTTGTGAATAATGAAAATGTACGCATTCATCCACATGCTGTCTGGGCTTCGTTGGCACGTGACAAGGAACGGGACTAGATAGGACTTGGGATAGGAACCAACTGGGATTTCTAGGACCGAGGAAGTACCTATTCAAGAGAATTACATAATATTATGTAATGACAAATTGGTGAAAATAAACTTAATTCAAAAATATAATAAACAAAAAGGTGTCCGCCCCATATTAAATTTAGCTTCAACGGAATGTTTCAATTTTCTATATCCCCGAAAAAAAAAGAATACATTTCCACTGAACTTCTAACCCTATAATTGCAAATTGTAAATAGACTAACATTCATTTTTGAATGACTATATTTCAGAACCCCATAGCTGATAAGCTAAACGACAACAATTGTTTAAAGTCAGACTTTAGCATTTTTAAACAAAAAATAACAATTTTACTTGCATATAATAATATACATCGCTATATGTATTTACATATACATAATATTATTTTTATTTATACACGTAAATATCAATCAAACATATAAGTTTCCTGCGGATAGTCGGCATAAGATATGCGGACTCCTCGGACAACTGCCAATCGATCTATCGTTGGCTACACCCTCGCTGATATGAAGTGAAGATGTAAAAGTTACTGCTACGTAGCGTACGTATATACATATCTATAACCGACTATCGCAGGTAACGCACACATACAAATTCATTAAAACAATATACAACGTAAAAATACTATTTGGTACATTATATAGCAGAAATCTAGCCGTCATAAAAACTATCAAAGCAGTATATTACACCTACACTGACACAGACATATAATCATACACATATATTAGTCAAAATAAACCAGTCACAAATCACAGTTGACATAAATTCTCGATTTCACTAAGTCTTGTAATTTACATAAAATAATAGTTAACACAAAGTATTAATACTAAAATATATTTGAAAAAGCTCTAGTGGAGACACAAATAAATGCTTTTTTTTAAAAATGACCGATATACTTTTAATGTATTAGAAAGAACGGTGGTTAGTAAATAAATATAAAATGAAGTGTTGAAAAATTTAGCATAGTGAATGGCATCGGCCCGACTACAGGACACCAACCGGCACGAAGCAATGAGTATAGAAGCTTGCAGGATGGTGCTCCTATACTAATCTCAGTTAAAAGTTATTATTGATACTTTTCAGGCCCATGGCTTTGATATTCAAGAAGGAAGGTGCACTCTGGCAATAACTATTAAAAATATTCAGAATCAACGAAAACTATTTTTAACAGTCATTTAGACAAACAGTAAATCACGGATTTATAGCAAACGATAATGATGTATCTCAAATGAAAATAATTAACAACATATTTTAAAATCAGTCACTTCACAAACTAGGTCATACAGATTGTTTTAGAATCTACACTTCTAACCAGTTAGCCGCACCAGCCTGCAAAGTAACCCATAATAGAGTCCCAGTGATGTTCTGTGCCCGGCGGACAGGTTCAGGGCACGAGAATATATATAATTTTACCCATACTGTTCGCTATTAACATTAGGTAGAATCGTAAACATATCATGCATTATTAAACACTAACAATTGTAATTAACCAATTCGAGATGAGACTTCATTAATCAAATTCACTTTAAAATCAATATCGGAAAGATTCGCGTATCAAGTAAAATCATTATGTTACTGCTCGGATAGTAAAAAATCAAAGTTCGATGGAGCGAATTAACGATTCCGTAAACAAACTACAAAACTAAACACAACCCTTTGAATCATCGAAACTGTCGTCTCATCCTCGAAATAACTATCTATGAGCTATAACTAGGAATCATGCAAAAACAGTAGATACTCGAAACACACCTAGTTCTGTAAGTCACCGCATTAAAACGACTCCGTGAGTAAACTACATCTACACAGGCCAGTGAGTGAATACTCAATCCGTTAACAAAAGAGACGGCACGTAAGCATGCAACGTGCGACTTTACATTTATTAGACGATACGATACAAGTAAGCCTAGCAGCACCCGCGGCGACGGCGACGAGCCGAGCCGAGGCCGCCCGCCCGCGCCCACACCGCGCCCACCCACGTCGCTCCCCGCTTCCGCGCCGGCCTACGACCGCGACCGAACCTTCATTCTTAAACGCACTCGGTGCGAAATTAAGTGAGTCGCCGCCCGCTCCTAAATTTCAACTAAACGGAAAACGCTCAGGTACAAACAACGCTTACTCGGCGACAATTTAAATTTCCTCTTTTAAAAATAGTAAAACAGTCGTTGCTATTGTAAAGATAGATGTTGGTTGGCACATGTTCGGTGTCGGCGGCGGCGCCTGCGAGCGGCCGCGCCGCTGCCCCGCCCCGGCCCAATGTCGACCCGACCTCTGCTGACATTGATTCCCCTGCGAACATCAATCATTCACGATATACTCACTTGCCCTCTGCTCTGCGCAGGCTAAAACCCTGGCAGTTGACAGTTTGTGCTATTTACTCCCGAAATACGAGGGGTGATCCAAAAGTAATGATAATGAATATTAAAAAACATGATTATACCAAATTTTTTAATTTATTTTTCTACATAGTCTCCTAACAAGTTAATGCATTTAGTCCATCTTTTTTCTAAACCTAAAATTCCCTTTAAAAAAAATCTTTTTCTTGACTCTCCAAAAAAGCCTCTACAGCGGACATCACTTCGCTATCGTCTTCAAATTTCTTGCCTCGGAGGTGTTCCTTGAGCCGAGGAAAGAGATAGAAGTCGCTGGGAGCTAGATCTGGCGAATAGGGAGGGTGTTCGACCAATTCAAATCCCATTTCTTGAATGCCAGCTATCGCAACTGCAGCTTTGTGAGCCGGTGCATTATCTTGATGAAACAGCACTCCAGCGCGCAGCTTGCCGCGTCTTTTTTCCTTGATGGCCTCCCGCAATCTTTTTATTTGGTCTGCATAGTAAGAGCCTGTAATAGTGGCTCCCTTTTCCAAATAATCCACCATTATAATTCCTTCTGCGTCCCAGAACACGGAGGCCATAACCTTCCCCGCCGAACTCGACACTTTGAATTTCTTCGGCGTCGGTGAGGAGGCTCGTTTCCACGTCATTGACTGCTGTTTCGTTTCAGGATCGAAATGATGGATCCAGGTCTCGTCCATGGTCACAAAACGTGACAATAAAATTTCCTGGTCAAGTTGAAACTTTTCGAGATTAGCCTTGGAAGTGTCAATTCGTTTCTTCTTTTGTTCGTCGGTTAACATTCTCGGTACCCAACGCGCTCACACCTTTTTCATATGCAATTCATTTGCGAAGATTCTTTGAATACTGCCATATGAATCCAATGCCAATCCTTGTGACCTCAGCTACGTGCCTGATGGTCACTCTTCGATCTGCCAACACGATATCTTCAACTTTTTTCACGTTATCCTCAGTGAGGGACGTGGATGGGCGTCCTTCGCGAGGTTCGTCTTCTGTCGATGTTCTGCCCAACTTAAACTCCTTGGCCCAGCGTGCAACTGTGGAATAAGGAGGAGCAGAGTCCCCTAATGTTTCCACCAAGTTGCTGTGTATGTCTTTGGTAGATAATTTTTTCAAGCAGAGGTACTTGATGACGGCTCTAATTTCTTTTTTCTCCATTTTGATGTTCTCACTCCGACAGGTCGAATTCAAATGAATGTAGCTCCCAGAAATCATGGCCTATTTATATGATTTTTCTAGCCTGAACTAGTGTGTAGTATAGCAATATACATGATTTTTTTTGGATTTTTATGTGCACTGGAAATAACCGATTATCATTACTTTTGGATCACCCCTCGTACATATAATATTGTTTTAGAGTCAGCACATCTACTCCTTGTGTCTATACTTAACATAAGTCTATAATATATAGATTATTATTCATACCACATAACTAACACGGGCAATTAAATAAAATATTTCCTTAACTGAACCTATTTTGTTGTATATATCTTGTCGTGTAGTTTGTTATGAAACCCACTTCGCTAAGAAGATTTATTATGAAAGTAAGTAAAGGCAACAGCCAAAATAAAGTCACGTGTAAATATTTTAAATGTAAAAATACGTGTCTCGGTGTGGTTAAAGAAGTTGAATGAAGGACGACTCACCAATCGACAGCGGTGGTCTCTATATCCCGCACATGGCAGACAGGCGCGCGCTGAGCTGCATGGGGAACTGATCGGTGAATAAGCGCCAGTTCTCCTCGCCCACCTGGTTCTTGAACCCGTGCAAGATCTTCGTGAACATCTCCTTGAGATCGTCCTTAGGATGCGACCACGACGCCACCGCGTCACAAAAATACATGAAGTCAGGCACCACGCCGCCCGGGTTCACCTGGATCATTTGGCAGATGCCGCGGAACGCAGAGTCCTTTTCGTCGTTGTCACGGATGTTCCTCAGCGACGTGCACCTGAACGAAACAACATTGCACGTGTCGGACACTTCCGAACGCACTACCGCAATATTTCGAACCGAAATTCGAACTATCAAAGCTCTAGTATTTTATGATTATACTGTAAAAAGCGAATACAATAAAGATTGGTGGTGATAATATATATGTAAGAAATAAAAAGAAATAAACAAGTTTATAGTGAAGAGTATTGGAGGTGAAAGGCACACAAAAACAATACAAATCATTATGACCACTGAATTCCATAGGACTCCCAAACTGTAAGCAAATCTTGATTATGATGTACTGAAGCAATGAAAGCTTAAACAGCTTAAAAGACAGTTAATTGTTCATTCAGGATAGAAGGAATCTGTTACAATAGGGGGTTTGTCTTGCAGTTTGGCTAGGATATAATATTTTATTGAGCATTTTTATATTTTAGAAAGCGGATGGTGTTCAACACAATTGTAAAGAACAGCACTGAAAATAACATGATTAAACAAATACTACCCCATCAAATAAGTTATGTGTTCTGAAAGTGTGGCCGTCTCATTAGTAGTACATATAGTCAACAGGTCATGCCTAGGCAGGTAAACTCAAACGGAACAATAAATCGTATAAAAGAATAATATTAATAAGCATTGAACAAACACCATCCACAATCAAAATAATATCTAACTTATTAAATATTAAACGTAATTGTAATAATATAAAGTAATAATAAAAAAAATTACTACAGACCACTGGCGTACAAATTGATGTAATACGGGTGCGACGTCGTGGGGGCACACATAACCTAGCCGACCGATAGTAATCGCTACACGCCACGACACGATATACCGAGAACAAAACCAAGAAAACAAATCAACAAACCATTCAAAACATAGTCAAAGTACATAATTCAACAGCAACAAATTAGTGTTATAAATAGAAAAAACGTGAAACAATTTTATGCTAATTAACTCTATCAAATTAAATAAAACAGATATAATTAAAAGATGGCTTAGCATTGTTTTAGTTAAGACATCATTGACACATGAAAATATATGAAATTGAAAAACAAAAAGAATTTAAACCATCTTTTAAAGTCGGGCACACACTTTAGTGTCGTAAATGAGTGTTAAAATATTTACATAACTCCCCAAAAACTAAAATAAAGATAAGTCAAAGAAGCCACAAGACAGTATTACTTTTCTGTTCACAATTTAGCACTGTTGTAACTGCACTGTAATAAGATATTTATTTATTGTGTGAAATACAAACATGGGTAACATATATAGGAAATGTATGCATGGAGGAATAATTAAATACATATATGTATAATATAAAATAGCTATTTTAAATAGAGTTAAGATGTACATAACAAAATAAACAATAGTGTATCCTGCCATAACACGTTTTTTGCGATATGTCAGAAACCACTATTTAATAAACAAAATTAGTTTTAACGTGGTTTAATGGCTGGTATGAAAAATCAATATAAAGCTGAAAGAAATACATATATACCATACTTCTTTACACATACAACTGCCACCAAGAAATGTTTAATGAGCATCTATTCCAAACTTACACAAGATTATGTTAAATAAATATTTGTTTAATATATTTTACTCTATTCATTAGGAACAAAAACATACCTGTATTTTCAAGAAGAGTTTTAGGAGTGGTAGGCTTATTGATGATTTCAACTAAATGGTTGAGAACTAGGGGAATATATTTCGACGTTTCTGGACCTGTAAAAAATACAAATATTTTAAAATAAATTCGAAAAACGAATCGAATATTTCCTACTAGATATATATTCTTTAAATTAACTTGTTGATTTAAAAACATAATTATATTAAATAAATATAGTACAGTATAAACATAAATCAAGTCATAGTTCAAATCCAGTAAAGCCTATTATTAAACTTTACTGTGTTGCTGCTGAATACTTAAAAAATAAAATAAGCATACATACTAATATTAATAAGTAGAGTATTGAGAAAGTGTAAGTGCAAAACGGAGCGACGAACTGACGTGATTTTTTAAGCGGAGATAGTCACTGGAGTCACATGGAGAGTGGCCACTTTTTCTCTCTTTCTAACCCCTGAATTCCCTAAAATGGGGGTGGAAGTTTCTATGTAGTGTTCCGTAATTGCTAGCTAGGTCTAGAGATTTGTTATATTCAAAACAAGTTTTTTTTCCATTATGACCATGGAACTTATTACATTTTCAGAATCTTTTAATTATATTCAGGATTTGGAAGGTTTATTTTTGTTGTCTTCACTGACAGGAAAAGCGCCATGCAACATATGGCTCGGTGTGCTTTTGGATATAGCAAAGGTGTTCCGAGAGCCTATAGAATATTAAATCAAACCCATAATATTTGTGCGTCTTGCATAAATTTGATATTGCAATCGATTCCTTGTTATATAGGGCTGAAAGGGACCGAGGGGCTGCTAAGGCAGATATTTTTTTTTTACCATTTTATACGGAATATTTAGATCAATTTAAAAGGGGATGTTTAAGTTTAAATAACATTTTGATTAGGAGTATGGAAAAAGGTATTTGGTACAAGGCAATTCCGTGTCAGCCTCTCCGAATACCTTGGTACTCATATTTTAATAGTAATAATAATATAAATAATAATATTACTAAAAACTGTCTTTCAGTTTTTAGTTCTAGCTGCGCACTGGTAAGAAATTTAGTTTTCTGATAAGGTAAGTAGAATCTGCTAGTTGTATTGTTTGTGGTACTGTGGATAACGTACAGCACATGCTTTTGGAATGCGTTAAATTCCAGAGCAAGAGGGAGTCCCTATTGCAGAAATTCAAGATAAATAAGTTGGATATTGGAACGTTTCACAGTATATTGTCGGTCCCGCAATCTGGAAGTTATAAAGCCTGATTGATGTTTTTCTGCATCAGTGACTCAAAATACATTAAATTTTTTGTTTATATTCATAGATTAAGCTATAATGAGGCTGCCATAACCTTGTGGATAAAAGCCTCGATAAATATCAGATTTAAAAAAAATCTAAGTAGAAAGCTAATACTTGGTATGTTGACTATTTGTAACTAACAAAAAAATCGTGCATATATTTATTTTTAATCTGCCCCCAGCACATTAAAAGAGGGAGTGAAATTCTATGAGTCTTCAGTTTTCAAGGTAGGAAGCTAAAAAACCAGTAGACAAACACTTTTGTTACCAACGAAAAATACCTGCCTTATATTTTTTGCAAATCTTCCCCCATCCCATAAATTAGGGGATATATATTTGAGTGAGACTCCACAAAATTAGTACAGGTTTTATGGTACAAAAGAATCAATTACAGTAGCGTAACATAATAATATTCTGTTCCCCAAATTCAACGCAAGCGAAGCTGCGAGCAAAAGCTAGTTATGATATTAAGTTGTTTCATCTTGAATCAAGTTTTTATAGCATTTTGTGGCTAGGTGTGCTAGCATCGTGAAATTAAAAGAAGTTTAATAGAACAAACTATTATACTGAAAACGTAGTCGGACCGCAACGTTTTAGTCACACGTCTTAACCAAGGTTGTATTCAATAAGCTAAGTAAGATTTTGCGAGGCGTAACGCCAGTCAATTAAAAACTCGTTGGCTAGGTTTTATGTATCGTGCCTTTAATTTTGTATGTTTATAGAACCTTTCACCGTGACGTGTATAAACTCAGGTTTACCAACTCAATTTGACATCTATTTAAAATTACAAAAAGGCTCCATGCGTCCTGCATAGTAACATTTTTTCCTTTCTACGGTAATACATTTGTCCCCACAGACTTTCAAGTACTGTTTATGCCGTAACTTCTGGTCCTTACAAGCAGAAATTTGTCTAGTGGTTTCAAAGATCAGCCATAATTATGAAATCGCTACCAGTAAAACTGACGAAGTTTCATAACATGCAACCCATGTTTTCCTACTCAATGTTGGTAATATCTAAATATAAAAAAAGTTAATGCATACAAATGAAGTAATAACTGTATAATAAAAAATGTTCAAAGGAACCTTAAACTTTCATAAAGAGATGATTAGAAATAAAAATAAATACAATTAAATTTATAAATAATAAGTATTTTATACTGATTCGGGAATCATACAATTTTAATTATAGCTATAGAAGCTTCGTATAAACTTGAACAACAATTTTTACCCTGTTAAGGGTCTAAAAACCCTGTTTAGGCGTAACTCTTGTAACGTGTTTGCGCCCTGCCTCTACTCGTATTACGATTATAAGCGCACACGCATATATGTAACATCCACCAAGCGGAGCTAGCGTGGCATTTCAGTAATTCATAACATAGATTTTTACAGAAACACACGCATACAAATTCAATTTGTCAATAAACCAAAAATAATAAATAATGCTTTCCGCATTAAATGCAAAAGATTACATATAAAGTGAAAATGATGGGTACCTAATTTGATGCTTATTTCGCCAATCGCCCAGGTGGCGTTGTTGCAGACAGAGATTTGCTCAGGGTTGAGGTTCATGCCGAGGATGGGCAGGAACTCTGAGATGTAGGGGTGCACGTGCTGGAAGCACGCCTTGGTGAGGTCTCCCAGCAACGCGAACGACGATTGCCGCACCTGCAAGCGGGCTCAACCTCAGTCTCCAATCTGCTGACCTGCTGCCACTGGCAATTCCACTTTACCCATAAGTGCATTTCTTTTATCGTCGAAGTTTGACGGCAGGGCCGAAACCTTAATTGTTCGATTCGAATGGGAGGAGAAAGCTATGGATTTGAAATTGAATCAGACAATTAAACAATTACATTTTTACACATAGTAAAAATGTACGATATCTTAACTCTGGATGTTGCCAGCTCATAATGATTTGTAGAATTTGTGTATGGGGACTTGAACCGCTTGTAATATTTTTCTTAATCTCAAAATATGACTGTATATCGTGTTCTATTTAAACGAGTATACAAATATTTCTCCAAATAATTAAACGTATCGTAACGATCATCGTAGTTCATGAGATTCATGTTCAATTTCAATTTATACAGATCGTTATCCCCTATAATCTTAATTAAATTACCATTCTACGTTCACGGTATCTGTATTCGCGGCATATTTACGGAACATATACCCGACGAATAAAGAGCTTCTACTATAGAAATTAACGAGGTCAACATCATCACTAGCCGGTATCAGGGCGCAGTGTACTTGGAGGCAAGATAAGGGGTAGGTAGAATGGAGGATCACATACAGCCCATACCTCGGGCATGGGGTCCTGCATGCACTGGTACAGCAGCTGCATGAGGTTGGAGTTGAGCACCAGGTGGTCAATGTGGCCATCCAGTCCCTCAGCCAGTCCGCTCAGCAGGTCCAGCGCCACGATCATGAAGTCCTTGTCCGGCGCCTCGAACTGCTCCGGGCTCTGGCTGTTCGCCTGACACCGCACGCGTGTTTCAGATCCAGATTATGTTATAAACTATGCGGCCGCACGGGGCCACCTTGACGTCGCATGTGACAGTGAGGGATTGAGGAAATTTGCGATTCGTAGTTTGGCGGGCGGTCGGACGTTTGTAATAATATAAATTAATAGGTACTAGCAGAGTAGAATAGTACCTCCCCCTGTACCAAGTGTCGTAAGAGGCGACTTTATGGGCAACATACCCTCTTTCTTGGGGAGGCCTATGTCCAACAGTGGACTTTTAATGGCTGGTATGATGAATCGAAGCGTGAAAGAACTTCACTCGTGCACAGTTTGACAGTGCCGCCATATTTTCGTCAATCCCTACTAACACTTAATTAATGCATCTGAAAATTGGGCTGAATTTCTCAAAAGATTTAATGTTAACCGAAAATAAAATTAACCGATATCTTCATAATGATAACAGTACTTTTTGGCCCAGTACATTATAGAATAAATTACGAATATATAATTTAAAAAAATCACCCTGCCTGCCTGAATATATAATAGAAAAATATACCTGCTTTCCTATAAGCGACGCCATGACGCCATTGAAGCGATAAGTAATCCTTTGTTTAACTCTAAGCATTCAGTTCACAACCCTTACGATTACAGAGTGTGTTTGTATATGGCAGTTTAATAAATTTTCGTATTAATTTGTTATATGATATTTATTAAAAATATTAATAACATAATTTTTAACATAAACATTTTATACTCACAATATTTTGATTTAATGTTTGTTCTATTAAAGAAACGCATCTCCTGAACACAGGTTCACAGTAGGGTAGGAAACCAGACTGCAGAGCTGTGGCCACTGACGATAGGCACTAAAACAAAATAAAAGATTACTATAAACAAAAATCACACTATATTGTTCAAAACACAAACACTAGAATCATAAAATAAAATTAAAGAACCAACAAAATTAAAATAACAAAGGATAGGACTGTTGAAAATATTCTTGTGTTTAAACATACAAAGTGTGAAGAAAGTTTTAGATATTCATATATTGTGATTCAAAAAACATACTAACCTCAAGTAAAGGAAATAAATCCTTATCTTCGTCTTTTAAAACATTCCACTTATTGATGAGCGGGGGCATTAGTAAGTTTATGTACTCCTGTTTGTTCAAATGATGACCCACTGAGTCCGCCAGTGTGCCAATAGCATCATATAGTATAAGCAGATTTTTATGCTGGTACTTGCTAAATGCGTACACTAAGGTCTGTAGGATGAATCCTAAATAAGGGACTAGTTCTGTGCAAGCCTCTTCCTCGAGAGTGGCGAATGCCGAGCATGCCGCTTCCTGGACCCGTTTATTGTTATCCAACACACGTTTCAAGAACTGTAGGAAATAAATACCAAATTTAAACTCTAATTTACACAACAAACAATATAATCACATATGACACTTTAATTCGTGCCTATTTCTCAGTGAAGGTGATAAATTCTCATAATAGAATCAAATAGAAATCTATAATGTCTTCTAGGTAGAAATCAATCAAGTGATTACTAATAAAACAAAAATGAACATATTTGAAGATATAAGATATTAAAGAATTTTATTGAAGGTAATTATTATTTACTATAGGTAGACCTCATACTAAAGGTCGCCTGCATTGGTGCACCTCACTCTCATCTTTTTCTACCGCCAAATAGCAGTGTTTGCTTTGTTATGTTCCGGTTCGGAGGGTAAGAGAGGCAGTAAATTACTGGGTGAAAGTGACATAGTTTCTTCAGTTCACAATGTTAGCGACACGCTAGTGATATCTTTGTGATGACAGAAGTATGCTAGTAAGCTAACTTCATAATATAAAATAATAGATGGTTTGAATTTCTAGGCACGAAAAATGTGCTACTGACCTCGGTCATGACAGGGCGCAGGTAGAGGTCGTGCGACTGCGACACGATCCAGTGCGAATAGCGCGATAGCGTCCAGCAGGTGATGGAACGCACCAGTGCCTTGCGCTCGGCCAGGCAGCACACGAGGTAAGGCACCAGGTCCGGCAAGTGCGGCACCATGCCAGCCATGCAGCCATCTGCCACCGCGCCTAAAGCCAGGATACCGCTTTCCTGCACAATTTTTCAAGCATTTATTTATAGACCTTAAAAATCGATGGAGGTTTATATTTTATTTTCTTATAGATGATTGCAGTGAACTGCATTAAAATTCGTTTAGTCTACAGATCTTTGCGTATAGTTGTAACGAAGACAAAGAGAGAGTAGTAATTAGTTTCATAAAATAAAAATAAAACGGCTAAGAGACGGTCAGTTCACCTTGATGATCCAGTCTTCGTGAAACAGCGTCTCCTTGAGTATGGGGAACAGCACGGGCAGCAGGTCGGCGCCGAACACGCTGGCGAGCACGTCGAGCGCGGCAGCGCTGCACTTGCGCAGGTTCCAGTCCGACTGCGACCCGTCCGCCTCCACGCCGCCCTCCTCCTCGTCGTCCGAGTCGCCGCCGCCCGACATGTTACTGTCGCCTGCGCCCGCTGGCACACCGACGACAAACATTTATTTCTAATACGACCGTTCCCGTTCCCACTCACGTCGCATTCGGAAAGGTTTACTCGATTTAGCATCTCAGAAGCTAGCGTAAACAAAATACTAGTTTAATAAATATATATTTTAGACGTTAAATTTTAACAATACATTTCTGAAGTTTAATTTTATAAGTACCAAAATATATCAAATTTTTTCCTAAGGTGATGTTCCTGAACTTAAAGGTTTCAAAATTTAATTTAAAATAGCCTTTCATCCACCACACTCTACCTAAATGATGTGACGATTAATAATTGTTTTTTCTTTACAAACGTACCTATTGAAAAATCTTATTACAGAAAATATATTTATTTACCGTTGTGTTTGATAGTGTGCGAACGCGGTTTGTGGAAGCGAGGGCGGATATCCGACTCGCGGTCCGGTTCGGCGTCGTCAGCGTCGTCGTCACGGTCTCCGCGCAGCAAGATCACGTCCATCTCCGAGTAGCGCATACCGCGCATCAACACCGGCAATAGCAACGGCAATCGGGGGCCTAGTACCTATTATCCACAACAATTTGGTAACATTGTTTGACTATGTGTAGACTGCAGATGTTTAAAAAATTCTATAACATTACGACGACTTGAGAAAATCTGTCGGGACTTCAAAGTTTCGGAATTATTTTAAGACGTTTGTAGTTTACTATTCCAATTTTGATAAATACATAATGACCATCATAGCAAATTAGAATTGCTAGTGTATGTATTATTCACTGACATAATTCATATAATCAAATCTATTGATGGATGCTTTAATTTACTATACATTCCAGTATTTTGCTCAGACAAGCAGCAGATGAAGTTTCATAGAAGAACTATATTATATTACCCATGACTTCTACTAATTTACTTTTTGGGGTCACAATGGGTAGGTTATTATTACACCTGCCATTGAGGCAATTGTAGGTCCATTGCTTGATTTGAGCTACATTCTTTCGGGTGAACAACCACCCCACCTGGGAGGTTCCTAATATACCTATAAGACCGAAAATACTATTCTATTTTATTGGTACCTCACAACATGTAGTGGTAATGATTTAATAAAATTAAATCTTTCAATAAGAACAACATCCCAATTTTATGGAAAACATTAGGGATTAAGTAAAAAAATACACCATGAAGTCATATATGTGCAATTAATATGAAAAAAAAACAATATTAACATGAAATAAAGTCATGGACAACAACCAGTAAATAACAAAAACACTGTCTGCCCATTATTATTTAAGCCAATAATTATAATTATTATTGGAAATACTGTGTCATAAAAACCTTGGTGAGGTGCAAATTCTGATATTATTAATTATTTGTTAATGAATACAAGTTACATACAGTACATAGATTATTAAGCCATAACTAATTGTAAGATAATAAATGGCTGAGTTATGTTTTATCTAACTCTTCAAACAATTGAGAAAAAAAATACAGGCCTCTATGTTATTGTATGTAAATGTATGGAAAGGAAAAACTATTTACAGCTAAAGAGAATTTTGATTATTAAATATTACTGATTGGCTTAAACTCTTTTTTCTGACACAATTTGATAACTAAAACACAACCTTAAAGAGTTTATTAAACCACCTTTAAATCTGTTAAGAAGTAGGTCTATTAGTTGTCAACATGTTAATGTTAGGATATAATTTGTAGGTTTAATATTTACCTCTCTACAAACATTCTGTTCAGCTAGAGAAAGCCAGAACTCACAAGCTTCTAAAGCTACTCCTTCTTCAGGATCTTGTGTGCGCACTAACATGTACTGCAATAAATATAGTAGTAATTACAGTTACCTTCTAAAGAACTCATTGTGGAACTATAAATAATACTCCTTGTGAAACTTTATACATATACAAAAAATTTAATTTTATCTTTTCTTTTACGAACTAAGGGATCTTAGCAATCTTATATCCCTACTAATATTATAAATACGAAAGTCTGTCTGTCTGTTGTATGGAAGTATCGCGATTTTTAGAGCAAGAAACTTAAAACTTATTATTAAGCCATTGATTCAATATAAATAAACGTGACATTCAAAGTTTTTTATGAGTTCAGGTAAAGAGGTATGGTACCCAAAAAATCTATTCCATGGAGACGAAGTCGCGGGTATAGCTAGTTGATTATAAAAGTATAAATTATATTTTAGTAACAGAAAGTTTAGTTCAATATCAATGATTACTTACTTCAATAATATTAGGCAAATGTGGTATAAGCCTGTCTAGTCGGACTTCAAGTAACAGTACCAATGCATGACACACATTTTTCCTGACATCTGGATCTTCATCTGCTGCTAAGTGGAATAAATTCTAAAAATAAAAAATATATTAAAATTTTAACTTTAATCATTAATATATCAAAATGATTTTAAACATATAGTTACCTCTATAAATGCGTCAATATGCAACATAAGAGCTTGTGTACGTCCCATGATGAAGTAATTGACACAAGCAATAGCATGACATCTAATTTTTGATGATGAATGCCTAAAGAATTGTAGAAATTTTGGAATTAAAACATTTAAAGGTCGATTTAATGCATCACTGTCTAACAGTTCTGCTGTATCTTCACAAATCTTCTGTAATGCCCCAAAAGCTCCCTGAAACAATATAAAATATTTATTTACAGATAGACTGATTTAGAATACAAATAATGAATATTTTAATTTGATTAATACCAAATCACATGTAAAATATCAGGCTTAGTATGTAAAATTTTACCTCACAAACATTGTAGTCCTGAGAATCAAGCATTTGACATAGTGCTGGCAAAAGCTCTGGCCAAGAGGTTAATTCTCCTTTACTAGCTATGGTAGTTATAATGATGCCTACAGTGGCACGAATAAGGGGAGACGGGTCTCCAACCGCAGATAAACATTCTCTTTTTATGAATTCTGCCACTTCAGGCAAGAAACTGTTGTAGTGTGCTTTTACATTGTTTTTCAAAATTAACCCGCTTAGTGACCTTGTAGGTTCTTCTTCGGTTACTAATTTCGTCAATACAAAGATAAGATAGTTGTTGAAGTCTGGATACTTATTCAATTCTTCCAATTTCTGATAAAATTGTTAGGGAAAATATTAAATACTGTCAATAACTGTCATGTCGGAAAAATCGATTTTATCGCAAGCGTCCAAGATGCGACGCTTCACACAGCTATAATTTTAATAATAAAGTATGAGATAAATTGACTTAATATTAGCAAAATAACTAGAAAAAAGATGCAAAAACAGGATGAAACGTTAAAAGACAAAAAATATCCACGCCGATAGAATGCAGCGCAACCTGAAATTTGTTTAAAAGGATACTTGTTGAACAGCCCTTTGAGTAGCTGTGTCTGGTGATTGTGACTCTTTAAGAAGTGTAAGTATTTGTCGTAAGCCTTCTTGTTCAGGTTTCCACTCCATTTTCATAATAATTCTACAAAACGGTTTTATATCACTCGGTCCCGTAAAGATCAACCATGCCAAAATTTAGGAACGTGTTGCCAGAATACAAAAGCGGTCATTGATTTGGTAGTATTCATAAAGCTGAGTGAGGGGAAAAGTTGACACATTGGTCTATGGTTACATTACTAGCGCTTTTTTTTTAATTATACTGTTTTCGAACAGTCGGTTTCGAACAGTTTGACGGAGACGCATGGGATTGTTTTTAATTGCGACCTCATATTCCATGTGCCTAATTTAATTCATACATTTAAATTCGTTATTCTTCTTTATATCACAATGCCTAAAATAAAAGCAGATAAAAAGACTAGAGTTCATAATGAAATCGCTAAACAAGGTATGATTTAATTACTGTGATTTTATCTGTTAAATGGTTATATTAACAAATATTTTCTTAAACTTATACCAAAGTACATTATATTATTTCTGTAATTAGTAACTTGTAGGTAAACATATCTATTTTCATTGGTTTCTAAAAAACCGCTTTTTCTCAGTTAACCTTCAGCATTCTCACACCAAACAATAAAAACGAGAAAACTACATTAAACATACAATTAAATATGGTATTTCGAAAAGCATGTGAAAATTGTAGTTTATTGGTTTGTATAACTTGCGCCTGATTTCTGTTTGATAATAATTTGCTTTCAGCTAACACATTTTAAATTCATACTTACAGGAATACAATTTAACAAGGATTTTGGCCAGCACATTCTTAAAAATCCTTTAATAATAACATCTATGCTCGATAAGTCTGGTTTAAGGCCAACAGATGTAGCACTTGAAATTGGTCCTGGTACTGGTAACATGACAATAAAGCTACTTGACCGTGTGAAGAAAGTTATAGCTTGTGAAATTGATACCAGGTTTGAGACTTATCAATAAGTAATTATAATTACTATAGATGAAAGTAGATAGCTTTTTTTCATATAGATTGTAACAATTGAAATAATTCTGTAACTTTTTAATCTATTGTATTTACACACTCTTTATTATACTATTATATTATATTAATATCTACATTGCATTAACAGGTTTTATCAAGTATCTTATTGTGTACATAAAAAGCAATAATTTTGTTTTCAGACTTGTAGCAGAGCTTCAAAAGCGTGTACAGGGTACTCCATATCAAGCAAAATTACAGATTCTTGTTGGAGATGTGCTAAAAACCGAATTGCCATTTTTTGATATATGTGTAGCTAACATCCCTTACCAAATCAGTTCACCCTTAGTTTTTAAATTATTATTACATAGACCTTTCTTCAGATGTGCAGTTTTAATGTTCCAACAGGAATTTGCACAGCGTTTAGTTGCTAAACCAGGTGATAAATTATATTGTAGATTGTCAATAAACACTCAACTCTTGGCAAGGGTTGATATGCTGATGAAGGTAATACAAAAGTTAAAAGAAAATTGTTTAAGAAATATGCTATTATTCATAAGCCTTACAGCCTTATTTATACATAAGCCATTTCAGGTTGGAAAAAATAATTTCAGGCCTCCACCTAAAGTTGAATCCAGTGTGGTAAGAATAGAACCAAGAAATCCACCACCTCCTATCAATTTTGTGGAATGGGATGGTTTAACCAGGATAGCATTTGTCAGAAAAAATAAAACTCTGGCAGCATGTTTCAAACATGCTACTACAATGGCAGTTCTTGAAAAGAATTATAGAGTTCATTGCTCACTTCACAACAAAGTATGTTCCATTTAAATCTGTCTAGCCTACTTTTAATATATTTGTGTTGGTTCAGGAATGGCAGGCTTTTCAACTGGCACAATTAACTACTAATACAAATAAATTTATGAACTTTATTATTTCAGGAAATATCAGAAGATTTTAACATTAAACAGAAAGTACATGACATTTTAACAAGTGTTGAAGTCAGTGAAATGCGAGCTAGAACTATGGATGTTGATGATTTTATGAAATTATTACATGCCTTCAATGCAGAAGGAATTCATTTTGCTTAGTTATATTATAAATCATTATGATGGAAAAGAATAAACATATTTATTATAAAAAGTTGTATTATTATTTTTTTTTCCAACTTCTATAACAATTTGAATATTCTACACCAGTGGTTCAGTCTAAAATATTTGAAGAGAATCTGCAGGTCTGTAATTAATATGCATTGCTGACATGACCAGGGGAGGGGAAGCTTTAAGCAATAATTGAGTTAACACTTGATCATTACATTTTCCAGCATCTGATGATCATGAGTAGGATTGTTATTTGGATTGGGTTGAATGGTCACCCAAAAATGTAAAGGCTGGGAACCATCTTTCTAAGTTATTAATTTATTGTGTATTTAGATGGCTGCATTCTTAAAACCTCTATCAGCATAATCAGAATCTTTGGTGCGTTCCGATTTGAATGGAAAACCAGGCTGTCCAGGAAGAACCATTGGTTTGGTCTGCATTACTCTCCAACCACCTTTCTTTGTCCAGTCCTGAAGAAAATAATTGACATTAAAATAAAGTGAATAAGTAACAAACTATGATCATTTGCAAAAAATCTACTTACATTTCCATTGTACTTGAAATAATAATGTATAGAAAGAACACCAACAGCAAGTAATCCTAACTTTCCAGTTAGGTATCTGTAATTTATAGCTCGTTCTTTACCCTAAAAAATATTATTTTGTAACTTGTTTACCCTTTATAATAAAAATTAGAGGTTATTGTTGTTATGTAATCCATACCAAAGTAGGGGTCAAGGCAGTAAATATAGTATCCAGCGGTTTGCGGTATAAACGACGAATTGGATTAGTACGCTCCCTCCAATATTCTTCAACATGCACAGGTTCATTTGCAGCTAATACTTGATCTTTCAACCATTGCTTACGCCAAGCTCTTTCTGCGTCGGTCATCCCTATACATCTTTCTCTCTCATGTGCCACACGGCCTGCAATGGCCATGGGCTTGACACCCGCCGTTTGGGCCATGACTTTTATTTACCTTAAGAAAAATACAATTTATTTATGTTATGACTGACTTGGCTCGGGTTATAGAAAATCAGATTCTAATTCTACCGATCTATCTGTCAATGTCAAACCCAACTGACAAATTGCTTTTTCTACTAGTGTTGCTTACAACTGATGCTGTTTGAACATTGTTAATCTTAGCGAATCTCTCATAAATAATTAAGAATAATCTGTTTTTGGTCTCGATCTGATCCAGCAAACCCCGTGCTGCCCCGACTCATGCTGATACAATCGGGCATAAGGTCGCTTTTCCATTAGCGGCCTCGCCCATCTCTCCGAGTTCGTTTGATTTGACGTTAGAGAAGCAAGCATTAGGTTATACCGAAAAAAATAACTGGTTGTCAAATTGCTGTCAAAAATTCTAATTGCGGTTTTTGAGTGGATGGAAATAAAGTGTCTTGCTTGTGTAAATATATCAGAGATTTCAATTAATTCCTGGAATTCCTATAACCCTTACAGATTTATGTAATATATGTATATTTTTAGTGTTACGGAATAAACACAGTACACAATATGCCTCGTTTTCACAAAGTAGAAATTAACAAAACGGAATGGATTATCCCCGAACGGTACCAAATGCTTATACCTGTAGGATCTGGTGCTTACGGCCAGGTTTGGTATGTATTTATTTAGAAAGCTCTTTAGGCATTACGCCAACTTTTATTTTGGTAATAGTTCCAATAAATACCTATCTAGTGATTGCATTCATAGCCATATATATAATTCGGTACATTGCCCTTGCGTAGGCGGAACTGGTTTTCTTCATTGTCTATCGTCAAATATACCACTTATTTACAGCTCAGCTGTTGATACCTTGCATAATATGAAAGTAGCCATAAAGAAACTCGCAAGACCCTTTCAATCTGCTGTGCATGCCAAGAGAACATATCGTGAGCTACGTATGTTGAAACACATGAACCATGAAAATGTAATTGGTGAGTTCTTGCATTATAATGTATAATTAACATAGATTTAAACTTCATAAAGAAATTCATAATTATTTAGTCAATCCTTATAAACAACTTATCAAGAAATAATTATTTGATTATTATTATCAAATCAGATGATATGTAATTCTAAAGTTGGCAGCTGCTTAATCAAATATCCAAGTCTCTTATACTGGGGAGTGCAAACATGCCTCATCCTAGTTGTAATTGTTGAGAAGTATAGTGTAATTATTATACAATAATTATTTAAAAGTTGATTTATAGAATATTATTGAGTGTGCTGTATTATTTTTAAATCCATTAATAATACTGTTATTTTATGTTAAGGTTTACTAGATGTGTTCAGCCCGGAAAAATCTTTGGAAGAATTTCAACAAGTTTATTTGGTGACTCATTTGATGGGAGCTGACTTGAATAATATTGTACGCACGCAGAAACTTTCAGATGACCATGTCCAATTTCTGGTGTATCAAATATTGCGTGGCCTGAAATACATACATTCTGCAGGAATCATTCACAGGGTATGTAATGCTAATGGACCCACTACACTTATATTTTTTTTAATAAAATTTCTAATTACAGTATTTTGTTAAAATGATAACCCCAATTAAAAATTATGAATTAAACAGGATTTGAAGCCTTCAAATATTGCTGTCAATGAAGATTGTGAACTAAAAATATTAGATTTTGGATTAGCAAGACCTACTGAAACAGAAATGACTGGATATGTGGCAACAAGGTAATAACGTTTTGTAATATTATTAATTTCAGTATATATGAATGAATGGTAATAATCAACAATTTCCATTGCTTAATTTTGTAGATGGTACAGAGCACCAGAGATCATGTTGAATTGGATGCATTACAACCAGACAGTAGACATCTGGTCTGTGGGATGTATCATGGCTGAACTGTTGACGGGCAGAACTCTGTTTCCTGGATCGGATCGTATCCTTTTTGTCACACTAGCATTGATTGCACTTTGATGTTGTTGTAGTTTTATTTTGCATATATATCCTCCAACACTGAGACAATATTCAACAGAAAAAATCTATGTTAATAGAGCTATTTATGCAAATGCTAAATATATTTTAGATATATATTTGTTGCAATCAAAGAAAGTAAACAGTTTAAAATTATTATAATATACAAACTAAAGTGGATCTATTCATATACCCATCTGTATTAATTGAGAAATGAATATTGTATCATTTATAAACATCACCTCAGCTGTAGTCTGTGGGTGTTACATTAAATACAGGTACATATGAGATGGGTGAATGTTAGTTGGGATCTTAAATTATAGTAAGAAGCTTTTGTATTGCAGTTCGAATACACTCCAGTTTCGAAGTTCTGTTTTTTGTACATACATTCTAATTCTTTGTACATACATGTTGTAAGATTATAACTATACAAATTAAGTGAACTAAAACTCAATGTAAAAATCTTATTCTACCATGTTACTAATGACATGTTCACTATATGAAAATAATTTTATTTAAAACTAAGAATACTTTACCAGAAAAACTACCGTAATACTAATAGTAACTCAACAATTGATGTGTGGAAACATGAACAATTGACATTCATAAGAATTCATGCTTGTCCATTGCATGGTAAATTATATAATTAGATATCCCATGATTCGCTTTCGTCATCCTTTTGTCTTTATACCTTAATGGACGAGACAGATATCCATCAATTGAACTTGATCATGGAGGTACTTGGCACACCAAGTCTGGAGTTTATGGAGAAAATTTCCTCGGAGTCTGTAAGTAGACTTCTATGTATTTGGGAACATTTGCCTCTTTATTATGAGAAAAATATTGTGATTGTATGAAGTATCCCAAAAACATACTAGTAGCAACCCATAACATGGCTTTGCATTAACTGGCTTTAATTGATGTGGTTTGTCTTGTTGAAATGTGGCTTGTGTAAGTTTGGTGCTTGTTTAACCTTAACAGTTGTGCGTCAGATATTGATCATCTCACAAGAATATTATTTTTATGTGGAAAACCCGAGCAAGAGACTGTTGATAAGATTATTAGTGAAGAGGTAAGAAAAGTCACATTCAACTTTTGACATTATTTATTCTAATATTTTTTTACTTACTGTTTAATAGAAGCTTTACTACTATAATATATACTTTACTATAACAATAAACTCAAGCTATAAAACTAACTTTTAATCAATGTTCTGACTTTCGATAAAATTATGAAAGAGTTATTTCAAATATTGTTTTTTAAAATTATAGTTTTATCGAAGATGAGGTACTTCATTGAACAACCCATATAACGAGAGAAGCAAGAGTACAAGTTAAGATGCTTGTCATGGGATCTCGGCATTTGCTTTCTCTTAATTATTTATGGTTTCCTTATTTTACGACCAGAAAAAGATATTTCATTTGTATTTTTTCTGTAATTGTTTTTCATCAAGCTTACAATACTTGTCCCATGACGTGTTTATGAAATCACACTTGTTATTGTGTTTTTTGCTTGTACGATGTACTATGTGTACAAAGAACATTAGTGTGTCAAATAAAAGAAAATTAATGATGAAATGATCCGTAATTTAAATTTTTTAATAAATACTTATTTATATCTAAATTGCTGCAATTTTTTTATATTGCTCATATATATAAAATATAAGTGATGTAGCGGCATGTTGAAAGTTGTACATAGTTTTTGTTGTTGAATAAACTTAAGACTGTGACATAAATCTGACTAGACTTTAATTAGTGTTAATAAATAACTATGCTCGACCACGCTATTGAAATGAAGACGTACTTTTACATCCGCTACGTTCTAGGCATATTACGTTAAATAATATAGTAGGTACTGATCCAGAGATTAATACCGTTTATATAAACTGTAAATAAGTTCAACGCCAATTAATTAAAATAAAATATTTTTTATATTATTTAAGCCGCACGAAGGCGTACAGAGCAACTTAACAACCAACAAATCTATCAAAATGTCAGTTTATTTTGAACTCGATAACTTATGTTGAAGATTAATGTTGACTTTTAACAGATTTGAGTAGGTTGGTGTTTTGTTGGTACATATCTTTATCTGTGTCACTTCATAAAGTAGTAAATTAGCTCTACTGATTTACACTTGAAGCTTTGTATGAATGTAATGCTGTATTGCATGTTAGGCAAGGAACTACATCAAGTCTCTGCCCACGCTGAAGCGGCGCGACTTCAAGGAGGTGTTCCGAGGCGCGAACCCACTCGCCGTCAATTTACTTGAGCTCATGCTAGAGTTGGACGCTGATAAGTTAGTATCAACTTGATTGATTTTTTTATCGATTTTAAATCAAATATGAGAATAAAAATCATTAAGTCGAATAGATTAGTCTTTAAAATCATAATTTGCAGTAAAATTGATCATTGTGGGCCCTATTGCATATTTTAAGTCGATACAATAGAATAAATAAGAGTAGGTACAGAATGTTACCCATGCGGGCGCTGTCAGTTATACTAACTGAAAAAATATACTACTACAAATACTGTACTAGTACCTATATTTTTTTAGTAATGGTTTACCCTTTCTTGGTTTCCATAGGAAAACATATAGGTACCACACCTCTAGACATTAAACCTTGGTGATTTTAATGTAAGATCAATTGTAACGTAACGTGAAAGTTTAAAGTTCATATGAATGTTATGAAACAATTTGTATAAAAATTATAGAGTTGATTGTTTTTAGTACGATGTTTTAAATCATGTTTGTAAATTGAAATGTACCAATTCATGTAATCGCTAAACTCAATTCCTTAAAATAAAATGAACTCAAGCTAATCTCTAGTAGTGGATTTCCACGGATGCTATGATGATTATTATTATTTAAAGTAGATAGTTTCAGCGATAACAATGTGTTTTTGTGGTAGGCGCATGACGGCGGAACAGGCGCTGGCGCACGAGTACCTGGCGCAGTACGCCGACCCCACGGACGAGCCCGACTCTGCTCCCTACGACCAGAGCTTCGAGGACATGGACCTGCCAGTCGACAAGTGGAAGGGTAGCTGACTCGTTCCTCGTCACGTCAGATAAGCTAAATATAGCGGCAGATTAGTCGATTAGTACATGATGGGCGAATACATTACATACTAAATTGAAACCGGTTCCAAATGTCTGCATTGGTACCTCACTCTCGCCGATTATTACAATCAAATAGCGGTAACAAATTTTGAAGAGGGAGATGAAATATCATATGTATAAAGATTTCGACACTTTCACCCTATTGGATAATTTTTTCATAGAAAAATAATTAATTTCGTTTTCATTACCATGAATAAAAAGCATTCTTTTGTTTTAAATTTCTAGTAAATACTAATGAATAACCCTATTTGTTATGTTTAAAGAAACATGCCACCTTTTTACCAATTTAGCGGTTAAATTTCGCAAAATTCCTTCTTAGATTTGATAACACTACTGCCACTTAGAGATGAGTGACATATTGCTGTTGATATATAGTATATTTTTCGAAGTGATCCGTTTTGTTTGCAGAGCTGGTGTGGAAGGAGGTGGTGGAATTCAAGCCGCACCCCCAGCACATGAACACCGTGGTGGAAGTGAACCCATCCTAATCAGCGGATTGCCTTCGACGCCACTGTTATTCAATATAATACAAGTATTTCATTTTATTGACCCACTTACATGAGCACTTATTGCAAAGGTATGAACTATCTGTTTGTTCGTTTGTAATGGAACCTGGATTATGTGGAACATGTTTGCCTCTTGTTATTGTGGACAGAATATACGAATACTTAAACATTACTTAACCGATGACGGGAATTCAGCTGGCATTATATTTAAAACGCCAATTTTACAGAGATTACAGACCAGAGGTAGACCTCTTACAACGGTTGTCTACATTGGTACCTTACTCTTTCCTATGTCTACTGCTAATTAGTAGTGTTCGCATTGCTGTGTTCCGGTTTCAAGGGTGATAGAGGCAGTGAAATTTCTGAGTAAATGTGACAGTGTACCTTCAGTTCACAAGTTTGGCGACACACTAATAATGTCTTAACGAGTGTCTATTGGCTGCGGTCACGTTTATCAAGCCGACCGTACTATGCTTGTTTGCTGACTTCTTAAATTAAAAAAAGATCGGACTTTTCTATTATTATTTTATTCCTTGATAATTCCAAGTTACGTTATGACCAAAGCTGGTCATCGTTGTTGTAACATACTGACATAATCCAGTGTTCACATTTTAGTACACAAAAGCAACAGATCAACTTGTACAAATCTGTCAAAATTTCGCAATCAACATGAATCTTTAAATGATAACAATTGAGTTCAAAATTGAATGAGTATGCTGGTCTGTTTGCAATTCAATTCATTACTGTACACAATTCTTATTCTTATGAATATACGCGTTATTATTTTGTTAAAGTAGGCCAGTTAGTGTGGTGGTATTACTACATTGCAGGGCAATGCGTTACCGTTAGTCGAGTGCTCATATGGTCTAGTATTTTAAACTTAGTTAAATTATATATTTTATATAAATAAATTTATAAATATTCATCGAACTTAATAAAGCACGTTGTAAACGAATTTAAATAAACAAATCTCTGCATGACTATATTATTTTCTTTATTTTATATAATTTAATTAGGTCTCCCAATATGTTTGATAGTAAAGTTGTATTGGATAGTTTGTTTTACGGTCTGATTTTCAAAAATATAGAAAATATCAAATTTTTGCTTAAAAAAAATGACAGTTCGTTTCAAGTTTCATACAGACCCGCGAGGATTCTCTTTTTGGAAAAGTGTTTGGGTCATGTCTGGTAAAATACAAGTATTCGTTTACAATGTCTTTATAAGAGATGTATGCCGATAGTTTTAATAATTCCTTAAACTTCCTTCTTTTTATAAAACGATTTGATAAAATTCGATTTTGATATATCGTGTAATAAAATAATTTGCTATTAAAATTGATTTTTTACATATTTGAATGGATTACTGAGCGAAATATTTAAAAATGAATATAATATTTCAAAATCGTTATGCTGGTGCTACTAAATTATTTGCAATTAGAATAAGGCGTGCCGCAATACAAAATGCACTATGAGCTAGGAAACAATTGTAAAAGGGTTTTAATGGACTTGGGCACATTATGTGATCAATTGAATTGATTTATTATATTTAATATTATTTACTTTAAAATAATAATTACTAGATGTAATAAAAAATAATATTTTAAATGTTCTTAGTATACTTTGTACTAAGCATGTAGTCGTTTACACGTAATCCTCGTAAATAAGCTGTACAAATGCTAAAATCCGTAGCATATTCAAGGAGAATTAAGAGCACAAAACGAATTTTTACCTTTTGATTGCTTGTATTTATTTAAAAATTTGTATTAGGTTCAAATGCTTATATAATCACCTTCATTTAATACATAGTGGAACAGAAATCGCATCTCTTATTTTTGAACAGATGTACTAGAAAGTGTGTAATTTAATAAACAAATACAATTAGGTCTCCTTTCAGTATTCAGTCAACAAAACTAACATCTCATTAATTCATCATTTTATTGCTCAGATAATGTAACTGTTTCTTTTAGTTTATTCATATTATTGAAGAAGTTACGAGGTAACGATTTTATTGTTTGTTTGAAGAGTTTGATTGTATATTAAAATTAAGATTATGTCCATAAATACCAACATACTACTTATATTTTATTGTTATTTGCCACATGTTCGTGGTTATGTGTTATACGCAAATGTTTAATATCCTCTTACGTGGTTTAGAGTTAAGTTGAATTAACATAATATGAAAATATTAAGCGCATTAAGAAACTGATAAATGTCGTCTCAGAACAATAATTCTTAAGGTCAAGGCTAGTTCTAGTCAGTAGCCTCTAGAATATGTTTAGAACAATGTAATTTTGATATGCAACAACATAATACACGTGTTCCCATGCTATAGGCAAACAATTACCCAGTTTGGCATCTGTGATCTATCGTATGGGTATCGACAGGCGGATCAAGGAATTTTGGATAGCTTTTGGGAAAAAGCAGCCACCAGGAAGTTTGTTTTTCAAACACTGGAATACAGTATCGAGAATAGTAAAGATAGGGAAGTGACATTAGTGTATATGTTACAGTTAAAGTAATAAATCATCAAATAATCAAAATACACCCATCCTGGATCCCTATGCTGCGTACCCAGGTTAAAGATGTCACACACACACACACACGCACGCCACTGGCAGCAATAAGAAGTAGGTTATTCGAGGCCAGTTATTTCTAGCACTGCAAAGCCCGCACTGCTAGCGTTTTGTGTTATTTCTATTGATTAAAAATATTGTCAAATTTGAGAAAATATTTGTATAATATTATTATAATCAATACAAACCATTGTAATAATGTAAGTTTTCATATATTTTGGTATAGTACTATAATAGAAAAAAAACCCTAAAGAAACTACTAGTCTTGTCAAAAAAATCGTTTGAAATTTGAACGTTTATATGTACAATCAAGACCATATACATATGAAGCCGAGGTGGTTAGAAGTAATTACCTATTCCTTGCAAAAGGATACATAAAACGTTACTAGTATACAACTCTACACGAATGATTGCAAGCTTTTATATTTTATAACAACTCTATCCAAGTAGAGTATAATATACAACAAGGACCATAAGTGACTTAATTGTCTTCAGCAATAAATAACAGAGTGCAATTAGATGTAGGTACACATATATAACATATATTATTATTGAGTTTTATAAAGTCTAGGATCGTGAAAGATGCAATATAAAGATTTAATTGAATTTGTGTTTTATTTCCCCGGTATCCAATCCTATTTGACTGTTACTATTGAACCTACATAATCTTAAGGAATCACGAGAGCGCTGCGCAAGCAATTAACCTGACAATAATTAAAAAATTCTCGGACCAGCATTTTAAACTGGCCTCACAAGAATACTCTCGAGGCGAGCGGCGGCCTTCCGCAGCGCGTGGCATGGACGCAGGCCTGCACGATTTCACACTACTGAGAAATAAATTTTGTGATGGTACCCAGGGTAAAGGTAGATTTAAATAATATTCTGTAGAAAAAGTATTCTTTTGCCTTGTAAAATCAATTTTGCTCATTGTACATTGGTTAACAGGACCTTGTCAGTAATAAAACCACCAGCCTCGATATGAAACGTAATTGTATATTATTAGGTCATGTTAATTCTCCAATTAACAAATTGCTTTTTTTAAGTTTATTAATAAAATTATATTCCACGGCGACCCTCTAGAAACATACTAATCTACACTACACAAATATTTGAATGCTTGGTACGATTTAAATTAAAAATTGACTTGACCAAATGTAAAAAAATATTTCACATTCTACATCTTCACCGAGTTACATAAGCTATATATTATATTTCACAAAATCAAACTATAAACACCTAAAATGGAATGTAACGAGTCATGGTTTATATTATTGTGCATTTGAACGAATAAACTCAAAACTACTAGACTGATTTAAAAAATATTTTATTTATAAACAGTTACATTACCATCAATTAAAATAAGCTATGGGAAGCACATAGGTAAAACCACAGGGCCGGTATGAAGTAAACAGAAAGAAGAAACTTATTACTTTTACCTTAAGAAATTGTGGTTTTAGTCAAATCCCAGACAATTGATATCTTTTTTTAAAGTTCGACTTACATAATAAGGCGATTTAACCCATGCATATTTAGTAGTCAGTAACTTATAAATAAACATACTCCTAAGGCCTTGGGGAATAGAATTTGTTTTTTATGTAATAATATGGAATTGATACATAAAATCAGTCCAAGCATGCTTTTTTAAATTAAGTTCATAAATCAATATTTATTACGGAATTTGTTCAGTACACATGTAAAACAAAAAGTTAATTTATTAATGTGTTTATTTTCAAGCTTCACCAGCCCTCTAAGTGGGTTAATCAAAGTCTACATTCGTCATATAGCACATCTAAATTTACGCGTTTGGCTATACACAAATATTTTTACACCAAATACTTATTGTTATTAGGCTTAAATGCAATTCTGGTTTGTACCTGGATAGTTTTTCAGAAACGTGTAACTTGCAAACAAGTGAATCTAATTTTCTAGTTTCATCATGTCATTGGGAGCATAATTAATAAATATCAATAAATTCTAGTATTCATGACCAACGTTTAGGAGACGTAGCAGAAAATGTACGCACGCACGTTACTAATATTGTATAACAGTGCACTAAATTCGCTATAATGAAAAATAATTTGCATATTAGATATTTGAACTGTACACGTGACCTATATCCAACTAACGACCACCATTGTATTTAAGTCTTTTTATGTGAAAACGATTGTACAACACACTATGTGTTTTACAAATCAAAATATAAAATTCTACATATTTCATAATATATGGTAAGTCAAAATAATCGCATATTTTTATGACTGTAAACCAATGTTAATAATTGTCCTAGTTTGTACCTATTAAGCATAAATAATGTCAGCAAATCTACATATTTGTTCCAACTCAAATTCTATCTAAGTTCCTAAATATACTGTTAATTAACATCTTTTTTGCAAACATCCTAGAAATAACCAAAGTTCCTGTCTTTGTGATATTAAAAGCTTTACCCGTATTAAAATTAATCTATGAGCATACTCACAAATATTATAAGCGAAAAATAAGTAAACCATGGGTACATTAAGAAGTAGAAACATATAACAATATGTACTAAACATTTATTTACAAATAGTATTGTTCACAAATTTTGATGCAAGGTCCAACTATGATGCAACTATGTTTTATTACTGTAATCACATGTCAAAAACTAAAAAAAAAAATGTACAATCATCTTACCTGTCTAAAATTTCCTATGAAAAGAAAGCAGTTTATTTTATTTTACACACGTCCTTAGCATTATTTTAAGTGTGATGATGATGCTGCTGCAGAGTTGTGTACAGAATGTGTATAAATCGGTGGATAGTTTTAAAGGTTAGTTCATCAACCTTATAACAAACTAGTCTTGAGAATATTGTGTCAAGTTTCATGGCAATAGTTATTGAAATTACTTTTCAGTGATTAAATAATATCCTCCAATAAATACAATCAGAAGATTTTCCCTTCTAATGAGCTAGTTATTATGTATATGAATTAATTATTTCATATTGGCATTATTTAAAGATTATTCATGCCTATACTGACATATTACTGTCAATTTAAAATAATATTTATAAATTATTATCACAATTACAAGATAAAGTACATTGTTATAAAGACATATATGTCTTTTGAATAGAAAGATTAAGTGGTAGATCATCATCAGAAACAGAGTTTGAGTCGATGTTGCGGCTGGTGGAGGGTACGGCACTTGTAGTCGAGTCCAATTGTACATTTTGATCATCCAAACTGTCTTTGCCAGAACTAGAGGTTACTGCAAATGCCGCAATAGACGAGTTTCCGCTTGTACTTGCCTCACCACATGAATTTTGGTGTCGCATCACATTAACAACACTTTTCAGTCTTCTATTCTCCCGACTCAGATGACTACGCTGGCGGCTCTTAGATTTGTATTTATTATTACTATTGCTATAACTGGTACTGGGTTCGTCATGCAAAGCTACCCCTTGCTCTTGAGTACTGTTAGAAATGACATTCTTTTTGGATGACTTAACACCTTTTCCTGAATTAGATTTTCGTTTACAATTATTTTCTTTTTCCAACTGTGCAGCCTGGCTTTCTTTTTGATTTTTACGTTTTAGATTTTTACCTTTCTTTTTCTCACTACTTGTATAAGTTGTTTCTTTGTGCTTTCGTTTGTACTTTCTTTTTTTAATATTTTTCCTCTTTTTACCATCTGAGATTTCAGACCTCAGAGTGTCAGTATCACTAGTAGATGAAATCAATGACGAATTGGAAGATGAATATGAAGAAATTTCGGTATCTGAACTACTCGAGGCTATTTCCCATTTGACGGTCGAGGGCGGAGAGAGAGAAGGAGTGGTCCGACTAGTGTCGGAAGTTGTGGCTGTGTCATTCGACTTATGCCTTCTTTTGCGTCTCGTGGGAGGTGGCGGTGTGTATGAGCGATCGTCACTGTCGTCTGAATCAGGGTTACCTTGCATTGCATGTCTCTTCAAAATTAGTTTAACAAGAGGCACAGCTCTTGACCCATCTGAGCCTTCAGAAGTCTGAGGTTGTGGTTCTTCAGGTGTCGAGGTTTCTTGTACAATCACGTCGCTATCTGACCCAAGTAAATCAACCACTTCGGGCGTGCGATCTTGAGGAGGCTTAATATAACCTACAACCATTACTTCTGACGAATCATCATCACTATCTGATTGAGATATTGTTTCTATAGATATGACATTGTCTCTAGCTGGTTGCGTAGTGTAACCTTGAGAATACGCTGACACAAGAGGCCTGGATGGTCCTGGCGGTGGCTCTGCCGGTTCGGAACTCGAAACCATTACTATATCGGAGTCTACAGTGGCATCTGACTCCGAACTGGAGACTACCTCATTAATCATAGTAGACACCCTCGTGTCTGTTGTGTATTGTACATTTCGATCATATCCTGTCATATCATATGGAGTTGAAGCGAAACAGTACAGTTCATGAAGGAAATGTTCTGTTCTATCCCTAAAATACACCTGCACAGCCTCTCTAAACTCTGTTGAGTTTATATGGAACTGTGGGAGGAGTTCTAATATACGAGTGATCACATAAGCTATATGGCCAATATTTTCATTCAATAGATAATAAAGTTCTCTGTTGAGCCAAGGCACTAATCTATGAGTCTGAGAGTCATTGTACCTAAAACAAAGCAAAAATACTTGGTAAAACTATACTTGATGAGCAAATATTTAATTATAAAAATACACACCTGAAAAACTCGGGTGAACAGTCCCTAAAGCGCCCAGTGAAGTCTGGTAGTGGGCGCGCCCACAAGTTGTGACGGTAGACAGTGCGTCGGAAGGCGGCGGGCGAACGGCGGCGGGGCGCTGGTGGCGGGGCACTCGCGTTTGGTGTGGGGATGAAGTCTGCCATTATTGGATAGTGATGGAGCAGAAGCTGCTGAATAGCGATTGTCTCGCGACGCGGCAGGGTAAGTGTGGTCCTGCATATTTAAAAAAGACGACATTGTAGACAATGTGTTAAATATAATTACAAAGTATTTTTTTATTTAATAAATGCGAAATTTTACCTATAACACTATTCCATAGCATTTATAGAGTAATGGTAATTCATCATCATTACAGTGGGGTACTGGCTTAGTATAAAACTAGTTCAGCCTGTACCTTGTGTCGCAAGAGAGAATGAGGTTCTGGTATCGACCAATGTCTGAAACCTTAATCTGACACAATGTAGCTCAAATGAAACATGGCAGAAATAGGCAGCAGTAAAATTCTCCCCAGTTGTGGGAAGTCCCATGTCTAGCAATAGGTGTTCAATGGCTGCTATGATAATGATCATCATATCAAACACAAGACAATTTCATCCATAGATACCAGTTATACACTTACAAATTGAACAGAGTGTAAATCTGGCCTAAAAATGGTTTAAATGTGTGGTCAAACCATATAAATTGCTTAGTGCTTTAATACAGAGGTAGATACAATTCTGATTCTGGTCCACAATTGATGGAAACTTCGTCAACATAGTTTCATGGACCTTAGAAGCTAAAAGAAGTTTTAGGAGGATTACTCACAGCAAGTGTATGTAGGTAGGACTATCTTTTAAAATCTCAGTCTAGCTTAACCAAACTACTAATATATATATATATATATATATATGTAAATATTAAGTTCCCATAACAATTATATTCATGTCAATAAGAAAAATTATTAAGAATTTTTATAAAAAATACTTAATGCCTTCACTGGGACCTAAATTATTATATTTATACTGTAGCTAATAGGGATGTGTAATTGTAAAAATAGTAACCTGTATCTAAATCTCCTGTTATTGGCTGTTAAGTTATGCATGTCCAATCTTTCAATTGATCCCTCTGCTTGCCTTTGCTCCACCATATACTCTTCATATTGATGATTGGAGCGTACATTGTGAATAATTGATCTGAAGTTTTGTTTGCAAAGAGGACACTCAGCTTTAACCTAAAAGTTGTTAAATAATGAGTTATAGTGAAATATTTTTTACCAAATTACTTAGTGACATTTTTGAATGTAAACTAAATTACTTACCCTGCTCCAAGTTAGAAGACATTTGAAACAAAACTGATGAAGGCAAGAATCAGTAAATGATTTATTTTTACAAGTACCAAGACATATTGCACAATAAGGCGGGGGTGAACCACGGCCACTATCATGTTGTGGGCTGCTATCATCACTCTTTACACTACTAGGATTTGCACCCGAGCTATCATCCTGAGTGGTAGCAGATATCGTCTCCATTTCAATCTGAAATAGCAATAAAAACCAAGTATAACAGAAGCGATAGGGCTGTGGAAATTAATAAAGAATGAGAATGAGAATAGTGTGGTAAGATCATAAGGGCCAAAAGTTTGTTTTATTTCAAATATTCTATTATAGTTTTTTCTAAAATATCGTGGTAAAGTAATCCCAACAACGATTTAAACTAATTTTGTAAGTAGATGTGTTAAAGATAAATACTTACATTTAAGTCATGAAAGACTTGAGTCTTGGAAATCCGATCAAAGCATATTTTATATCATGTCAATGTGCGTGTTCTTGACAGATTTCCGTATAACTGTGACGTGACGATTTAATGCAAATTATAAAGAGATAAATTTAAAGTTAAATAATTCACCGATCAATGCACTTTCATGCCATTTTACATAAAAGTTTGCATTAAGAAATAATCACAAGAAACTAATTTTCACTAAAAAAATCAGACCACAAAAATCAGTGATCAACAACCAAACACCATTAGCTTAGTTACAGTCCACCAACCAAGAAATAAGATAACAAACCAATACAATACAAGCATAGATAAAAAAAAAAGCTGCAAACAATTCATCCATAGAAAAAAAATCACCTGGACGAGATTGTTATGATTTTTAATTATAGTTTTAATTTTGCGTAAGAACTCAATAATAACAAAAATGATAATTCTCATATATTATCTACAAACCATTGCTATAACAACCAATTTCGTCAAGCAACCAAAATATCGAAACAGTCGTACGTTTTCATAAATTTAGATATCTTCATCATATTTATCATAGTTGTTCACATTTAGGCAAGAGCATCTCATAGGACTGCATCTAGCACGATCGTGTGGTTTTATTCCTCCTCTATCCTCCTTGTGGGTAAGGTCCTAAGTTACGCTTGCCTGAGCGTAATCCCCGTCAGTCATCAGTTCGGCGGGTTTCTATTAAACACACCAACTTGTTAATTAGAGTAATTCTACGGATCTCATCGATTATGTGATTACGAACACATAGCCAATATAATGTCTAGTTCTCACGTTGTACACAGCAACAGATCAACCTACCCAAATCTGTCGAAACTTCGCAATCGATATTAATCTATAGTACCGAGACATTGAGTTCAGAATTGACTTTCAAAATTGACCGATTGTGGCAATTTTCATATTGCTTACTGTGCCAATCCTAAGTTCAACTAGAAAATATTCGCAATAATACTTCGTACTTGTTCTTGTACTACTTTTACTTATTCGTAGTAATATTTCAATGCTAGTCGGCTGGTCACCGTTGAAAAACTAGCGAAACCCACCTTATGTTGAAAGCCTGCGATGATTTTTTTTACTGGAGAACCTAGATTTCAGATTCTCCGAAAAATTAAAATGGTGACCAAAAATATGGAAAAAAAATATAACAAATCTTTTAAAATACCTCAAACTAAAAAGTCATAAATTATTTTTATATCGCCCTCCTATCGGAAACCTTAAAATCTGGCTAACTACTTATTAGGCTGCCAGATTTTAAGGTTTCCGTGTCCTTACCCTCTTTATGGGTTTTTGACAAACCCAAAGTTACCCAGCGCATCCTACCCGAATTGTTCGTGAGTAAAGTTGTTAGCAGGGTCAGTCATCGGTTAGGCTCAGGGTCAGCAAGTGGTAGCTGATTGTCATATGGGGATGGTTCGCACTTCGCACCTATGTAGCCGCTGGTCTCTTTTTAAATTCTGAATAAGCATTAGGGTTTTTTAATATTTTAATGTATTCACAATCGCAGTGCATTGCTGCGTAACAGGGTGCTATTTTAAATTGAATTTCATCAACGCTCGTAACAGATTTGGTATCCATAACTCATGGACCTTAGACGGTAACATTTATGTCAAAGTCCCTGATGGGTCTAGGCACCGCGTTGCTTCACCAGAAGACTTGGAATCATTGGAGCTGAATTATTTGCCACCATCTGATTCAGCTCCAACCAGCATCGCGTCTAAGCTAACCACTGCTGTGCCTGCAGCCCAAAGTTCCGTGACAAATAAGCCTCTTCAAACAAGAAACAAGCACCCGATAACGTGTAAAAAAAGCTGATAACTAAAAATCTGCTGAAGTGCTGACTTTGTTCTTGTGGTTAATGCTATGTATATTTTGTTGATTTGCATGGGGTTCATCTGTAATTATGTTAACAGTTATCATCTGATTTTCTTAGTGTCATATATTAATATTTTAGACTAATTTAACATTAATAGTTAAGTAGTTTGTTATTAATTTTATATTGTTTGTTATTGTTTTACTATTTTATAATTCATAGTGGAACTGACAACCAACTGTCATTGTCAAACTACTAAACTGTGGTTGTCGACGCGCAGCTCTAGGCTGCGCGGAGTCGATTGCGGCGCTCCGCACCTTTGTCGCAGTTTGCGAATGTCTCTTTCTTGGTTTAGGTGTCTTATTTTATTTTTTTTTCCCTTCTTAGTAGTTTCTTCGTTTTTATACGATAAAACACTTTTGTATTGATGTATTGTTTTGTTTACATTGGCTTCTTTATGTTGTTTGCATAGGCGTTTTTGACATGCTATGCAGGCTTTTGGCGATGGTTTCGTGGGAGTTTTTGGTTTTTGATGGACCCAACGCTCTTAGCTAGGGTCATCCAGGTCCTGTTAGGGTTGTCCACATCAGGGAGTCGATGTGTTTTTCGATGCCATTCAGGGAGGTTGCGGCCTCGGGCTTATGCCTGGGTCATGTTCGACCTCACCGGCCGTGAGTTCTCGCTGGTAGGCCTTGGAGTCCAGTGGTCTGGCGTGCAGCGGCGCTATGTTGCGCAGGTGCGGATTCGCCAAGGAGGCTTTGTCGGCGCGCGCGAACATTGCGCTCGACAATCTGCGAATGAAATCTTCGATGTATTCTGTTCTCAGGTCCCGGTGTATCGTCGCGTTTCGTACCATGCGCGGTGCTCCGACGATTGTGCGTAGAACGCGGGACTGCTGTGATTGAAGGCGGCCTTTGTTTGTCCGGCTGGTTAGTGCGTACCATGCCGGGGCTGCATATGTGAGGTGAGGTCGAACGTATGTTTTGTAAACTCCCAGCTTCGTTCTGAACGGGAGTTTGGAGGCGAATACCGGGCGGAGTAGATGCGCGGCCGACCTGGTCTTTTTGATCACGTGTTCGGTGTGGTGCTTCATGCACAGGTGGCTGTCTATTGTGATCCCCAGGTATTTGACCTTGTGGGACCACGTGACTTCTTGCCCCATTAGCATTAGTGGTTTCGGGAGAAGGGAGTGGCGGCCAATGACTGCAGCCTGTGTCTTGGTTACGCTCACCTGCAGTCTACATCTGTTTAGCCACTAGGGCAGTAGGTCGAGGGTGTTCTGTAATTTTTTAGCTGCGTGTTTTAGGTTGACTGAGGATGCGTAGTAGGTGGCGTCATCTGCGTATATTGCCAGATGTGTGCCTTCTCCTACCGGAATATCGTCCGTATACAAGCTGTACAGCGCGGGCGAGATGCAGCTGCCCTGGGGTACACCGGCCTCAGCGGCTCGTTCTGTTGATATAACGTTTTCTACTTTCACTCGAAAATGTCTCTTATCGAGGAAGGAAGCTACCACTACCACGAGTGCTCTGTCCGAAATCCGTACTGCTCCTCCCTCGGTTTTATGTGCGGTTCCAGGTGTAGAAGTAGCAATTTCTCGTACACCTTGAATACCGTAGGTAGCAGTGTGATAGGACGGTAACTCTCGGGATTGAGTATATTCTTCCCGGGCTTGGGCAGCATTATTACTCCTCCCATTTTCCACTTTTGTGGGAAGTGGCCTGTGCGGTTGACGCCGTTGAAGAGGTGACTCAGAGCTGTGATGTTTTTTGGTGGAAGGTGTCGCAGCATGTTACCGATGATGTTGTCAAGGGCCGGCGCCTTCCTGGGTTTCAATTTGCTAATAGTCCTGCTGACCTGCCCGGGCGTGAAGACGACTGGGTCTTCATCTGCCGCTATTGGAACGGCGAGATACTCTCGAAGATACTGAGTAACCGTCTCAACGTGTTCTACTTTGTCACAGGGGTGTAGGCAGAACTGGCGTTCTAGGTGTTCGGCGAAAATCTCGGCGTGGTCCTCCGCACGGTATCTCGGGTGGCCATCTGATCTGGTCCAAGGAGGGGTCTGATTGGAGCCGGTTTCTTAGAGATCTGGCGACATAGGCGATGGATACTGTTCCAATCTTCGCCCGCGTTCTCTATGTATCGATCCCAGCTTTCTGCTTCGTGCGACCTCAGTTCGTGTCTCACCTGTTCGGTGAGGGCGTTGAGCTGACATTCTTAAATCTTCAGCCCGTTTTTCATAACTCCAATCCATCATTCAATCTACCAAATTTTCTCTTCTACCCTTAAATCCAACTTACCACAATCTGAACGCTTTTGACTCCAACATAGACCTACTGATTACCTCGTTTCCTAAATTGGTAGTTAAGCACGGCCAGTTACCTGCACCTGGTTTCTCTAAACATGACCTTCTATTTCTGAGCTACAAGTTAAAGCCACCTAGGGTCAAGCCTGGAATAAAAAATCTACGTAGTTTTGAAAAATTGGATATTGAAAAACTAAAACAGGATGCTGCGGAATCTGATCATAAAGTTAAAACCTACCGATTCTCACTCTGTTATTTCCTCTAACGAGCTTGATAAACACTTTTCTTTAAATACCGCACTAGACCCCGTCGTATAATTGTCAACTATAACTTTAATCACTTCCTTGCCACGTCCGTCAGCTAATGTATTAAATTTTTCTCCTGTAACGATAGATGAGACTTTTAAAAAACTATTTCAGTTCTCAAATCCAACGCTGTTGGCTGTGATGATATGAGTCACCGCATGGTTTTTCTCTTACTTGACTTTATTGTACGACCATTAACTCATATTATCAATTTCTCCCTACAACATGGCTCCTTTCCCAGTATATGGCGCAAAACCTATGTTATCCCGGTTCCTAAAACACATAACCCTACTTCTTCCCATCATTTTCGTCCTATCTTTATTTTTCCATATCTCTCTGAAACGGTACACAAACAGCTCTCCAGCCATGTCTCACAAAACGTCCTTTTAAGTCCCTTTCAATCTGATTTTCGTACAGGACATAGCACTACTACAGTTCTACTAAATATCCTGGATAATGTAAGAGTTGGAATGGAATATTCCCGACTAACGGTCTCAATACTGATTGATTTCTCCGTCGCCTTCAACTTTATCAATCACGAAGTTCTCCTCTCTATTCTCTCTTACGTCGGGGTCTCTGATTTGATTCGCATCCTACCTTCGAGAACACCAGCAAGCGGTACGCCTTGGTGATGGTTTGTCCCAGTGGTTGGGAATTGATACTGGTGCAAGAAGAAGTGGTGCTGCAAGGTGGCATTATCTCTCCGTTATTATTTCCCTTTTCATAAACCTTGTCACCAAATCTATTGGCTGCTCTTACCATCTTTAAGCTAATGACCTGCAACTATACACCCAGGCAGAGTAAAATGACCTTGATGATGCCATTGCTCGGATTAATGCTGATTTGACCAATATTACAAATTGGTCACAAAAGTTTGGTGTCTCTGTGAACCCGACTAAGACACAAGCCATTATCTTGGGCAGCAAACGGCAATTATCCAGTTTAAAAAATGTACCTGTAATTATTTTTAATAACGTGGTAGTGCCCTACAGCACATGCGTTAAGAATCTTGGCCTATTTATCGACTCTTCCTTAACCTGGGATACACATTTTAATGAAATCAGCAGTAAGCTGGAACGCTTCGTGCTCTCTATGGATTCAAACATTTCCTTCTGACCAAAACTAAAACTCTTCTTATTCGATCCTTGGTTTTACCCATAATTGACTATGGTGACGTGTGCTGCACTAATATCTCTCAAGAACTTCTTAATAAATTGGATCGTCTATTAAACAACTGTCTTCGTTTCATTTTCGGTTTGCGTAAATGCAATTATATTTCCCATTATCGTTCTCTTCTCGGCTGGCTTCCTATTCGAGAACGTCGCATAATTCGAGTTCTAACCATACTATTATCAATTCTTTTTGATCCGTAAGTGAGCACTAACATACTTAAAGGACAGATTCCAGTTCCTATCTTCCTCTCACGAACATAATTTCTGTTCTTCTAATACTCTCTCGCTGTTACCTCCTTCTCATCACTCTAGTTTTTTGACAAACTCTTACAGTGGCAGCTATACGACTCTAGAATGAGCTTCTGTTGAATATTAAGCAATCTCCAAACAAATTAATCCTGAAACGCTTTCTCCGTACTTAATTTACTAATGCTGCTTCTCTAAAATTATAATCCTACTTCTGATTGTAGAATTTGGTTACTTTGGCAAATAAAAGATTCATTATTGGATTAATAACTAAGACGTGCATTGCATGAATTTACAAGAAAAAACGGTAGAGGTACATAGACAATATAGACTATAGCACATCTATAGTGCTGCCACAGTACCGATAATGTCATACCACAAAGAATGGTTGCGCTCATCATTCAACACTGATGAACGTTATTTTATGTATATATTTATTGCATTTATTTATACAAACATGTATGTAACGTTTATCTATTTTGTATTTATAATGTCTGCACCACTATATAGGTATATTTTTTACTGTTTCGTTTAATAGTTGCCTGGGAGATAATGCCAGCTGGCATTAAGTCCACCATTTGTACATTTTGTGCAATAAAGTTAAATAATTCAATATATTTTTTGCGTATTTTTTTATTCTATTTACGTTAGTGTGACATTGACACTGACAGACGATAAGAATCTGTACGGTACACGGAATAAAAAAATTGCATTTAGCTCTGGTGTTATCTAATCATAAAAATGGGGTTGTTGAAAAAGGTATAATTAACTTACTAAAAGGGATTGTTTTTATCTGCGACTTTCGGTATAAATATAATGGAAGTAAAATATTTCATACACATATTTTTAAAATAATATCTAGAGCTGCCTTCATATTCTTTCTATTAAAGTTCCAATTTGTACAAAGTACTACCAATACAATTGCTATAAATTTAGACATCTAGATCACTGGCTATCTTATTAATACTCTACATATATCTTGTTTGTATGTTATCTAGGTACTTTTATTATTTAATGGGATTCTCCTGTTATAGAAAGTTTTCGAAATCGACATAAAACTTCACACTGTAAATAATTGTTGTGATTACAGACAACTGGCCTTACTGGCTTGGCTGTAGCTGCTAACCCACATCACACCTTAGGTGCTTTATATGGAAAAATATTAAGAACATTGCAAAAGATGCCTGAAACTTCTGTTTACAAAAAGTATACTGAACAAATAGTTCGTGAGAGAGCAGCTGTTTTACAAAAGGTATGTGAAAATTCCTTAATTTTGTAATCATTTTAATCAGGAATTAGCCTTACTTAGTTTATGTGATGAACTCAGTGTCAATGACTTATTTTACAACTAATCAAAACATCAATCTCGCAGCAAACTCAATTTGACTAGGAATAACCGCTTTGCTATTTATTCCTATAAATCCATATTTTGTGTATTTTGTCATCATTGATGGTATGCTGCCCATATTATTTAGCTTAGTTACTAAGAAATTAATTTTAACCTTAAGCAGTATCTAAGGATACATTTTTTTGTTTAAATAGCTTTTAATGTGTAGATTCTTTGGAGAGTCGTTTGTCCACTTGTGAGCATAAATTTTTTTTCAGACCAAAGATGTCTATGAATTGGAACAGAAAATTAATTGTGGACAAGCTGAAGAATTGATTTTACAAGCTGAAAATGAACTCAACCTGGCAAGGAAAATGTTAAATTGGAAACCATGGGAACCTCTTGTAGCCAAACCTCCTAAAGGTCAATGGGACTGGCCCCCTGCAAAACCCTAAACAATTTTTAAATATTTAGCACAACTGTTAATAAAAAAGAATGTTTTAGTTGTTTAAATCTATTAAAAGGTGTAATGGTGTTTCATTTTTAAATTTGAAAGCCTTTGTTTGCTGTAACATTTTTATTTCTGAAGTATACATAAAAACCAATATTTTCATTTAATCAAAGCTACCAGCAATGATTGTTTCATAAATTAGTATACTTACACTAAGTACAAAAATTTGTTTAGACTTAAAACTAATAAATACAACTAAGGTAAAAAATAATTTAAAAAATGTATTATGAGTATATAAAGTATTACATCAGCAGTCTATTTAATTAAATCATACTAAATTTCAAATGAATCAAACCTTAGAAGGCTACTAAAATTGCATATAAAGTACATATCTGAATAAATGATAAGTAATAAATGCATCTCAGTTAAAGAAATCTAGTTAACATTTATATTAAATTAGCGTAATGCTAAAGTAAACCTGTCTGGGATAATAATTACAAATCTGTCTCACTATTCTTTGGCTTATTACTGAAGTAAAAAATATATATATTTCTATGTATAATACATACAATGATTGCTTTTGTGTACAATTAGAATAGCATGTAATGGTGATTAAGATATAAAAAACAATTCATCTTGTAGAGAACAATGGAATGTGAAATAGTTAAATAAGCACTTATGCTTATCTACATTTCTTTGTTAGCATTAACATTTTGTTATCATTATTTTGGCACAATGCATTTTCTCAATTAACATGTTTTATAAAAATTTTATTTAACCAATTAATAAATTTTAATAAGTACACAAGTCCCATTAACAAATACATCACTTTTATTCATTGATAATCATTATTGACATTAATTAGTATACTGCATACAAACAATAAATGTAAATGGTAACTCATCTTACAATTCTGGTTTCAAAATTACTGTTTCATTACAGGGCAATAAATTAAGTAAATGTGAATAATTTATAAACATTATTCTAATTTGTTTTATAAGTTGATATTTTAACTATTAACATACAAGGTAAATCCTTATATTTAAAAATAAATAACAATATAAAATCACTTTATTATAATAATACTTAAAATGGGGATTTACTTAGACTGGCAAATTAGCCTTGGACAGGTTGTTGTTTAGTTAATTCATAGTAATTTTTATAATTATAACTAATTTTGAAATTAAACATTGTTAAAAGCAATTTGCCTCATCATGGTATATCCTTAGTAAAGTCACATTGAAATCTATGACTTTAAAAACTGAATTCAGTTATGTAGATGTGACACCTTTTCTAGCTACTAACAAATTAAGAACAGGATGTTTTTTTATATAACTAACAGCCTTCTTGTGTGTTACCATAGTGAAGTCGTAACCATTGCACTGAAGAATTTTGTCATGCATTCTTAAGCCCGATTTTGCTGCTGGACTACCCTCATGGACTTCTGTTACATAGATACCCTGATAGACAAATAGAAAATAATATTTTAGTTTTATAAAATTAGTTAGTACATTAAAGATTGTAAGAATCATAATTTTTTTAAAAGCAATACTCATTCTGCCAAACTTAATATTACTTTAGAAGTTTAAAACATTTGTTTTCAGGTTTAAACTATTGGAGTAGTAACTATCATGTACAGTTGTACACAAATGGTTGTGGGTTTTAATCCCCACCTAAGACTAATATTAATAGTGTAGGTTTTAATTATATGTATTTGTAATTACTCTGTAGTCTGATATCCGTAACATATGTCAGGTCGACGTATGATGTGTGAAATTTAGCGTCGTAAGGGTTACTTTTTATGTTATAAATCTAATAAATACTTACATTGTCAGTGTAGCCCTGGGGGCTCTTACGAAAATCTTGGTCAATTCCCCCACCAATTTTAAATCCGCACTTCATAACTTCTCTTCCTTCAGCATCTACACCAGACTCTTTTTGAAGTGTTATTGGTATCTGATCGAGACAATTAGAAAATAAAAAAGTAAGTATATTTGGTAAATATGTGTACAAATCAAACTGACGGGGAGTGGTCTACATTGTTACTCACACTTAGACACTCCATAGCCGTGCCGGCTTGGTGCTGAAATGCCATTTTCGCCATGCTGACTGATTAGAAATTTCTATTAAATGGTCAGATCGGTTTATTGTTGTTTAATTTAAATAAAGCAAATTTACACAGCAATGTACTTGCTTGCACACACATCAACCATTTGATAAACCATAAACAAAAGAATAATGGTGAACTTCTTAGAAGTAGAACATTCACAGACTATTCATCGCCTTTTTTTTCGTAATCATCAATTGAATATCATTTTTATACTTGGATACATACAAAGGCGCTATTCTCAGCATCATAATTATTAGAAGCTTCTTTTACATCTCTTTAATGATAATAGTGTTATTGTGATTTTTATTAAAAATATTTATAATTATTAATTTTATAATATTATAAATTTTTAAATTTAAAATATTATTTAATATTCATTACTAAAAACTTCATTTATAAAATCTTGTGATGTTTCATTTGTCATGATTATTTTAGTGTGTTTACCCTACTAATTTCGCTTGTATCAGGAATACAGTAAAGCAGATGAAGAAGTTTTTTAAAGTTAAGGTGGACATACTTTTTATGATGGTTATACTCATAATACCATCTACACATCCATATACATAATATCTTTAAAATTATTTTGACCAAATTTGTATATTTTGTAGTTACAATTCACAATTACAACATTATTATAAGGCTTCATTATCACTTTAGATATTATGATAGGTAGAACAGTCATTAATAATAAACTAAACTACATTACGATACTTAAGAACCTAAACTAGGTCTAGCCTGTTCTTATAGGCACCTAACTATTAGGTTCTTAACACACGTGTGTCGACATGACATGGCTTCAAGTGTTTAGTAGTGTATCTTACGATTGCATAGTTCAAAGCATAAACGGAATATCTCCGGAATTACAGATTTTATTACAAACTAAATTAAAAACGTGATAAACTAAACATTTTTGCATATCGTTATATCAATAAATTTCGCGTAACGTTGTTTGTCCGAACAATGATTGTGATGATGTGATTAAAGCAATGTTTGCCTACTGTACACAGTTTGATTCAACGTCGATGTTGTTGGTCGTCGACGCGCAGCCGTAGGCTGCGCGGAGGCGACTACGGCGCTCTGCGCCTTTGTCGCAGTATCAAACGCCGCCGATTTATATCGGCGGGTCATTGGGTTGCGGTGAACAACAGTTTATCGTTGCCCTTCAGGGGGTTGCGGTCTCGGGCTCGTGCCCGAGTCATGTTCGACCTCACCGGCCGTGAGTTCTCGCTGGTAGGCCTTGGAGTCTGGTGGTCTGGCGTGCAGCGGCGCTATGTTGCGCAGGTGCAGGTTCGCCAGGGAGGCTTTGTCGGCGCGCGCGAACATTGCGCTCGACAATCTGCTAATGAAATCTTCGATGTTTTCTGTTTTCAGGTCACGGTGTATCGTCGCGTTTCGTACCATGCGCGGTGCTCCGACGATTGTGCGTAGAACGCGGGATTGTTGGGATTGAAGGCGGCCTCTGTTGGTCCGGCTGGTTAGTGCGTACCATGCCGGGGCTGCATATGTGAGATGAGGTCGAACGTATGTTTTGTAAATTCCCAGCTTCGTTCTGAGCGGGAGTTTGGAGGCGAATACCGGGCGGAGTAGATGCGCGACCGACCTAGTCTTATTTATCACGTGTTCGACGTGGTGCTTCATGCACAGGTCTATTGTGATCCCCAGGTATTTGACCTTGTGGGACCACGTGACTTCTTGCCCCATTAGCATTAGTGGTTCCGGTAGAAGGGAGTGGCGGCCAATGACTGCAGCCTGTGTCTTGGTTACGCTCACCTGCAGTCTCCATCTGCTTAGCCACTCGGGCAGTAGGTCGAGGGTGTTCTGTAATTTTTTAGCTGCGTGTTTTAGGTTGACCGAGGATGCGTAGTAGGCGGCGTCATCTGCGTATAGTGCCAGATGTGTGCCTTCTACCGGGATGTCGTCCATATAAAAACTGTACAGCGCGGGCGAGATGCAGCTGCCCTGAGGGACACCGGCCTCAGCGGCTCGTTCTGTTGATAGAACGTTTTCTACTTTCACTCGAAAATGTCTTTTATTGAGGAAGGAAGCTACCACTCGTGTGATTCGACGGGGTGCCTGTGACATTGATAGTTTATAAAGCAGACCCTGGTGCCACACCTTATCGAACGCCTTCTCCATGTCGAGGAGTACTGTGGCGGTGTATTCCTTTTTGTTGTAGGCCGTCGTCATATGGTGCAGTACTCTCGTTAGTTGCAGCGAGGTGGAGTGCTCTGTCCGAAATCCGTACTGCTCCTCCCTTGGTTTTATGTGCGGTTCCGGGTGTAGAAGTAGCAACTTCTCATACACCTTAGATACCGTAGGTAGCAGTGTGATAGGACGGTAACTCTCGGGCTTGAGTGTGTTCTTCCCGGGCTTGGGCAGCATGATTACTCCTCCCATTTTCCACCCTTTTTTTTTTTTTTTTTTTCGGATGAACCTAGTGCTGGACTACTCAGACGTCAATTCCAGCGCCACCGAAAACTGAACTTTCCACCCTTGTGGTAAGTGACGTAGCATGTTGCCGGTGATGTTGTCAAGGCCAGGCGCCTTCCTGGGTTTCAGTTTGTTTATGGTCCTGCTGACCTGCCCGGGCGTGAAGACGACTGGGTTTTCATCTGCCGCTATGGGGACGGCGAGATACTCTCGAAGATGCCGGGTAACCGTCTTGTTCCGACGTGTTCTACGTTGTCACAGGGGTGTGGGCAGAATTGGCGTTCTAGGTGTTCGGCAAAAATCTCAGCGCGGTCCTCCGCGCGGTATATCGGGTGGCCATCTGGTCCGAGGAGGGGTCTGATTGGAGCCGGTTTCTTAGAGATCTGGTGACATAGGCGATGGACGCTGTTCCAATCATCGCCCGCGTTATCTATGTATCGATCCCAGCTTTCTGCTTCATTCGACCTCAGTTCGTGTCTCACCTGTTCTGTGAGGGCGTTGGTGATTCAACGTGAAAGATTAAAACCATAAATTTATAGTTCAATTTATGGTTTTTTTATTTATAAATATGGTAAAAAATCTAAAACATGGAAAATTTCAAACAATATTATCCTTGCATTTAGGTACTTGACGAAACATTAACTTTCATTTTATAAAATTAGAACAAGTTTTGAACAACAAAAAACCACTGGTGACTTTGCAATGCGCTATTTTATACGTATTTATAATAGATTTTATATCTTCATTAGATTAGATTAAATCTGTGAGTATAAACCGACTTCGACCGCGTGGACGCATGGATAATTTCCTTAGAATAAAATTATTATTAAATCTATATCCATAGATCTATAAAAAGGTCAAAGCTTCGTACATACCATTTTTCATCACAAATTGGCTTAACGCCTTATTATACATGGACACATCTTTACGTTTATATAATAAATTTACATACACTAATCACACCTTTAAATATAATTTATTACTAGGAAGTTATCACTAATCTAAAAAATAATAAACTAAGTAATTTATCACTAAAGTGTACATAAACTTGATGTGTATTTGGTTATAACATTTATTGAATTTTATTCTTTTCAAAACCGATATTTATTTACTTGTACACACAGTAATAGATCAACTTACCCAAATCTGTCAAAACTTCGCAATCAATATTAATCTATAAAATCGAGTAAATTAGTTCAAAATTTACTATGAAAGTTTGACAGATTTGGGTAGGTTAATCTGTTGCTCACCTCCTACTCTATTAAATTTTTACAATGCAGATTTACCTTATAAGCGCAATGCAAGTGGAGACAGGTTAGAATAGTTTTATCTATGGCCGTAAATAAGAAATAAAAATATATTTGACATTTTCTTGACGTTTGACGTTAAAACAAATATTAAAGAGTACTATAAAAAAATTGGAAAAAAATTTTTTTATAAGGTGATAATTAAATTATTCTACCTTGTTATCACTAATTCAAATTTCCATTACTCATTTACAAAGTTAGTAATATGCTAATATACTTTTAAAAATATATTTACATTTTACGAAGAGGGGCATCACAATGCGGTTAATATATCTAAAATAATTATCAACTTCTTTTTATAAATATGTATGTTCTAATAGTAATTTTGTGTAATACAATTTTAACATTAATAATTAGTTATATTATTCACGAATTCACTAGCATTTTTAATACCACAGAATGTACTTGACATCATTTAAAATATTATTGAATCAATAGTAACTTTATACAGTATTAAAATTACCTTTCAGATGTCTAATGGTCAATACAGACACGTGTGGCGCATTGTTTTTAGAAATTTGATTAATTCTTTACGACCAAGACAAGTTTCAGGAAATAATATGGGTAAAGAATTAAATGGCATTGGAATAAATGTTCTCTATAGATCTGATCAGATTAATTAACAATTAACTTGAATTTTTTAGGTAAAGATTACTTAGGTAACATTTATTATGAAATTCCTGCTGATCCACAAAAGGGGAAAAGGAAAGCCAGCCGGTGGTATGATCCACCTATAGGTCAAGACTTCCAAGATCCTATACCTGCAGAATGGGAAGCTTGGCTAAGGATGAGAAGGTAGAACTGTACATGAAATCTATACATCTATTTTTATGTATTAATATTTTTGGCCTTGGCAATTTAAAATGAGGTAGTCCTCATAAAAGGGGATGTCAGTACTCTCACCTATTTCCACCAAGTGTTTGCAGTGTTCACATTACTGTGTTTAAGGTCGGAAGGGTGAGAGAGAGGCAGTGAAATTACTGAGTAATGTGGCATAATGTCATCAAGTCGCAAGCTTGGCATTGTGTTAGTGATATTACAAGCGTCTATTGGCTGTAGTGATGCTTACTATCACAATCACTATGCTTGTTTATTGACTACTACACTAAGTGTAAGTGTTTTCTTTCTGATATAAAAACAATGGTTATATAGGATTATGAAAGTATGTACAGTACTTATTATGTAGTATTTTTGTCTATCTGCCTGTTTGTTTAAAAATATTCAAATATTTTTAGGTCTGAACCTCCATCTGAAGAAGAAATAGCTAGAAATGTTGCAATAGCAGAACTTAAAAAAGTGAATGCAGCTAAGATTGAAGAGAAACGATTAGCTGAAGGTGGTTCCTTGCCCTCAACTGTGGAGAGGGGAGCAGAATCATTTCCCACTTATACTGAATATCACACAGGACATCCTGCTGCAAATCCCAAAAAGAAGTAAAACTAGTTTATTTAGCTGAATTTAAAGAGATGTGCCAGATAGTTGTATCCATATCTAATGCATAGTTTTTTGGTCAAGAGTGATGTATAATAAGCAAGCTTGTAGCACTGGGATAGATGTCAGAGTATTCAAACACTAGGTTCTAAAAAAAAAGAAAATATTTAACTGTATTTGCAGAGAGTGATCTGTGTTGTGGCACTAGTTGCTAAGCAATGAACCTTTTAGTTTAGTAGATTATCATAAAAAGAAAACAATACAAAATATAGTAAACAACTATTTTATTTTATTGTAACCAGTGTTTTTGTTATAGTTATTTGTAAATAAAATGTAGTGCTGTGATAATAAAAACAATGTTTTATTAAGAAATAAGTTTTTTTAAGTTTGATATTTAAGAAATCAAACTTTTTTTCTTACATATCAAACTTAATTGGTAATCAAATATTATTTGGCTTTTGAAATATGTGCTTTTACTATAAACTCATTTTCAAGTGATGAAAACTGTCTTTTTCGTTTTAGGGTTACAAGCCAGTGTTCTAGAAGATTAGACAGGTTGTGTCTATAATCATCAGATTCAAGAATCTTGCAATGTGGGGCTCATGGTTGTCATGGGTGCCAAGGTGGCTTGACCCTAGTGACTCGTCTTCGATCTTTGATTCCCAATAACTAGTTAAAGTGAAAGAATTGAATTGATTTTCTTTTCGTTTAATTTATCTACCATTTCGGGGACGGGTGATTTTTTTTGATTAAACGTATAAATGTTTAAATTCGTCATCAATCACGACAGCTCTCCAATGCATATGGTCATTTAGAAGAAGCATACTTGTATAGGTATACTAGCGTACTAGCGGCTCGCTATGACTTCGTCCGGGAACGAAATATATATTTATCCCGATGATCCCGTTACCACAGTTTAATATCTTTTTTGCCTCCAACAATTTACCTAATTACGTACTACCTACTTAGATAACTTGTTGGGTTGTTTATATTGGTTTTTTCTTTGATATTTCCCGATAACGTTGAATACTTATAAACCTGGTTATGCAAATTACAGTTTTAAGTAACCGCATCCACTTGCAAACCCTATTCTTCTATATATGAGTGAGTATTTGTTAAATTTAAAGAAAAGGTAGCTTATGCCATGGCAGATCTGACCACAAACAAAACACGTTACATGCAAACGTTGACACCCCTTTAGATGGTAAATTTAAAAAAATCCTTTTTAGACCTATACTTATTAAGCCACGGTCCAAACACACTAAAATGGCCTCGGTATAGATGAATCATTATCATACTTTATATAATAAGACTAGTAGACTTGACAGATTGTTTGTTTAAACGCGCTAATCTCAGGATCTACTGGTCCGATTTGAATAATTCTTTTTTGTTGGATAGTCCATTTATAGAGCAAGGCTATATAACATTACACTGAGACCAATAGGAGCAAAGCGTCAGTGAGAAATGTTGCAAAAACGGGGAAAATTATTCACATTTGAGGTCTTTCGTCGCATGCACTGCATAAACGGTTTGAGTTATTCAATAACTATGTATGAAAGAATTATTCTTTTTTAATAATAAAACTAAAGTCCGCTACAGTATATGTCTATCTCTCAAGATTTACTCATAATAACAATATTTGTCGAAGAAGGCTTGCTACCACTATCATGTGCAAGCAGGCCGCGCGGCGGCGATGAGGGGGAGGTGGGCCTCGCCCTACCGCCGTGCTTGCCACTACCACTCGCGAGTGTATCTTTGCGAGGTACCATGCCGGCTCTCTACGGAACGGTTAAATACAGCGTGCTTTATTTTAAACAAAAGTAAAAATATAATTTATGGCGAAGTACCTTGACCTATTACTTTTTTACATATTATTTAAAAAAAATCTTATTCACGATTATACAATAACATAAACCAACGTGAGCAATCAAAAAATAATCTCGATAGAATTTCCGTCAACCACGCGAACGAAGTCGCGGGCACAGCTAGTTGAAATATAAACTATCCTATCTCTCAAGTTGGACCAAACTGTACACAGTAAGAAAGTTTAGAAGTTCATGCCGGACAAATACCGTGACATGAAATTGTAATATATAAAGGTTGAAAGGGTGCCGTGATTAAAAAACACTTGTTGATAGGGTAGAGTAAATCTGTATGTAATATCTGTGGTTTTGCATGTCCTTCTTACGCTTCGGCAAGTCGCGGCAGCTGTTAAAATGGTATATATCAGTCGAATTAATTTATTATTAATTACTCGTTTTAGATTAGATACTATTTTAACTACTTAGTGTGTTTTACTTGCTGGTAACCAACACGTGTCAGAACAATAAGCGTATTGTTCTCTACACAGCGGTGTAGAAAACACTTAAGACATAATTATCCTTTATTTACTGATAATTATGTTATCTTTCGTAGAAAATATTAGCTATGTAGTGAAGATAAACTTAAATGCAAATTTGTTAATGTATAAAAATGAACTATTTATATTTAAGTCTATCTACATCATCATCATAAATGGGAAAAACCCCGCAAACAGTGTAGGAAAACGTTTATGGAATGTCGCTATTGACGCGGACGATTTAGCTTGGTGTGGCATCGAAAATGATAAATGCGATAAAGAATTAAATATCAAATAATAAATATTTTATGAAGTCGTCTAGATAGAACTAGGTTTAACTAATTGCCTGTATTTTCCGAGTCCCGCAGCGGGAATTCATTTTGAGAAAGTAAAAGTTTAAAGCAGCTATCGGTAATCTTTTGGCAAGCAAAGGTCATGTAGTGACAACATAATATATAGGCGGGTCGCAATTGTAAATAATTTAATAATAGTTATTTTATTTATTCAACTTTATTGGACAAAATGTTACAAAATGTACAAATGGCGGACTTAATGCCAGATGGCATTATCTCCCAGTCAACCATTACACATAACAGAAAATATATATTCCAGAGTTGTATAGCTGTCACTGTAAAAGAGTTTGTCAAAAAACTAGAGTGATAAGAAGGAGTTAAGAGCGAGAGAGTATTAAAAGAACGGAGATTACGTTCGTGAGAGGAAGATAGGAATTGGAATCTGTCCTTTAAGTAAATTGGTGCGTACGGATCAAAAAGTATTGAAAATAGTATGGTTAGAACTCGAATTTTGCGACGTTCTCGAATAGGATGCCAGCCGAGAAGAGAACGGTAATGGGAAATATGATCGTATTTACGCAAACCGAAAATGAAACGAAGATAGTTGTTTAATAGACGATCCAATTTATTAAGGAGTTCTTGAGAGATATAAATGCAGCACACGTCACCATAGTCAATTATGGGTAAAACCAAGGATTAAATAAGAAGGGTTTTGGTTTTAGTAGGATGAAAATATTTTAATCGATAGAGAGCACGAAGCGTTCCAGTAACCTTACTGCTGATTTCATTACCATGTGTATCCCAGGTTAAGGAAGAGTCGATAAATAGGCCAAGATTCTTAACGCATGTGCTGTAGGGCACTACCACGTTATTAATAATAATTACAGGTACATTTTTTAAACTGGATAATTGCCGTTTGCTGCCCAAGATAATGGCTTGAGTCTTGGACGGGTTCACAGAGATACCAAACTTTTTTGACCAGTTTGTGATGTTGGTCAAATCAGCATTAATCCGAGCAATGGCATTATCCAGGTAATTCATCAGTTATGTATGTAAGATTTATTAAAGGTAATAATAAAAAGGGAAAAGTGTATGAAAGGACTAATGCGAGTAAGGGAAGCGACAGAGGTATGCGAAGATCGTAACACCCTGCCCTGCCCTGCACCCGCCCTGCACCCGCCCTGCACCCGCCCTGCACTCGCGCTGCACCCACCGTAGAGCCCCCTGCGAAGGGGTGATGACCCAGTATGTCTGCATTTCTCCCGATGACGGGCTCGTGCCACACCTACCGGTGCATGGGTGTTCCGTCGATGCGTACGTAGTATTTCCGACGATTTTATTTTTATTTATTTTTATCTGTACGGCAACCAGTAGCTTGTTTTAAGTGTGGTGAGATAGCATCGCGGTGCTACTTCCCCGTGCCGCGTGGTATTAAAGGTTTAGTCTGAACGGTCGGTAGCTATTGTGATATATGTATCTATTGATCGAAAGAATGAGAACTCACTTGAGGTATATATAAAATACACACTGAACATTTGATTTTATAAAATTTCTGTCGAGACGCTACCTAGAGGGTACAGAGATACCTCTCGAACCTGGAGAAGGATGAGAACCTCTCCAGGTTTAGCTACTCCCTGCCTGTAGAGAAGAGCGCCAAGTTTTGCATAAGAGGCCTTCCTGTTGAAAACCGACCCAGGCGAGATTGAGGAGGAACTCCGATCCCTGGGCTTCATACCCGAGTTTGTGCGTCAGATACGCGCACGACAAGACAGGCCGGGCTGCATCTACTTCGCCCAAATGCAGCGCACTCCAGACCTCACCCCCGCGATCTTCGAAATTACCGAGCTTTTGTGCATGCCCGGGGTGAAGATTGAGGCCTGGCGAGGAAAGAAAGGGCCTGCTCAATGCCACAGGTGCCAAGAATTTCGGCACTCCTCCCATCGCTGCCACAGACAGCAAGCGTGTGTGAGATGCGGGGAAGCACATGCCGCCAGTGACTGCCCCCGCCCACGCGAGGAGCCCCCCACATGCGCGAACTGTGGGGGACCGCACCCGGCAATCTCGGTGGGCTGCCCGGTCTTCCAGCAGGAAGCCAGGATTAAAAGAGCCGGCACAACAGCGTTGGCCGGGCGGTCTTCGGTACGCACTGGCAGCGTACCAGCACAACAATCAACACCGCACTTAATGGCTGAGTCCAACGACGGGGTGAAAATCCCCCGCCGGAAACGCAAGGGCATGAGAAAGAGGGGAGCCTCTGCGAAACAAGACCCCACCAAGAAGGCAGTCGCCGTCCCAGCGCCGCAGCAGGAACCGAAGGCGAAGCCAAAGCCGCGCTCAACTCAGAGCCGGCTCATGGACACCGAGAGAGCTATCTGCGTCCTAAAGGACGTACTCGGGGCCATTAGGTCCGGTGAGAACGCCGTACCAACGGCCGCCGCGAGCAGCTGGGCGCTTCGAGAGCGGCGCGCCGTTTCCGATGGTGACCTCACTTGCATCATCTTGGGCCTGTCCTCTTCGGGGTCGCCGGTCATGGGGCGCTTCACTCCGCGTAGGAGGGGGGGACGTAGAGCGGGATGTTGGCGGCGATCTCGAACAGGGTCTCGTCGATCTCTAGCTTCTTATTGGAGATGCCCAGTTCGTATTCTGGAAGGCGGCAGTAGGTGGCCATCCATCGGAGCAGCCCGTCCGACAGGTAGCGGGAAGCCTGCATCCTCTGGACCAGGATCATGTCCCGGTACCAGGCGCTTTCTGGCGATAGTGGTCCCTTAAGAGAGATGGTGGGGGCTTTTTGGTTGAGTGGGTGAATGTTGAGAGTGAGTCCGTCAAACACGGCGAGGGGGGCGCGGAAAGCGCCGGCGGAGGGCAGCCCTGGCAATAAAAATCGGCCCCGCCATGAGGTAGATCAATTATTGCCGGACTGTCCGCAGCCCGCGCCGGCCGCACGTCCCCCGACGAGGACGGCTGACATGTTGTCTTGCTCTCTTCTTTGGTGTCCATAACTATTTTTGTCCGAGGGTACTTGGACAAAAAAATAGTTATGGAATGTTCTAGGCTTCGAACGTGGCGGCTCGCTGCGCACTCCTGACGTAGAATAACCTCGGCCAATCTAGGATTCTGCGCCGGTCCGATCAGTGGCACTAGTACCACTAACTTGCCCGGGTGCAATTCCACCGCCTTTTCAACAAAAGGGGTGGAATTCGCTGCTTGATGTGTGTTGGGTTTGCATGGCTTCTTTGGTTTAAGGAGTCGGGCGCGTTGGTGAGTCGAACTGACGAAGTCAAAAAAAGAAACATTCGCAAGAAATGTTAAGAAAAAAAGCGGGTGGAAGCAAAGAATGTTTTTAATCGGCGGCGTTTGATACTGCAAAAAAGGCGCGGAGCGCCGCAGTCGCCTCCGACGATGTCGTCGATGGTCGTCGACGCGCAGCCTACCAACTTGGGAGTAGAAGTCCACGCTGGCTACCCCATACGTTTGTTTGCTACTTACAAACCGCCAGGGCCTCGCTTCATCATCAGCGAAATGGCAGACCCCACGCCCATCTTGGTGGCGGGGGACTTAAATTGCAAACACACGGCATGGAACTCTGCGCGCTGTTGCAGAGAGGGCAGGACGCTGCTCCGAGCTGTGGAGGACCACGGCTTCACCGTGAGTGGTCCGGAGGTACCCACGCACTACCTCAACCACCCTTCCCATACACCCGACGTAATCGATATCGCGATCCATAAAGGCCTGGAGAGCGTGTTGACGCAGGAGACCCTCTTCGAGGACCTCCAATCTGGTCATCTCCCGGTACTGGTGGTCATTGAAAGAAGACCGACCACTGTGACACCACCGGCTGCTCGCCAAACCATAGACTGGAAGGCGTTCAGTTCTGCTATGCATTTAAATAGCCCTACGCTACCGATTACCACCTTTGAGGACGTTGAGCAGCTCGCCAATGCACTCACCACCTGCATTCAAGATGCCGCAAAATCATCATCGCGCACCATGCCCAGCAGCAGCCAGCTCCCACCGCTGCCCAAGGGCATCAGGGACTTATTAGCGAAGAAGCGACATCTAAGAAAAAGATGGCAGCAGACACGCTGCCCAACCCTCAAGCGTCAGCTCAACGCCCTCACCAAACAGGTGAGACACAAACTGAGGTCGCATGAAGCAGAAAGCTGGGATCGCTACATAGAGAACGCGGGCGAAGATTGGAACAGTATCCATCGCCTATGTCGCCAGATCTCTAAGAAACCGGCTCCAATCAGACCCCTCCTCGGACCAGATGGCCACCCGAGATACAATGCGACTGCATTCATTCATGCATTCAATTAGATATTTGATTGCTTCCTGTTATTGGAACAAAAGTATATAGGTACATAGGTTTGATAAATAATTATTTAGTTTTAGTTATATATTGGTCTTAATTTGTAACTTACTCGCCTATATAAATATCTATATGCATAATGTAGTTTATTTACTTTTTTTTTTCGGACGAACCTAGTGCTGAACTGCTCAGACGTCAATTCCAGCGCCACCGAAAAAAGAGGGCGGGGCCTCTCATAGATGCGCGTTTAGCGCGGTCGCGCCCGCAATGGCTCGCGAGATTTGAGCGGGACCGACGGCGCGTCCGAGGGCACCTCTAGAGGCTCGACCTAGGCTCGGCCGCCATCGTTGGGGTTGAATTTACTATGAATTATATAAGCAAAAGAGGAGGGACAGATTGAGCCCGACAGCCCTAGGGCTGTCGGTTATCGCTCGTAGGGGCAGGGACTTCACGCATTCGCCGGCGAACGCGGTGTACTGCTCTGTTGTACGAGTGCATGTGGAGTGTAGGTGATTGTTTTGTGCCAGTGAGAGGGCGAGGAAGGGCTGCGATTTTCGGGGTTATTTTATCGGGAGGGTCATCTAAGACGTGACGAGGTCTACGATATCGGGCGTGGACGTTTTTCCTTGCGACGTATTTCGCGGACTTGGAAATTACAGGGTTACAGTGATTTGAGGCCCTGTCGAAGAAACGGCGCGACGCTTCTTTCATGAACTGGCGAATCGTGGGAAGATCGAGATCGTGATGTAAGCTCACCACTTGAAGGGGTTTGATATGAGACGGGGCCGCGTGAGCGAATACGGGGCTCGCGTAAGTCATCACCGAACGGATGTAGGCCTTGTAGATAGTCCTCTTGTGGCGGAGGTACTTTCACGGCCGATGTAATAATTGAGTCTACCTAAAATATAGGCGGCCCTATTTCTGACTATTTTTATATGAGGTCCGAACGTCATGCAACGATCCAGAGTGACGACTAAGTATTTCACTTTATTTACCCAGGGGATTGGTCGATCGAACAGTTTGTGCGCCCCCACTTCGCGGCGCATACTGTTCGCACCGTGCCGATTTGACCTCGAGAAATGCACGACTGCACTTTTCTCGGGGTTTATTTCGACACGCCACTTGCGAAACCAGTCGCCGAGTACATTGACCGCGCGTTGGAGGCGATTGTAACTGAGGGAGGGATCGCGGTTACGGCCCGAATCGTACAGGGCCGTATCGTCCGCGAACAGGGCTAGCTCTACGCCCGGGGACCTGGGCATATCGTTCGCGTAGAGCGCAAATAGGAGCGGAGAGAGCACGGATCCTTGGGGGACGCCGGCTGAAATGGGGTGTCTGCTGGAGTAGGAACCCTCGACGCGATACCTGAATGATCGGTTCGAGAGAAAATCTTTGATAATCAGACAGAGTCTGTCAGGCACTCCCTGAAAGTGGAGTTTGAACACAAGGCCGTTATGCCAGACTTTGTCGAAAGCTTTCGCGACGTCAAAGAACAACGCCGTCGTCCCTTGCGGTCGGCGTCGTTCGTTGAGGCGCGAAAGGACATGTTCCGTGAGGCGGTGCAGTTGGTGTACGCACGAGTGCCGGTTGCGAAAGCCGAACTGTTCGTCTGCCATAAGGCCGTTATCGTAGACGAACCCTCGCAAACGCGAAAAAATGAGGCGCTCATATAGCTTGGCCAAGGAATTGAGCAAGCTAATGGGCCTGTAGGAAGTGGGGTTCCGTGGGTCTTTACCGGGATTGTGGATGCCAATGACGACGGCGTCCTTCCACGCGTCGGGAAACACGCAGTTAGACATGGCCGCATTGAAAATGGTCACAAGCAGGCAAATAATATGGGCGGGGAGAATACGCAGGACGCGATTAGTTATTCCGTCCGAACCGGGGGCTTTGTTTACTTTGAGATTGCGAATGACGTCACGGACCTCAACGGCGGCCAAATGGCGTGACCGGGTCTAACGGCGGCGCCGTCGGCGGCGCGTGTTCTATTTTTTCGACTTCGTCGTCGACATACTGAACGAAGGACAGATTCGTAGGGAGCGTGCTAACCGAGCTCTGCGATTCTAAGCTATCCGCTAGGCATTCGGCTTTTTCGACGTCTGTGAACGCGACGGCGGTGGCGGCGGCGGCGGCGACGGTCGCGGGTGCGATCGCAGGCGCTGGCGCGGGCGCGGACACGGGAGCGGGCGCAGACGTAGCGGTACGATTGAGGGCATGTTCGCCGTCTTGTCTGACTTGAGGTATCTCGCTAGCTTCCAATATGCTTGGTGAGACAGCGAGAGTTCCTCGAGTAGATCGCCCCACCGGGAATTCCGCACTTCGTTAATGCGCGCCCTTACAGCGTACTGAAGGGAGCGCATGTGAAGGCGGTTTTCCTCGGTGCGGTAGACGGCGTAGGCCCGCATAGCGGCTTTTTTTTATCTCTGATGAGTTCCTTGACATCCTCGGGCAAGATCAGACGATGATTCGCCGGAACCTGCTTGGACGCACCCCTGACGGCGTCCGTCAAGTGACTCGTTAGAGCTTCGATCGCGGTGTCTGTATCCTGCCTAGTTTCGATCGTTTCCGGGATAGATTTCAATAGGGGAGCGTCGGTAGCTGCGAGTGTTTTCCCGAGCTTCCTCCAGTCCACCACTGTCACCGTCTCCGGAGCCGAACCTACGGGGGGACCTAATTGTAGTTTAACCGGCATATGGTCGGACGACAAGTCATAGATCGTTTCTATAGAATGCAGCGTCAATGCCACATTCTTTAGAAGCGCCATGTCGAGTATGTCCGGCCTGTGATTGGCCTGATTGGGAAAGTGCGTCGGCACCAGGGGAGCCACCACGACGAAGTCGAGCTTATCGGAAAGGTCGCACATCCTCGTACCGTTTTGGGTAGAGGATACGCAACCGAACCGTATTTGTTTGCTATTGAAGTCGCCGGTAATAATGACGGCTTCGTCAAGAGCAAACAGCGCTGCGAGATCCGCCTCTGTTAGCTTCCCCGACGGGGACAAATACGCTGACGCTATGGTGACGGGGCGATGACCGGTCATCGCCAAACGGCAAATAGAGACTTCGATGTCTGTGAGCGCGGGCGGGAAGTCGACCGGGCAACATTGTAAGTTACGCTTAAAATAGACTAGAGTCCCACCGCCCGGGCGGCCGACTCTGTCGTTCCTAACGGTCCTGTAATTCGCTATGTTAGGGGTCCGCCTACTGGGCTTTAGGTATGTCTCTTGAACTAGGAAAACGTCCACGTCGTGCTCGGATAGAAATTTCGCGATCTCTGTTTTCTGATCTCTCATACTATTGGCGTTATAGAACGCCAACGTAAGCGAGCGGGGTTTAGATCGCGCTGCTGATAGGGACATCTAATCGGATTTCACGAAGGAGGCCAGGGTCTTAATTAGAGCCGGATGCTCCATCGACGCCTGCATTAGTGCCCACTGCGATTGGGCCACAGATTTAAGGGTTTTCGCTTCGGCGAATTTGTTCAGGAGGAGCGGTATCTCCTCGATGAAGGGTGCGATGCCGGCCGGGAAGGCCATTAGCTCGTCTAGGTCCTCCAGCGAGAAACCTAGACCAGCCATCGGGGGCTGGGTCGGAGGCGGGGCCGAGCGCGGAGTCGAAGTTTGTGATTTCGCGGCTGACGGTCTCCCTACTGTATTGCCCCTCGCGGGGGGGTTGTTTTTGGCTGAGGAGGCTGGCGCTCTCACTACAGTATTGCCCCACGCGGGGGGGTTATTTTTGACGACGGCGGGCGCTGCCACTGTTTCGCGGGTGCGAAGCGCGGGGAACTGTTTGTCACTTTGTAGGTTGGCCACGAATGGGCGCGAGTGATTGGACTGGGATCCGGAGGGGGTCCGCGAGCCCTGAACCGGCCGACGACCAGGCCTCGGCGCTCTGCGCGGCGCCTTGGGACAACCGCGATAGTTCGCAGTGTGTCCCGCCTCGCCGCACAGGACGCAGGCCGGGGGCGTCGGGGTTCCTGGCGCGCAGGAGCACTCCGCGGTCCCATGGTCCCCTAAAATTTGACGCACCTCGGTCGTGCGAAGCATCTAAAGGCCGAATGGCCGTAGAGTTGGCAGCGGTAGCACTGTCCTATTTGGCCTCGTTGCCTAGGCGCCTCCACTCTGAGGGAGGTGAAGCCGCAGACCGTGCGGACATCAAATATTTTCTTACGTATATTATAGGTATATAGACCGCGAGAAGCCTCTTCCTGACTGTCCATAGACTAATATGCACATTTCTTACTTCTTCGAGGTTGTTCTTAAGGTCCACATACGGAAACTTGCGATTTCTCAATGCGCGGCTCACAAGAAAACGATCATCCCATGGTTGGGTTCATAGTTTTCTTCCAGAACCAGGCCTTTACTCAACAGATATTATCTTTTGGAACTTCGCACCAAAAATGAAGGATAAAAGGTGGTTTTCTGTAAAAACGAGCATCAAACGAAAATTTGAATTTAGAACGTACTGTTTTTAACACCACGGCATTTCTAAAACCGGCCAGTAACATGTACAAATGATTGAAAACATTTTGGTACCGTATCTTTTAAAGAAGAATTAAAATCAAAACCGCCCTTTTTTTGCAAATGAGTGTACTATATCGTTTTTATGGAAAACGATATAAAGCCTGTAAAATAGATCACATTATTCCAATGGGCAACTTTGTCTAGTAATTGTATGTAGATCGTAACTATCGTCTAATCGTGCTAATCGTGATCTAAATTACGTCTGACCGGACGTCCATTTCTTTTCTTTATACTTTCTATTATCTTCGTGTATATTTTAAATATTTTTTTTATCTATTTAACAAAATTTTAATGGTATTTTTTTATGTATCTAGTTATTGCACTTATTTTATGCGTTACATGTTTCGCGTGGCAACAACATTTGTTTACTATTAATATAGGAGTGTTCTCTGAGCGGAGGAAGATTGTCTGACGTAATATTATTTGTGTATGCCGAATCTATGTGGACACTGAGTATTTTTCCGTCGATCCGACTGAAGTTATTCAGTCGTCAGGTTATTTTGGTAGCAGACACACCTCTTCCTGCGTTCACGCAAATATTTCTCCAAGTGACATTGAACTTTATTATAATCCTGAAAGTAAGATCTATACTATTATATTTGACATGTTTGTCTTCATATTCGTTCGTGTTCTTCATTATCATCAGTAAGAAATTGTTTTTGTGGCTTCTGTGATACTCACAATGAACTTAAGAATGAAATTGTAATTTATATTTTCTGCTATCGTCGATAAAATATATAATATGCGTCGATAAAATATGAAAATAACATTAAGGTCTGACGCGGTATAACTATTCTATGAGATTATTTATTTTATTAGCTCTTAATAGGTAAACATAAATATAAGTATGATTGTGAATCTCAATATGACTGAGAAAACTAAAGTGGACTTAGATACATACATCTATATTTAGTAAGTATAATCACTAATGGGTTCACTCACTTTCCAACATAAATAATAAATTACTCGTTAAGTAAAAGATTTCCATTCATACCGTACCTAATCTAGGGTTGTTATTGTAAAAGCTATCATGTAGATATTGCAACCGTTCCATATATAAGGAATTAACACTCATTGGTGGCATTGTTACTGTAACATTCGGCAAGACAGGTTACTGTTACATTTTAATTTATAACTTACTACTTTTACGGAAACTACAATTACTATTTTCTACAAAACTGACGGGTGACGCCTTTTGTAGCTCTCGTATTGATTTTGTTTTCGTTACCGCCAGTTAATCAGCAATAACCAAGTAAGGAAAATATTTTAGTACCTACATTTATAAATCCACTCGGTATGATAATTATAAAAAAAGTTAATGTTTTTTAATTAATATTTTAACATTGCATAACATAGCCGTAGTTTGTTATATTCGCGTCTATGACGTGTGGTTCATTGTTATGTGGGTCTTTTTATTGGTCAATAATTTTTCTTAAATATTTTTATTTAGATATATATTCGTTGGAACTTGACAAACTATTTGAACGTTTGTTTTTCTATAGCATGTCGAAACTATCCTCACAAGAAATCATCGCTCTGGAAGACAAGCACGGATGCCAGAATTACGCTCCTGTGCCGGTTGCCCTTGCTCGAGGAGAAGGTTAGTATCTAAACCTATATTATTACAGTCTAAATCAATTAATATTATATACGCAAGTCATTGAATTAAAAATCGTTTTTAAAACTTTGACAGAATTTTAAAGACAGATTTTTACATTAGGGTGATCTACCCCTTCAGGCCAGGATCACCTCATAAGTACCTTGGCTATACGTATTAGGCACGCCAATAGTCAGTCGGCACGAATTATCCCGACACCTCCAACAATCATCGTTGTATTTCAGCAGTACACATGCTGCAAATCTGTGTTAAAATTACTTATGTCCAAAATTTACAATCTATTTTAAATACAAATAGCGTTTAGGTTTCAATAATTAAAGTTTAACATCATACAATTAACTTTTTAATGTTTAGCTCTTCTTTATAAATAAGTATATATCTACTTATGTCGTCATATTTTAGTGACTAAATAAGTTACAAGTGTTTGAGTAATGTGACCGTGGCGTTATCTTTTTAGTTAGTTAAATATTGGTGCATTAATAATTAAGATAAATGTTTAAGAGTTAAATTAGTATTTGTAGTTGTGCGGGGAATAAAATCTTGTTTGTACAAAGCTTACACAAAAAGATTTTTATGATTGTTATTATTTATTTGATGATAGCAGCCCGCCCGCGGCTTCGCTCGCGTTAAATTAGGGGTAAATTCCACCGCGTATTTTAGGGAAGTAGCGGGTTAGAAAGATACACACATTAGCCTATGTCACTCTCCATCCCCTCAACTATCTCCACTTAAAAAATCACGTCAATTCGTCAATATTCGATATATTCGTCGTCAAAGACGGACGAAAAAACGGGTAGACATTCAAAAGTTTGTGATGAGGATTCTTCATCTAGGCGTCTATGTAATGCACTTGCCTGGGAACTATTTCTGGATAGTTCAGATCTAGTTTTTTTCGGCATTTTGAGTTCTGAAAAGAACTGTTGTTAAGTTATGAAAAGAACTGTTGTCAAGTTCTGAAAAGAACTTATGTTCAGTTCTAAAAAGATTTTTTTAATTTTGAAATTTTAGCAAAATTTTGTCAATGAGGGTTTTATAAAACGGTCTACGTTAGATAGCAGCACTGTAGCATCTGGTCCATGAGCTGTCAAAACACATACGTGACTTGTAATTTTCGACAGTAATTTTGGTTTCTTTATTATTACAATCATTAATATATGAATACTGTTTTATAAAATGCCACAGTGTTGTGCAGTGCCCATGTGTACACATAAAACAAAGTGTAGATTCACCTACGAGAGATAAAAATCAATAAAAACAGTGGCTTACAGAGATAAATTAATTTTATATTACATCAACGAAACATATCCTCGTTTGTAATAGTCACTTCATGGGAGGACGAAAACGAGCTAACGAGAGATTCAGAATTAGAAAAACGTAAACAATATCAATAATATTGAAGATAGTCAATATTAATGATAAATTTTAGTTATCACTTTAAATGATAATTAAAGATGATCTCAGTGCTCGACCAACCTTCAATGTTTTGTTCTTGTTCTGAATGAACTTGACATTTTAAAAATATATGTGTACTAGTATTTATAGTTACTACCTAATGCTAGTAGGTATCTAATTATTTTGCAGCATATTATAACCTCTTATGTGCACTGCCTCATAATCTGACATTCCTTTGCCTCTAAACAATTCCAGGAAATACTTATATGTATTAACTATATTAAAATTTATCTTTGTTTTTGGATCCACACTTGTAGTATAGCATAGCTATACTGTCATATTAAAAATCTGACTTCATAGGATAGAATTGTTGTTTTCATTTCGTTAAAAGTCTTGTTTCTGTCATAGGCATTGAGCCTGAAATTCAAAATAAAAAATAAATAAACTACAACTCACTGAACAATAATAACTGCAATTTAGTAGTACGAAAAGGAATTAAATTGTGTGAACAATTTCTAGTAAACGCCTACGTAGTGCCACCTGGTGGCAGAAAAAGTATTGAAAACCCTCATTCCGCGCACAACCGCTGCGTAGGGAGCCGACTGCGCGACCGAGCCGAGGTTTTTTATTTCTTGACATTGACATCTGTACCCCAGTGACGCTTACATCTGCTTATTTAGTATAGCGGCGAGATTGCAAATAACTTACATTTTTAAATTTGTGATATCTATTAAAAAACTATTTAATGGTATTGAAGCAGACTTAATTGTGAAAGTATTTATTTTGATAATAGTCAATTCCAAAGTACAAATGAAAGTGCTTTTGTGGCGGTGTCGATTAAATATATTTTTCAAAATGAAAAAACACTTATTGTGACTTAATTATAATAGTTAAACATATGCTGTCGCGACATTTTTTGTATATAATTATATGTTCTACAAAGTTGTAGTACATTATTTTAAACCAATAATTTTTAAACCTTTATTTATGAACCTATTCCCGTCAAATAATAAACAAATAATCAAATCTTTCCTCTTTATAATATTTTTATAGATAAATAAACAGAAAACCACAAATAAGGTTCTAATAAAAAAACATAAGTAGCACTTTGTAGGTATATGTTTTTGTTCTTACTGTACTGTACTAAACGTTTTTCTTTTATCTATAAGATCAGTTTTTTCATAACGCTATGAGAAAAAACGAAATGGGATCCTTTTTAAAAGAAACTGTTTCATAAATTCACAATGTGGAATTTGGGTGTTCTAAGCAACTGGTAAACTGTAGCTAAGAACCAAAACTGGAATGCCCAAAGAAACTAGACGGACTAGATGTCCGTCTAGTTGGGGCTTGAATAACTTGGTTTTCATAGAATCCCAACATAAAGTTATTTATTTTTGCTTTTTAAGATTTTAGACTTTAAATTAATTTATTGTAGGTGTTTTCGTGTGGGATGTAGAAGGCAAGAAGTACTTTGACTTCCTCAGCGCATACTCAGCGGTCAACCAGGGCCATTGCCATCCCAGAATCATTAATGCGCTCAAGAAACAGGCTGAAAAATTGACGCTAGTATCGAGGTGAATATTACTAACTATAAAACAGACTAACATCGTAAAAACAAGATGCTATTGAAAATTTCATAAGTATGTTATTGGTCTTTAAAATTTCTGATGACTGAATTTTGATCTGTTTTATAACAAGAAAAGAAGTGAGTAAAAGTCATGTTAAATTATTAAACTATTTTTACGGTGGCAGTGTCATAACATTGGTAGTGATTCGGCCATCGGCCATCTCATTTTCATCCTACACACCAACTAGTTTGGTATATTAATTTTTTTTTTTTTGACAGGGCATTCTACTCGGATCAGTTGGGAAATTATGAGAAATTTATGACAGAGCTGCTCGGTTTTGATCGCCTACTCCCTATGAATACCGGAGTGGAAGGAGGAGAGAGCGCATGCAAGATCGCTCGTAAGTGGGGCTACAAAGTCAAGAAAATACCAGAGGGACAAGCGAAGGTGAGGGGTCAACCTGATAAACATAAATACTTGATAAAACACGATATTTTTCTGCGCCAATCTGGATTTTCTTAGTTGAGTTCAAAGTAACTATTGACTTTTTTCCAGTCATTTATTTAAAATATCTTTGTATTTGTGTACATAGGATTTATTCTTTATCTACATCTCATGATTTAAACTATGAATCAAATAATGTTCTTAGTAATAAATTCAAAACATATAGATGAAAGCATTATTATTAACTGCTGCTATTATGCCTTCAAGCCTGTTAAATAATTTTAATTAAAATAATATTTAAAAAATATGTTTTAGAAAAATAAGTTATGGAGTTTTTTTTTCAGATAATCTTCGCTGAAAATAATTTTTGGGGTCGCACACTTTCGGCAGTGTCCTCATCCTCCGACCCTTCCTGCTTTCAAGGTTTCGGGCCTTACATGCCGGGATTCAAGCTAATCCCGTACAACGATGTTTCATCTTTAGAGGTTTGTTTAGAAACTTCTTTTCAGTGTTCCAGAACCGTGTTAAAACAATTTCTTTATCTTGTAAACAGCTATACTAAAGATTGATCTGGGTAATTTGACGTTTTTTGTTGTTTCATTAGGAATGTGGCTATGTGTATTACAGAAAGAGTTGAAAGACCCGAATGTAGCTGCGTTCATGGTGGAGCCTATTCAAGGCGAAGCTGGCGTGGTCATCCCCGATGACGGCTACCTGAAGAAGGTTAGGGAGCTCTGCACCAAGTATAACGTGCTCTGGATAGCTGATGAAGTTCAGACCGGTTTGGGTAAAGTTCGACTTCGTTTCGTTTACTGGTTAGCGGGATATAGTCGAGTTATGTAACGTAACTGTTACTAGAGTTGACTTCAACAGGCATATCTAGAACATCAGCACTGTAATGTTACTCTGTTATACTGTTGCAGCTCAAAACTAAGTCCTTATTTACTGTGAATATAGTATTTTCTTTTGTTAAAATACTAATAATATTCACTCTGCATCTCATACATTGACCTGTCCCTGCGATAAGTTACTTAAGGCATTTGTATTACGGACATCAGACAACAGAGGAATCACAAATATACTTAAACCTATAATTTTTACACCTAGACACAGTACAAACACAAATATCATCATATAAATGTTTGTCCTGGGTGGGGATCGAACCAACAATAGATGGGATCACTACCACCTGCTTTATTGGCGCTGCCAAATATTTGCGCCAATAAACGTATATTCTATCTTTCTTCATTCCCTTGTGCTAATTAGCCCACGAATTTGAATTATGTAAACTTTCTTAAAAGTAACAAAGTAGACGTCTTTAACAATATCGGATGAAGGAATTGATTTTGTTGCTGTTTAGTAAATTGCCGCTGGGCAATAAAATCTAATTCATGCTCAAGTCCCTTGGTTCCTATAGGTGCCACTAAATAATTTACTGCTAAAATATAAATTCATTCTCGTTGTGCAGTTTTTATTACGTCTCTCTTTACATACAGGACGCACAGGCAAGTTGCTGGCAGTGCAGCATGAAGGAGTGAAGCCCGACATCTTAATATTAGGCAAGGCGCTTAGCGGCGGTGTGATGCCTGTCTCCGCTGTCCTGACCAACAACAACGTCATGGATGTCAGTTAGAACACTCATAAACTATACCTACAGTTCCATACCATCTACTATATTGATATACCTGATGAGTTTTGTTTTATAAATAATGATAAAAAAAATTGTATTATGTGCATTAAAGAGTGAGCTCGATTATACAAAATTACCAAAGTGGGATATTTGTATGGCTGTGATATATAAAAATACAATACTTTAAATATTTATTTAGCCACGACTCATTCGTTATTCTTATAGGTGATCACACCTGGTACTCATGGTTCTACATATGGCGGAAATCCTCTAGCTTGCGCTGTAGCCACAGAAGCAATAAACGTAAGTACATGAATATTCATATTTAAAGTAAAGGTCACCAAATTAGGTAAAAACAGTAAGAACGAATTCAAGAACAGAACATGAACATTGTTTTTTTGTGGACAGATAAGAAATAGCCGATTATCCGTGAATACTCTACGACATTTGAACGGCACGATTTGTTGAAAAGTGTTATAATAGCTTTTAGTTATTTCATAGGTTTTCCATCAAAAGTAGACCTTTTACTTATCTTACTCTGTCCCTTACATTAACTTACTGCTTAGTATCGGCTTGAAGGATGAGGTAGCAATGAAATATTTTCTGGAAAATTTTATAAGGTTGGTTATTTTATAAGCTTACACGAGCGCCTATAAGTAGGTATAAATAACAGGGCCTAGTCTTTGATTGATCTTGATTGATTGACGGTGATAACGCAATAGATCATTATTGGCGGAGGGCGCTCCCCTGGTAGTTTGGAGTGAAGTGGGAATCCCGTACACCACGAAAAGCCTAAAATCTACAATAACTAACGTTTACCACCCAAATACATTCAATACAAGTCAGTTTATATATTGTTTGTAAATATATATGTAAACACTTGTATTTGCAGGTGTTATTGGAGGAGAAATTGTGTGACAATGCAGAGAGGCTTGGCAAAGTTCTGCGCGAGGAGCTGGAGAAAATCCCGAAGGAGTACGTGACGTGTGTGCGCGGCCGCGGGCTCATGTACGCGGTGGTGGTGCACGACAGTACGTACCTACTATGTGTTCAAATATCATAAGGTATAGAAAGTTTCGCACTACCCTGTCTAAACTCTTGTGGGCGTGAGTCAATCATTAAAAGATGACAATTTAGAGAAATTCAGTGTGTACGAATTTCTCTAAATAGTATTTTGTGTAAAATAAGTTGTAGAGTTCATTCATATTTTGCTCTATAGTATTTTTTAATGTTTGAAAATGTGTAGGTATGTACTTCTTTCCTGTGTAAAACGATGAACTCATTTTAAATGAGGCATATTTTGTAATTCATGATATTAGAAGTACCAACTTCCAACCTCATAAATAAAACTATACATTTTAAAATGACTTAAAATATTCATGTAGACACTCCCAAAATAAATGACGCAAGCTTGCCATATGACGCAAAATAATTAGAAAAGATGAGATATTTATAACTAGAGCGCAATTATTATCAAATGACATTAAATGACGAAACGCTCAAAATACACCAAATCGCGGTGACTTAAGGTCAACTGATAGATAATTAGTTTTAATAACATTAAAAATTAATCAGTAACCACAAGAAATTGTTTGTTTTTTAGTGAAGATGACTCTATCTGCAAGATAAACAATACATTTAGGTACAGGGGAAAATTGCCAATAATTTCTACAGAAACAATTAACATATTATTACAACTTATTAATTATTTATGGTGATTTAGTAAATGATATCTAGTAGGTACCTGCATTCTGGGGCGATCTGGAAACATAAATATGCTTTTGACATTCAAAGATAGGAGAAGCATAAAAGTGACTTAGCATTTCAAAGAATTATTCTGAAATATGATTCGTGTTAATATTTACAAATTATATTATTTTATAAAGAAGTTATTTGATTTATCTTTATTTTAATTTCGGAAATGGTCATGATTTTATAAACACTATATCTTCATACAGGTATACCCGCGTATGACGTAGTCTTACGGCTACGTGACGCCGGTTTGCTTACGAAGACCACCCACGGACAAATCATCAGGCTAGCGCCCCCACTTGTCATCACCGAAGACCAGATCCGCGAAGGCGCTGCCATCATTAGGATGGTCTTTGAGACTTTCAACAAATAAATAATGTCATAATAGCAAGGGCTTCTTTCCTAAATATAACCCAATGGGAAAATGGCCGAACACTGCGGCTTGCTATAGGAAACAGTCGCGATGATTGGTCAATTTGGTCATGTATCGTAAATACTAAACGTAGAAGAAAGAAAATAATTAAATTTCTTGTGATTTACATTTCTTCTTAAATAAGCTTTTCTTGTTAATACCACAATATTAGGGACCAGTTCGATGTAAGTTTGTAAAAACCATATTTATTTTATTACTAATGTAAAAATTATGTAAAATTATTAAACATTTTTAAAAAGGTATTTATTTTAATACGAAGAAAACCTTATCTCTATTCCACATTGGCGCAATCATAAACGATATTTAGGTTAACACTTTAAGCGATAAAAAAGATAGAATTAATGTAAACGAACTAAATCACGATTAAAGGGTTCGGGTTGCCGCTGGGAAAATATTATATTTCTAGCATAATTTTTGTAATTTTCCAGAAAAAATATAATGAATATTTGTGATTTGTTTTTTAAACACAATGAATTTGATGCAATTAGTTTTATTATATACGTAAAAAATAGAACTTATATCCTCTATAAAATTGGTTGAACTTTAAAACATTGAAGGTAGGTATTTATTATAATTCCGCCAAATTATTTATTTGTTTTTCAATTCATCTGTAAAATTCTGTTATGAGAATAAGTTACCTGTATTAAAAACTTTTATCATTGCGATAGTCTTTTGAAGACCATATCGCAGCGGTTACGGTGTATTGTGTGGAACATTACCTTCGGAAGAAAGCTGAGAGGCAAATAAGCAGTAAACTGTGTGTGCCCTTTGCCGGGGAACGAGAGAGGTTGGAACCCTCTTTTAAATTAACGTCCCTCTTCGGCTGGCCCAGTCATCCGTGCACAGGGGGAGATGATGAATTCACAATCATGTTTTCAGATATCTTGGGGGTTTGCGCAATGTGTAATAGTAGTAACGTTTAACTGTATCGTGACTCAAATACAAATAAAATTTATGAAAAGTAGTTACTTACTTATATAATTAAACAAGAGCTCAACATAGGTCGGCATTCAGCATGTTATTTGTCTCTACATTCTCTACATTGTAGATATAAAATAAAGTCGAAGTAGATCAAAATAATGTACTACAGTATAGTACACTTTAAAGATATCCACAAAAAAACCCGTGATGGCATATATTATTCGTAAGAGATGTTTATCTCTTAGGGAAAAAAATAGCAAACTACCGTCACCATAATAAAACTACTGTTAACATTGATTGTATATTTGAACATTAACAAGCGTCTCACAACTTTCTCATAATCACAGTTAGTTGAGGTAAATACTGAATACGTAGCTTTAAGTAAATTTTGCAGAGTCGTGTAAGGCGGCAATAAGTGTGTACATATCACGAATAATTTTGTTCAAAGTTTCACTGGCACTTTAGGTTAAAAATATATTAAGTAACATTTTATAGGCTAAGTACTTATGATATTTAATAAATTATGCATGGGAGGGTTTTAAAGTCACAACATTATAGTTCCGCTTCTAATACACCCAGTTGGGCCCTCATGGTGTCGGTTAATTTTGCTAATAGGACGGACTCGTCTAGACTCATTCTAGGACTCTCCAGCAATCCTGTAACAATATGAAACTTTGTATACAAATGTTTACCTTAGAATAATAATTAATTCACACAACGTTTCATACAGACTGACGCTGTAATAAGTCGCTTATAGCACTTTGGTTACAGATATCAGACAACAGGCGGATCACAAATATAATAGATACATAAATACATATACTCAACACAGACGCAACAAACACACATATCATCATATAAATATTAGTCCTGGGTGAGGATCGAACCCGCAACCTTTGGTGAACAAGGCAGGATCAGTACCATCTGCGCCATCAGGCCCGTCATATATGTAATCCACTTTTTAAGTATTGTTTTTGGATAAATGAACGGCTACATACATCTCTATGGCATTTTTTTTGTAAAAGACCTTAGTTTTTGTAGAACGTAGAAATATAGGTACTCGAATAAAAATGTAAGACATTTTAAAATGACGTCCTCCAAGTTCAGTTTGCACTTTATTTGTCATATTGTGCAATCGTTACGATATAATCCATAGTTGAGTTTCCAGACATTTTAGGTGGAGAGTCACATGCAGCTACACGCGCATCATAAATTGTGAAACATAAGTTCCAGTTACCGTGTATTGCGTATCATATACTTTTTTCAATTTATGTTAATCGATAGATATATATACAACGATAGCTAAATTTAATTCACTGGTGGGTAATATTTTTTATATAGTAAATTTAAAGCTCACTTTATGCATCTATCCTATTATCCTTACTAATATTATAAATGCGAAAGTAACTCTGTCTGTCTGTCTGTCTGTCTGTTACGCTCTCCCGCTTAAACCTCTCAACTGATTTTGATGATATTTGGCACAGATAATCTTTAGAACCTGAGAAAGGACATAGGATATTTTTTAATTCGAAATAAGGGTTGTAAAGGGTCAAAGGGGGGACGAAAAGTTGTATGGAAGTATCGCTATTTTTAGAGCTAGAAACTTGAAACTTATTTTTCAGGCCATTGATTCGATATAAATAAACATGACATTCAAAGTTTATAAAAGTTAAGGTAAAGAGGTATGGTACCCAAAAAAACTATTCCACGCGGACAAAGTCGCGGGTACAGCTAGTTAACAATAATTTCGAATGATAAAATCCTCAAGTATTTGGATAACTCGTCACATGTTTAACTAATCTGCTATGTCGGCTAATTTTAGATTATTGGCGCGTGTAGGAGACGTTGGGATGCGCTATCACGTTTTGTATTAATACAGTTTTAACTCTACAACAAGAGATGCGGGATAAACAATTCGAATAATAAATCCGCGAATGTTCGGGATAAACAATTAAACCAATTGACCTTTATCAATGCAGTCCCAGCACTCTTGAATTTCGTAGGTCAGTCCGGCGCTGTTGTGGAAGTGAAACTTGTATTTGCCCTTTGGTAGCGACCACTCGGTGCTGTTGGCTGCAGATATGTGTAGCACCGTGGGACACCAAAAGTAATCTAGCTGAAAGTATTAATTAAGCGCAATAAAAACCATATTATGGAAAGAGAGAGAGCTCAATGTGTATGTACATGAATTGAGAGTAACCAACTAGACGGGCATAAGTAAATACATATCACTAATTAAACCGAAATGACCGCTATTGTTTTACAAAATAAAACGGGGCTAAATATAAACATATTTTTAGTCACAAAAATCGACGTAACCTGGAACTCTGTTCTAGGTTACCAAGTTCATACCTATAAAACCTATGCGTCCTATACTTTTTATTTTACAATATATATCCTTACAACAACAGTTCCTTTTGTTCCAACAAGTTCCGCTCTGTTCGGCATCGTTGCTCTTGTATGTGCGGAGATAGTGGCAGTCCTTCCGTCCTTGTACTTGAGGGAACAGGACATAGACTCGTCTACGCCGGCTTTACTCAAGTGCCCCACGCACACGATGTCCGTAGGAGGTTCTTTATACACAAACTGCACGAGCTGTAGCATGTATATACCCAGGTCTAATATTGCACCCCCTCCCAAATCTTTCATTCTGCAATATTTACACCATTTTAATTATTCCCAATATAATCGAAACATAACATATTTAAAAGCAGTAGTATATTTAAAAGTGAAAATAAATTTATATTATCCATCACAGTCTCATGCGGGGACCGAGATATTATGATAGGTGATAAGGTATAATAAGCACGTTGATTGTGGAATGCATACAAATATCTTACAAATTTCTTTCAATCTCGTTAATTTCGACCCCGAACTGAATGCCGATGTGATAGACGTCCCCAAGCCCACCAGCCGATATATGTTTATCCAAAGCGTCGTAAGCAGGAAAAAACCTTGACCACATCCCTTCAAGGAGGAACAGTTTCCTTTCGCGAGCTAAATCCACAAGGGTTTTGATCTGTTTGTATGTCATGCCCATAGGCTTCTCACATAATACATGTTTGCCATTTTCTAACATTAGTTTAGTAACTTCGAAGTGTTGTAAATTCAAAACACTGACGAAAACTATGTCTGGAAATAAGAAGAAGCTGAATGTAATTTAATGAAAATATGTACAATGATTTGAGAGCATATAAGAATAATATGATCGTTTTCCATATTAATATTGTAAAATTAATAAATGGACCCACAGCCAACCATGCTATGATGATTACATCAGTTGCTTATTTATATGGCAATTAATTTAGTTCCACTGCAAACTACTATCGATGATCTACATTTTATTGCTAAACTAGAGTTTACTATGAAAGCATTAACGTAGGTGAATAAGAAAATAATAGAACTAATATATTACCTATAGATTCATCAAGCGCGAGTAACTCGTAGCCTTCGTACGCCGAGACGATTTTATGGAGCGTCGCCAATCGGTGGACACGTTCAATGTCTTTGCCCGCGAGAGCAACCACTTTGTGCTGTCCGGCCGGTAGCGTGTCCAGGGCCGTGAGAAAGTCATGGGCTATCATACCCACCCCAGCTATACCCCATTTCAACTGGGTACCCATTTGAAAGTCGTTTAATTTTGTGCCCTTTTTAAACAGAAAAAGTTGCAGTATATTTACTTACAGCTTATTTTATTATAGCAAAATAACATAAATATGGGTTATCTTATAAAAGTGAATTAATTTACACAAAGCATCACACGATCGGCTATGCAGTAGAAAAACTAATCGCAACTTTATTAGCTTTGCTTTATAAGTAACAATCCCTACTAATATTATAAATGCGAAAGTAACTCTGTCTGTCTGTCTGTCTGTCTGTCTGTCTGTCTGTTACGCTTTCCCGGTTAAACCTCTCAACCGATTTTGATGAAATCTGGCATAGACAATCTTTAGACCTTGAGAAAGGACATAGGCTATTTTTGAACTCGAAATAAGGGTTGTCAGGGGTTGCAAGGGGGGATGAAAAGTTGTTTGCATGGATCGCTATTTTTAGAGCTAGAAACTTAAAACTTATTTTTCAGGCCATTGATTCGATATAAATAAACGTGACATTCAAAGTTTATATAATTTGAAGTAAATAGGTATGGTACCCAAAAAACTATTCCACGCGGACGAAGTCGCGGGCACAGCTAGTTATGAATAATTCATTGAATTTATTATGTACATGAGATTCCTAACAGATTTTCCTTTTACCGAAATCTATTTGCCTATGTTATGACGTTTATTGTGACCTAATCTAAACATTGCTGCTTATCTAGTATGTGTCAGGTAAAAATGAGTGATGAGGTCTAAACACTGATTTAAATTTGCAGATAAAATTTTAACAAATTGGATTTGATAGTGCGAATGAAAATGCACCTGGAAAACATGCATTTATCACATTTATAGTATCCTTGGTCAGGTATCAACATATATAGTATCCGTAAGAGGGTTGGAGTATACTAACCGATTATTGTATAAGAACTAAATTTGACAGGTTTCAAACTAAGAATTGACTGTTTACTGTCCGCATAAGTTACGTACAGGTACATTAATATTTTTGTTTATAATTGTTTTTTTTGGGAATAAGATTAAAAATATAATAAAGCCTAATGGCATAAAACGCTAGTTGTCTGTACTGCTAGCTGTATATTGTATGTACCAGTAAAAAAAAATTGACTAAAAACCTCTATTTTCTATACTACGGTACTGTTTGTTTTCTGTTCACGTTAAATATATACCTTCAAAGAATAATTTGATAAAAAATAATTTTAACTTACTAATTACATTTTACATGTTAAAAAACAGCATTAAAGGTGATTGAAGTACATTATATAGACTGACCTGATGATATAAGCAAGACCAAACGCCCAGCGTATGCACTGACACTGAGCAAAATTATGTTCGCTCACTTTATAACAGTTTATGAAATACGATGCTATTACTTTGACACCGCGCTGACGTGAAAATTAATACCACCTAACTTATGAACGTACAGAGTGAAATAAAAATTAGATAAAGGTACAGCAATACTACATCGTTATCTTTGTGATAACCATACAAAAATGTTGAGCTCTACAAAGTCATGTTATCTTAGTTTTCTTTGTAAAGTGTACCGTGATTTGTCCTCGCACCGAATGGCTCGACATCTGTGTTGCCTTTGAGACATTAAAACTATGTGCTAATTGAACTGGTACTCATGGCAGCCATGCCTAGTTATTTATAGGCACTGGTAGTAATATGCTCATACACTTTTAAAGTACGCACGGTACGTTTCCATTAATTAAGAAGGTCAATAGATATTATTATATGCTGTTTCTAATAGATTGTATGTCTTTTATAATTTGACAGCTTAAATGCTGACTTATCGACATTGGATACGATTTGCTATTAAAGATACGAAATGGTTGGAAAATTAGTATATTATTTAAACATTTTACACCCAACAATTGTTGACCCAGATGACTAATACAATTTCTCTATATATTTAACAATAGCAGTTTAATTGCAAGTACCAAATGGGCACTGCCTTGATTTTCTGTTGTTCTGAAACGCTGACTGGCAAACAGCATTCACACAACATCTCACACATCGACGTAACTCGGAGACAAGTCGCATCGCGTTGATGCACTTGTGTTACGTAGGTATATGACACAACAGAGGAATCACAAATATAACACACAAAACCATATTTAACACATACACAGAAAAAACACAAATATTCATCATATGAATGTTTGACCTAAATAAGGCTCGAGCCCACGAACCATAAAGATAGGAACACTTTGCCCCTATAAACATAGGTACCAGACCTGACCAGCCAAACCTCGCTATTGTAGCCGTGGGTGAGACCAGCTTGGCTATGAGTGCATTAATGCAGATTTGGAACGATTGATAAAATATGCTCGGTGCTTTTAATCTTCTAGCTACTACGGCATAAATGTGTTGATGCTTACACACCAAACGCATCGGAAAAATGGTATCTTATTATTAATCATCGTTTGAAGAGCGCATACATACGTAGATGAAGCTTTTAAAAAAATCCACAAGGGTTTGTACGTAACTTGCACTGATGCCATTGCAGAATTGCGCTCGCTTTAGATTCAGATTCAGATCTCATGCTACTTTTAGATGATGCCTAGTCTTCAATCCAAAACTGTACGGCTCCAGCGCTACTATTTGTGCGTACTATATATGCCTTGACCGTTCACTGCCACTTCGACCCGCTTGGCTATGTCTACGACTTTGGTTTTAATGTGGATTTTCGACTGAGGACACATTCATCAGAAACTAAACTAGTAGAGAATAATTAATGAGAAATAAAACGACAACACGTTTTGTGGTTTTTTTAACACTGTCCAGCCGAGTAAGTCTCGGCGATTGACCTCTATTTTGGCAGCAGCTTAAACAACTTCAATAACCAAGTTCTCAATTGGTGGTGTTATACACTTTACAACACTTTAATGTACAATGGATAATATGACACTTGATATTGACAATGATATTTAAGTATGGCCTATGTGTGTTAACCAAATAAAATGCTCATTTGGCTATCAGTATGTAGTTTCTTGATAATATGATAATACAACCAGATGGATACATATATGGTTTCAACAGACTGATTCCAGGGGACAGTATAAGGTTAGTGTTTATGTTCTTTTTTAATGGTACAGGTTGAAGATATTTGTAGAAATTAAGCCATTTGGAAGCTATTTCAAAAATTCTGCCTAATCTATTTGAAATATAACAAATATATCAGGAGATATTGTTTCTCTTTTTCAGATATACATAACATAAGAAGACAATAACATACAATATGGTATTTGTAATGGCTAATATATATGATGCTGTGTTGATTTTTATCAAATTAAACAAGTTACAAGAGTTAAAACCTATAATCATTTCAATGCCAATTATTACAGCTATTTACTGCCTACAAAAAATTACATCCTAGGAAATATCACTACATAATCCACTTAACAAAATAAATGGACTATGTTGTACTGTGCCTGTGCAAAGTCAAAATGGAACGCTAGGATCGACTCATTGCTACCACACAAAATACTTTTAGCTATAAAAAAGTCAATATTACAATGTTCCTTTTGTTTGAGTTATTCTTATATTTTGTAAGGCTTTGAACCTCCTTTACATAAGATAATTTAAACCTTCATGAGCCTTTACAAGTTACATAATGTTTTACTTCATCATTCACCTTGCATGTTGAATATACATTGAATAAGCCAGTAACTGTTTGTATGAGTACCACTTGAATATATTTAAAAAATACAAGTTGGTCATAAGATGATTTTTCAAATTTTGTTATAAAATGATCTTTTGTAACATAAATTAATCATATTTACTATTAATTTTATATGTTATAAAGTAATTAATATCTCACACGGACCAGTCAATATGTATCAAAGCTATTTAATCATAGTAGCTGACATATATAGTAATTAAAAGCTATTCATATCTTAAGACTCTTTTTTGATGACTTAAAAGTGTTTGTGACTAGCCCGTTTGATAATATAATATATCAGTTTGAAGCCTCCCTCCAATTTTGGTAAATAAATGTGCAAAATTAATAAAAGAAAATACTACAAGTAAAATGTAAAAGTGTGTTTATAATAAAATAAAAACACATAACATACTTACATCTATTCCTCCTTCCAACATTTTTTCACCTAATTAGACAACATTAACTTCCTGTAATAAATACAATTGATTTTTATGTTCATAAAGGTATTTTGGTATTAATTCATAATTATACTAATAGTCACACTATATCTAGTTACATAGAAATGAAACTAAATACGAATGCCTTTACAAACTGTAATTTATAAATTAAAATATTTGTATGAATTAATAGGCAGCAATTCGAACTCGTGACACTGACAGCTAAGTAAACGTTAATTAATAATTGCTCGATTTTGTCTGTAAGTGTACAAATATATTTAAAAACAAAGAATTTAATTATTTTGAAATAAAAAAAGATTTGCAACTATCAGGATGTATCTTGATTATTGAAAATTTATAAAGAAGGTAATTTTGGGTACTATTTACCATAATTCATCAATATAAGCTTGTACAAACTATTTACAAAATAGTGCAAGGATATATCTTTACTATGTTTATTCTTCATCATAGGATTCGATTATAATATATTAATAACCTTAATTAATAAATGGTAACCGACACATTTCTAAACTGTAGAATATATCACCTGTTTAGCGTCAATGTCGAGTAGTCAACTATTTGTATTACTATGTCAAATTACCAATATTTGCTTTTGCGTTGTTTTTGACTTTATTTATTAACTCTTTTTTTGTTGGTTATTATGTGTTTAACATGGCATTAGTTTTAAGGAGATCTTATTTGAAGGCCAAGGATCATTTGATTTTAACGGTATCATCAAATAGTTCAAGTGAACATTTTCCATGGATTTTTACTTGTATAAATCGGACTTTGAGTGACGATAAAAGTCATACTCCAGAGTTTAGTAATAGTACAATTCTGGTTGAAAATGGCTTAAATGTTCAAGAGCTTCCAGTCGTTATAAGAAGAATAAAAAATATTACGGATGCAGATAGCGTTTTTTTGACACAGTCCGAAAAAAATACACCTGATACAGTTAGTTATCATTTGATACAAGCCGAATTTCAGCAGTGTGTCGACTTGCGGGATGTTTTTACGCTCCTGTCCAAATGTACTAAAATAACACCGAACATTGCTCTAGGAGCAATGGAAAGAATATATGAATTAGAAAAGCAACCAAATACTTTTATGAATGTAAAAGACAATAACGCCCACTTGGCCAAAGGTGCTATTTTAGATAAATTGTTAAAAGTAGTGATGAAGAGTGAAGATACTCACACTATACTAAATGTTATAAAGTCTGTTTCAAGTATCATGGAACCCTTTAAACACAAATTTTGTGATGAATTATTATTTAGGACAATTGATAACAAACTTACTATTGAACAAATTTGTGATTTTGCTCAATTTCTTGTTGATAATAAATCTGATACAAAATATGCAGACACTATTGATAAGTTATGGGTTGGATTTGTAGAACGGGAAAGTGGCATAAATGAGAAAAATATTGTAATGGTATTTAATTTATTACCAAACTTGAAAGTTAGCAAAAGAATAGTTTTGTCATTATTAGAACAAAAGTTATGTGATTTGTGGAGTAAAATCAAGGTTCCAGCTATGCAAGGGATACTTAGTAGTTTTGTAGAAGAAAAATACATATCATTTCAATCATTTAGTATAGTTGGGAGATGGTTAAACACCAATATACATGTGCTAGATGAAGATGCTTTACTGGATATAGTGTCAAAAATCACAAGACTTAAGTATACAGATGACCAAATAGAAAAAGCTGTTGAGAAATATATGAAATTAAAAGGAAAGAAAATACAATCGCAGGTCTTGATAGTGGGAGTTTTAAACTATTGTATGCAATTTCAAATACATAATGCTCAAATATTTAATTCTTGCAGTGAATACTTTATAAAACATGCTCGTAACATAACTCCTAGCTTTTTAAAATCATATGTCTATCCATTTGGTTACTTAAGTTTTGATCCGGATAATAGTTGTAAGTTTTGGGAAGAAGCTGAAAATGCATCTTTTTACCATTTTAATAAGTTAAACATTGAAGATCTTTGTTCAATAGTGTTGTCACATATTTATTTAGGTAAATATCCACTTAAGCTTGTAAATAGAGTTTTCAACTCAGAGCTCTTAGTCAGAGTAAACAAACCTGAAACCTTAAAGAATCTGCACCTGATTGATACAGCATTGTCCATAGAGTGTAAAGATTACAAAGGACCCCTGTTACCTAAAGACCAATGGCCTAAACCAATGCCACCAGATAGTAGAATTAAGAATATTGTGAATAAAATTCATGACTGCCTTATCTCTGTGGCCGGAGCAGCCAATAAAATGTCTTTAAATGTGATGGTTCCACATTTTTCTGATAAAACTTATTTAATCGATGTCATGTTGCATCCAGTTGGATGTGGTGATACTGTGTATAATTGGAAGACTAAGTCTTCAAGAAATACCAATACTGCTATATTGATTCATTTACCAGACCACTATTGTTCAGACAATAAAGAATTAATTGGCCCTCAGATGATGAGAAAGAAACACTTGCGAATTTTGGGCCTTAAAGTTGTAAGTGTAAAATATTCTGTAATAAGTCAATATTATTCATCATATAATATGAAGGGTCTAAAGCAATACTTATTATACAGCATCAATAATGCTGAAAACTGTGCTTGATTTTTTTATTTATTTATGTATTATTATTTAGCTATAGTTTTAATCTGTATACTTTACTCTTTTTAGATTTCTTTATTACGAGTAGGTGCATTGTTTTGTGAACATTTAAGGTTTGTACTATAATATGTTTAACAGCCAGAATATTACATATATGTATATACTTAAAATAAAATGATTGTATGATGAAGTAGGAGTGCCATGAATGTATTTCTAAGTAGGTTTATTAATAAAATACCTTGATTATTTTACCATTAGTTTATTTCATTATACTCATAACATCTTTTTCTTAAATTTACTCACTGGCTAATTCTCTAGATTTATTATTTGAATATTTTTAATAATTTCTTAAACAACTTTTACGTTTCGAAATATTTCTCTAATAAAAACTCGTTCCAGATCAAAATTGTTATTAAATAGTGTGGCTAAGTGGTGCCATGTCGCACTTCGGAGTTTTTATTTTACTGGGTACATATTAGTAAACTCCTTCAATGTTATTGTTTGAGGAAGTCCCAGAATGCAGACACATCGTCTTAAATTGGTATTGATATTTATAAGGATAAGATTTATGATTTACTAGAATTTTTATTCTGAAGTCGATACCGCTAAGGAGTTTCAAAAGTTAATTCGATTACACAGGCAGGGGTGCATCTGAACGTCAGTGAAATCACAGATAGATAATGGCTTTCAATGAAAATCGTCGTCGTTTCCAAGATTATTCTCGCAGCCAGAAATGACTACCATATAAATTTATAGCCATAATGTGTATCACAGCAACTCTAGCCTGAATATTAAATTGTAAAGAATGTGTGACGCTGACTCACAGCCTAAAGTCTAAATAGATTTAACATCAATAAACTTGACACTCGACAGAATGAAATACAGCCATCATCAAAATAGCAACATTAATTAATACCCACCCAAGTAGATATTTCCAAGAGGTATCTTTAGCTCCTCTTTCGAGAATAGAAAAGCAAACTACATAATTCCAAAACTCTGATGATGACTGTAGGTAATATAATATGTACCTACATAATTATTACTGACCTTGAGTAAGGTTAATGTAGTACGATTGAATTTACGAATACGATTTTAATTCTATTTGAAACGGAACTATGTGCCTTTGTTTCATTTACAACTATGTTAGTAGATATAGCAGCGTGACATCTCTAATACACAATTTAACCTCGAAAGCTAAATTCTTATAGTTACACATAATTTCTGGAAAATGATTCTATTTGCGTAGATGTCTATAAGGTAGTATTACCACCGCATCATTGAAAGTTATATAATAAAAATCATATGATGTTTGGCACATTTTTATCATCTGAAATACGACGCTAATTATGCCTTGAAATTTTGATATACTTGGTGTTATTTAAACTATAGATATATTAGGCCAACAACTATACATGGTTAGTGCAATATCTCTGTTCAATGTAAAGAGTTGATTGAAAATAATTTACTTGAAGTAGGTATGGATAACAATTGAGATATTGTGTTGTTGTTAGCCTGTGGTAATAATACCATACACGTTGTTTTAGAATTTAATTTAAGAGTGAAATGACAGAGTCATTAAGATTACACATTCGTCAATAAATTTGATAAGTTCATAGGCATTATATTAGGTATATGTAAATATCATTTATATAAGTACCTAAGTATGTAATTTAAAATTTTTTGGTATGTATATAATTCAATAATTTACTTTAAATAAATTTTATCGTCTATTACCTATTAATAGGCATAAACAGATTTGTAGACATAATTTATATATGAAAAGGAAGATATGTGTTTCTATTTCCATAATTGCAAATAGATATCACTACCTAAGTGACAAAAAAAATAGAACAAATTTATTCAACTGCAAAATTTGTGTTTCGAGTAAGTAAATATATTCTAGAATGTTTAGACTTAATTTTATTAAGTTACACTTATTGTTATACAATTAACTCTCGTATGTTTTAGGCAACATAGTAAGTTTAGAATGTATAGTAATTTAAGACACCATATTTAGGAGTATGTACCTATAAAGACGAGACCAAACCCATATAATAACGTATTGATGTAGTACCTACTTTATGGCATTAAAGGTTCGAACCTGAGAGTTTCCTATGAGAGTTGACCTATCGTCTGGTATTATGAAAGACAACATTTCATTTGTCGCAACGTCATCCATTCGTATCTATTGTCCTTTTAGACAATGTAATTTTAATTTCGTAAATGAATTAATTATTATCAGAGTTAAAATGTTTTACCTATGGTCTATGTCTCTAACTAGTAATCGTAATAGTGATATCATGCACTAGACTTCTCTTATAGCGATTAATTTGTTATCTGAACTAATTAGTTACATAAAACCAACGATGAAGTTAATTAGAATTAGGTACTTACGGACTAGGATATTTTACAACACCGATTCCTATTTGGCAGTTACCTAACACTCTTTAGAAATATTCTTAAGACTTATGCCCTGTACTAAAATGAAAAACACGCAACTTTACTTAAATCGTGATAAATGTCGCGGTCGCATTTATACACAATATTACGCTAATCACCTCTGAATTTCATTTTCGTAAGGGCCAATGTGGAAATGAAAATTGACAAGTTCTTTTAAGTTTTACATGAGACGTACTACGAATTAATAATACTAATATATTTTTATAGATTTTGTAATGATACTTATAACTATCTTTTGCCTTTGGTTTCAATTATTACTCCCAGTAAATCCACTTCCAGTCACGACGTGTAATGTTGATTACCTACACACAGAGCCCTTAAGAAATATCTTAGCACCGTAGTAAATATTTTACGGGAGACGGGGTATATTTATTAAAAGGTAACATGATATCGATAAGAATTATTAAAATTGATTATGGAAAAAATGTGTTGACAGTTGTAAGAGCTCCATGCTAGTTCGATCACATACAACCAATCGGACTCGAAATAAATAAAAGCTCTGACAAGATAGCTGTATAAACGATCACAGTAAGAAATCATCTACCTACGCGACTGTGCGTACCAAGATTATATTAAAACGGGAATGGGAAAACCTTAATTACGGTTAATGTACGCCCTAAGATATAATGTTCACAATTAATTGCTTATCAATTTTCCCAAAGCGTTGGAATGTTATAAACGCTACACGCATGTTTTGTTTTTCTTTGTTCACTTAAGGCCGGACGACATCACGTCCCAAATATATACTTCAGCGACGCGGAGGAGGTTCACGATATAAAACACGCCTAAAAACACTATACATTTTCGGGACGATTAATGTTCTTTACGCCTAGAGATTGACTGGCCTTTTATTTAATATTTTTTATGAATGCAGTATTGCATCACACTTTGCAGTTTACAGTACATAAATCCTTGAATATTATAATCCACAGAATATTAAACTATATTATCTCCTGATGTGTGATTGCATCACTCGAAAGAAGAATACTTAGTAAAATAATGTTTAAAAACAATGTGATGTAGATCTTTTGACAATAAAATCTTGCAAATATCGCTAGTTGTATGCACCAAGTGCAAGCCTGCAAACGTATTTATGTTACGGACTTGAAATTAACTTGCTCATAATATAAGATAATCACATGTATTCTTTCTAAGCAATGCAATATGAAGATAACTAAAGTCATTTATGACTAGATTAAAGATTGCTTTTAAGTTTTATATCACTCCTTTTAATCGTACAGAAACATGAATAGATATTAATTCTTCAGCCCCACGGCAAGTTTTAAGTTGAGCAGATGTAAAAATCTTAGAACAGAATAATTATTTACAAAATACACTTCATTTAGATAAAAATCTTTATGTTTTTCATTTAGTAAATGTATATGCTTACAAAGTATCTACGATTTTTAACATCGATAGAAAACGAAATTGTTTAAAAAACATATATAAAAACTATTCTATACTCACTATGATCAAAAATAAACGATATGGCATCAAATTATAGACCACACAGGTGGAAAATTAACTATCTATACAATAATCTAAATTAACAAAATAAACTTATAACTAACGACCGATAGTAAGGCTTCTCGTTAGATTCACACGCACACATTAATCGTATATATCTATACAACAGTGAATAAATTCCAAAACAACATTACTCTAAACAGCAAATTTAACATAACATTTAAAACTAAGCTAACGCTTACGAGTCAAACGAACGTCAATATAATGTAAGAAAATACATATAAGTCATATAATTATGAACGAATCAGAACGTAACGTTCGTCTCGGCAGTCTTTCGAGAGCGATTATGCGATCAACATTACAAAACGGTTAACGAGACGTGAACTCAGTAAGTTCAAAATAGAGCACTAATAGTTAGTAATATAGAATCACAAAGAGGCGGGGCGTTCACGAGTAGATGGTGATAACCTCGCGGCCGCCACCGCGCACCATCAGCACCTTTTCCAGGCCCTCCGTCAGCACCTCCAGGAACTCCATGTCTGGTGGCAAATCATGCATGTTAGAAAGTTTACAAATATAGGTAATAAGTTTACCTACATTGCATGCACTGTGGTGCAACATTGTATGTAGGTGGTAGCAGAATTCAATGGTGGCTTTTACTTGGTCAGCAAGTAGGTATTTGATTTGTACTACTAGATACATATATATATATAATGTCGCAATAACGAAATTTAATTTATTTTTAAATCAAAGTTATTAACGAATGTTTTTTTATTAGTAGCCTAAGTTCTTTTTGTTTCTTTAAATTCACTGTAGAATAATTCTGACCCTACTTTTTGTGAGCTGATTGTATTTGTGAGCTGAAAACCATACGTACAGTTGGATTCCCTTTCGAATTTGGTGTCGCGCGGCGGGCCTGGAAGGTTGAGAATGACGAGTTGAGCGTCGTGGGAGCGCGCCACGATTACTTCGTTTAGTTTGACAGCCGTGTGCATCCGCCGTACCGTGCCCTCGTCTCTATAAACACGCGCAATACATGTTCGTATTAAGTCACAGGCATAGTTGGACTCATTTGATTTTCTAATAATATCACGAAACATTGTTGAAGTGAATAAATATTGAAGTATCTATAAGCAAATAGTGTCAAAAATAAAGTAACGTATATAATTATTACTCTATGACTTTTGGAAAGTTTCTTTTAATCACTGGAAACATAAAGACGGTAAAAAAGTTTTGATCAAAACATTATCTTTATCATTATCTAAAACTTGTTGTCGCTGGTAAGTCATTAGAAAAACTGCATTATTTCCTGAACATGATACAATAATATAAAAAAAACTTACGGTGTAATATCCGCCATGTTGGGTTTAGGCTTGAGCGCGTCGCCGTTTGCATTGTTCTCTTTGAGTTTTTCGTCCGGTGGCGGAGAAGCGGCTTCGCACTGCGATGCATCGGGCGAGTCCCACATTGAATCGATTATGTGCAACAGGCTACTTCGGAAGTCGTCCTAATCACCCCAATTAGGTCCCATTCAAGTGGCCAATACCAATCCGCGCACCGAAAGTTGCACATGACGGATTCAAGGCGAATAAAACACGGGATGTCATATATTGTATTAATTCAACAATAACTTACTAGGGAAATTCAAACATCCAATCTCTTAGCTAGTGAAACGAACTAAAGTGAACAAAACAACGTGAATGAATTCTTAGCAAACATATGACCACCGTGTAGATTCGCTAGGACTCGTGATTTTTGATAATATGCGAATAGCCATGTGAAATAAAATTAAGTAATAACTCATAATAAGTTCGACTAGCAGTGCAGTAGTGTGACATTGCAGAGTTATAGGACAGCTCTTACAGACCAAGCAAAATATAATACGTGGCAGAGCTCATTAAAAAATTAAACAAAAATTACTAATTTATGAACAAAATTAAAATAGGAGTTATTAATGGCAAAGACTTCAAATGATATGTCCATATTAGTTTGATGTCCATAAAGTTCATATGTGATCATGTAATTCTTTTATAACAAAATAGGTACTTAAGTAAATAAATGAACTATTTCATTTGAAATAATATAAGAAAGAGTCAAGTAAAGAACAATGTTCAGTTTTTAAATAACTTTCAAATTGTATATGCAAGTTTCTGCATATTGCGTGGATGTTTTAATCTCAAAATAAAACATTGCATTTTTTGTAATGAAAGATATATAATCCCTTGTAAGTCTTTGTCACCATATCTGATGTTTGATGTCATTATGATATTCTTAATATTATTTAACGGTTAAATATTGTAAAGCTATGTCCACACGGTAATACTGTTTTGTGAAAATATTTGTTTATTATATAACAAATGTTAGTAGATGTATAAATCATCATCCATGTAGCTCTTGAGCGTTTATTTAGTATATTTCACAGCATGTTGACCACTGCTGCGGAATAACGATGCGAATAGTGATTTTAATGTGTTTTTATTAATGATCAAGATATCACGGTTTAATATTCGACGTGCTGTGACGATGGTTACCAATTTCCACATATAAAATAACGGAATAATAGTTAACTTTTACGTTTGATATGTAATTATATAACTAATCGGTGAACGAATTGTCAAAGATATAATACATTTTACGCGTAAAGAATAAATATATTTTCCAGGGGAAATTGATACCTCTTATTGCAAAAATGTGAGGTTTATGAATTGTAAGTACTAATGATTTTCACCTTGTCGTCCTTATCTTTGTCTTCGTTGTCAGAGAGAGGAGGTGATGGGGCGTCTTCCCCTTCCGTTCCCGGCTCAGCAAAGCGAACCTTGCTCGCGGTCTTCACATCAGCATGGTGGTGATCCACTATAGCTTGTACCTATTGATTTTTTTACTTTAATTCGGATAACTGAATCATTTAAATTATTGTGTTTGTGGGAAAAACTTGCTTAGAAAAGCGGCATTATTATATTAAACGTATAGTAGTAATTCTGCAATGAATTATTTTTTTGTTTTCTGCATAATGACGACACTTGTTGCATAATATAGATTTATCATTTCGTTCTTTTTATTTACTATTTAAATTGGCTTTTTCTTGTTCATTTCACATTCTTAAAGGAATTTTTATAGTTACAGTAAAGCTGAAAGCGAATTTAGGTAAAGCATTTTAATATAGCAATGCGCAATATGAAAGCGCATACAGATTGCGCGGCCGGCATGGCAAGCTTAGCATTTGTAGTATGTAAATTTATTTGAGTAAAAGTTTTAAAATATTGAAAGTAATTATATAGAGACACCAATCTTATTAAAACTAAAATGTGCACGGCTAGCAAATGGGAAGTGAAGAATATAAAATTTTAGTAAATAGACACATATGAAGAAGGGCTAGAGAAGGGCATATGAAGGGGACACATAGGCTGAAGATGACCTTTTTTCAGGCAAACAAAATGCTCGTGAATATGAGCAAGTAAAATGGAGGTTTACATGAAAGCTACAATAGATGATACATTTTTTAACGAAATAAACTAAAACACAACATTAAACCAGGGTTGCATTCATAATAAACATATGTTTATCATTTTTGTGGTTACTTTTAAATAAACAGTTGAAGTTTAATGTAAATACAGTTTCAATAGAGCACAACCCTGAAACTATCTACATAATATTTATTGAAGCTCAAAAAGAGAACATTCATTAATACATCGATCTAAATTTAGCTTTATTTAAAGATAAAGATGCTTGGGCTAGTAAAAAAAACATCTAAAATACAACGGTGGACTTGGTTGAGGGTAAAGCAGCTAGTTTACCAGAGGTAACTTCTCCTCAGCGTTTTCACGATAGTCCACGAAATTTTGCATCTGTGGTCGCAGTGATAGACAGACAAACAATTGTTAGTCTAGTAGATAAGCTTTTTACAGACAGGTTTTATAGTAAAGCATTAATGAATATGTAAACAGCAACGCTCTGAACTACATTTAAACAAACACCTTACAAGTTATAATTTTATGACGCCGATAAATAAAGATATTTACAATGTAATTTAGAAACACAATTATTCTTTAAAATATTCTAGTGTATTCCTGTTAACATTGGATGTATTTTTACTAGCAATCGAAGTTTAGTAAAATAAAGATTTCATTAAACCACAGCTACTGCTTACATTAATTTTGTATTATGCTGCTGTCTGTTTATTTTCGTAATTATATAATATTATGTGCAAAGACTGTAACTTACCATGCCTAGGGATTCTTTTTTGTTCAACCGTAGCTCGCGCAGCATCTGGTTACGTTGTTCCATCATCAGAGTGCGTTCGTAAGTATATGCTGAGATGTCACTGTCCGTCTATTTAATATACATTTTAAATTAGATGCTACTGACTAGTCATCATTTTATACACTGACCAGGAACTATTACCCTGTGTCAGTCTTTGAGGAATGTCAAATTTAAATTACGTACCATTTCAACAACTTCCACTTCTGCTTCGATACGCAGTTGGTAAAGAAACATCTTAAGGTCCTTCTTCATCTGGATGGAGTTATCTTCCATCTGTGCGACGGTGAAGATGCGCATCTTGCAATTCTTCCAGGTACGATGCTGCTTCAGCAGGAACGGCAGCAGCATGAGCATGCCACCGTCGTGCACAATCCACCAGATATCGATGTTTCCAGATACCTTATATGATTAAACGATCGTGTAGTTTATCTTATCAGATTTTTAATTGTACAATAAGTTTTTAATTGATTTTATTTATAAAATAGCCTTATGCTATATTAGTTATAGGAAGACTATTATTAATAGACTAGTACGGTAGTAATAAAGTGAAATTAAAAAATAATACCCACATTGGTATGTTTTAAAAAATATGTCCCAGATTCAAAGAAAGTAATAATAAAATAAATAAGGGTAATAATTCCCAGCCCTCTATATACCTACATATAGATTGATTAGTAACTTTTATATACGTTTATTTATCACATGTAATATTAATCATGTAAATGTAAATATCACATGTGATATTTACACATATTATTAATGAGGATATAATTAAGATGTCAATTTACCTTTTCAGTGGAATCAGGGAAGAAGTTGATGCCTTTGGGGACGAGCATGGCCATACGAGAGGCTGTGACGGCGCGCACTGTGTGCAGGAACGAGTGCCACTTGGGTGGGTGGTCTTGGTATTCCTCTGAACGACGCCAGCCGTATGGCCAACCCACGATAACTGTATTCGGCTTCAACCCGCCAAGACCAGTTGTTTGGACACTGTAGGCAGGTTGATAAAGTCTAGAGGTTTTTATCATCTCGTGGTGGAGATTATATTGTACTATTATTGATTTTTTATTAAATGAATAGTATAATATTTTTTTTATTTAACATCTTGTTTTATTCACAGAATGTGTAAGGACCTTGTGTAGATAGTAGGACTTTATGGTTGGTAATAGTAGGGCCGTCAGTCCAGTAGAAAGCTAAAAGGGCGCCAATTGGTGTCGAGTGGCGAAAACCTGTACAATCTACACATCATCATAAATAAATGAAATCAGTGTGGTTAACTTAGCTAAATTAACTTACAAATGACTAAGTCCATCAGCGATGTTAGGTGTCACAAGAGCGTCTACGAAGCCTTTAAGCTTTTCCTCATCCATGCATCGTCGAAGGTTCTGTTTAGCAGTGGAAGCCTCACCGGCGCGCCGCGCGAAATCTCCACCCAGCACCGATACGCATACCGTCAATCCTTTGCCTGTTTATTTATTATTATTGATTATTAACTGGTGCGTGTGATCATCACCCAGGACAAACATGTATATGAGTATTTGTGTTTGTTCTGTGCCTAGATGTTAAATATGTATTTAAGTATTATATTTGTGATGTGCCTGATGACCGTAACATGAGTGCTTTAAGGGTCTTATTTCCAAGTGAGGTCAATTAATGAGATATTGTTAACATTTATTTGTAAAGATTTTAGTCTGCTAGACAAAAAGCAGACATATACACTTACACATCGTAATTAAATTTGATGGAACTATCATTAGAAGATAGAAGACCAAGAAACAAGTCAAACAGAGATGGTTCGTTTTTACTTGTTTGAGTATAAGTATAATTACCGGCTTTCAGTTGACTAGCAAAGGCAAGCATTTTTCTGTAGGTTGGCATGAGATCGTCGTTGGGCTTGGCTAGCACCAACACCTGTGGCCGCCAGTTCTTTGTGTGCGGTGGCCCTTGCTCGAGGCGCAACAACGAGAAGCGCGCAGCCGATAGAGCTAGACCGCTTAATCCGTCACCCCATTCCTTTTCAGCTCTGGACAGAGATTGAGAGAATATATCATATGACAATGCAAAACATTTAACATCTTTACAATAATGAATTTTAGGGAGAGCATAGACTAAATAATTTACTTTTAACAGAATAACGAATCAATCTATGATATGTACCGTTTCACGAACCAAATGTCGAGCACACTTGCCCTTTTGTGCAAACCAACGAGCGTATTGGTATAAAATTCCGTCGAGACTTTACACGAGCGTGAGCGATGTGTGGGCGACGTAGAGGGAAAGAGGAGAACGATACGGTAGTAAGTTGGTCAAGTTCAAATGAAAGAAAAAGTGAACGCAATGTAAAACTAAATGTTCCAGGTAAACACACCTTTACCGTAAGCATTGAATCAAGCAGGCAAATGCAATGTAGCATTTTCAAGAATATTACGTTACATGAAAAAGGTTTTAAAAAATTGAGCTTTTGCTTGTATTGTACGATTCGTAAGAACGTTACATTACATTGAAATGCTTACTAACCTTTAAAGGAGCATAAGTCTTTTCTAACCTTTTAGGAGCAGATTAAATCATATATTATTAAAATAACAAAAATAACTTTACTCACCCGCGGTATTCTATATATTTGTAGATGAGTCCAGCCATACCCATAGCGATTAAGGCATAGAACCATGATGTCATGAACATGATCGAGATACAGAGTGTCAGTCCGGCGAGCGATAACGACCTGCAACGACATGAACGTGTCGAGTCAAACATCAAGTGTCGTAAGCATATATATTTTGAGGTTGCGATTGCAATGACAGATTTGTATTCATTTGGAATAATCCCTAACTAGATAAAGCATACTATCAGACTTTATTTTTAAAAAATACTTACCAATGGTAATACTTGAACCTAGGGCGCCAGTTGGGTGTCTTCAACAGAGTCTGTAGAGCACAGGCTAGGTTGACAAATCCATAGCACATAAGGAAAAACATGGAGAGGAGAGGTGCCAGGATATCGACGTTGCCCAGGAGGATGCCACACTGACAGATCGCCATCGTAAGCAGCAGGGCCCTTAAACATTTTGAGTAATTAACAAATATTCATTTTCAAATATGTTTACAAATTGTACCTATCTATATTAGTATATTATTAGTTTACCTATATATATGTATATAAACTATTAATAACATTATATAAACAAAGAAATGTATATATTATATATATAAGTATGATTACCTTGTAGGTTCTCCCCGGCTGGACGAGACGGCGAAAGGTGCTAAGAACGGGATGATCTCGTCCTTAGCAATTGCTTGCAGCAGTCGAGGAGCTCCAGTAAGAGACTGAAGACCAGCACCCAAGGTTGAGAGGAATGATCCCACAAGAATTACCCATTGATTGGGCCAAGCCATGTTAGCCACCACCAATTTTCCGCCTATAGACTGACCAAACCTATACAAAAATATTTTCTCTTTGATAATGTATGCACTTTTTGATAAATTTTGAAGTTTAAAATTTAGTAATTAACAGATGCAAGCTTTAACAAAACAAAGACACTTTAAAATGACTTACTTATCTCTTAACAGCAAGTTATCGACAGTGCCAGCAAAAAGTAGTACACATGACAGATAGACAGTTGAAGTGGTCAATATTGCTCCAATTGTTCCTATAGGTATGCTCTTCTGTGCATCGGCTAGATCACCTGATCTATTAGAACCGGCCATTATCCCTGTTAAAAGATAAATTATTTCAGTTTTAACACTGTAGTAAAGTTGGTTTCATACTATGATATCTATAGCAAATAAAATCTTACCAGTGACCGAAGGGAAGAAGATTCCAATAAGAATAGTAAATGTAGTTGTAAGATCAGCGTAGATTTGGTTATAAGTAGGTCGCTCCATTTGTTCAATATCATCAGGTTCTTTACCGTAAGCAATATACTGTCCTTCTTGTAGGAATGAATCTTGCAGGTTGTCGAAGAATACTCCGCTAGCTAGACCCTATAAGTGCAATTAACACTTATACATTCCAATCATAAAATCTGCTATGATATTGGCAAAAAATTAAACAAATTTGTGTAGCACGTCTCATTTTTAAGCAATTCGAACATTAAATTTAGAGAATCGTCGAAAATGTAGTTTTCAACAGTTGTATAATAATGTGATTGCTGTGTTTGTAAAACTATTCCTATTAAATCAGCTATTCTAAAATGATATTCTTTGTAACAACTTATTCTGTGAAAAAGCATGATAGAAATAATTCGATATTGTTGATAACTTTGCCGTAGAATTATATAAAACTCAAAAAGTAGAGCTGGTATATTTAATTCATAGTGTCTATGCAAATATATATGTAAAAATTTAAATATGCTAATAAATTTTAAGAGCTTAAAAAAAGACGATTCAAATATTTACCTTGATGCCTTGCACGATGCTGACATTATGAGCGGCATAATACGGATCACATGTATTGTTAGGACAAAACAGCTTGTGCAACTCTCCATCGATGTTTTTGGAACAGTTACTGATATGGATATCTTTCACTAGTCGCTTTCCAAGTACGCACATTCTGCAAATAACATTTTGTCACATGTTGTAAAAATTCGCTAAACCGAGGTTTTACCGGCAATATGCCACGAGGTATCAAGTTAGGTGGTCTTGCATAAATTTATATTTCCAACAATTTTAATAGAGTTTTTGAATTTCAGCAGGAAAGCTGTACTTACTGAAGGTTTGAATTGCCGTAAAAGTTGACGAAGATACCAGCGTAGACTGCGCTGATAGATAAGATGACACAGGCGAGCGCTATAGTGGCGAACTTATTCACAAATTTGACACCAACAAATACCACCATGCCCATCACCAGCAGCAGACCCGTGCCGTACACGCGAAAGTTGTTGTACATCGCTTCAGGATCTTTAGTGAAGTCGCCGAAGAGAGTTATCCACGGTGCCATGTACGTCTGTTGAGGACATGGCTAAGTGAATATAGGTACTGGATGTCTATACTTTTAAATTTTATTTTCTAAACTAGAGGAATTATTAAAAAAATCACTGCCATTGTTTGGTAGTCCCGTTTTCCTGCTACAAAATTCTAAGGTATATAAAAATATACTCTGTAAGATTGATCGAATTAGACGACTACAATGATGATCTAATATGGAGTACTAACGAGCACGATTTCAACGGCACCGACGATGTACATGGCCGCAGCAAGAGTGGTGCCCGTGTAGAAGAGCATACCGACCGCGCCGCCACACTCTGGACCCAGCGCGCGACCGATCATAAAGTACGACCCGCCTGCCGGCACCACGCCATTCGTCGCGATAGCAGACATCGATATCGCAGTCAGCATCGTCTGGAAAGTAAATTTACAACTTTAGTTATTTCACCAATCAGATTAATCTGAATTAAAAAATGTAATCAACATGAATAATATACAAATCCAGCACGTCTTCGGGTCGTTTTGCATTCATTGTTGTATGTTTATCAAGAAAATATGTATTAATGTTCTGCCTAACGAAAAATGTCAAACAAATCATCTTACAGGCTGAGCTGAGTATTTTCATTTGTGAAATCATGGGTAGGTACTAGCAGTAATAATAATAATGAATTAACGCAACATCTCATACATTGATCTGACTCTGAGATAAGTAATTTCAATCACTTGTGTTGCAGATATCACACAACAGAGGAATTAAAAATATAAAACCTAAATATCTAGTTTCAATCCAGGCACAGAACAATCAAAAATGTTCATAACAAAAATGTTTTTCCTGCGTGGGGATCGAATGCACGATTCTTGCCGCACAAGGACAATACCAAATATGCCGTAGTTACTGCATCATTATTGATTTGAAATATATATATTAGAAATGAGCTGCATGTAACTGGTATGTATATCTGATACAGTAACTTACCGTACAACAGCACGTCAGCACAATAAGAAAGCCTTGAATTGCGCCAGCGGTGCCCACCACCCATGTCAAACGGATGAAGAGAATGACGCCAAAGATGTTTTGGATACAAGGCAGAAAGACGCCGATAAGCGTGCCCATACGTGCCGGGGGCGCCGGCTTGGATGCATCGGGGTCACCGGCAGATGCCGTTGGGATGGTGTTAGAGTAGTCTGCCAAAGAGCTGAGGAAAGTGGCCGCTCGAGGCCGATCTTCGATTTCCTCCTGTGAAAATAATAAATATTTTGATATTTATAAATATTTTGGTATCAATTGTGTTATTTTATGTTACATATAATGTGTTGTACTATTACGTTGAATTTATTACGTTCCTGAAATTTAAAATTATATAATAACGTTAAAGAAATTCCTCTTTTCAATAAATTTATATAATAGAAAAGATAATAGAGTTCATAAAACGCTAAAAATATAAGGGCACCGGAAAATAATAAAGTTACTCAGTTAATGGAAAAGTCTATTCATATTAGAAGCTAAAGTCCGTAATTTTCCTTATTTATATAGTAATATGAAAACTAAGGAAATCTTAATAAAACTGGAGCATTATCTATAACCGTATTATTGGAAATTTATGCTTTATCGTAAGCCTGCTGGTAAAAAAGTTTTCGTAAATGTTGGTCTTTGGGACCCAAATCACGTTTCAAACATAAAATGTGTATATTTAGTCACCTGGGAACAAACTTCTGTCAAGATGTCCTAAAAAACAGATATGAACTTTTTGTTTTTATGTACTGAATGAAGTAACTTATTAAAGCATTCGCGATTTAAGTTTGATAACATATGGTCACTATAGTATCTTTATATCTTTAATTATTATGTATCTTGAATTTACATTTATTTGATGGTAGATATATTTTAAATTATACGTATTAAGTAATAAATTAACAGTACTTTTCTATAATATACAAAAAATACTTCACAACGTAAGCAAAATAAGGCGTAATCCAAATTTTGATGTATAGGCGCAGAGGAACGTTTTTAATTTGGCGCCCGTAACTCGATACTCTCGTTCGGGTAGAACGAGATTCAACGGTGCAGCTCGTATTTTATTTAGGCGCCATTTGCATTTCGCGATGTTCACGTAACATCGTTTTGGTGAAGAGCGAAGTCTGTGCCAGCTGGAGCCGGAGGCGCCACGTCTTTCAGATAGACAGGATTTTAGGTTCTAAATGTTGAAATAGTTTGCTAAGTTCTACTTTAGTCTTAGATTGTAAAATTTAAGGTTGTTAAATTTATAATAACACTGCAACAATATCCATAACTTTATAAATAGCAGATTTTATCGTTTTCTCATTCCCCTGTCTGCAACTATACGTTCTTAAATGTCCTCAAGGCTCATTAAAAGTGATGATATCTGGAATTATTGAACCAATGTCAGTAATCGAGTGTTGAAGTTGGAGAATAATAACTTGGCTTGGCTACTGATCCCGATGTCTTAAAATAATGAATAAACAGTCAGTCATAAAGAATCAGTTTTTACATAGAAAATATTATACACAAAAACAGTGTATTACAAGTATTTTAAGAAAAAATATATTAATTGCTTGGGTTCAAGTAGATCATTAGTGACTGCAAGTTCGGCGCCGAGGCGGAGCGCTGTCACTTCGAACTCGCCTCGTCGTCAAGCGATTTATCACAGACACTAGAGCTTTCGCCTTTTGAAGTGCTCTGAATTAAGTTGCAGTGACTTAATTAAACCGCATCTGGTGTCACGAATATTTCAGAAATAGCGTTTATGTAATTAGGTCCTTTACAAAGGTAGACTAATATATATTATACAGGTCCATGTTTTCATGTAAATACTAAACTATTCAAGTCATAGAAATATAGTATAGGGGTTCGTGATTTGGGTCTTGAATAATCCGTATTGTGATAATTGGCAATCAACTTGCAGTATTAATGAAATACTGCAAGTTTATCAATGCTCACTATATTTACCTTTTAATTGTTTATTCGATGAATCGGTTACATTTTTGTCATTCTTGTAAGCAGTAGCAAAGGTAACCGATATCGAATAAAACATTTAAATGAACTGCCATTACGCATACATAATGAGCATATACAATGCAGAGCTGATATCTAATTATATGATAAATGTGGTTTAAATTTGTAAACAATGTCCTAAACGGTTTCAATGGTAACAATAATAAAATAAAGCATAATTTATCACCGGCGCTTTTTTCCTATTTGTTTTCATTTGTTCTATAGGCATTATTCGGCACTTTATTCGGGATGCCGTTCCGCCGGCCGGCGAGCGTAATGAAGTCCTTTGTTCCCTGCGTGTTGATATTGCGGGAAGGCAGATCGTGAGAGATGTCCTCATTCAATTTTAACGTTTAAAGCAGCGAGACATTTAAAGACTTGATTAATACACGGATAAATTGGGTTTCACCGTAATGTGTAGAGTAGGGAAAGAAAGTAGTAACCTGGAATAAATGAGGCACGAAAGATATGTGCATGTACGGAGTCGGAGTGGCAATTGAGATTGACTCCTATACTATTTATATAAACGAATATAAGGGTAATAAATGGATTATACAAAATTCTCTTCTATAGTATTATACCATTAATAACATAACGACAATTTTATCAGACCTTATAAATATAACTATGACAATATAGTCTATTGAAATTGATGAAATACATATTTAATAGAAAATAATGATATATCAAAGTAGTATAGCAAAGGCAATAGTATAGTAAACTATAGAAGAAAAATATGTTATTATATTACTTTAACACAATAAATTGTATTTACAATTTGAGGGAAATTTGATTTATAAATGTCCTTAAGTTCACTTTTAAAAAATACTTTTAAATTGGGTATGGAAAGGGAAATGTATAAATATGATATGGACGCTTTCATTACTGAAACTTGTATAACCCAAGCGAATCTTAAGCAAACTCCATTTCTCATTCAGTTTAACAGAGTGAAAGTTTCTAATTTCCATTGTAACGACAAAGCGCGGTCATCGAGGTCCATAGCTAAAGTTTAGCTTATCTCGCGAGTTCGTCACTACTTCTCTACATCATATTAATGAATACTCCCCGTCTTTAATCCTGCAGAAAAGGTAAATCTGTTTGCTTTCATTCTCTTTGAGAATATAAATATAAATTTGAAATAGTTTCAGAGAGTGTATTCCGAAATATAAGCTAGCTTGAAAACTAAATATAAATCATTCAATAACATTTTTGTTTATTTTTAATGTGTGATTATTTTTCAGTCAAGAAAATTAGTAGGTAATATTGTTTTTATTACGAAAGGTTACAAGAAAAACATATAGATAATATTTGATATAAATAATTTCTACAGGTCATATAGTTATGAATAATTCTCCAAAGTAATATTAAATATACATGTTTATTTGTCTTAAATAGGGTTGATGTAACAATTTTAATATTAGAATAATGCAAATGAATCTTTATTCTCCTATATTTCTAACAACAATATTTCATGCGCTCGAACCATATTTATTTCTGCTTTTCGCGACGGCCTTCTCAAACGTCGAGAATGCAGCTACCGAGAGAAATAATTAATTTTATTTTTAGGAAACAAGAAAATTTCACACCTAATCAATATGACGAGTAACCCAATACTAATGTAGTGTTGAGGTGGTCCCATGTCTTGTTTGCGGAGTACGCTAGCACGTGTTGTGGTGTTGAAAAAAGTCTAGAAGCCCAGCGCTCGTTCGCTTGGTGGCAAGTATTTGGTAGCCTACCTACTTTTATTCTATCTTCTATTTTCTCTTTTATTAGGGATAAATACCAAATAATCTTCTAAGGAAAATATCACATTTATTTCGGTGTATCTCGCTCGCTAATAGCTTAGCTTTTATAGATGTTGAAATCCACATACTTTTACTTGATTTAAATGTGTAATTTCCTACCGGTAGAACCTGCTTCGAATTTAGCAAATATTATATCACTGCACTATTACACGCGCGCTGGTTTACGAGCATCATTTAAATTGTGCTGTGTGTAAATAACATGAATATCTAATGAAATCTGTATTTTTAACGCTAGTAGTTTTTCCGAATAAGTTCTATATCCATTAAAGTTAAACCACCGAAATAAGAATTTAACCATGCAATTATAGTTATAGCCAACGAAAAAACAATCTTCCCATATTTGAATTTGATCTTTGTTCACTAAACACTATAATTCGTATGATGCTAATAAATAAATATTAAGCCAAGTAGTAAAATGGGAAAAAACTAGATTCAAATCTTTAAGCACTAAAAACATGCAAGCTTTCAAAATGGAACAATTTCTTCTAAAATAAAAATACAAGATCCAAATAACAAGTAAAATTAATCTTATGTAATTTATTGCATCAATAAATAATTAGGCGTTGTCCAAATATGACATTCCCTCGTTCCCTATTGGGCTATGTTTTATTCGTTAAAATGTACTCTTGTTAAACTATAATCTACGTTCTAAGTAGTCGCATATTATTAACAGCTATTATAAATTAATAGTATATATTTATAAAAATATATATTCTTCCAGAGATTATAACATAACAAGCCTGACTCAGAATCGCGATTAGACACTGCGGTCGACCTCGCGCCTCTTGACCCCGAGGAAATATTTCAGGCCCCAGGCATTCCTTTAGCTATCGACGAGCATTCAAGTGGGGTCTGATGAAGCGCGGCCTCCAGTGGAGCACACTCGGATCAAGGCCGCCCGAACTAATATCCGCCCGGATATAGGTGCTAGGTGAGCATTAACGATGCCCTAACAACTGATAAACAAGTTACTTTAATTAAAATTTCGAAGCGACATTGATATTATGTGCATGATTGATTATAACGAAATTAAGGTTATATTGGTAGTAAACTACTTATTTGTCTAACGTTAAGGTAGATTATAAATAATATCTGGAGTACTTCAACACAACCTTAAATTCTTCAAGCTTCAATACATACTCGTATATCTTTAATTATCGTGTAGCTGTACAACAAATAGTATCATGCATGAGAGCACCTTCTCGGAAAATATTATACAAAACATTGTTTGCGAAACAAGTTAGAAACACTGTTTATATTTAATGTTATGGTTTCTCATCTATAGTATCTGATTACATAACATAGTTACAAGATTTAGTAAACAATAATAATTTACTGTCAGTAATTAAGATTTTATTTAACCAAAACAGTTTGTGTATATTTTCAGAGTCACGGCGTCATCACCTTCTTCTTTCTCAAACGTATTTTATTTGGTATTTGACATTGTTTCCCATTTTCACACCTCCAGTAAATACATCACAAAGTTTAAAAATCATTGATGCTCCCATATTTCGTCTGTAAACGTATTTTCCCACAGCAACACAAATTTTATATGATAATATTATGAGGTTTTCTTTTCGTATTGCGGGCAAAATAATTTTTTTATAGAAATACAGGGAATTTTACGAAATAGAGATGGGTTGTATTCTTATAGGTATGCGAACAGAGTCATGTTGGTTTTTCATTACGAAAGTATTTAGTTTGTTTGTTGCATTATTCTAGTAAAACCATGGTAAGGTTGTAAGAGCCAACTATGCAACTAAGTACATAATTATTTTTAATGCTCGAGCGACTAAATACAGAATTGCTTATTTATATAATTAAATTCACAAGAACTATCTTCATTTAACTTTCGAAATAAAATTTAAATTATCAAAAATCGTCCTACAAAGATTTACTATCTCGGATTTGAGACGACAGATTTTACTTTTAATTAAAATATATCAAGCTCACATTATTTCAACGAAATAAATTACAGACAGTTATGTATATTAGTTAGTTATGTATAATAAGCTAATAGCAGTTGGCTATGTGTGTATGTAATATGTCCAAGAGGCGGCTATGTGTGCCTGAATAAATGGGTAATGAGATTACCACTTTGCTCATATCAAAATATTTAACTGGGGCGGCGGAGGCGTGTGCGGCGAATGGTGCGTGAATTATGTAAAAGGTTGCGAACGCGGGTTTAAGGCGTAGAGTCGGAAACACACCGAGAATATCACGGTTATTTTCAAGGTATACCTTTACGGTTGAGAGGCGCGTATTGCAATAATTTATTTTTAGTTTGATATTAAAAGCTGCTATAATAATACTTTAAACGTAAAATGTTTCCGTCTGTTTGTAGTTACATTTCTAAACAGCTGAACAGATTTTAATAAAGTATTCATGAAGATAGCTCAAACTCGAAAGGATATATAAAAAAATCATATTAAGTTTTTGTAATAAAGTTTTTATATACAGATCAATATATGTTGTTAGAACTATATATTTATTTATTTAACTTTATTACACAACATATTACAAAATATACAAATGGCGGACGTAATGCCAGCTGACATTATCTCCCAGTCAACCATTACACGAAACAGAAAAAAATATATGTAGTGGTGCAGACAATATACATATACAAAATAGATAAACGTTACTTACATATTTGTATAATATATGGTTATAAAGTTAGAGCAGCAGCATCAGTAAATAAAAGTACGGAGAAAGCGTTTCAGGATAAATTCGTTTGGGAATTGCTTAATATATATTCAACGGAAGCTCATTTCAGAGTCGTATAGCTGTTACTGTAAAAGAGCTTGTCAAAAAACTAGAGTGATGAGAAAGAGTTAAAAGCGAGAGAGTATTAGAAGAACGGAGATTACGTTCGTGAGAGGAAGATAGGAATTGGATTCTGTCCTTTAAATAAGCACCAACTTACGTACGGATCAAAAAGTATTGAAAATAGTATGGTTAAATTTGAATTTTGTGACGTTTGATAAAAGGCAGCCAGCCAAGAAGAGAATGGTAATGGGAAATATGATCGTATTTATGCAAACCAAAAATTAAACGAAGACAGTATATCTTTCGGTTCAATAATTAGTTGTATTCAATGAAAATAATTTACAGTTAGTACATAATTTTCATTGAACTAAAACTAATAATTTATATGTATAAAATATATACCATATATTAGAGATTGATATTATAAGAACCTTCTACCGAGAATAACAAATGTTTTAGAAAACGATTTAGCAGAATCCGTCCGGCCTTTAGGCATTCATTTGTAACACGCTTTCATTAGCTACACTTGTAAACGACTTCTTAGGACTAGATTTTCACCTATTTTAAGCGGACAGATTTTATTAAAACTCGATACAATTTTCAAAAACCTTCAACAATACAATAAGCTTTTTTGTTATTCTACTAACCAGAATCGCCAAGAATAAATAATTTTCTCATGTTCTCATGGCTCATCGACTAAAAAGTGGAAAACAAATATAGTTAAAAAAGCATAGGTTGCACAGCTTTCGCGGTGGGCTGCTGCCCATCGCCTCTCTGCATTTTAGCTACGGTTTCGTTATTTATTATTTACAATAATATATGAAAAAATAGGTGTTACGGTGTTTGTTCGGGATAAAAATCTTAACAACTAAATCATTTTTAAAAGTTTACTACATATAGTTTAATTAAACTTGAGAAAGGGGAGAGTTTATATTTTTATTTAAGACAGGACATCGTCTGTCAGGTCAGCTAGTATAATATAGAATATAGCTAGAGCCGTTACATATCTGATTTCTGCCTGCCAAATGAAATTTGTGTGAGTTAGGATTGTGTTTGTTATATGCATGTTTGCAGGATTTCAAGTGATCTAGTTGTATTGCAACGTAAAAATATAAAAATTTGTCTGAATACTGCCTTATGTATGTTTCAAAGAATATTGGTAACACTTGTAAATGTAGAAGGGCGGGACATTTGTTGCACAAAATAAAATTCAATGTTAGTTATAGATGTAGCAATTATCTAGAAAATCTTTTCCACAATATAAAAATAGAGATGGGCCATATATAACATTTATTTAAATTTTCTTGTCCTATAATAATTCCCGGCAATTAAACCAATTGAAAATTAGTATAAATACATTTTTAAGCAATTGAAAGTACTGTTACTAAGTTTCTTTACAGTGCGAATTAACATTTTACGCAGCGTGCCTGAGGGAATGTTAAACCGGTTTCAGTGTTACGCCGGCTGTGTCGTCGGTAGACTGAGTCTCATCTCGTTAGCGCTCGCGGCCTCACCTGCGGTTTAGCTTATTAGCATTTATATTAGACTGTAGAAATACTGAACTATATTGGTCATTCTGAAACTCCGTTTCACCGATCATCTAAGCAGGAATTCTGTGATGAATTCAAGTTTCAAAATTGCACTCAATAACAATCTGATGTTATTTATTATTTTATTACTGATATTTTCATCACCTGTACCTTATTCAATTTGAAATACTTTTATGCAGTATTTTTCGTTTTATTCTGGATTGCATTTTTGTAATGTGGAATTTAAAATATGATAATAAATATATTAAAATTTGTCTCAAGCTGCAAAACAACGATTCGTTTAACAGAATTATTTTCTAAGATTGATTGTATACAAAACTAAAAAATAAGCGGGAATTAATACATAATAATATTATATATTTCCTAGTTCATGCCTTGATATGAGTGGTGATAAAAATTTCTTTCAACAGAGCGTGAACATACGATACATGCTACACTGGTGACTATTAGTCACCAGTGTAGCATGTGTCACCAGTGCTTACGTAAAACATATAATAATATCAATTATTGTTCCTTTTTGGGTTAAATTCCTAACCTAGATGCAAGATAACGTTTTCCATTCTATCTAGGGTGCCAGGCGGGAACGTCGGGCCAATAGCGTAAGAAATTGAAGTGCTTCGTAACGAGCTACGAGCCATCAACGGTGCTACAACGCTCGGGTTCTACAGCGGCGGGCGCTACGACACGGGTCATCGCCGCGCACGTAGCGCTGGCTACGTAATACATTCCTAACTCGATTCAATAAGGCGCTCGATTTATTCCGTTTCGCCTCGAACGCCCCTAATACCGGACTTAAATTGGCCCCAAACGTTATTCCAATTCGATGTTAGAGGAATTACTCGTCAATCAGATATGCAATTCGACTTGTAATAAAAATATGCTCCGTTTTGGTCGTAAAATGAAAGTATACAAAATTCTGTGTTTGATTTTCTGTGTTTGAGTGATTTTGAGTGAGTTTATTGTTTAGCACCATAGACGTTAGATTGTATGAGTAATAATAATTACTCATACAACCTCTTAATGCATGGACTCTCTATTTTTTTTATTTTAGGATTGTGAATAGAAATTATCATAAAACTTAATTTATGGCATGTATATCTAGCGTGTGAACAAGGGATATCTATCCTAGGGACTAGTAATGTTTGATGAAATATTAGGTTCTCTGAATTTCATTCAATTGTAACTATGAAGTCATGGTGTTTAAGAGCCGTTTAACAAGAATAATATTTTATAAGAGTAATAAGTAAAAGTATTTGATACTCACATGATAAAGGTAAAGGTTGGTATCGCAGCCTTTGTCCTTCTCCACGGGTAGGCCATGTTCGTCGGTATCTCCTGGAAAGAATATATACAATGAGATTTATATAATATTCTTTAATTACTTTAATGCACAATATATAAAGAACTATTAGACTATGCTGCCTGAGCTAGACACACGGTGCTAATGGTGTAGTATTTTAATTGTTATATACAGATATGTTAAACAGATATTTTTATATATTTCACCTATAGACCTTTATTTGGTATTAGTTCTTAAAATGGTTAAGCTTGATTAACTCAAATTTAATTTAATCGAAATGAATATTTTGTAACAAGTTCGAGACCAATAACTTAAATTACTATTAAATTTACTAATGTATAGCCCGTAAAAAAACCTAATCGGTCTTTTTACCGAGATGTAAACTACTGGATTTGTAATTTATACAAATCCAGTAATTTATCCAGTATACCGTTTTGCAATAAGCTAATGTAAATACAAATACGTTCCTTGTGTAGTTGTTGTAATACCTTCGGCGTGATCCACTATACGTTTATATATACAGACAAATATTTTTACAAATACTAATTGAAGATCAATTTAAGCATTTTAAACCTTGTTCAAAACAAGGAAAATTAATTGATGTAACAGTATTAAGGAGAGTAACAACGCGGGGGGAGACCGGTTTACACGAGCTGCTAAAAATAATCTCACATATGCGGTGTAACTAATTCTATCCAGTATAATATAATATGGTGCTTGCTTCTTCTACATGAAGGTCAGAGGTTGACCTTTTCAGATTTTTAAACAAATACATTAGTCGGTAAAGAATTTGCCAAAGTATAATTATATTTCGTTCCAAAAAGCAGGGCTTCAAAGAGCAGTTTTGAGTATAGTCGACTAGACTTTGAAGGTATATCGGTGTGTGTTGAGAAGGTTTTGCAGGAAACTGATCACTATATTCGCTTCAAGGAGATTAGAAGAAAGATCAAAGATGGAAACATTCTTAGGATATTCAAAGTCGGTTTCGGGCTTATTGCGTTGCATTCAAATTATAACTATTATATCAATAGTATGCATAAAAATAGCAAACTGACTAGTGTTTAAGCCACATCTAGATAGTGTATAGATAGATATTGCTTGTATGTTTCAAAGAGTTAGAGAAATTGCACACCGATAGATACCTATGAAATCCATATAAGACTAGTTTTAACTACGGATTGGCCCCAAAATTTGTGAATTTTTCATGAAAACGAGTACTGTTTTTATATCAAAAAGGTACTACATATTCCTTGTGAAATTACACAAAGATTGGTTAAGTAGATAAAGAGTGAAGCAGTAACAAACAAACTCACTCTAACATTTATAACAAAAGTTAGTTGAGATCGAAAAATTAGAATCGGTTTGGGATATTCTCATTACATTAACTTTAATCCGACAGCGCGTTTTAAAATCGTGTCATCTATTGATTTCACGTAGTTTTAATATTGTCATTTATCGTATATCCGGCGGAAATTATACGTCTTCTCAGAATGAACTAGCTTATGTCCTCCTCCGTACTCCAAGAAATTTGATTAAATAGATAAAGAGAGTGAAGAGGCAACAAACGAACATACGTCGGTTGTGTCGATTAGATCGATTAATGTTATACTTTCTTTTACGATGTTACAAATCGTAATTGTAATAAAAAAATTGTCATCCTTATACATTAGTGATTTGTCATTACGGGGATGTTAAGTAATAAAAGTATCTATGTAATGGTCCACGAGGAAGAGCAAAAAATGAGAGTGCGCAAGCATTTTATATGTGAAGCGCGTCTCTGTAAATGGATCGTCCGAACGGCCGCACCCGTGCAATCTACCCTTCCAGGGTTGCCTACCAAATGCCAATTTTTTTTCTTTAGTAAGTAATTGTTATAAGTAACTGTTATACAGTCTGTAAGTAATTATAAATGCACCCGTAAGCACCTTTCCTTCAAATTAGCTACGTACGTGGTAAATAAATAGAATAGCGTAAGAATTGGTGAATTTTTTTAATAAAATCACTTAAAGGTATTTGCAGAGTAGAATAGTACCTCCCCCAGTAGAAGGTTACATATGAGACAACTCAAATACTAGACCCAATAGATGATATATCCCTCCGAAACGACGTAGCCCAAATTCAACGGCGCAGGGATAGGAACGGCGCAGCAGCATTCTCGTCGCGAAGCTACGCTCTGCGATTGCCACCTCCAGCCTGCCTGTCCAGCAGTGGACGTTCTATGGCTGCTATGATATTTATAAGACGTTGAACATATAAGCAAGAATAATTTTGTAAAATGACGGCTTCACATGATATTATGATTAAAAAAAAAATTACAAGGAATTTTCTACGTTTACTTATATTTTATATTACCGAAAATTTTTCGGCTAATTTCCTTACGCCTTTTTCCATTCGTCAAAATGACGTTTGCGATAGTATCAGTTGTATTATCAATTTCTTATCAATCGCTCAAAAACTTGTTACCGAACTTACAATACAATCAATATCTTCACATTTTTTATCAATGAACAAGTACCGGATGCTGTGTGGCGGCCCTATCTACCCTGATGCAGAGCACGTCCCAATTCACACGAGCCGCGCCGCAATTATTGAAACTTTTTCTATACAGACTTTATTCGCAGCAAAATCGACGAAGCCTTCATTACGAAGGTTTAATTCTTTACTCTCGCACCTGTTTTGTAACTGTGTTGAAGAATCAAATGCGTTGGCACAACTTTATACCATGTTTACATAAAATCATGGCATTTTCCCAACGTGGGGGAGACTATTGATTTCCATTGGATCTGATCTTGTTTGCTCTTCCCGGCCTTCACTCACAAATAGGATATTATTAATAATTTATAAGAACATTTGATTTTTCTTTTATATTATTTCCAGCAGATAAGTTTTTCAATCGCTAAAAAGAATAAAAATATGTTTATAACGCCTAAATGGAAACAAATGCTTTACAATAACAAAACAAAACAATTGCGCCTGGTCATTAATTACTCAACGTTCTTACCTAATATATAACATATATTTATATATATATATATATATATATATATATATATATATAATGATAAACAGTGTTCATATTATTTAGTATATGAACACAAGACAAGTATAATAAAGTAGAACCTGTTCCTAAAATATGAAAATTAGTAAATTGCTTAGTATAGAATGAATGTTGTAGCTTACAATTATAAAACATACCTGTGCCACTTATTTTTACTCGTTAAAATGTGTGCTATAAGTGCATTTAAGGTGATGGAGGTATTCAGAGTAGCCGAGGTATACCTAGATTGTAAAAGTCAACAAAGGTAGCTCATCCGCATTTTGGTGTTTGTGCGACCATTGTGTTTGCTCCAGTGGCACGAGTTACGTTCAATTAACTCTGTCAACTGTAAATCTTAATCCAGGTCGCAGAGATTTATTGAAATAACAGTTCAAGTTAAATTGTTTTTTACTACACTGATAGTGGGTTAGTAAATCCGCTTTACCTCAATTAGTTTATTTACAGAGATACGGCTTCGTCCATTCAATCAGGCTCCGGCAGACAAAGTGGCAATACCCATCGCTGCGAAGCCCCATTGATTGATGCGCTGCCGTCGACGCCTCGCACTTTTATTACTCTGCTATTTCATCACCTTTTTTGCACAAATAACGGGCTTTACTGTTTTTACGGTATATGAGTATTTTTTCAATTCGTGAGGAATTATTTATTTTGATTAGTCTATAGAATATTTGTTAGGAAGGCTATTTTAAGGCCTATTTAGCTGTCGGGGTATTTAGATACATTATAATTTGATTACTAATGAAAGTGCATACGAAGGTTATGTTTATTTCAATAACTACATGAAATTACAAAGTATGCTAATTTAATACGCAAACGAACTTTGGAATCATTGCACGTGCGTATTCAGATAACTTTAAAAAAAATAAGTGCGCAAAAAAAGAAACATCTTATCAGTTATTCTGATAAAGTTTTATTGTCAATTAATTAACATTGTCAATACATATAATATAGCTTATACTATATTATGCACTATAAGACCTGTAGTGTCGGTACGGTCGTATTAAGCTCACAAGGGAAATTACATATTGCGTAAGTTAATTCGGCTATATCTTGAGAGCTTTCCTGTGTAGCTAATGTGTATTAGTAAGTTGTAGGCAACACTCGATATAATCAATAGAATATAAAATGCTTAATACACGTGAGTTCGGTAATGTTAGGGAAGGGGGTAATAACGGAATTAAAGTATTACTGCCAGCATGGGTGGCATTATAAGAAGCCCTGGATTTAATTCTCAGTCAGGTCTCATGTCTTGCTTTGTTGTTGAAATGAACATAGCAGCCATACACAAAGGAGTAATGCAACTACGCAGAACTTCTACAGGAGCACGAAATCGGATATAACCAAGTAACCTGGAATTATCTATTTTAGTAAATTAACGAGATAATTTATAAAAGAAGGGTATGTCGATAAGTTCTCAGTGAACATTATTTACTTGATGTTAACAATGTTGCTTTTGCATTTAATAGCATATTCAACAACAAATAATTTGAAAACATTATTACGCTAATACCTATGTATTCTATACCAGTTAACACAACTGTTCTATAAAAGTTTTAGAATAACCATGTTTCTTGTTCGGTACAGACTGTCGAAGCGGAGTCTTTCTAGCTATTAAGGTGGATGCACAATTATTTTAAATATATTTGATTATCATCTTATAACGGAACTATCATGTTTTAAAACGTTCCAATTTCAATATCATCTGATATTGGTGTCGCATTTTCACCCACAATCGATTAAAGGGCCTTAATAAAATGAAACTGTTATAGCCGAACCCGAATCGGATACAATTAATAATTGAATACCGGTGGACCAGTGTGTGCGGGCCTTTAATTGAACTCGGAGCTCGTGGTCTGATGTGTCAGGATTACCGTATATTCAACTGATCTTTATCGATAACCAGAACGAATATTATTTAAATTATAAAAGATATATCCAGATAAGCATGCGGAAGACAAATTTGATTTATTATATATTAAATTTGTTTTCCGCATGCTTATTCGGTAGCTTCCTAATTGTACTTTAGACAAAAATACTTAAAATGGGCTGTGTTGTAAAAGTCTAAAACTATGTACGAGACTGATCAATTTGTGTTATAAGGGTTTTGTTTAAAGTCTATATTATTCTCTTTTAACGTTGTGATATTGGATTAGATAAGATTTATTCTGATTCTGCACTATTCGACCGAAGCAGATGTATATATATGTATATATATACAAATATGTATGTAACATTTATCTATTTTGTATTTTGTTGTTATCTGCATCACTATATATTTTTTTGTATCGTTTGCAATAAAGTTCAATAAATATATAAATATATAAAACATTTTTGTATTTATATACATGTATATATATATAAATATAATATAGAGAATAATTCATCAATGTATCGTTTGATGAACAATGGGAATTTAAATGAAGTATTTGTCCAAATTAAGACGGTCACGGTTACTTATATACGGAATAAGAATTTAAATAAGTGGTGGTAGTTGCTTAAATACTAGAAATACTACTCGTCTTAGTTTCCCGACTCAACATAACTGCTTTTAATAAATTGCTGTTTCGTCCTGTATTGATAGAAATTTCGCATTCAATATCTATTGTTTGTTTTGCCACTTACACGTTAGCTAAAATTCCGATTTATGAGTGTTTTCAGCAGTTTTGTTTGAGTACAATAGCAATTATATTTTAAATTTTCAGGCATTATTATGTTTCTGCTTGCAAAATTTAAAGAAAATATCTTCGATTGATAGGATTACGCTGGTATTGTAGGATTACGCTGGTAGGATTACAGGTCATATAACCATTCCTATTGGAAATAACTTGCTCATGTCCAGCAGTGGACTGATGTGACTATCATTTTCCGGACTTCTATCCGCGCGTCCCGTTGATCTCGCTTGAAAACGTACACCGTAAGGAAATTCACGGTATCAATAGTAGTGCCTTTCCCTTGGTTTTAATGTATTAGTTGTTGATTAGAATGTATGTAAAAAATTATTCTTAAATATCACTTTTTAAGAGATCACAAATCATTGAAATATTGATACCTATACGATGAAGTTGGTTATTGCATTATAAAGTGAGGTAACGACAGAGTAGAATAGTAACGCCCTTTGTATCAGGTGTCGTAAGAGGCGATTAAGGTACCAGAACCTACAGATGGCGGTATATCCATCCCAGTCAGTTTTACACAAATGCACAGGGTAGGGATGGGCAGCATCGTTCCCGTCTCGAAAGCTGCACTCTGCGATTGCCAAATCGCTTGCCTAGCGCGGCAATTATGGGCACAATTCTCCCTTCATGGGGAGGCCTATATCCAGCAGTTATTTTCTAAAAGTTACTAAAGTCCTAAAAACTGTACTTTTTTGTGAGTACATCACAAAAAAAGTATGCTGTTTCATTTTCACAAGCGGAGATATATTTTTTATATTTTATCAAGCATTTGTAGTATGCGGCATTGTAGCCGCACACGCTTGTAATAGTATCACAACTGCATTACCAATCTTGTAACTGAACGATATTACAGTAATTTCACTGCTTCTTTCTCAACCTTCAAACAGGAACACAGCAATATGAACGGTAGAAATTTGTGACAATATGTAGACAGTATGTAGGTAGTATGCATGTATGTAGGTTGTATGAGCTTTACCTCTAGTAAAATAACCTAGAGGGTTAAGAAAGTAGCGTACACATTTGGTATAAATGTGCTGTAGTGTTTGGTATAAATATGCTGTAATGTTTGGTATAAATGTGAACGAAACACAACGAAATGTAGACGATTTATCCATACAAGTTTCACTTCACCCTCCATAGTTTCACTCAGAACTATTAGGCACGTGCACCTTGTTCAAACAAGTTTACGTAATAAGATTTTCCTTGAAGTTATTTTGTTGCACAGAGGTATCTGGATGCTTTATTTAACATCGATATGCTATATATCAAACAAATGATGCTTTTCGTTCCACGCCACAGGCCACAGTGTTTGACTGAAATTATTGCTAATATGTTATAAGAGAGTTAATCCATATATGTACCTACTCGTAAGTAAATTAGAATATAGGTAACATTTCAAAACCCGTTATATTACGGAAATGGCATTAAATTATAATTCATTAATAAAAATGTTATTGGTTGTCGCTTTAATAGTTGAAGTTTCGTACAAAATATATTAAGGGTATTGTATTATGTATTGATTATTGATTGATGATGATGATGATCGATTGTATTCTATCATTTGTGAAATATTTGCCGCATACGAAACTAAGACTCTGTGACTCCTAGACTAATGAAGCGACTTTGGAAATTCAAATTTACGACCTCCAACCAAAGTTGCAAAATAGTCACAATCTTTTCAGCAGTGCCATATTGACTATCGGTACAGCAAAGTGTTGAAGTGTTTGTATGACAACGCCACTATGGCGGTCCGAGTACAGGAGCTGAGTTCCTCTTAAAAAAGGTTAATGCCACTTTGGAAAGCGCCTTCAAGCTCCTGGAATGGCAAGGATTTGGCATCAACATTAACGTCGAATACGTCAATCACCCACGATTTGCCGACGATATTATAGTCAAAGTAGAGTGGATGGAAGATTTAAGCATGATGCTCGAAGACCTCAATTAAGTATCTCAACAGGTGGGTTTCAGAATGCAAAAGTAATAAAGTAATGTGTAATGCGCATGTTGTACCCATTCTTATTTTAGTTGAGAGCTCGCTTTTAGAAATTGTTGACTTGTATGTATACCTAGGACAAATAGTCCAATTAGATTAGTCCAACTTCAAGAGAGAGGTCAATCGCCGAATTTAATTTGGCTGGACATCGTTCGGAAAACTGCTAAACAACGTCTCGTTCGACATATCTCAGTGTCTCAAGTCAAAGTTTAAGCCCAATGTATGTAATCAGCAAAACGTGGTCTCTTACCATTGGCCTTCTGAGCCTACTTAAAATAGCTCAACGAGCTATAGAGAGGGTATTGCCCTCCTTAGAGTCTCTTTGTGCGATCAAATCAGGAATGAACAGAACCAAGGTTACCGACAATACCCGGCGGATTAATAAGTTGAAGTGGCAGTGGGCAGGGCATTTGGTACGCAGAACCGATGCCCGATGGAGTTGTAAGGTTCTGGAATGGAGACCATGTATCTGGAAGGGCAGCGTAGGGCGTCCACTCGCAAGAGGGACAGACGATCTGACTAAAACAGCAGGATCACGCTGGACACGGGCGCATACAACCGGTCCTATTGGAAATTACTTGGGGAGACCTACGTCCAGCAGTGGACGTCTTATGGCTGATGTGATAATGATGATGATAAATGTATCGTTCTAGCTTATATTCATAAATTTTCTAAATATGTTGAGTTCAGTTTAACTGTCACCTGTAAATTTATAACTAAAAAATGCTATAAGATTAATAACGTTCGTATCGTAACTAGTATTTGGATCATATATAAACTTTTAAATAACGTTTACTATTCAATTTAATGAATTCTATTAAATATGATTTTAATTTATTTTAATTTTTTCACGGATAAATAAAATAGGGTTGCTTTTTATCGGTTCTGCCTTATATAAGATATATCATATAAACAGCAGTAAGGCGTGTTGCTGAGAGTCACAAGATAAGTTTTATTGATGCCCGACCCAAATATCTTTGCAGTTTCTCTGTTTTCCTTTTTTCTACGAGCAGAATAAAGAAATAATTCTGGATGACAAACGGGCGTTTTTATTGGAAGCTTTTTGACGCCTCTGTGTGCCAAAACTGTTCTACTTTCGCCGTGACTCGAATATGTAATATATACCATCTCAGTACATACGTGAAGTGAAAACGCAAGTAGTTAAGTAAGATGTGGTTATTCTAGAAATCTTAAATGATCATTCTTGTTTCCTTTGGATTAGACAGAAAACACCGCTTGTAAAGCTTTAAATGTGTGTTACTAACTCTATAACATCATCTAATCTAATGTAATTTAGAGTTTTTAAAAGATGCGAAAAACATATGTTTTGTTAGATTTTACCAGAGGTCTAGAAATCTTTAAATACCTCATTCTCATATTTTTCTTTCACAAAGCAGTGGTGCTTGTATTGCTTTGAAGGGCGAAGGACGCCGTCTACTAATTGAACAATGCGACATAATTCACTCAAATCATACGGTTGGCTCGTGTAATATCCCTGCGATATCGCGAGTATAGTGGACCTTACACATGCCTTGGTCTGGGGTTGATTGTTAACCTAGTAATAAAGTAAGATAATACATACTATGATTTTAAATAAAAAAGTTGTATTAAACAAAAACAGCGTTACAATCGCAAAAACCCCTAACACAGATGGGTTTTGAAAGGAAAGTGGCAGCTGGACGCGCGATAACTTTTATTGATGACTGCCGATGGAGTTCTTTATATTGGCCGCGGGCCAGGATATTTCCTTTGCTTTTTTTGTAAAACTAGCGGCCTACCGAGGCGACCGTATCTTTCTACATTAGCTTTAAGGAGATGATTTCTCAAGTCAGTTTATTAAAAGCGGTTTCATGAAAATATTAAAGTACTGAATAAAAGTGCAAAGTGCCAAGTTGCACCGATAGAGTTGAATCTTTCCCTATACTGTAGAAGTCGTAAGAGGTACTGGAACTAACAGGTGGCGGAAAATCCACCCGAAAACGCGTTGCTCAAATGCAACAAAGCGGAGATGAGCAGCAGTATTGCTATCGCGGTGTTACGCTTGATAATTTCGGAAATTGTGGGCCAAACTCTTCCTTTGTTGGGGAGGCCTGTGTTCAGCAGTAGACATTTTACGGCTGCTATAATGATGATGTTGATGAAATCCGTAAAATAAGTGAGTCTGAAGTAAAAAATCACTTTAATGATTAACCGTAAAAATTTAACCCGCAAATTGAACAAGCACTTTGATTAATAACAAGTCTCCTTGATACGTGATCTTATAAGCAAAAAATCTTAGGGATCTTATTATGTCGCGTAACGTAATATATTTCCCGTTATGACTTTTACTACCAATGACATTGGTCCGCCATTAGCCCGCGCCACTGATCCGTCATCCCAGACAGATTGCATCTTTAACATCTAGATTTATCATCCGAATTTACCGGCAAAGCGATTGTTAATTGACTTCGACGAAAGTATATTTTCTTTGTTTTTGGAACATAATAACCAATTTCTGTGTTTTTTAGAATTACTCACGGGAAACAAATATATTAAGTGGTGACAAAAGTATACTTTACAAATTTTAGTAAAAAATAATTTAGTATATGCGCAAGTAAAATTTAGTTGATCGTTGGAATATTAGTAAATTCAGCATAAGACACTAGAGGTAAGCTTTGCTCACAATTCAAATGATGCTATCATTGTTTTTGTTCATAAAATGGAACCCTTAACTAAACTGAGGTATTATTGAAATGTATAGAATATATGTGAGTACATATCTATAATGTTAATGTAAAATGCAACTTTAAATTTAATTTATCAGAAATAAAAATGAACCACCGGTAACAAAATAGTTAACTCTGAATCTAGAAGCATTTTAATTCAACGTTAGGAAATGCAAAGTAAATAATAAAGATTCGGTCACGACTTCAAGCTCAAGTGTAGCGCGTCTTGTGATCTGCAAGCTTACAAGTATAACAGCTTAGTACAAATACTTTGAATATTCAATTGCATATTTACTTAACCACCTATGACGGGTACATATGTAGTCTCACTACATACGGGCTTTAGGTAGCTTACACTTCAAATGTTGTTTGAAGGATAAGCTTGTAAGTTCTTAGTTCTTTACATGGTATAAAATGTATAACAACACATTGTCAACTTGGTGTTAGCGTAGTTTATCCATTTAATAACTAAGAAATAATTTAATAGCAAATTATCTTTATAATGTCAGTGAGAGATACTTTTTTTTACAAGCATACGGCACGCTTGATGGCAAACTAGTCATCACAAGGATATCACTAGCGTTTCGCCATCCATATGCTCAGAAGATACTATGTCATATATACTCAGTATTTTTTTATTTTTTGTTAAATTTTCAGAAACTTTGAGGTTATTGAAATACTACTGTTTAAATAAAAAGCGAAGAATCTTATGTTTTAAAAGTTAGTATTCAAAATAACTAAACAAATTTTTAGAGCCTTAGATAGAAATAGAATGTCGTTAATTATGTCTAAGTGAGTTTATTGTTGAGTTATGAATTCGAGGAATTCTCGACTGAATGCGATGAGCTCGTTCAAATACGTTTGACATACTTTGGCAAGCCACTGTCAACAGCCAAATCCAGGGAATTTAAAATTTCCCTTCCACACTGGAGTTCCACCGCCAAACTTTCGGCTCCAAAACACAAACTCCAGTGCCGTTTGTTGAAGCACAAACTTGGAAGGCTAACGCATATGCATAAACTCTTTTGACAAGTTTACGTCCCTAAGTTAAATCTGAACTGCATTTCGACATGACAAAGTTGACATTAATATGCATATGTAACATGTATACATAACATAAAAGAAATGGATGTACTTATAAACTGTCTCTGGGATTATACAATTGGTTTGTGTTTGTAAATTGCAAACTGAATTTTCCGCTGTACTGTACGAGCTCATTTAGACACGTCGTCACATTGCGGTGTTTAAAGCGGGTCCAATGTATATGTTTAAAAATATATATGCTAACAATAAATTTATTTTAAAATGCAATTATTAATCTTTTCAAGCTCTTGGTCGTTTAACGGCTCTTATTTATTGAGTATTTAAATAAAAATCAATGTTCAGTTTTTGACTTTATTACGGCAAAGCAGTTAAAGCTTAAGAATTCAAGACCCGACGAGAGGAGTTAGCCCGCCTGTCGCCACTTCATAATCCAGGGAATTGGAGATTTTCATTGTTCTGTCGCGCTCAGATTTTACAGAGAAACTTTGTAGAATATTTTAGGGACGACAGTAAAGGAAAATGGCTAATAAGCTGAATGCCAGTTCTAAAATAGTATCCGGTGGTATATTGTATATTTTATTCAAACTGAAATAAACACTATAAAAGAAGTAAAGCAGCTCAAATAATTAGTAGTTAAGTAAGTTGATAAGTAGTCAGTAAGGTGCAAAATGACATTATTAAAAGTTATTTGCTCGTTATTATACGTAAGAAAACTAAATTTACTTGTAGTCAAAGTCTACCAAATTTTCCCAAGAAAAAAGGTTAACATGTGATAATTTACAGAGGCGAACTTCAAAGCAGATATATTCGAATAATATCATTACGTTTAGGATCTCTTTAGTTCCAGCAGGCCGTAGTTGGAGCAAAAAAGTTTTGGGACAAATTCTGTTAGGTCGTTAACTAAGCAGAAGTTTTAATTAGGGATGTCCTTGTTAGTTGTAAATCAGACTAGAGCGTGTTGTTTATAAAGGACCCTACTTTTGATGACGGCTGGTTTGCGGAATATCGTCATCGCTTAAAATAGGTTATAAGTACATTAAATACAAATAGCAAGGGGTAGTGATTAAAAGTAAAAAAAACTAGTTCGAATAACAGTGGCAAACAGCTACTTGATTTACTTATGTATCATCCATAAGAAAGACTTTTGTCTTAGAATAGTTCAAGCTTTCATAGCCGACAAAGAAGAGATAAGACAGGAACAAGGCCGGCTCGATGGAGGCTCATTAGGAAGCGCCGGGCCTGTGGTAGTTTCCTACCTTTGAGACATGCCTCTACGCTCTGTACGTGTAAAATTAAAATTATTAATTGAATATATTTTGGTCCACGTCGATAATTATGTTTATATGAAATATAGTAGTAAGTAGATATTTATTTAAGCCCCGTAAAAGACAAAACGATTCCCGATTGGAAATTCAAGTACATCAGGTAAAAAATAATTTGTATCAATACCGAAAATGCCGAATAAAACTCAACAAACAACTCAAACAAATTGTATTTATTTGTAATCGAGGACTCAGTAAATTGATGGCTTGTCCATAAATTCAATGCGTATACAGCGCGCACCCGAAATGATCGGGCGACCAAAGTTTTGTTATTTCTCTGAGTTGGCACCGGCTGCCGGCTGTCGTCCCGAATATTAATCGGCTCCGGCACGCCGACTGTAATCATTGTGCCCCTAAGGAGGCGAACCTATTTAGATTTGGATCTCGGGATGATCAACTCACGCACCTATTCTATTTCATTATTTTGTAAATTAACAATTTGTTTTCGATATAAGTTATCGATAGTTATATAGGACGGTTAATAAGTCTTCATATTAGTCTTGTAATAGATTATTAAAATAATTTGTGATTTGTTGAATAATGACGTTTTATAAAAAAAGTATATTACAAATCAGACAGCTACATTTCAGTCGATCCTTCGATAACATTATTTAATATTTGGATAATATGGATTTAGAATCTTGAATGATAATCGTAGATTTGTTGATTACATAATAGGAATTCTATACCGCCGGCCCAATTGTACAAAATTATAGAAGATTCTTTTATTTGATTCGCTGAGCAAATTAAGTTGCTAAAACATGAGACTAGCATAATTTTAACTGAATACCGAATTAAATTCGAATGGGATATATTAAACTATTTATAATTTTGGTTGTATTAAGTTATCTTTTGCATTAAATTCTCAGGGCTCAGAATAACCGAGGGAAATAAGAAAGCTCATATTATATAGTAGATAAAAAGTTATGATATATTTTATAGTCCTTCAGAAGGCGCCCATATTTTAGACTTATTAGAGACTACTGACTTAATATCTAGTTATTTCTACTCGTGTGTAGTATTGATGTATAAACTTTTGTGAATTGGTAACTCTAACCTTAATAGAAGCTGTTATTATGATTTTGGTAAGTACCAGAATAGTTTCTTACAGCGGCTATGCTGAGCATTTATGAATAAGTAATACTTTATAAACCCTTTCCAACAGAGAGACGTAATTCAATTTGAACGTTACAAGCTTACAATTCAGCAGCCGCACTTGCCTTCGCCAGACAATAGATTCCTCAGTCCACTTGGATTATGAAGATTAATTGTAATTAATTACCACGATACAGGTTGGTTTAAACAATACCATTGAGTAAAACGTTGTTTATTTCAAAACGATGCTGTTAAGATAACTTCTCGACGTGGAAGAATGTAACAAGACTGGAGTAAAAGCCTTTCCATCTTTGTGAAACAAACTTCATTTTACATTATATGTAAAATAAAATATGTATATATTTTAACTTAAGTAGATAATGTTATAAGTTGTTATAGGCGCTGAATTTACATACACGAATTTGACAATTCAGTTGTAATCTTAAAAAAACATATTATAAAGTCAAAAGCGTTAACAAATATAACAAAAAATAAAATCTGGTATGTAAATAGAAATGGTTACGCACGAAATTATTAATACGCTTACGTCTAATAATATCCAGCCTGCGCTTAGTTCCGAATGTATATTTCGCTTCAGTGGGGTGATTACGCACCAGTAGTAATTTATGCCAATTAATTAAGGCTGACGGATCACTGGCGGTGTTGGGGCTCTGAACTATTTTGGCAGTCGCTTAATAAATCAATGCGCATTATAACATACCAAAAAGGGCTCACGGTGGCATGTAAATCGGTACATATGTTGGGCTTTTTTATACGGATTTTAAGTGAAGTAAAACTTACTTTGACTTTCCACATAAAATTTATGAACAGCATAAATATGATGTGGAAAGTCATCACTTAACTTTTTTTTTATTTAATTATTAGAAAAAAGAAGGGAATTATGAAAGAAGGGTATGGTGTCACCATTTTAATCGTGCTATTTGAAAAGTGATAAAGAAAAACAAAAACAATTGCTATGCCTGATCGGGAATATAAAATTGGTTCTTGTCTGTAACTTGGATGATGGAAATAAAAAATATATATATTATATACTTATGTTTATATTATTATCTATGTGCATTTTCGATAGCGTGTATGTACGGCATATGTAATATAACTTTATTTACTGTTCTACAGATTACTCATTTGTTAACTAAGGCATTCTATGTTATATTCCAGATTTCATGTGCAGCCATTTTGATTTGAGACAGAACAATAGGTTTCTAGGCGGTATTATAACTTATTGATTTTATAATTTGAACTAATACAAACGGAATAAGTAGCGGGTGAATGTAGAACTCGAAAAAGAGCTAGCTAAGACTTGAAAGTCATTTAAACTTCATTGCCTCAAAGTAATCAAACTACTGTATTACGTAATAAAGTTGTCTGAGAAAACTTTATCAGGACTGCGATACAAATAAAATTAAGTGTTCTTGTTCCCTAGCCAAACTCTGGGCGAACTTTTCTATTGGAACAAGCCATTTCAGTTTGAAACCTAACTGTGTGAACTAGGGTAGTTTATTTGTAATCCGCTCGACACAAGGGGCTGGGGTTCAGAGGAGGGGCAGAGGGGAGGAGTGGCTAACTCTTGCGGTCTCCGCTGACAAAAACACCCGGCCTCTGTTTCTAGAGACTGGTTTACCTACAACATTAGACCTCGCTGTACCTTTAGTTTATGAATAAGATTACTCGGAATTACTACTTGTTTTATTTGCTGAGGTTTGTGGTTGCTTTTCAGACCAGTGATAGGATAACTTAAAACATATAAATATTTGTATTTTTTATTATAAATATTTTACAGGTATAGTGTGTTGTACATTAATGATCATGTCATAAATGTACTTTTTATTTTTAACTTTTGACTTTTTATTATCCAATAAAAATGTCTTTTTATATAATGCTGCTGTTTGTCTCATAATTATTTTAGTTTAAAATCGTGTGGATTTAACGTATGAAAAAATAGCATATGCTACTAAAAATAAAACCATGAAAAACAAACCAATTTTTCATGAAAATAATTCATCAAATTGTTGCATCTCCTCCAGATTTATAAGTTTTCGCTTTGTCTATAGGATTTTTGTGAATATACGCGCAAATATTTTTTTTAATTTCTTCTTCTATTACCAAAAATAAAAGCATTATTAGTTTGATTATTATTATTTGATTTAGGTTTAATAGCTTTATATGGGCTGTTTATCTAGTTATTCATAAAATGCATGATATATATCGAAACATATAAGAAGCCTCTACAAGTGTGATTTATGAAATAAATTGGAAACTTTGTCTGTTCTACGACCTAACCCAGAACCTATCCCTATAATAAGCAAACAAACATCGTAACAGGTCAACCTTGGACAATAATCACACTAGTTTTGATACAGGCATGGAACCTGCTAACTAGTTTGATAGTTAGGTTCATGTTATCTATTAATAAGGTCTAGTACACGTTTTAATGTTTATTTAATGAAACTAAAAATAAAAGAAAAAGTTTTACACGAATATTAAAACGTTGATTTTGTTGGCTTATTTGTAATCCAAAAACCATTAGCGATACAGAATACTGATCAGAAATACAGCGAAACAGTATCCAGCAAACGTAAACTTAAGCCACCCTGACTGTCATCCCGCAAGTCTTATTATGTTTCGTGAAGGAAATTCAATAGGGCTTGATGTCACAAGTTTCATTTCGCAACTTTCATTTATAACTTTGGTGACACCGAGCGAAGCACGTCATCAAATATGCCAAGAGCTGCTGTGTGTTTTTGTTCCCCATCGATAACTTGTGAAGGATGGGTGAACTTTGTAAAAAATACGGATAATACAAATTTCTGAGATATTCTACTTATAGTTTCGAAAGAAATACATTTTGTATGTTATTTGTATCATATATTCGTTTAAATAATGACTATAACAGATATACAATAAATGGTTCTTGAACAGGGCTCCTAAAGATTTTATTATTGAAAGAAGTGAGGGTACGCGAGATTTTATAGCAAACATAATTGTTACATGTTTACTTACTATTTTTATATGTGTTGATACTAGCAAATTAATAAATAGGTCAACACAGCATTGCTTCAGACAAAACATAAAAAGTATCTGTTATTCAAAACGATTTCAATAGTAGGTACCTATTTCATAACATTATTGTTTGAAGACTACATTAAAAATTCAGTCAACAATAAATTCCAAGTCAAGAATAGATTTTTAATCCAGACATAAGAGTCATTTTGATTCTAAAATCAATCAAACAAGATAACAACATTTTCACTACGACAGGATTGAATTCACTAACAGGGGTTGTCAGCTCCAATTTGCATCGAATCCCCGAGATGCGGTTTATTTAAAATTACAATCAAGCGTCACTCCAAAACCGTAAATAATATTCAACGACCTGCGTAAGCTTCTTCAGCTAACAAATTTAATGCTATTTGACCTTGCCTGATGACTCTGGTGTGACCTGGTGTAATCTTTGTAACGGTTCCAAAAACATGCTTCAATTCCGTTTCTTTATACTTAAAGAACAGTTATAAAATATGAAGTATTTTAGCAATCTTAATATTATAGCTTATCTTAATGTTACAGCCATGAAAAATCCCTAAGATCGTCAGAGAATTTATCACTCAAAATGCCTCTGCTTTTCACAAGCTTCTATAGCAAATCCTTTACAGTTCAAACTGTTCGTTTGTGGAATGCGCTCCCCCATGAAGTGAGATCTGCTTGTTCTCTTTTTATTTTTAAGAGAATGGTGAAGGATTATTATCTGTCATTATGATTTTGCTTTTTGATTCTGTCACTTTCCTTCTTTTATAACTTTATCCTTTATATGTATTTGAATGCATGTGTATTTTATGTATATATGTATGTATGTATGTACTAAATGCACCTCAAACTTCCACCACCTTTAACATTATTTCTATCAAAGGTTGCCTGTAAGAAATTGCGTTTAGCGATAAGGCCGCCTCTTATACTTACTATTCCATGTTTTTGTGATGTTCTTGTGTTATTTTCATTGGTGTACAATAAAAAGTATATTATTATTATATTTTTCAATAGCATATATCTTTCTGTTAATCGATCAGCATATCTGTGAGGGGGTTATCGATCGACGTAAGTTGTACTCAAGCCGGGGGCTAACGAGCGCTTCAACGACCGGTAATTAGAACAGAGTAATCAGGCGCCGACAGCTTAATGAATGCCACTAGCACCATCCGCACTTAAAGCGAACATTCGACAACTACCTTTAGAAAAATATTTTCAAATATATTGAAGTAATTAATATGACTATATAAATAAGCAGGATTGGCTTATGCAGTAAATGGGTCGATGTTTTTTTAAACTTCTGTTAGTAAGGGCGATTCCAATGTGGATGGTATAATAGCGTCAAAAGTCAGATTGCACGCTCTTATTTGCTCACAGATGTGCGATTGTATTGGTGATTGTATCTATCAGCTGACGACTTCAGCAGTCCAGTGCAACGGGCTAGTAGCGGGCGGACAAAGACTACGCTCCTCATGCCAGTATGATGGCTCGCCTGTCATACACAGACTCAGTTTAAAGTAACAATCGAAACAGGGGATATTGGATCTATGTCTTTATTTACAGAGTGATTCGTTCGATGACTTATTGAGTAAGCAATTATATATGCTTTTTTGATAAAATTGGACATGTGTCCTGCCCTCCCACTATTAGTTCAAGTCTCTATAATATTGCAAATATAGCTTAAATTTTAGTTGTAGTAAATAGGAGTATAATTTTTTGAACAGATAGAAAAAGATATGTATTATTTGACAATCCAAATGAACTCCACTTTTCCCAAACGCACTCTCACATAATCTCATTAATACATGGCTTAAAATTCAGCCACACGACATTCGTACCTATTTATGGTAAATACCTAATTCTAGACAGACTTAATATTGGTGCTTGTACAATTGCTGTCGCAAGTGTTACTTGATGTAATTTTTTTTTATTTTTGTATATAGGTTAAGAGTATTTATAAAACGGATACGGAAATACTCTTTGGTACTCGGTAAAACATAAAACAAGAACTGATTATAAATTGAGATACAGTAGTTTGCAAACAGTGGTTCTTGTCACGGGGCAGTCTTTGGCAGGGCTATTGTTTACTATCTAGGTCTCCGTCGCTAGGAAATGTGCTGCTAGGGCGGCTGGCTGCCTTCCAAATGGCTGCCGAACATCCCGCGCCTAATTTCCTTCCTCGAAAAAAAATTATGCGCCCCGCGATGCGACTATTCGTAAACGTAACAACAATTCTAAAACATGTCTTCACGTTGTTCGACTTAAACATTATTTTCTTCTATCCCAGTATAATACCCAGAATAAAGTATAAAATTAACTTTAAAATACAGTTGATATAATCCGAGAAGCGAAAGGATATAAAAATAAAACAGATTTAACTTCTTTAGTCGATACTTCCAAAGAAACTTTCCAAAGTACTGACTGATAGGATTTCTCAGAGGGTATTTTTCTTCAAACGTCGTCCAGGGTCGACCTTGCTAAGAAAAGCGACGAGTATTTTGTTAGGGATAAGAAATCGAAGCGACGAGGCTACATCCGCCTTTATAAAGGCGTTAGGTGAAATCAAAAGGAATAATACGTAAGCCCCGTATTGTGTACATGGAAAAAATCTTTAAGCTTTTGAATGTTTACTATCGCAGGTGTAGAATTAGTAAATATTTTTATAATAGCCGTGAGATTTCAAACAGTCTTATTTGTAAGTTTGTTATATAACTGCCGAGAAATTAGAGCGACGGTGTTGTGAACTCGTTATTTTTTTATTGTGCAAATGAGCAATCAAACTCAGTACGAATGTATGGACGTCGTAGAGTAGTTTTTTCAGTACGAAATCATTTAGGTTAGTGTATGTCTATTAGACTATTTTTTTACTTACTTTGAGGTACCGCTACAGTAGATTAGTACCAGGTGCACCAGGTGTCGCAAGAGCCGACTGTGGTACCAGAACCAAAAGATGTATATTGAGACAGTGTAGCTCAAATGCATAGAGTGTGGATGGGCAGCAGCATTCCCGTCGCGAACGCTGCGTTTTGCGATGGCCAACACGATTACCCAGCATGACAATTAAGAGCAAAATTCCTCCTTCTTTGGGAAGACCTATGTCCAGCAATGGCCTTGTAATGTTTGTAATGATGATAATTATTAAACTATAATGTCTAGTTTAAGAAAGCAATCATAACGGTAATACTGGAACCGAATACTATTATTTCACATGGATTGTGGTTTGTGTGGTATTTGGAGTTTTATAGCACTCCCGGGCAAATGACGTTTAATTAATCAGCGCGTAAAGCGCGTAAAGTACGATCATAGTTCACAATTTAAAAGTTTGACGTAGTTAGACTGAAATTAACTATAACGAATACGTCGCAGTTTGGTACAGTTCGCTTTATACCGTTCGTAAGAAAATTACAAAATATCGATGATTATAATGTTACGGCGATGCATATACTTCCAAAGATTCCTTAGTATAAACATTATTGGGCATTATATGTTAAGTATTCATCATATCAGCTATAGAAATCCATTCGGACAAAAGCCTCCCCATGACATCCTTTGCAGCCACATTGTTTCCCATTGCCTCTCCATCGCCTTATTCCCGATATTTACCTGTAACAAGATAAGAGACAGTGGTATAGTTTATCCTTCAAAAAGGTTTCCACGTTTTTATGTTTCTAATTTTGTTCAGTAAACTTAATTAAGCGAGAACGTGCTAAATTCTTTCTGTGTGAATAATGGAAATTTGGAAAACTTTAGATTATTTATTATTATTATTCAGATATAATGTGTCAGCAATGGTGTCAAAAGAATGCTAAAACAATTTTCTAAGAAATTAAACGAGTTACACGTTATCAGTAAAAAGGTTTAGTTCAACCAGTACGAGCTCCGAAGCCTAATCCCAATTGTTAGTACTGGACAAATTTAGTACAAACAATTAGGAGGACGATTGGGATTTAGCTTGCTCTTTTAAGCAAGCTACACAAAAGATCAAAGTGTTTTGCCTTTGTGTGGTATACATAATAACACCGTACGAGGAATAGCTAACGCCACTGTTAACGCAATAAACAACACGCTACGTCAATTCCAAAAATGTCGTTCACGTTGGCATAAATAAAAAAGAATACTGACGCCTGTGTTTCATTGCTAACTCTATGGGCACAGAGGGGAAACTAGTCGATAATAGAATTATTATGATTTAAAAGTTTAATTTTGGTAAATTTCAATATTTATAAGAACTCGAAATAAAACTGCTGGGGCATTTCGCGAAAGATCTATATACTTTTTGCAAATTTTGTAGTATTTCACCCTCGCTAAATAGGTTCAGAGCAACAATATTTAATTTTGAGCCACATTTAAAAAAGGTTTAAAATTTATCTTTTAAAAATATCCGTTATAAGTTATTCTTAAGTTGATAGAATAAAATTAAAATAAAATCCGTTCACGCAATACCATCGCAACAAAGGTGTATAAAAATAATACTTACTTTTATTAGTTATTGGGTTGTAGAACCCAATAACCTAAATGTGTCGTTTATACAATGAACTGAAACGTAGTTCTGTGAAAGTCATTGAATTTGATAAAAATAAGTCGTGTATACATATCCTGGGTTACCATCTTGTTAAGATAATATTTAAATATGAATATTAGTATGTATAATAGTAATCTGTCAGTGGACATTCGTCTGTATTTGAGTTCAATAAGTTTTAACAAAAATTATAGGTTTGCCCTTTTTTAAATTAATGTGAAAAACCACATTTAATAATTTTTTAACATAGGCACTCATTTAGCAAATTCCTATTTATAATATAAATTTTCTATCATTTAGAAATGACAATGAAACTTTAATATGTTTCTAAACTCTTATATGTATCTACGTTTTATTTTTTATCACACAAAATTATTTAATTCACGCCTATATATCTAATATTTTCCACAGATAAACTATTCTGCATAAACAAGTAGCAGAATCATTTACTTTTAAAATGCATGTCTGAATATATATGCTAACACCTATTTGAGTTTTCATGAAGCGATCTTGAAATGTGGCTTGTTCGAAACGATCCATTCAAAATAGCGACGGAATGATAAATGTAGAATGGTTTGAAATTACTAATAGTATATTTATACGTATGGAATTTAGTTTGTTTCTTGACAGCAATAAGAAAGTAGTTATGAACGACTTTCTACAAAGCACAAGTTTTATTGAAATGCACAAAACATATTGAACAAGTGTGAACACAGGCAAGAACTAAGAATATTTGGGAGTTGCGAGCTCTTAAAATTAATTTGATGAATATGAGTAATATATTTATACTTTTTTATACGTTATCATCATTTTAGAACCTCAAAAGAAGCCTGAAATTGTTTATTGGTTCCCTGTCTTTTTTATATCAACTACCACAGAGTAACCAGAATCAACAGCAGCATACCATAATAAAGCCATAGGTAATAGAGTAGTAGAGGAAGTTGAAACTGTGTAAAAGTTAAACAGATCCGAATAGTTCTGATATTTTTAAGTTCATCATAGTAAAAATCCTTAGTAAACTGAGAGCCAAGTTTAATGATTTTATGACACCTGCTTTAACAATTATTCTTAAGTACAATGGCTGCAGAAGTCTCGCTTAGGCGAGTGAACAGGAACAAAGCGACGTTGTTCAGATTGACGGTGCTTTGAGTCTCTGCGCAATGTGTTTCTTGGCAGAACGGCCATTACATTAATGCGAAATTGAAAAGGTCTGTTTAAAACAATACTACATATAATTTAAAACAATACTACATTTCTAATTTGATAAAACAGGCCTTACAGATTTTCTACTAGTGATATTGTCCTTTATACAAGTGAGTACTTAAACCACGGCAACAAACAAGAGTTTGTTACTTACCGAGGTACGTTTAACTATCTATGATCTATCATTTAAACTATTCATTTCTCATACCAGTTCAATGTTCAAGCCCATTAGGTTCAAATATAATCAATTCTATTACGGTATATCAATCCATGTCTGTCTATCTGAATTTGATACAATAATAGCCATATACAACAAACTTTTAGATTAACAATATGTAAACTGATTGTATACCTAACAGGATTACTTTATGCGAAACTTTTGATCTAAACGTTAATGAAATTTTATCTTCATTGTTTTAATTAAAATTAAAAAAAAATTGTTTCGAGGTATCGGTAAAGTAGAATACTACATCCCTTTTTACCGTGAGTTGTAAGGGGCGGCCAAGGTACCGGAACCGGCAGATGGCGGTTTACTAGGCGGTACCTAAGCTTAATACTGAGCTTAGGTTAATAACCTGTATTTAAGCTGTTTAAAACTATTATAATTAGTTCAGGACTATTTAAAAGACATTTTTAGAAACCTTTTACATAATTCAGTTTGTGAACGCAAAACAACTTGAAACAATTAGTTGTATGTCTATACTATTTTGTACCTGTATTACTATGTATATAGTGTAGACATATAACCTCACTCATCGTAACAAACTTAGCATAATGTATTCTTGTCTAATACAAAGAACAACTCACGATACACAGTTCTGAATGACAGCGCTTTTAGTTAAAAGTACAATATGTGATACAATTATTAGAATATTATATACTGTACATACTTAATACGCGTATGTAGGTATAATGAACGCTGCACATACAAATAACAACTGCAAGATCATATAAATGTATCACCATGAATCTCATAACCTAGATAAAAAAGGAATACCATATTATTGCCAAAACTACAAAAAGTAACGAAATAACTAGCAATTGTTACTTGTCTCAGTCACTAAGATACCAGGAGTTTGTCCAAGGGAAATATATTTTTTACAAACTCACACTTTCGTTACATGAAAGAGGAGTATCTTATTGCTTAAATATATTATTTTCGAAATATGAATAAACAACACCGAAGACAGGATCAAAGATTTTTGTGCGACGTACTTCCACGAAAAGGCAATCCATTCAGCAGAAATTCAGAGTTCTTTCTGCCTACGAAGTACCTATATTTTTCTTGTTATGTTTTTAATACCACTATGATTTATTTAACATTGAGGTCGAAAAACCTCAAAAAAAAACAAAAAAAAACGTTGTTCTGCCACAAGAATTACTAGCAGCGCTCCGCTGTTGCACCCGTGTTAAGTTGTAGAGCAATGTTTATTTTAAATATAGATACAAAGTTTAATTGCAATAACTTTGAAACTCAAGGAACCCCCTTATATATATATGGGGTAAAACTAGATATATATATATATATCTATAAATAGGGATAACTATATTTATATTTTTTGCAGAAAAAATAGTGAAAACGGAGAATTGGGAAGGGACAATACGCCTTAATGAACTAGCGGTATTAAATTTACTTTATAGCCTTATATTTCAAAATACCAAATCCTCTTGTCAGCCCATGGACGTCAGTTTTACTTTCGGTAAGTTTCTTCTTTGTTTTTATATTTGAAGATTACGTTACGATACGTGAGTAAAATTGGCGTAACCGAAGATATTTTATAGTTTTATTCGAGCTAAATTGCTTAGTTTAATTTTCACATACCATTCGGGTATTTATCGGAACAAACCGGCCTGTACTAAATTCCATAATGGTGGTCATAGATTAATATCATGGCAGTTACATGGCAAGATTTACTAATCTACTGAAAATTTTAAATATTGCTATGAGACATCTCAGAAAAAAATTGCATATTTAAAATAACCTAACAATATTGCGCACAAAATTTCGCTAGACGCTAGTTACAAGAACAAATATATGTAGGTAGCAGAGGTAAACAAAATGAGCAGTGTTGACATAGAACTTAATTGTTTAATCATGATTCGTTACGTAAATATTAACTTAAGGAGGCGAAGATAGTATTAAAGTAAATATTGACAGATACTTATTAATATTCATTTGTATTAAGTATTTTTGACATATTCAGTCTTTATTGTGTTACCATCGTCCAATAGTGCTGGCTATATATTTGTATGTACGATAACTGAGTCATTTGTTATCTAATTTTGTGCTGGCTGGATTGAATTTGCTAGCTGTTCTAAAACTGAATGTTTGTGTTACAAATTTCTCCTTTTGGCGAGAATTCAGCTAGAAATGGATTGAAAACCAATTTTAGCATTCAGAAGCTTGCGGGAGAAACGGTACCGGTTCGTAATCGGTTCTCACAGCGCATTCAGATTAAAATCCTTTTAGAATGTCTGACGTCGCCCGACATTTGTATTCTCAACCACGATTTTTACTAAAGTAACTTATCACAGTGAGAAACCGTGACCCCGAGACCCAGAAAATATTCAAGTCTTTATCTATTAGTTTTTTTTAAGACCAGGTCGACGTACAGCATACAGTTCGCATGATATTAAACGCCACCGCAGCCTATAGACGCGCTATGTCAATTTGTGACTTGAAGATATGATATCATTTTACCCAGTAATTTAATTGCCTGTCTCACACTTCAAACCAAAACATTGAAATGCGAACACTGCTGCTTTGCGGTGGAAATAGGTGAAAGTGAGGTACCAATTCAAGCGAACTTTGTACGAAGTCTATCTCATGTAGTAAAAGTAGAATTGACTTCTAAAAATGCCATAAAATATATGCTTATATAAGTTGTGAGATTTATAGTTATTTACTATATACGTTTTAAACTTTATACTTGCGGTGATGGTAAACATTTATTTCTGTTTTATAAAGATAAAAGACTTATGCAAAATAACGTTAAAATGTTATTCATTCTTTTGTATTGAAAAACAACGTAAATAAAAATTGTCGTATCGTATGCACTTTCATTATTTGTACATATTTTGGGACCGTAAATAATTATTTTAAGTCTTTTTATATACAATATAATATAAATATATACAATAATATTTTTCAAGACACGGTGTTTTTTTTATTATTTTATATAATATGTATTTATCTTAAAAATAAGCGTATATATAGGGATGATTTATGTCATTAAAATTATTCTGAATATATTAGTATTAATTGAAATCGGATCTTAGTTTAACTCTCTTTATGAACAATATTTATGTCCAACTGTGGATGTCTTAAATTATATATGACAATGTAGACGAAATTCAGACGGAAGTTCAAATTATTTAAGGGTAATCCATCGCCGTATTATATTGGCGTGAACCATCATCTATGCTCCAAAAACTAGTTGTAATCAAAGCTTTGTGCTAGCGCTCGTGGTTCGTATGTAAGTTGCATTAATGCAGATTTGCCTTCATAGCCACGTCACAGCGGCGCACCGAGAACAAAGCGCCGGGCTATCTAATGTAGTTAGACGTAGTAGAAAATTAGACTTATTATACATACGTACTAGTCGTAGCTGTCCCGGTAAACGTTGTTCTGTCATTTAATCTAGTTAATTACTAATATCGCCATAAAAATAGTAGTTGGTGATATAAAGGTGAACAATTTGGGTTGTGTCTATTTTTTAATGCCACATTATAAAACAAATCTAGGGGTAGTCAACCCTTATGGGTATGAAAATAGATAGTAGCCAATTCTGAGATCTGCCTAATATGTATATATTTTTTTAATTGGTCATGCCGCTTTGGGAGAGCATGGTAACTACCCTGTGACACGAGTTTAGATGAGATGTGACACCATTTTATATATAAAATATTATCTATGGATCACTTCTACTCAGTAATAAAATGTAATTTTTAAATCGCTAAGACAACTAATGCGTTTAAATAGTTGTCTAGTTTGCTACCGACTGTCCCGCTCCATCATCAGTCTTTTGTTACAGGATTGGATGAATAGTGCTCATTAAAATGACACTAGTGTGCTAAAACCCAATGAGTGTATTCTGCTAAATGTTTCCACAAAAGCACCTTCGTATATTCATCGCCATGTATGGCTTTGCATAGGTTATTATAATTACATGTATTCATTGGCAATCAGAGTAATAAAATACCATAGTTTTAATTATAATAATAATAAAAGATATTGATATGATATAAATTTACATGATATCTAATACACGTTTTCGAAATAAGTCTCTCAGAGCCCTTCCGTTACGGACATCAGGCTGCAGGAATCACAAATGTGGTACGTTTAAGTACATATATTTATATTTTTTCATAATTAAAACCCAGATACAGAATAAACACAAATATTCATTTTATTCAGTGGGGTTTGTACCCACGAAGTTTAGTGTACTATATAGGAACAGTACACAATACGCCAACGGATCAGTTTACTTTGATCCGGACATACTATGGCTATTTTCTAATAATTAGTTATACATACATTCATAAAAGAGCTCATCCATTGAACTAGACCTTTTCTGTTTCTTGTCTTCAATTTGGTTAATTTAGGTTCACCAACCACTCCAGTTTCTTTAGTTATATCAATCACTTTCATTCACGGACTTTTCATGCCCATACTATGTTAACATAAGGTTCTTATAGAGATTTTGTATAGTCATAATACGAGTATATATACATTACATCTTCTATCGCGTCTAATTGTTAATTGCGGAGTGAAACTGAATCCTGTGATTTGGTTTTACTTCGCAGTATTCGCCTCTTCTGCTATACGCGACGTTAACTATCTTACTCCAGTGAAGGTACAAAAATTGTACATAGCATAGCATATGTAGTCAACATTGCCTCCATGTTTGTTAAATTATTAAGAACAGATTGTATCTATCAACATTTATACAATTGTACCTGACATTCATATCAGAAAATTAAAAAGCTAAAATGTATATTTACAACTGTTCTGGGGACATTATAAAATATGAATAAAATCAATTAATTAGGTGAAAAGCGAGAAAGCATATAGCAGCTATTACGCAAACGAGCTTAATGGTAACCAGTTCATGCTAGCATTTCAATCCCGAAGGAATAATACCACGCTTCCGTAATTTACGTGTACGTGTATTTCCTATGTTCAAACGTTAAAAGACGTACTGTACGTACGTACCGTTTTATAATAAAACTATTCTTTTAACGGCTTTAAAACGCGGTTTATGTAACTTTTATATATTTTTGTTCGACATTGCGTTTGCGGCAACCTTTAAGATTAATCTCGATTAATATTATTATATATTTATATTACAATATTTCGTATATTTTATGTTTGACGTGAACAAATAATGTTGAAGATGTTAATATCATAAACATAAATCGACATAAAATGCAATATGTCAGAACACTATGTTCAAAGCCGTTAGCTAGTATCATTTAATGTGTAACGTTCGATTTTATATTTACACCGTAGCTGGTAGTTATCTTTTAGTAAGTATCACATTTGTGATTCCTCTGTTGTCGGATATCCGTAACATATCTATGTGTGAGAAGTTGGGTGAATTTATGTAGTTATTTATATTTGTTCATAATTCACAGCAAATTTGACCGTTCTGATATTAGGAATGGAGGTCAATTATAGTTGGTATTACAATATAAGGTATTTTTATTCACTTTATTCACTTCAACTTAATACAATCCGTATAAGTTAGAACAAGTTCCCGTTGATTTTAATTTATTATTATTAAAATTTATTTGGACGACATAATTATAACTTAAAAATGAAGTTTATCAGATAGTAAATTAATTATAAATATGAGTTTCTAACATGGTTTTCCTAATGCTCCTCTCCAACGAACGAGTCGAACGAGTTCTATAATTTGAGAGATTTCAGAAATCGGACTTAGAAAAAGAAATGCACCTCAAAAATGCACGGGAAGGATACTGTTCCTCAATTACATAGTAGTAATCGAATAGTACCTCACCTACGTAAGATTTATGCATCGATTTATTTTTATGTGCGCGAATTTACTTGTAATACTTCATGTTTTGTTCAAGTTTGTACGGTGCGTTTAAATAAAATGGGAAGCGTGTTGTTCGGTCTACTTACTGAATTTTACACAAGTTAGAACTTCCCACTACTTTCCTAAGTTCTACGTAGAAGCCACAACGATGGAGATCGCCGCCTCCGCACCGAATTTTGAAAGAAACTTTATCAGACTTTATCAAGTTTCTTAAATAGTAAAGTTGGCGAATCTGATGTGAACGAGAAACTTTGTTATTTTTTTAGTGTCTTCGTTATTAGTTGTATCATTATTTATTTACGAGCCAGATGGTCTTAAACTGTTAACATTCCTATAATACTATAACTGAAAACATTACTCAGACACTAAATATCTTTTAGTACCAATAGTCTGGTTCTATTGTTTTTGTACTTTAATCTGTCTAATGAAGTATTGACCAAGTAGGTTGCCTCTAATAACTCAAAATTATAATATTTGTTATATCTTTGTTTATAAAAATCATCTGTCCCGGTCTGGCCTTCGGGATGCGCTTCTAAACTACTGAACCTATTTTAATAATTTTCCGCTTACAGTGTGTGTAGTTTAAACCAACTTGAGAGATAGTATATATTCCAATTTAAGATAGGCCAACGTCTGTTGCGTCATATATGTATATAAATAAGAATTCCAAGTAATTCAGTTTTTGTGTGAAGCGAAGTCACGGTCTTAAATGACATGTATGTTATTAATACTAAAGCTAGTCACTCAAGTAAATAAAGCATCCTCAGCCAGTCCGCTCGGTTTCCAATTCCATTTAAAACTTTTTTTTTGTTTTTGGGTTTTCAGTTTACAAAATGAACGTTTTAATGTTGTCTTTACATCTTATGTTGAACATTGAATAAGTCCGTTTTATCCGCCTTAAATGTTTAAATTAGGCCATTTACGCATTTAATGGTACCTAAAATTAAAGCGAGAGGACCTTTCAGGTAACTTGTTCAAAATTGTGTTTTAAAATAAATAAGTATATCGAGTTCAGTGAGAAGTTACGCATACCTATATGTTTCTAGTTCAAAGTTTTACTTTAGTGTTCTTAAATATAGAAAAATATTGTAAGTTGAATGATGTAATATTGATCTGGTCAGAAACGTCATCCAGAGCTTAATCAGCAACCATTTTTAATCACGAATAATTTGTTTAACAAATACTTATTCACTACTGAAAATAAAAATATTGTACGCGGATATTCAAAAACACGGATTTGTGATAAAAGTGCCGCGTTTTCAAGCCGTTATAAAAGCAATTTTGACGTTCTATACATTATTTGATCTATCGGCTAATACTTTTGGTTGCAGCTTGTTTAGAACAACTAAAAATGTGTTTTTAGTCTGTAGTAACCATATTAAACTAGCTATTATCATATAAACATATGGAATAAGGCGCAAAGAACTTTCTGAAGGCATTCTGTGTGAACAAAAGATTATTGTGCTGTTAATGGCTGAATTCAGAAAGTAATGCTCGCGTGCCCATTAAAACTCACGTGGAAATATTATAAGCTAAAGTTAAAAAGAAATACATTAGAAATATACAGTACAAAAATTATATTCTGGTATTGCAGGCGGTAAAAAAGGAGAAATATTTAAGCTAATTAATGATATGCCTATTTTATCACACTTTCGTACTGCAGTTCACGTTTTATCTTATTCTATGTTTTATATGCTCAACTTGACTTATTCGCTTATTTGCTTGCTTATCTTTCTTGATGGCCGCCGGAAAGTAGTAGGTTATATATTAGGAGAGGAAATCTGGATATTAGACTCTAATTAAAATTAAAATAAACATAGTTGAATAGCAGAAAGTCCATACATTATGATAAAATTGTAAAGATTCTATAGATGCAAAAATGTACAAGCATAAAATAGACAACCCTATTCATTGTTATCACGCAAATGACTTTAATCTTAACCCGTTACCCGGGGCGACTAATTACCCGGGCTGTTTGTTTTGGTATTAAACATATAGGACTTTATAGTAGCGTTGATCATTTCGTAATAAATATAACAACAGTGCTACATACGCAGTCTCTTCACAATAAGAGCTTACAGTGCTGTTTTTCTAATTGGAATGTCGTGGTCATATTTTGTAAGTGTCTCAAACCACATTTATGTATAAAAACAATAACGCTTGTCTATGTATTTTTACTTATTACGGTTAAATATATCTTAATACGTTCAAATAGCTTAAACGTTATAGAAGATCACAGACTTATTGTAGTTTAATATACGTGCTTTATAATTTATTTACCTTTATAATTTAATTTACGAGTAAAAACATAACTCAATGTGACGTAGTTATTTCGTAATTACCAATAAGTAAGCCATATTGTTGGTTTAGTCAATATTAATAAAAATATATTTTAACATGTCAAACTATTCTTCTTGTATTTTATCACAATGAATTCAAATATAATTACATATTTCTTTTAAATTTACTCTCGGTGTGATAGAAGTAAAAGCGTATTGGATTCTTGTCGTAGCGTAAGGGTCTTTATTAATATCCGTACAAGATACAATTTGCCACAAAATCTAGGTGCAGCTGCAATCACGTTGTAACGTAAGCCGCTCATGGCTTCAGCAAGGCGGGAAGCCGTAGGAAGCAACTTAACGGTTTATTTCCGTGTTGGCACTCCTTCGCCTTGTGAGGGTTAAGGTTACTTGGAATATTGATTGGACCGTGTACTTAATGCAATAAATGCGTATGTGTGTTCAGTTAAAATTGTATAGGATTGTCCAAATTTATATTCTTGTAAAGCATATTAATTTTTATCATATTTATTAGATTGTCAATAATTGCTTATGAAAACATTTGACTCTGTTAGACAATTACAAATAATTTTATAACTTTTGTCATCCTCAAAGACTGGACTATAGACCTTTATCGGTTATTTAACGTCAGTTGCAAGACGACCACAGTTGGGTTTAAGCCTCCTGAAGTGATCTTAAGGTCTTGCTCAATGTTTGATACTCTGAATCGGCTTAGTTGTAATTGCGGAGCGTAGTTTAGCGTCGCGGATGCTGGTGCCGTTCTCGGATCCGTTTCATTTAAACTATGCTAGTAAGCAGGAATATATCCCCATCTTTTCATCGGTTCCAGAACTTAAGTCGCCTTTAGCGAGAACTGGTATAGAGGGAGGTACTTTTCTAATCTGCCAGTACTAATTTGAATTTCTTACTTCATTTTAACAAATGTAATAATTGTTTTGCTAAGAATATTTAAATTATTTGTATTATTCTCATTAGTATCAAACTATAAGGTTCTATTTCACTTTTTTAATTAAAGTAAAGTGGATTTGTTTATTTATATACCTTAGTGCAAGGTTGAAGAGCAGTAAGAACAATGAATAGCAAAGTGCCAGCCCTGACTAGGCTGGTAAGTGACGGCACCGTACTAAGTAGGCACGCGGCGAAGTCATGTGATTCGTCGATCTATTAAATGTTATTAGATCACTCAAGTTCGGCGGGTCGTGAACGCATCCATTATAGTGCCACAACAAGTTACGTTAACAATTATATGCCGCCATCACACGTTACTAATTTGCAATTTAACGTGCAAGCCATATCCAAATCTGTCCTATGGTTCGGTCCTATTTGTAGTTTCACTGACTGGTATTTTAGACTTGAACGAATAAATAAAGGATATTTAATATGTATAGTATTGGTGCGAGGTTCGAGCTAGTACGAAGTTCATTGACAGACTTAGAAAAAAAGATGATTTTATAATTCAAAGTTAAATAGATTAATCATAAAAGTTATACAAACTTTCAAGTTTACATTACTTAGTTCACAGAAGACCATGAATTCAAAAATTTGATCAACGAAGTTTCAAATATTCATTATATAATTCAGATTGTATTAAATTTACCCAGATTAATTTTGGCAGTAACGTCTAATTACATTACGTATTCAGGAGTTATAATTGGAGTAACTTTGGATACCCATAGAACGTAACGAGCAACCAACACGGCGCTGCTTAAACGTTTTCTTGAACCTTACATCTGAAGAAACGAGATAATGTCCTGGAAGGCCACTAATAAATCATACATAAAGGACAGGTTTTAAGTTTACCTTTCTTTCCTGGGGAGGTGCAGTTGTTCTTGTTGGAGGGTGATTTGATCTCGGCTGCCGCCATTTTCTCTTTTTCTGAAGCCATTTTCACGTAGTTTTTCGCCAAAAACGTAACCGCTCACGAGTTCGGGCCGCCTCTCATTACTATACACCGGACGTAAAAATATGTGAGCGCATACGCGACCGCACCTAAGGGGGCCACAGAAATCTCTATAGATAAAGAGCGATGACTGATTTCCAATGACTAAATATTGGCAAATAGCCAACCGACACTTTATTGACATTTACTCATAATAAACTTAACCAAAAAATCTAATGCGGATACACGAGTGGCCTGTATATGTTACGTGCGTATGACATATGAGGTGCGTGGTTCTACGATATTGGTTGTGAACCTGCAGAGCTTTGTAGTTTTATCTAAGTTATTATACGTGAAGTGTTAATCGTGAGTTTATCACGCTATTCGCCAGCCGTGACTAGACCATGGCTCTTTATGCAGACACACAATGCAGTGTCATGTGTTATACTCGCTAATTTCGTTAATTTGCGCTAACTACTATGTAATTTCTACTTTTTAATTAACAAGTCAACCCAAAGGTCATCGTCGTAGTAGGAATAGCCGATTTCTGGTCTGGCCATTCATGTGGATAGATTAATTTTTACGCAACAATTATTTTATTAATTATTTTCAAAATTTTTAGAGATATTCAGCGGTTATTTTTATCGAAATTACGGCATAATGTAGTGTATTTGTGGTATCGCATTATGGAACGAACGAATAAATGGTTACTATTATATTTATTTCAATTTTAGTGTAGGAGTCACAAAACTATAAGATGTACCAATTTTTTTGCCGTTTATGTTTATTTATAATTAAATATAAATATTTTATAGTAAAATCAATAAATATACAATGTGAAAAATGCAATGTGTTTTCGCGTAAATGTAATCAATTATAAAAAACCAAACCGACGTTAATTAAACGCGGTCTCATTTTCCGCAAGCGATAAAATTTACGCCGCGACAATTTTCAAGTTAGGTTAAGTTGATTTATGGTATAAAAACGGATAATACGGCGATGTCATGTCATTGCGTTAGACGTGAATTATGAGCGGTTCCGTAGAGCTTCCAGGATTTAATGTGTTCTAGAAAATTTAGGCAACCATTTTTATAATGAAAAATTGGTATCCAAATGAATTATTGTACATTTTGTAAGAATAAATTATTGTATGAAAAAATAGTATGCTATTACATAATATTTAGGCACCTTTCTGCACTAAAGGTGTTTAAAGCCAAATTATATGATGTGAAGAAGTTTTTTTTGTATGTAATGTAAATAAAAACATTTATTTGGCTATATGACAATGATTATGATCATGCAAATTTGCTAAAATACATAAAAAAATGTAGGATGATATTGGATCGATGGAACAAAATAAATAGGAAGAAATTGTAACTAGGCATTTTATTTGACAGACAGACAGAGTTTTCACGTTAAAATATATATTTATATTTTTGTACAATTGTATCTTGGAACTCTTCAAAGATTTTTTAAACATAGTTTCAGAGATAATAAAATTTAGACAGCAGAATTAATATTAAGTATTAAAGAAAAACATAATATATTAAATTATCCATAAGCTAGCTTCTACAACATTAGAATGACATTGACTGAGAGTGAAAGTGACGCCGACCGATATGGCGCTCGCCGAAAATACGCTGTCATTTTTGACAATAGGTTAACAATGGCTTTGTTCGGCCTCAATCAGGACTATATAGTGTTTATTTGCCTGGTACAGATGTGAGTTATTTACAGTTACATAGTTGTAACAGTGTTGGAAAACAAAAAAGTATTATTATTATAACATATTCTGTATGTGATTCAAAATACTAAAAGAATTATGTTATATTTGCTATCTACAAATTTGATATTTCATTGCAGTACTTATTTGTTAAAAGTAATGGCACAAAATAATTTTATAGATGTAGATAATGAATGAATATGTACACTGAAAAATATTTACTTGATATGTAATTCATTATGCTCGAATCACATGCTACCTAGCTTTTACGGGTAAAATGAATTCTTAATTAGGAACAACGCTGGGCTGCAACGAATTGTCATTTTTTAATAAAAACCCACTAGAGGGTCGAGTCTAACAAATAAAAATGCATGAATAAAATATGACTTGCGGTGCTTGGCTGTTGAGGTGCTCCTAAACATCTCAGCTTTAGGGTCGAAATTGCTTGTGACCGTTCGCTTCTCTTGTTTCCAGATTTAGCCTCTATTTCGTATATGAACCTTGTGGATTTATAATGAGAGTCGGTTTTTGAATGAAATAAAATACTACGATATTTCGCGGACGTTACGAAGGTTATGTGTGTAGCTGGCAATTGTAGTTTGGAATATTTCTATTAATCGAACTAAATTACAACAATGTACGGAGAAAATGTTGCCGCTACATATTAAACAACTTTAAAAGACGCAAATAAATATAAAATTCCCCGTGTTTGCTACGGCTGGAGATCACCGCTGGACACCACTCACACATAACCTGTCAATAAGTACGCACGAAATCTCAAAGTTACGTAAGCGGTCACGATTATAACCTGCACCACTGAAGATTACTGTTATTGTTATGAGCGCGTGATGAGATGGGATTAGGACCTTAGGGCGGGCGCGGGCGGGCAGTCGGCGGCGGACGAGCGTCGTGCGGAACGCGTGGAGATCGCGTGCGGCGCGCGTTTTGCGCGCGCGTTGAGCCCCGGCTCGCCGGTGGCTGCGTCCCGGGCGGGATCGATGCGGGCGGCGGGCGGCGGCGGAGTGCAGTAGCCGGGAGGCTGCGCCGCTGCCCGACCCTCCTCGGCCCGCGCGCGCCCCCGCCGGGCCCCGGGACCCGCGCGCACCCCGGTCCCCTGGCGAGCCACGCGCGCACGCGCTCTTAGCTCGGCCCGCGCCCGCCGCGCCGCCGCGCCGTCGCCGCTGCTGGTCGACGTTTCAATTTTCTCATCTCGTACTGATTTACGATACGTCCTATCTTCTAATGTTATTTTTTGTATTTCCAACCTTAACTTAGTTTTTGAACATGGCCACGATTTGTTTGTAATTTGATTAATGAAAGTTAGCTTATTATTTACTCGACCTGAATTATTAAAAAAAAAATGCGTCGGGTATTTGGCAAATGTTTGATTTTCATTTACCGAGGGTAATGCTGAGGTGAGAGGAGTTAGTAATAAGCGAGTTTTATAATATTTAAGTAGGCTCGGCTGTAATATTGGGATGGAAAGTACGCAGTCGTGGATTGGTGCCAAGTATGGGACAATGACTCTTGGGCCCGATAACCGCGTGTCTTATCGGCTTACGCGAGAGAACGCGGAAGAGGCGCGCATTGGGCGGGCGCGCTTTAGGCTCTGTTCGCGGTCGGTGAGGACCCTTATGTTGGGTCAGGTTATGGGGTTCAGGGGTGATAGGCATAATTTAAATAAACGTATTGAGGTAGATTTCCAGATGATAGAGGAAAATTTTTCAGGCTAATTTTATTTGTTATTTTGATAACCATTACACTTTAATCAACCATATTGTGCAATAAAATCTATGCCCCTCTTTAATGTTTTGTTCCAGAATTTAAAAATAAACTTTTACTTTTATTTTAGAGAATGCATATATACTATCTTCTATTATGATATAACAGTAATATAACAGTACTAAATATTTAGTACAAAATCGGGAAGAACGCGCAAGCGAGTCTTGGCATGATACATATATAATCCCAAGACCTGTTTACCTAGTCCGCTAAGACATTGAATAAAAAAATTGATTCTTAACTTTAATGGGTAAACTAATATAAAATGGCTAATCATGACAGAGTATGAAACAAAGTCGCTTTCCGCTGTTTCTGTCTCTATGTATGCTTGGATCCTTAAACTACACAACGGATTTTGTTACAGTTTTTTTAATAGAAAGATTCAGGAAAGAGGTTTATATGAAACACTATGTTTTAAAAGTTTCAACTGTGAGGCGTAAATAAACATAATTATTCTTGCAATTACATTGCAGACGCTGGTTGAACCCGATGAGATATATCTAGATATCTTCCAGAGATAACCCACAATAACCATGCTTAATTCTCATTGCACCCGTGCGATGCCCGCGCGGGTCGCTAGCCAATACAAAATAGACAAGACGTAAATTTAACAGAACCCCATAACCTTATGAGGTTATGGAGTTCTGTTAAATTTACGTTTTAAAAATTGAAAGACTAGTTGAAGCGTCGCTCAGGAACTATGTGAAGAAACATCAACATTCAACTATATTAAACATAAATAAAGAAGTATGTAGGTAGCCATTACGATCTTGACTTGAAGATACTTCGTTTAATATACGAAAAAGTTAAACTTAAACGAACGAATTTATATGAGAAAGTATTTTATTGTACACTTAGAACACGATCTTGGGCCTCAGGAAACTTGGAACACGACATAAAATACAATATAAGTAAAAAATTATATCGTGAATATTTTCGTACATTTGTAAGAATCCAAAGTATTTGACATCACCAAGAAAAGTAAGTCTTTTATTAGTCTAAACTTTAAAAAAGAGGTCAAATGCAGCTGAATCCAACTCGGCCGGACAGCGTTCGTAAAACTGCGGAATATGTTTTCGTTCGACAGAACTCAATGTCTTAAGTCAAATGTTTTCGATCAATATGTGTTACCAGCGAGGACCTATGGCAGCGAAACGTGGTATCTTAATACTGGCGATCGAATCAGGAATGAGGAGATCGTAACAGAACATTAGTTACTGATATAGTTCGGTGGAAGCAGGCGGAGCCATTAGTTTCTGGAATGTTTGAATAAACATTCCAGAACCTAACGGCAGCGAGAGCCCTTACAGCGAGATGTGCCTGCTGACTTTGGTTCTCATGAGGAAACTAGCAAAGCTGCTTAATGTTTGTTTATTATTATTTCAGAAATTCTAAGATCCCTAGATTGTAGTAGTATATGTACCACAGGCATCGGATGAAGAGATAAGAGTCCTTAACGTGATGTAGATGATGTGAGGTGATAATTATCAAGGCGTACTTATCTCCATATCGGATCTTAAGAATTTATTCAATTTAATCAATTCAAGTTTAATTACAACTTTATTGAAGAATTTTTGGTTTAAGTTAGTACTCCAATATGAAAAAAACCTTTTTCGATCTTATTTCTTATTTTCCTCCATAATAATTATTATAGCCCACAAATAAATCCACTTAGCATAAATAGCCGTATAGGGTTAAATATTTTATCAATAATTACGCAACATTACGCAAAAATGCTATTAATACATTGTATATACGCATCCTAACTCTAGAACAGATTTAATTAACAAATATATTTATTAGATGAAGTCTGACAGATATCCTGCAGACGATGTCACTGATTTTGTGTTATAAGACTGGTCTTAATTAAGTTAACTACAAGACGTTCTATTTAGAAAATTAAGTGGATAGTTGTTCAAAAACATACCTTTTATTAGAAATAAAAATAGTCTCAAGTAAAAAATATATATATTTGACGTTTTTTTTAATCATCATCATCATCATTACAGTCATTGGAAGTCCACTATTGGGCATAGGCCTCCTCAAGAAAGGTGGAATTTTGCCAATAATTTGCCAAGCGTGTTGGCAATTGCAGAGCATAGTTTTCGTGACGAGTAATGCTGCTGTCCATCCTCACCCTATGCATATAAGCTACACTGTCTCGAATGGATATACCGCCATCTATCGGTTCTGGTACCTACATCGCCTCTTGCGATATCTGGTACAGGGGTAGGTACTATTTTATACTATCGGGACCTCACGGAAATTTAATACAATGCTTTAACTTTCTGCAACTATTTTTACGATTATATTGAAGTGCTTGACTGTCATAATATAAATGTTAATGAAGAATGATTAGAGTACAAAAACTGTAGAGCCAAGAGTATAAGTGTTGCCCAAGTCACTAGTATCAAGTTTTTAGTTATGAGTATATCACAATGTTGAATTTTTAAAATCTCCTACCGACTTACATACTACCTTATTTATGCCACCAGACTGTGACAAGCACCTCTTGGTTGATTAAAGTGAAATCTATTTTAAAAGACTTAAACCTTGACGTTAAGATTCTTGAGTTTGGAGGACTCGAAAGCTTTTGTAACCCGAAAATGTAATTACCTCCTGCTTTAAAATTAGTTGTGGATTTCTAACTAAACCGATCGGTCTTGAAACTTTTAAATACATTACAAATAACCTCACTTAAAAAATAAACACTAAAAAGTCAATATTGCTTTATCATATGATAATATGAGAACAAAAATATGAGAAATAATGGATCTTTCAATGATTCGTACTTCCCATGGACTAAGAAATGGTGCACATAAATTGAAGATGCGAACATAAAATAAACTGCTATGAAATATTCAATAACAAATGTCCTTTCCCGTATAAAAGGCGAGCAAAAGATATTTTTTCCTTGTTCAGTATTCTGATACAGTATTTTTGATAAATGAGACAATATTATTCGATTATGCTGACACTTAAATATTTGAGATGTTTTCTATCAAAATGAGCTATAGCCTTTTCATGTCGAAACGCCTCTCAGGTTGCAAATGAGGATTTCTCATGGAAGAAAACGACATTGTCATAAATGAATGTTATAGTCTTACATAAATATGCCACTAACCATACACGAATACAAGTAAGGGTTACGTTCTCTTCAGCAAAATAACTGTAAGACCATAACGCCACTGTTACGTTTAATTTGAACTTGCGAAAAAATCGGCTATTAACATACATAAACTAAGCAAATTTAAGTGGAAAATTATACTAAAAGAGGTGGCCAGGGACAACCGAACTGCCTTTTAGAGATTTAATTTCTTAAGTATAATTCAGCTAGTAGTATCTGGCTCTTATTGTCAAAAATAGTATCGTAGATCTTGATGGTATGATATTTTGTAAATATTTTTGTATGCAAATTATACAAAAAATTAAATTTAGGAAACACAAATATGTTGAACTTAGAAACATAAATATTGAAGAATAAAGAAAATGGGATCTTTTAAGGATCATATAATTTTTTTTCTTCTTCGGAATGTGTGTAAGAAGCTAATTTCAGTATTTAAAAATATCTGAACTTTATTCATATTCTATTATAATAGATCAATTCTTGTCAGTTATTCAGAAAACATTTAAAGCGTGTAAATCATCTGTCCATATAAAATACGAATGTTCTCTGGTAGCGATTTTCCCAACATGAGAAGGCAATCGCACCAAGCGGCAGCGCCCAAGTCGAGCGTGTAACTCGCGAATTGATGAGTTACACACGATAACTTCCTGTCTATATCTGATGTGTGGTTGAAAACTGAAGAAAGAATGCTGTTCATTATATCTTCCAATATATGTTCACTGAATTACTACAAATGTTATAATGAATTATTGCAAATTATATAACGATAATTTAGAACAATAAGTATATCTGTACATGTGTGATGTGTCGAGTACTCATTCAAATTTAAAATGAAATATATACATTTTTAGTATATAGATCCTCTGCATTAGAAATGCCCCGGAGCCGAAGGTAGTCCAATCCCCGGTCCTTCAAACGCGCTTCCTGATTCTTTGATAAAGCAATTTCCTTCTTTATTCCATACACTAGCTAGATAGTTCAACAGAAACTGGCACGAAAGAATAATTAGCTGCCAATAAACTGTATTTGTCTTTTTAAGTTTGTTAGTTTCCGCTGCAACTCTAGATTTGGCCTCGGTTGAAGTTACATGCGAGGGACTAAAAGTATAAACACATGTAAAATCCCATAAAACGCAATGACCCTTCTCTAACAGTGTCAAAGACAGGCCATCAGGTCGCTTTCCATCGGTACGACTAAGTCCTGGTAGCTCAAGAACAGAAGGGACCCCAGCCGACACGAGGACTCTTCTAATGGTGTCACTCACAGAGTGGTGCCTAGATAGTCTACCTGCACTTTGAACACAATGAAGGCCGTGCCGACCCAGGGCATCCACTTCAGCCCCACACATGCAACGATGCGGCTCGCAGATCTTGCAGCCCAGGCGCAATGCCACCGCTATGCGTAAGGTGTCATTATCTATCAGTGTCCGCAAATTTGGCAAAAAAATAGCTTCAAGCCACAAACCTGATTCAGACCTTGATGGTGCGCGTAATCGAGCCATCTTTACCCCTACTAAAGTTAAGGAGTTTCTCTAAAGAAATATCACATAGAAGGTCGTCCCATGCTCGTTGAAAAGTTGATTGTTCTGGAGGATCTCTACCCACGCATTGAGCACACCAAAGCTCCAGGGCCTCGACTACACAAGAAATATGAAGCTCATTACCAGTACATGGCAAAATACGAGTAACGAGCTCCAGCACTCCATACAACGAAGCAAAGAAGGCAGAGAGGTGCGCGTTCTTCAGGCGACGAAGACCTAAACCACCGAGCCTAATAGGCAGTGAAGCTTAGCTCCACTGAACTGGGGACTGGAGACGCAACCGGAAAGATTGGAGAGCCTAACAGACATAAATTGAATTTACACGAAACTTTGATTTTAGGGACTATGGCTTATACTCTTAGCAAAACTGCCAAGCAAGTCACTAAAAATTATTCATGTGGCTACGTTTATTCCAATACGAATAATAAATAGTATATGAATTTTAGAATACATAATAATATATACACATTGACAGCTTGTCTTTCCTACATTTACACATGGTAATGTGTTAATCTTTATTTATGAGGTCAACGAATATAATTGAAGGGAATCGTGTTTGCGGAAAATTTGGATAACCAATATGCCATTCAACCGCGATGTTTTGATATTCATGTTATGGAAATTTCACGTGAATTATAAGTTCGTAGATTCTCTAGAATGTTAAAAGAGCTAAAATACCGTCCAAGGTTGTGTGAGAAATCTTTATCTGAAAGCTGCTTCTTAGGGCCTTCGAAAGGTATCATTAGGAAGAGTGACTGGCATATTTTTTACCTAATTTACGCTTGGAGGGATAGGAAGGGATATTTTTTTTACCAAATTCTTAGTTCTACCTTTTTAGATTAAGGTATAGAAACATCAGTACGTATATCAACTCTTGGTTATCATCAAATAAAATCAGAAGTATGTAGATACTTCTGATGCTAATACAGTTCAGATGCTGTTACTGTTCAGTGCTGTTACAACTGGCGCTGTTACAGTTACAGTAAGTCGTAGCAAAGGCCGCTTGCTCTACCTAATGTTTTTCTTGGACCCGTAAGCACCACAAGGAAATTAGACTTTTTTTTAAATGTTAGACATAGTTTCAGACATCGGAGGGCTGAAAGAAATCTCCTCAGCTCATATTATATTCAAACTTATTAAACATAGTACAAAGGTTGGTTATTTCTAGTTATGTTAAAGTACACCTGATACGATTACTTTCCTCAAAGGCTTTCTAAAATAATCGAACACCTTTATTTAATTATTTCTTTATTAATATAATATTGGCTATGGTCAGTCGTAATCATTCTATTAGTTACATGAAATAGGCCTTTTTGTTTATTTCTTGCAAATAAATGTGTTTTATATTTTGCCTACACATTTACTTTTAGAATTTAAAACAGCTGTTGCTAGAAAGTACTATTCATTTATTGCTGGTATTAAAAATAAGAATAAGAAAATAATAATCTATTGAAGAAAATTAAAGCTCGACGATATGCAGTTATAATATAATCATTATATGTAGCATCTGATGATTTTTCAAATAGTTCCCCCTATAGTATCAACTTCCAAAAATATTTCTTATGCACTACTTTAGCATTGCCTTCCTAAAATAAAAATGTGTAAACCAGTGTATGGATAGTTCTTTGACGTTCTTAGTTATCTCATTAATTCTTCTGTGCAGACTCTAGGTAATAAATTGATGAAAAATGTTTCGATATAGTTGGCTGAATTCTGTAATATCTATATCATATAAAATCATAACATTTATAGGTGATCTAATGACTTCACGGCCACATTTGACATGAAAATGTTTTGGTTGGATTATTTTTTCTGTATATTTTCGTTATTCGTTATTATCGTCGTGGGTTCGACCCCATCAAACACAAACATTTAGTTTTGAATAGTTTTGTTTGTTTTATGCCTGGTTGTTAAATACATGTATTTTATTTTATTTATTTTATAATTATATATTAGTGATTAATCTGTTGTCTGATATCCGTAACACAAGTCCATTGAGCGACGTGTCTCGGAGTCAGAGCTATGTATGAGATGTTGTGTGAATTTATTTTTATTTTTCGTTCGTAATTTAGTTCGTATTATCATCGTAGTCGCTATCGCCAAAAAGCACAAGGTAAACATTAGCAGGAGCACGTCAAGCGCGCGTAGCGGCTCTGTAATTTTTATTGTACTCTGTAATTTTTGGTCTAAATCTACAACCTTACCCAGTGGATATAAGGAACATTTTGAGATAGCTGGCCACATCTCTGGGTAAGATAGCTATGAGACGTTAGGTAAAGATGCCACGTGATACGCGTAAAATTGCTTCATTTCACCGCAATTGCTCGGCATAGAAGCTTCCCTTATATTGTAATCTATGTAGATATTCATGCTCTGTTACTCGTGGTTAGGGCAATGGAATGAGTTATGCTCGAGCTCTTTGGAGATACAAATTTCTCTTTGAGGCACTTTAATATGGATATGTTTATTCTGTAACTGGCGGTTAGCACCCCTTAAGAGAAGATTAATATGCAACAACACGAAACGAGACAGAGAATCTGAATCTGTAAAAGTATAAGATACAAAGCAATAAATTTAACATTTCTTCGCACATTGAAGTCTTGATAAGATGGATACAACAAGAGAAATTGTCTCTTGAACTTGACATATTTAAATAAGTAGTAAAATGCGTATCGAAAATATAAATATTTATATTTATTCGATACAATCTTTTACGATTTTATCGTACACCGTATATCACGATATTGAAGTTATATCGCATCGCTTCATTTCGGCCTAAATCGGTAGATGCCGCGGGGTAATCGTCGGAACCCATCATTTTCTGATACTTAACCTTAATCTATAATGCATTTAGTGAACGTTTCTAAATACAGTACACTTTTTGTTGGTAAGTATATGGCTAAACATAGAAAAACCTTTTGTGTTCTTCGTATCAAAAAATGTCAATAAAAAGAGACTATCGTCATCGATCTACACTACAGTGCGGTTGGTTAATTAATAACCTTCTCATGAGACGACCGCGACAGACTTCTGGGGCGCTTCAAGAGTTGTCGTTGGCCGGCCAGCTAATGAGATTCTTTAGAAAATGGACGTGAAAAACTCCACAGTGACTGTGATTTCAATATGGCTGGGTATTACAGGAAGATTAAGAGACAGCTGTCCTGAATACAAATCATTTAAATTTAAATGGATGTGAAAACATATATTTATTTAACATACCATAGCAGAGACTATATTTTAAGAGAAAGTAAAAATGTCAAGTGTATTTTATTCATGTATTTGACATGTTAACCGATTTAATTTAAAGAGTTTATATCTTCTGACGTTTACAGGAAATATAATAGGGACATTTAATTGCAATAATTGTACATACTACCTGTTCATTATAAAATCCGGTTCATTTGCGGTCTTGTTTACTCCATGTACAATAAAATTATATAAAATAATTTTAAAACCAATAATGTAGTTAGCAAAAAGTTTTAGAGCATAATTTGGGTCACTACTTTATTGTTAAGATAGGTAAGTCGCGTGAGGGACCAACGCAAAGCAGAATTTTGCGCCCTCGGGAAACAATGAACGTGTCATTAGACACTTTCTCATTGTTTCAAAGTGGGAAATGCCTTTTGAAATTGTTGGGGAGGTCCTTAAAGGTTCAATTCAGTCAAAGTTGGAAGTTGAAACCCCGCACTTGGACTAAACTGACGAGTTATTAAATAAAGGAGAATAGGAAAGTAGATTAATCAGCATCCGGATTGTTCGAAATGTTTTAGCTGTTTAAATATTTATCGCCAATTTTTAATATTTACTTACTATCTCACAATTATAATTATAAATCTATGAAATGTTCAATGCAGACTTTAATTTAAGCATATCATACTTTTGAGATGTAATGTCAAATACGATTATTATCAAAAATGCAAAGGCAATAATTGAAAATAGCATTAAAAAACTTTAGCTCCTTCTGTGTGGAGTTGGTTTTGTTAGCTGAGTAAATATTATCCGAGCGGTAGTCGATATTAATTTGGTGTTAAACTACGCGGCCCCAGCTGCGACCAAATGTTTAGCCAAATGTTTCGGACAAACGACGTCGAATTATCTGACATTATGGCCGCACTCTCGCTAGAGTAATAACTGGGTGGACTCTTCACTGATCTATGCAAATGGTGTTTCGGACTTTTAAAAATCTGTTATGAAAAGGGTATTTTATAAAAGTCTGTCAATTTCAATAAAGCATATTGTAATTGACTGTTTAAAAATAAAGAAGGCAAAATTATATATATATATATATATATATATATATATAAATATAAATGTGTAATATAAATAAAAAATATGTGATGATTGGCATTTTATGAACACTAACTGTATGAAAAACAACAGTTATAATACTAATAATACAATGTTTAACTAAGGATATTTCCCAAAATAAGGAAACTAAACTAAAGTACATAAGGTAACATCAGTTGCAATATTCATTTTTAGAAACAGAATCATGAACATCTAGTTTAATAAAGATGGTTTACCTTCAAGTCTCCACGCTCTGTATGCCTAACAACTTTAATACTGAGTTTTGTTAGAAGCACGCTTTATATTTTATGACGGTATAAAAGTCAGGGGTCGTCTTAGCCCACCCGTTACAGACCTTAGACCTCCTTAATGCATCGCCAATTAAGGCCACCTATTCATTCGCCAATTGCCAGTGAATAATAATGTTTCTGTTATTTAATAAAATATTATGTTTGACGAATGAATACATATTGTTTCCATAAGTTTTGCATTTAACTATATTTACCTACACAATATAATTCCACGTACAATCTTAATTATCCGAAAAAAAAAAATATTCGAAAGGTTGTAGTTCATCCTCATTATTCCATTTTTATTTAGTCTTAATTATAACGGTCTATTTATCTTAATTACAGATGTTTTATTATTTGGTCGTGTTATTCAAGGAAAAATAATACTCACTTTTTTCTAGCTATGTTCAGTCAATAACTTTAATTTAAAATTACGTAGGGTGTAAGTTTTATGTACCTAAATATGGAAAAGAATCTAAGTTAAAGGAAGCACTGAGTTTATACAAATTTTGTGGGACCCTGAAATTGGGGCAAAGTCACGGGTAACATAAATTCGCACAAACTAGGCGCTTCGTTTTAAGGCCACTGCATATTTGATAGGCTCCTCGTTTACATGGAATATTTGATGTAAGCTCTGCTTTATGTGAATTTTAAATAAAGGTAAGCCATTTTGGTCTAGGTGCCGTAATGCCTTACCGATAATCATAGTAGCTTCTTAAGAGATTAGTAAAATTTACTTACGTTGTGTTTATTTTGTGCCCACCAAAGAATTTACATTTGCGGCCGCTATGTCTTCGAAATTGTCTACATACCTGTAATTAAGATAAAACAATATTATTATAAATAGCTTCAGTGCCATAATATTCAAACTAAATTTGAGCAAATGTCTGCTATAAAATGTTTATGGATAAAACTTAATTTACACACGTTTAATTTTGACGGATTTTATAATATATAATTAATCCATATATTATAAAATCCGTCAAAAATTTAAGGATATGCATGTTGTTTACATATTATTATATATCATACATTTTCGTTATGATATACTCCAGAAGGAATTTTTCTTAGCAAATCTACGGCCGTATATGTAATGTAATGAATATGTAATATAATTTATATATATATATCATATAAACATTATATATATATATATATATATACAATAATTTTCTGAAGTAAATCTAATATAATCTCTTATCAAATAACCTTAAAGTCCATTAATTTTTCATTGTCCAAAAAATTAAGTACAACTAAAAGTGTACAGCCATTGCAGAAACACGTCAACTGTAAAAATAATAGAGTATGAAGAAAATTCGCTTCCGAGAGAGGGCAGTTAATTTCGTATGGCCCCTTGGCGGCCTTAATTCTGTCGTGGAGGGCTGGGTAATTGTACAATTCAATTAGACCTAAGAAAATAAGGATCAAAATAAAACATGGTAATTTATCACCAGGTCCGTTGCTTGGTGCTGGCTGGCGTTATCCCTTGACGTATCAATATTCAGATAAAAAAGTGAAATTAGGAAAATATATAGTCGATTTTATACAGTATTTTGTAACAGACAAAACTATCTGGTGTAGTATCAGGAATTTATCTATATAATTATTCCGAGAATCAGAATTAGCAGTTTAAAGTAACTGTGTTTTTATGGTTTTATAGGAAAAAGTTTTATTTTTAAATCGAACGGTAAAGCAAAGATCTAAGGGTAAATAAGTTTTTAGATCCGTTTTAGCTATTGGTAATAAGGCAGTTTACTTCAAGCCCTTTAAATTACTTGTAGATTTTGTAAATCGGAAACGAAGAGGCGATAGACACTTATTATATTCGGCTTTGTGCGGTACTTTGAGTTGAAAGTATTTATTAAAGATAAGATATATGGGAAAATTAACTTCATCTAAAGTATTTATTTCATAAATATATTCAAAGCGTATAAAATATGATACTCTATTATCTTAAATAAAGTGGAAATAGAATCATTAGTGCAGTCTGATTCCATCGCGCAAGAAGAGTAAGTGGAAAAAAACAAAATTGCAAAAGCTCAGAAAGGCAAGAAAATACTGATTAACATTTTAAAATAATGATTTTATTTTGTAATGAACTTACGCCTACTGCTACCCTGCAGAAACTGAATTCTTATTAGATTTTTATAAGTAAGATTAACTTTACTTTTTATGCATATAATTTTGTTCTTTCTGTATATTAGTATTCGTTTCATCTGTAGATATTTTTTATAGATGACTTCAATTAAGTTAGCCTAAGTCTTTTATGTCTATCTCAAACAACCACTCCATATATTTTCATCTTACAAATCAAGCAATCTTCTTCAAGAATCAATATAATTATAAAAAAATAATAAAATTATAATTACAATTAATAAAATAAATTGACGGTTGCTTTGTAAATTATAATAACAATTAATTAAATAAATTAACAGTTGCTATGTAAATCATAATATGGAATGTTCAACACGGATATACTCATATGAGAACTATTAAACTCGATTTAAATAAATAATATCTTGATCGGTAACTTGTTAACACGTCTTGGTTTCCAAGAATGATGCAAGAATGATGCAGTTTGTAAGAAAGCTTATGTTAAGGAAATATTTTTTGTTTATGAATACCAATAAGTTTAAACGTAAGTAATTTAAGGGTAATATTACTGTGCAACAATTTTTTTTTAATCTTTATTCGGAGGGATTTTAATCTTTTTTTAGGAGTATAGGTACATACTAGGCCTGGCATCAACACCATGACAAGAAAAAATTCGAGAAAAGATTTTCATACTTGAGCCGTTCATAGGCAAACCTTTCTGAACAGTGTCCTAGCAGCAACTGAAATAATTATATTTGTAGTATTGGACTGAATCAGAAATCAATAAAAATACGTAATATAAATTTTAAAAGTGTGAGATCAGTTTGATCTCACACTTATTAGTAATAAACACATATTAGTAAATTAAATGGAAAAACTCTACTAACGACACCCACGAGATAGTTTATGCTCAGCTTTTGTTGCTTTTATCAAAGGAGCGTTTTCATATCAAGGTACCGTCCAATTGGTTTAATAAAATTCACACTGCTCCGCCGACAGTATATATTGAGTGGATACAACTGCGATATTAAAAAACTTTTCAGACAATTAAGATTCAAGCTACCCTAATATCTTTTTGACTGCTCAGCCATTTTGAATGTCGATTATAAATATACATACAGTCGTTAATAAATTAGGTCAACTTATTAATCTAAAATTTAAGTAGTTACAAGCTGAATAAACGAAAGTGAAATGCCTCTTTCCAAAAGCTTTTCGTTTTTACTCGTTATATTTCATAAACAATATTACTTAAGGATGTCCTTGATTACTTATAGTAAAATACTTCAGAGTCGGGATGGGCAGCAGCATTCTCGTCACGGAGTTGCGCTCTGCGACTGCTACCACTCCTGCCCACCGTAGCAATTATGGGCGAAAATCCCCAATCATGGGGAAGCTTATGTCCAACGGTGGACTTGCTATTGTTGGTGTACTTAGTACATAAATATAAAAAACTACCATATTAATTTAATATTATGATCATCATTATCAAAGCGGCCATAGAAAGTATACTGCTCTACTATTATACATATACTATTGCTTAGCTTTATGGTGGAAATGCTGAATGGTGTTACCCATTCCTTTTCCAACACTTTTGCATCTACACCCTGAGCTACGCTGTTTCGAGTGGATTTAGCACGATCTGTCGACATAGTTTATGTATATATACCTCAATCACCTCTTAGTGTATATACCACATGGTGTATGTACCTCAATCACCTCTTTCGACACCAAGAACGTTGTTTGTTTTTGAAAAAAAATGTGAAATCGGTTTATACATTTTTAAGTTTATTTATTACATGCGTACAAAATACATATAATCTTGAAAATATTTTTTATAGGCTCTATTTTTTTAAATATAATGCCTGTGGTAATGACGTATCGATTAATCTTTCTAACGTATATTTCTAGAAATTGTTTTAGTAGTTTTTCAGTATCAAACAATTGAGTAAATAATAATTTAATTTTTATTTAAACTTATTAGTTTAATAGATTTAATTTAAAAAATATATCTTTAAATTTTTAAGACATTTTCTCAAAAAAATATATTATTGTTTACAATGGATGGATATGTTAGATATGCGCAACACAAAACATGAAATTATTTGGTTAAACTAACAATACAGCCAATACACTAAAATCTGCATCTAACTGAACTCAATGGGGTGTGAATAAATATTAAGACATTTTATGTTGTCTAGTGACCGTGTAGACGCGAGAAAATACTTATAGGTTCTTTAACATATTTATTTGGCACTGGGTAACTAGGTCGAGTTGTAGTGTTCAAATTTGCATCGTGAAGCGTGTTAGAGAATTCAGCGGGGATGCTCGAATCAGTTTGATATTAACCAGGTAGTTTGAAATTGGGAAGGCCACGGATCCGACGATTCAGTTTGAGATAGCGCGTTCTAATTTGAACACTCAGAATTTAGCACGTTAAAGCTCTTAGACATATTACTAAAAATATATTTCTATGGTGCACTGGTTGTTAATAGGAACGAGTCTATTTCTCGAGTAGCCAACATAAATGCGCTCCGCGACGAGGCGTCCATTCTAAAGTAGGTTTTTGCATTGCCGGTTCTGGCTACGGTATTTACCAGTTACAATGTGAAAAACACTATATACATTAGCCCTTTTAAAGAAATGCTGTATTCTTCTAAAAATGAATGTGTAAGTATGATACTACGCGTATAAGTATGATGGGTAGCACGCACAAGGAGACGATCTTTTACTTTCGAGAGATTGATGCCAACAGCAATATTGGGATTATCGATATGTGCGGCACGTTTTGCTTGAATCGAGTCAAATTAGGAACATGCATTGGTAAAATAATAATATTTTCTTTGAACACCTGTATGAAAAAAACTGCAGGAGATAACCAATAATTCGAGGATACTGTTAGTTATAATTTTTTTTATACGTTATCGTAGGAGCTATAAAGCTAGACTGTAATCTCTTCTAACAAACAAGTTTACGCAGTTTAACATTGTACTCGTTATGTACTTTGAGCCTGAACTCGAGCACAAACAAAACAAATCAACAAGCTGTTGCCTTACCCGACCCAGCCGCTTAAGAAGCCATTTTGAAACATTAATTTTATCACCTTTGCAAAGAGATGAATTTTGGATGGCACACAAATCAAATTCTCAACGCCAGGATAAGGTATTAAAGACCCCTCACATTTGTTAGGTTTTGTTTTATAGAGCAACTTAATCCGTATCAATAAATTTTAACGCTTATTTATCTTTATGGGTCATCTCGTGTTTTACGAGAGTAATAGAGGAAATAAGGCGAAGTGTGCTGTGGACGGGTCGGGTCTGAGTCCTGTGGGACACATGTTAGCTACATATATTCCTTTAAGTAAGGATCCGTTATCAATGTTTTACTTTGCGAAATTGGGAGTACCTTGAATTGTTCTATACGTAGATATTTAGTTATGGTAGATATTTATGTCAATGGGGTTTTTATGAATTCCTTTTTTCTGATTTCTATTAAATGTTATTCAAATTTTGAATACAAGCTCATGTTTGTTTAAATAAAAATTAAATTTAAATATACCTATGCACATTTCTTATAACATAGCAATTAACATGAAAATAAAGATACAGGGTACATACCTGAAACAATAAGTAACTCGTACAACTTTCCATAGCGCGCAGGGGTCTTAAATATGATTTATTAGTCAAGTTTTTATAACCCATTTTATTTCCAGCATTAAAAATGATTGAAGATATGGAATTTTCTTCTATAACTGATCTGACTACTAAATATGGTGAGTTTTCAGAAAAGAAGATATGAATTAGAGCCGCGTTTGCGTCAGTCATAAAAATAAGTCATATCTATAATTTGCGTTGACTTGGTTCTTCGGTCAACCCCATTACGTAGGTGCCTCGCCACTGTATCAGGCAAAGGTAGGTCGGCACTCGTAGCTTGCCCTATATTTTGTCCTGCTCAGGTTCAGGAATAATGAATCAGTTTATCCCTTTCCGGCGTGACGTCATAACGCAACCCCCCGGCGTGCATGTGTGCGTAAGTTTTGCGTCTATTATTCGCAATGTCTACGTGTTGGCTATTCTGTTATTATTTTAGACTTTTATTTGAAAAAATAATTAAAAACAAAGATTGTACCTGCGACCGGTTTGATGGCGCATTCGGTAGTGTTCTATCATGTGGGTCAAAAATTGTGGGTTCAACCCTCACCCAAGACAAACATTTATTTGATACATGTTTGTGATTGCTCTGTTTGGTTGTTAAATAAGTATTTAAGTATAATATTTTTAATTTCTCTGTTTTTTAATGTTTGTAACACAAGTCTATGTATAAGATGTCTTGTAAATTTATTATTATTTTTTTAAATACTATCACGCTAAGCATTATAACTGGAAGTATTCACAGGATTTATTTATTCTCACATAACGTGGTCGTACAAAGCGCTCGAGCCCGCCCCCGTTTAGCAACCGCACCGCTTGTCTTGCTGAAAGATGTTCGGAGCTTTGTTCCTTGAATGAAACACGTGGTTTTTGCAACAATACGCTCTACCCTGACTGACACTTAGAACAAGGACCTTTCACAGTCTTTGTTCGCGATGCGCATTTTAACGTCTTGTAATTCTCCTTTTCGTTTTTGGTCTCTTTAGTTTTATTCATACTTGTGTGACATGAAATAATTGATCTGTTACTGAGTAATTGGATGGTTTGATTGATTTAGTACTTAGGTTTGTGCAATAAATGCTGACAAATATATACTAATTTGATAAACGCATCTGGCTGTCTGTAAAACACTTCCTATTTAAATAGTCTGAGCCCTAGGAAAGGGCATAACTTCTTCTTAACCTGGGAGATATGATAGAAAGTGATGAAGATGCGAATTATGTCGCTGTTATAAGATTGAATCTAGATTTTTCTGGGTGAACGCAACCGTGTTATTATTCGGTACATCTAAGTACAAGTAAATACATTATTGTAACCCTACGTCTGAAGTCAACATTATTACAATTTTAGTTAGCAACTTGGTGTGAATAAGACATATTGAATACTATTTGTGATACTAGATATTTTCGATAACAAGCTAATTAAACTTTGGTGATCGCAAAAATAACGGTCGTTCAAAATTTTGTGAGGTAGCTATTAGTTATTAAATTTCCACTTTGTACTGTTTAACAATTTTCCTTTACTATTATTGTTCGCGACCTTTTTAGAATAGAAACAAGGACTAAATTTCCAACACCTACTGTAATAAATACATAATGAGCACTGTTTGAGAGGGCGATATATACAAATTAGTCTACAAAATCATAAACTGTGATAACAAATTACGTCTCTATTTATTTTATTTATTAATTATTAAGCAGGAAAAGAAAATTAAATAACGTATTACTCAGAAATTTTTAGACATTTTAGTCTTGTTTTATTTTCGCGTTTTTGTGCTACAGCTAGGATATGGTAAGATACCATCTTGCTGAATTGGAATATCGGCAGAGCAGAATAGTACCTCCCTTTATTGAAGTACCTTAAGATATTCATAACATTATTAATTCGATTATGAATCAAATACACAATAATATTGATACAGACTGTTCCCTTTAATTTTAAAAATCGACGACAAAAAAGAAACATAGAAAGGGAATCCCGGCAAATGCACTTAACAATAAACCAAATGTCTCTGGACAAGAAACTTTGATCGGCTGTGCTTATTTCTCTTTTTGAACACGAAAAAAAATCCTGACGGAAAATTTTGGAAAGCATTTGTTTGTTTCAAATACAGAGAATAAGAATGGACAGTGAATTTGCGAACTGCTGTTTGTGTAATGGGTTTGGGTGTAAGCCAAGTACGAGCTCTTACAATTATCTGGTGATTATGGCTTTATTGCTGTGAATATTTCTCGTGGATTCTCTGCTTATTAGTCTCCTTGGTTACCTAAATTAAAATTTGTATATTTATATAGACAAAGTATGTAATAAGTGTAAATAATAGTTATTATTTACACTTCTTTAATATTTATAATTATTACCAGTGGCCCACTATTACACCCCTTTGGGTCGTGAGACAGATCATTTTTTCAATATTTTTGACGAAAACCTTAACTAAAACTAAAAATAATTTAATGAACATTTGAATCTTCCAAATGACTTCGACTATTATTCAATAACGTATCAAAAGCCGTTAGGTGTTTATGGTGCAATTATTACTAACAAAAATAGGGATATATGCCTCAGGAAACTTTGTATTTTTTATTTACCATAACTATCACGTGCTGCTTTCCATCTCTATGTCCGTTGTATTTGAACCACACTGTCTCGGGTGGATACCCGCAGTCGCATCTTACAATACATTGCCATTACGCAAAGGAAAGTACTATCCTACTCTGCCGTAACCTCATGGCACGTTTTAATTCTAAAAATAATTCCTATTTATTATTAGAATTAAGAAGAATAATTACTTCGTATTTCCTGAACATTATTAGAATGTCTAATTGTTTTCCACGAATTAATAACACAATTACTCTGTTTGGGCTTGATACATAGGTAGTTGCTTTAATTATAGTACATTTCTATAAGTGATACAGATATAACTCACTACATTCTCATTCATGAAAGTACTAAATTCATTATTATTAGTAGAATAAATAAATAGTTTCAGTATTACATATCAATTTAATTTGTATTGCACTAAATTATGGACGGTTTTATGTAGAGCAGTTGAGTGGACAGCCAATATTTGTTTTTTTGGACTGATTAAATTCATTTTGTGCCTGACGGGCCCGATGGCGCAGATGGTAGTGATCCTGTCTTGTGCACCAGGGGTCGTGGGTTCGATTCCCACCCAGAGCAAATATTTATATGATGATATTTGTGTTTGCTCTGTGTATGGGTGTAAAATATATGTATTTAAGTAGTATATTTGTGATTCCTCTGTTGTCTGGCGTCCGTAACACAAGTGCTTTAAGCGACTTACCACGGAGTCAGGTCAATGTATGAGATGTTGTGGGAATATTTAAAAAAATTTTGTGCCTCGTAATGTACAATAGTGCACTTAAAACAACTTAAAATGATTTGATCGTTGTTGTAAATAAATGAAGTCAGAAATAAATTCACCCAACATCTATCATGTATGCATTAATCTAAAACTGACATCTATCGGTTATATTTCTTTATTTAAAAGATTACATTTTTGATCTATTATTACGGACATAAGACAACAGAATCACAAATATAATAATTAAATACGTGTTTAATACCCAGACAGAACAAATACATATAATTATTGTATATATTTGTCCCGGATGGGTATCGAACTCACGACCCTTGTCGTACAATATAATTAATAATATAGGATCGGTAGAGCCGAATGCGCCATCTGCCAGTCAATAACCAAACTAGACTCTTGAAACAAAACGAAACTACTTCTAGCAAACTGTGTTGGCACATTCCTCTTATAATTAAGGCCTAACAGTTGATTCAAATTACATGTGCCTTGGTTATTGTCCACATAGATTACATATTTCATGCACCTAATACCTATATTTTGTAGGAAAACAACTCTTTTTGGTATCGAATGAGGATTTGAACAAGCTTCTAGACGGAGTCATATGATAAAATAGGATTTGACCGGTCGACTTATAGACTTATAGTCGGCATTATTGCCGAGAATAAAAGACTATTTTTATCACAAAATCTTTTCTTATCCATTTACTATATTTTTTTTGTTTAAGCATTTACTTTTTTATTTTGTTTATGCTAATGCTTGATGATGATTTAAAGAAGTGACAATAAAACAAGTATAATTTGTTGCAATATCCTTGCACAGTACAAACTGGCTTTTCCAACACCGCCCTTTCCCATCCCGGGAGTCTAATTCATTATTGTTTTACTCTATTTCCCAGTAGGTCTTTCTACCCTAATTGCGTGTGACTGAGCATAGGGGAAATGTATCTACTGTCCTTTGTTAATATAAAATTATACCCGCAAACTTGAAGCGCTATGAATTATCACGTCATCATATCAGCTATAGACAGTCCTTTGCTGGACATAGGCCTCCTCAGTATAGGGGGAATTTTGCCAATAATTGCCGCGCTGGGCAAGCGTACTGGCAATCGCAGAGCGCAACTTTCGCGACGGGGAAGCTGCTGCCCATCCCCACCCTGTAGTATTTGAGCTACGCTGTTTCGAATGGTTATACCGTCATCTGTTGGTCCCAAAACCTCAGTCGCCTCTTACGACACCTGGTACAGGGAGGTACTATTCTACTCCCCCGGCCACGGCGTACGTAAATGTGCTTTTTTTGATTATACGTCTTTTTTGCGTGTTGAATTCTCGTAGACACGTAAGCCAGTGGCGCTACTGACCAAGTCGCAGTGAAACTAACAAAGTATTACAGAATGGATCTATTAATTACTATAGAATTACACAGAACCGTATCAAAGGGAAACAAGATCTACCATGGTTTTCCAAATTCTGTTATTAAAAAAGTGCCCAGATCCAATCGGTACCTTCCTATCGGGAATTAATGCATTTAATAAAAGTTATTTTTAATAACAAAGCATAAATTCAAATAACAGAAAATAATAACGAAAAAGTGTTTCTATCAAAATATGTTCATAATACTATGTTTACAAGCTACACATTCAATACTTAAACTAAATTTAGTTTGTGTCACAATTGAATCTTGTCTTGTTTTATTATATATATACACAGTTTCGGAAAATGCATTGGTCAGAATTCTGTTTATTTTTTAATAATTATTCCATTCATATTTAAGACAGGGCAACGTCTGTCAGCTCAGATAGTTTTAAATAAATAATTCATATAGTTACTTTAATTAATTTATTTTTCATATCAAACGAAATCGAATATACCTAAGTCATTTTGCCTTTTTTTTAAGGTGCCTATAAGAATAGGCTAGACCTACCTAGACCTAGTTTAGGTACCTAAGTATCAAAATGTATTTTAGTTTAAGTTTCCTTTTGTTGTTGAATAAAGTTTTTATTATTATTATTCAAGTACCCATATCAGTGTATACGAACAGTTTTAATAAAATTGAAGTTAAACGAGAATTTAATGAAAAAGTATTTGATAAACAATTTTCATCACCTCGTTCTGAAACGGTATTCGGTAATAATACTTTGTAAGGGCGCAATTACCGGCATTAGCTTAATTAACATTTAACATGGCCGCTGCAAAAATGCGAACAGTTTAATTAGTCCTGAAACAAACGTCACGCTCGTGACGTTCTTGAGAATGGCTTTATTTCAAAATAATACTCCAGGAGCTTATTTAATAAAATCTTTTTTTGGCTTATTTATCCCTACTAAAGTTTTATTTAAAACTCGAAGGCGATATGTGGATTGTTTTGACATTTATTTTTTCTGTTAACTAATTAAAAATATTAAAATATATATTGTTCTATATTTAAGATCCAAACAAAAAAGTACGATTATTTAAAGACTAGCTGGCAACATAATCGCAAAAAAGTATATATTGTTTGACTACTTTGTTAGTTCGTGTCTGGAACACTTTTTTCTAATAAACTACAATCGATATGAAAATATCAATTAAAAGGCATTACTTTTTTACAAGAATATTTCGTACTTTAATATTGTACAGTTTCTGCACGTTTATTCACATATATCCAAGGGAGTCGAGTAACTCGTACACTCGTTTAGATATTGAGCGAGATGTTCACGACATGCGAATTCATTTGATCTTTCGCGAATAACTTGGCTGTTTCATTTTACCTTTTTTCCTTTATTTCGCGTCCGTCTTGAATTCCTTTGTTGTCTCCAATACCGCGTGTAATCCGAGGATTACTTTTTTCGGAAACCGATTCGTGAGAACACGACTTCTTTTTCGCAATTGAATGGCGTGACGACGCTCCATTTACAAGAGCTTTCATTTGGTTCCATTGGACTAGAAAAAGTTTTGTTTAAATAGCTCTATTTTCAATTTTACCCACCTGGGATAACATTTTTTTATCTGTCTAAACTAGCAGTTAACAAGTTAACAACAGCAAACAGAAACAACAGTTGCTGCACTGGCAGTGGGCAAGCGTGATAGAAATGGCAAAACCTTCTCAACGGGGATGCTACTGCCATCCCCATCATGTGCATTTGATCAACACTTTATCGAAAGGATATACTCCTATATGTCAGTTCCTTCAATTGCCTACAAAACACGGTGCAAAGATAGGTACTATTCTACTATATTGGTACTGCACGAAATCTGTACTTTGTTATTATTTTCAGAAATATGTGTATATTGTACTTTCTGCATTGTTCAAGTAAATCGGGATTTGTAAATACTGAACGGGCGCTGCTACCTCCGTGTAGATGAGACAAAATTTTTGCGAAATGTTTCATCGTACCACCGCCGCTGGGTTCCCCCGCAACAGATTTTTATATAATGTGTATAAATACTTCAGTCGGAATATAAATATTTTTTTAACTTACGTGTAAATACAAAAGATTAATATAATACTTTTCCTTATATTTTATGCATTCTATAACTCATTCTGGTCGTAAATTTTTTTAATGCCGCCTTTCAGGGTTCTAAATAAATCTCACTAAATATAACTGGGAAATTACTTGGTTCAACGTTACAAGAAACGTAAATAAAAGATAAGATTTATGTACAATTATTGATTATAACTATGAAGTGGTTTTATAGACATTATATGATGAAAATTACCATAAAAATAATAGCCATGGCAAATTACTTGTGTTATTTGATAATTGGATAACGTTGCATGTTTTTAAAGCGCCCCAATGTCAGTGAATACCAAAATATGAACCGTGATTGTAAATGGGGCCTACGTGACATATAGTAGACCATATTATTGGACCTAATTGAGATAAAAAGAACATTGTAAACATATTTAGAATAGAGTAGACGTGGCAGAACACCAAGTGAGTACACCGCAATTGGATAATGTTCGCAAGCCTCTGACCTTGTAATAAAATAAAAGTAAAATAACCGTGGTGTTCTGTTGTCTGCTTCTTCAAGCGCCCGGCCCATTTTTTATCTGGGGCACGCCGACAATCGGTCGCAAGTCGTCCCTATTTACTGAACAAACGACGGGTTAATCGCAAACCCCCTTGAACCGGGATTTGAGAATACGAGGAGGATTATTTGGCATGGAAACTTACATTTACCCTTAATACGTAGCATTATATACATACTTATATTTATTATTTTACACTTTTGATAGTCTAACATGAATACTTATATAGTTATTAACGGGTTTCTTTTTTTATTTATTTTTACCTCACAACTTGTAATTCTTTTAACAAATTTGGTTTTAATCACAGAGTTTATGTATTTCAAAATATAATAATACATAAATAAGTAATTTTTAAAATCTGTTTAGGTATGATTGTCTGACGCTTTATTCGATGTCCAGATATTGTCCATATTAATTTTAAATTCATACCTTATTAATTTTAGTCATTAATTTCTAGCGAAAAAACACTACCACAGATAACACTAACCGTTAATAAATGTCCTTGAATTTTAATATTAAACCTAGATCAACATGACTTTATGTAAACGCTGATGATAAATATATAACGGCAGTAACTAAAATAAATCGATTCAAATGACTTAGATAATTCAAGGCAAATAACACATCAAATATAACATTGCAATTTGCATTTCAAATTTGGTAATATCAATAAAACCGCCGAATTAGTTATTAAAATGAAATTATCTTTGACAAATTTCATTTCCCTTTATAACCAAATTAAAATTTTAATGTGACTTTGCGTGGTGCGGACTGGAATATTAAATTATATTACTTAATTATCAATGTTAATTTATAATGCCAGTTAAATTAAACATGGAACTACAACGTGAAAAGAATTTGTAAAATCGGTTGTAATTCATGCTCTCGGAACTTGGCTTTGCATTGCTGGTTTTTTAATTTATGTAGCTAGAAAATAAGATAATCTAACTAATTATGAACTTTCTTTAATTAAACGCCGCTATAAAGTGTCTAGTACTAGCGTTTGTATATAACACTAGGTGGTAGGCTAGAGTATTAGGACGTGAATCGTTTGAAATTTTTATAGCAAGTTCTCACTTGCCATTGGGTGGTGGGTTCTAAACATAAATCTATATATAATAAAAGCGGCTTCGTAATAGGTCAATTGTTATTCGCTATTTTTTAAACGACTCCCAAAAATAGGAGCGCTTGTTTTGTATTGTAAACTGATTTTGAATATTTATGATAAAAATATATTGTTTATTTTCGAACGGATAACCTCTCCACCAAGTCAGGACCTGATCATGGTATCCCAGGGAAAATGAGGGCAACTCTCAAATTTTATTGGCACATACAATGTTATTAAAGTATTTGCCTCTATGGTACTCATGATCTTGGAGACGATTTTATTTCTCTTAAAAACATTGGTTATATATATTTTATTGGCTAATTGTTAATAATTTACATGAAACATTAAGCAAATTATGTTTCCATATTTTATCGCTACAAAAACAATTGAGCATACATACGCTGATAAAAGGGATTACGATATCAATTCTAAGCCGCCAATATTTCACAATACATCAGATATTACTTATGAAAAAGTATTACCGTCAAAACTATGACATATGCATTAAATTATTATTTGTCAAACTGGTCAGGTGTCCAATCATAAATAATATTTTTTTAAATGTAAGTTTGTACGTAAATTAGTTCCTTTGCGCTCAATACATTTTGTTATTTTAGTATATCAATAACTATTTGAAACTGAATTATTTAAAATCAATAATATCTTACTTTTTGAACTCTCACGGCAATTTAACTTTAATTTGAATAAACTATGAGGGTGAAAGCGCGAGGCGTTTCTCGTCTTCTAAAAAATAAATGCATTACAAACTTGAAACCACGCATTCAGTGGATATAAATATATTCGTTACACCAGAAAAATAAGTGAATTTAAGTTGATGATAATAATAATAAAAAATAAAATGATTCATTGCCTATAATTATAATCTACTGACCTATCATGAGCGCTTCCGCAGCCCCGCCATCTTTGTCTTGTCCCGACTCCAGCCTCATTTCGAAATGTTTTCAAATCATGTACACTATAACAGTAACTGCAGTTGTTTACCTCACAGAATCGAATTTATATTAGTATAAGTAGGTTATCCTTTATCGGTCCATGTAACTGATAATACCGCGGTAAACAAAAGATCGGTGTGGGATAGCCGTGCGTTTATGATGAGTGTGCATCGGAACTATACGCGGGAGTTCTAACATTACAAAATAAAACTTACAATTATAGTAATTTATTCAAGTTCAGTAAAACCACCTTATGTATCATTGAGATAAAAACTCACTCTGTTGATAGACTCTTATTAAAGTACCAGCAGCGCCTCGCGGTTTTAATCGTGTTGTTTGTGAGAAAAATATAAAATAAAGGTAGTTTCAATAATTCCTTATACCATCAGATATCTGTCAGTGAATCTTGCTCAAATTGGTAAAGCCGTTTTAGAAATTACCCGAAACAAACTAACAGCAGCAGATAAATGAATTAAAAAATGTTTTTTTTATGTAAGTACCGAATATATTTTTATACGCAATTAGTAAAAATCTAAGTTAGTGAAATTCGGAATTACAAACAGACACATAAAAAATATTGATTTACCTTCTGTTTGTACAGGATCATAGAGCCTATTATCACTCTTGGCACCGCCCTCTTCCATATTTGAATTATTAACAACCAAAGTCACAATACTTGCAAAAAATGTGTAGGAATAGACAAAATACAGAGAAACCGTTTCAACTGGTTCACAAAGTAATACTGTTTGTCAGTTTAGTTCTAAGAAATTCTATAAAAGCTTATCATATTTATTAATGCATGCACTCGAGATTGTCCTGTTAATCCGCATTTGCAGCACCATGAAAGGGCGTTGTTCTTTTGTCTGCTGATTTTTATTTTATCTCGAGATATCTAATACTTTTCATGTAGACTGGTGTTCATTTCACAAAGAGCATCGTGATCGTGTAGTTCTGGCGTCACGTTAGATTACTGATGGACAAATATTTATATTATGATATTTATATTCGAAACAAAATAAATATGTTTAGATAATTTACAAGAAAATGTTCCTTTTTTTTAGTTTTTACGATTACTCTGTATGTTTGAATAGTGATTATTATTTTTTATATAAACGAATATCAAACTTGTCATGAGATGAAATACATCACCGTAAGTTATATTAACTGCATCGACGGGCCCGATGGCGCATCTAATAGTGTTGCTGTCTTGCGCGTAATTATTGTTATTACTAATATCATTTCTTTATTTCGCATTTAGCATGGAACTCGCTTTTAGGAGGTGTAAGAATATCTTATAATAAAATCAAAATAAGTCTACGCTATGACATTGCCTTATAGTACCTACTTTTTATTTCTGAATTAAAATTGTTCTATTGGTTATTTTTGACGATTCGAAAGTGCTTGTAATGGGTCTACTTAAATAAACATTATTTTGATTTGATTGCGTAAATGAGATCGAAAATATTATTATCGTAATTGGTAAATTTTTCGCTATGGAAAAAAATATTGCAATGGCAACTGTACTTTATATGTATTTATATACATATAAAGTACAGTTGCCATTGCAATATTGAATATTAGCCCCATGATATAATGTAAATCTACTCACTGCTTATTGTCATAATGATGTGATCAATGAATTAAGTTGCATCTTATTAGTATCTATTAAAAAGACAAATAAAGCAACATTTTTTCGTTGGCCATCAGACTTATGCTATTGGAAGACATTCGTATTTCTAATCACTTATTACTTGTGTAATAACTGACATCTATTCACAAGAATAATTTGTTCTACAATCAAAAAATAAAAGTGTGCAATGCAGTTAGTAATGTTTCAGTACCCATAACAAATGTTTGTTGCCAACGGGATCATATTTAGAAGAATACGTATCTAATACTGTCTAGTTACGAGTAGTAGGCGGACAAACATACGGCCACCATGACGGATAGAGGTCATTGTAACATGGTCAATGACGAAATTAGAAATATATCTCTATCTATCTCTCGATGGCGCTGTCACTGTCACCTCTTATGACAAATGATGCAAAGGGAGGTACTATTCTACTATGTAAGTACCTCACGGCTTAACTTGTGACCTATTATTATTATGCCAATTTGGAATTACCCCGTAACTTATTCCTCTCTCATTCTTCATACGGAAAGCAGCAACATGAGTATTAGAGGACATGGGGCGTATCTCTATGCAGACAACCTTTGTAACAGGATATTTGGTTGATCGGCGATGATATATATATATTTTGTTTATTTTATAATATCCACTAGGTGCTTTGACCGATAATTTTATAGAACTGAAATAAAATTATGTGATCTCCTTAAAAGATTACGATCAATAAATTTTCAACGTAAAAGTGATAGTAATCTTCAGTAAGATAATTGTCACATGACCGCAGTTATTGACCCCTTTTTAAACGGTATCTGGGTAATTGTAAAGATTGTAACTGTTGCCGTTGTCGGTGGATTAATGGCGTCGATAAACGTTATTCTACTAACAATCCGCGCCCATGTTATCGAAAATTCGCGATCGGTATCGTCAAAAGTTTATGTCAAACTAGCTTGTACCCCTAGCCCCTTTCGCATTATTCAAACCCGAGATATAAAAAGATTTTTTTTTCTGTATTCCATTCCTTTTTTTAGATGATTGAGATTTTTTCAGCAAGTAATAATAATAACAAATACCCACAACATCTCATACATTGACCTGACTTCGTGGCAAGTCGTCTAAAGCACTTGTTGTACTTAAGCCAGACAACAGAGGAATCACAAATATACTTAAATACATATATTTAATACCCAGACAAAAAAACACAAATATCATCATATAAACATTTGTGCTGGGTGGGAATCGAACGCTCGACCCTTGGTGTACAAAATAGGATCACTACCATCTGCGCCATCGGGCCCCTCAAATGGATCACTCAGCTTTGCTGGCAATACTTTATTTTATTAATAGTTATTGATCCTAAATTGGTAGTGTTTAAATGAAATTCATCGGAAGGTATGTAGTTTCTTTTTCGTTGCTTAAAAAAGCTTCACTACTTTATCATAGAAGATTGATAATAATGACAAACTTCAATGTAGCGTCGCACGAATATTTATAATATAAAGATTTATATGAAAAGCATATTATTTAAAATCATAAGAAATAGGACAAAGCGCTATAAAAAGCAAGCTGTCATGCTGTTGGAGTTCTTTTTAATTAATTTTTAATACAGAGTTGCCCATATAATAGTTTTTAAACGAATAAAAAATATCTACGTCGTACGTCCTTAATCAAGCAAAATGAGAAGGGTGTAAACGATTTATTCAACAATATTTGGCTAAGCCTTATACATACGAAAGAGCACATAAATTTAAATTATTCTTTGGTAAAAGAGTAATAAAGGTATGACGCTATAAACACATTTGCAAATTTATTATATGCGGAAGATTAGCATCCTAAGAAATGAGTAAGAGATACCAAACTTCAGATAACATTTCATCCTACAGTTTCGTGATTTCCAACAGTAGTTTATTGAATAGTACCTTAGCTTAAGATACTCTCGACTTGTACTGCACTCAAATACTAGTTTCAATTAGGTCTAAGTCCGGAATTATTTGATAATACAGTGGTTTTGCACTGTAGGTATCCTACTCTGAGTAGTAAGTAAATAAAGGGTTGTATAATGATTTACAAAATGAAAGTGCAAATATTTAGGTCAACCAAAAAAGTAAAGTAACCAAAGTAGGTAGCGATTAACAAAGAGACATGGATTATATCCCGTTAATCCAGGACGTTTTTAGAATGTTTCCTTAAATAATACCTATCTGGAGTATTGGTAAAAGTCTGTAATCGTCGTCACATCATTATCAAATTGGAAATGATAATTTTCACCGTTTGTTGCAATATTTATATAAACTTCAAAACAATTAAAATAAGCGCTGGGATTTATACCATTTATTTGCAATAACATGTTCTGTTCCTATTCTTGACGTTTTGTACGGGAGGAATAAATTTTTTTTAGAAAATACCTCCAAATAATCGAAGTATGCACCGTTGTTATGTATGCACTTTTGCTATCTCATAGGTAATTCATCGATTTCTATACTGAAAAAACTGGGACGACAATCAATAAATTCTTTAAAGGTGGTTTGGACAGCTGCATTGGTGTAGAATGGGTATTTTCCTTGTAAAAAGTTGTCCAAATTCCGGAAAAAATGGTTTGTTGGCATAGGGCCTGGGGAGTATGGTGAATGTCGCAGACATTCCAATTGCAGCTCATCAAAGTTGTTTGTTGTGTAGTGTGTTGGGGATTAGATAGAGATTTGGCTGGGTTTCCAGGGTTCAGCCATTCTGACGAGCGCTTCCGATTATCGTACACTATCCACTTATAATCATAAGTAATGTTTCGAATTAAAAAATTCTAAAAGGAAAACGTGGAAACCAAAACATCTTGTGCTTTCTTTTGCTACACCAGCGCTGTAAACATTATTAATTCTTCGAACTGTTTCTGCAGCACTGGTGCCTCGGTAAAACTAGTACGCTGTCGGAAAACAATTTCATCGTTTACACGAATTTATCTTGCCTGATTGTGCAGCATACACGACAAGTTTTCGTAGTTAGGTTCGTTAAGATTCATGTCGTATGCATTGTGTCTTGTCTGTGGTAGACACAGTGGTTTAGAGTGTGCAAGAGGCTTCTATAGGTGCTTTGGGAGCATCTTTGTCGGGAATATAACTTGAATTGTACACTTAAATAAAACTACTTAACCATTTACAGAACACAAGCGAAATCTTATCTAGCTGCTCAAAATGAAATAATCAAAACATTCTTTCATTTTATTGTCATTTTTTTATCAGTTTATTATACAAACTTCATTATATAAAAAATTTGTTTGAAATTCAATTTAGTTAGTCCAGAAATGTGCAAATGCGTATTTGCCACATAAAGAAACATGACTTGATTTAAAAAAATATATAAGTAATTAAGTAAATTAAATGAGTGTATTGTGATTTGTCAGTCATGTTGTATTCATTATTCAGTAAATCCATTTCTTTATAGTATAAAACATTTGCTTGTCAAATAATACAACGGATTTTGATTCAGGTTTTCATACAGATTATTTCTTTCGCATAGTTTATACATAACATACATATGTTTACATTATGAATTATATTATGGAAAATATCCTGGAACTTGAAAGTTCGAAATTTTTTGATACCGGGTACAGTGATAGGCAGGTAGGTGTTAACTTTTTTGTGTTGTATTTAAGTAAATAAAGATTTTCAAATAAACCAAGTAACAAAAGTGTAAAGCTTAAAAATGAACCTTTTTCGAGTGTGACGTTAGAATTGGCTACTGTTACTTAAGCAGTTTTCTGATAACAGGACTTACCTACGTGTTACTATTGTGTTAAAAAATAAGTATATTGCATACTATATACGTATTCTTCATAGATATAAAGAGCTATAAGGAAATAAAACGTTCAAGCGAGTCCGGACTTACTATAATCAGTCATATACAGTAAATTTTACTGAAGTCGAAATACCACACCGCCGTTTCTCTTTTCTTCTTTCGTCAGAAAGTAATTGTTATTTTTCAATTTATTAAGGATCGTCACTTGTAAAATGAACATATGTATAATTAAAAGCAATTACAAAAAAACTTTACTAGAAATTTAGAGAATAACCGCTGTGCGTAATACTTAAACTCGTTCACGGATACACTCTAAAACCAATCTTCAGTTATCTTGATAATGTTATATTTTATATCAAGGCAATAAATATTATTATCCTAACAGATAAAATCTATTTTAAATGAATATGTTTATCTTGTTTTACTTTAAAGATATAAAAAGGTTCATTCGAAAATATTTCGTTATAACCGCTAGTGCAGGGCAGAGCTGATTTTCAAAATGCGCTTCGTGGTCGTCCTTTGTACTTTGGGAGTCGCCATCGCCGCATGTAAGACTATTCTAACCTTTTATAAAAATATTTAATGATTAAAATAATAATGTATATAATGTCAGCGAAATGTAACTAAACGTAAAAATGGTTTAATAAGATAATAAGTACAAAAAATTTGTAAAACTAAATATTTGTACAATGTAATTGCTGATATGTATTTATATATTTAAGTCTTTCATGCTATAATTAATTATCATAGACAGCATTCATCGATGCATTCATCATTCTCAATGTTAAATTACCTTTAAATGTATCTTGCTTAGTATGACAGTTGTCAACGTATATAGTAGCGTCGCACGAGTTTTTTTATATGGGCATGAAGGTATTAGACAGGAAAATATTAAAATCAAATTATGAACAACATAATACATCTTGTAATGTTTACGTCGATTTGCACTTAATATGAACTATATTATTTTTATCTTAAGCTCAAATCTCAATCCCGTGGATAATTATACCGGCTATGAAATTTTTCCCTAAGTTCATAAATAATAACTTCACTTTATTCAAATGTTTAATTTAATACAATTTATTTTGCCGTGAGGAACCGGCAGAGAAGGATAGTACTTCCCCGGTACAAGGTGTCGTAAGAGGTGACTAAGGTAGACTAGGTAGGCAGACCCGACAGGTGACGGTATATCCATCCGAAATAGTGTATCTTAAATGCACTGGGCGGAGATGGGCGCCCTGCAATTGCCAAGACACATACCCAGCGATACAACTATGTGCATAATTTTCCCTATATCAGGGATTTCCAGCAACGGACTTCTAATGGCTGATACGATGATTATGATGAACACAATTTATCGGATACCTTAGCTACAGCAACGCGTGGCTGGGTCCGTTAGTATTATATAAATCACCTACCTACAATTAAATGAACGACAATTAAAATAATTAATAACGACGTCAGTTTGACAGCTTTCATTAGAATCAATAATCTGAGTAAAAGTATTATAATAGTATTGAATATTTTTATCCAAGAACTGCTTATCATAAAGAAATACGTCATGTTTGAATTTTATTTTTATATATGACACCTTAATTGAATGGCTTATTAATGAATAATGATTAAAAAAGTAATAATGAACCTGAAAAATAATCTTATCTTTTTTATTTAATAAGTTATGTATTAATAAAATTTACTCCGGATTCTTGGTTTCAGTATAGTGTTAAATTTGATTTTATTAGACAAAGTTTTATTAAAATAACTTCAGTAAACTGAAGTTATTTTTTTGAAGTTGTTTTTGATTATGTGCGAAATTAAATTATTGTCAATAATTGTTGAACAAATTCAAATTTGTAAATAATATATTATATAAACAACTTTATAATACGTTGAAAATTAAAAATAATTTGCAAATATTTGCTCGTGTTCACAGTATAATACAGTCGTCACTGTCCCATCTCACATCCGCTTGTGATGTAACTCCCTGTATTTTAATATCTTAAAAAAGTATGTGTTTTGTAGATGTTATAGCAATATTAATAGTTCACATAAACTGTCATACATTGATCTGAGTCCGTGATAAATCACATATGCTGATGTAGGTACGAAAAAAGGACCGATGGCGCAGAAGGTAGAGATACTACCGAATACGCCATATTATTTAAATTATACATTTTTACTTGTATCGTTTCAGCTGCCAGCAATGTGCGCACGCCGGAGCTCACTACCGTGGAGTCGTACCCCGAAGTAGTGGCTATGCTAAGAGCACCCGACGGCATCTCTTTCACGCACTCATGCGGAGGAGCAATCCTCAATAATCGCTCCGTGCTTACAGCTGCCCGTTGTCTAGAGTATGTCCACGGTATTTCTGCTTCAACTTTTCTTCCATTCCTGACCTTTCATCAGTTTCTTAATTCTTTTTTAGGCATTAAAGTAAAGTTTAGGGTTATAATAACATAACGCTCATCCTCAGTCAAAAAGTGAAAGTGGTTGTCTTTTATACATACCTGTCATAAGTTATTTATTTTAAATATACTTTAATAATAATAAGCACACGATATAGTTTTAAATAAAACATTTAGTGAAAATGTCATACAAAAAATATATTTCATAATAATTATCTCAACTCTCAAAATCAAAAACTCAATAACTGGATAAGCAATCCCATGGTAACTTTGTTAACGGGATAAAATTTTACTTTATACCCGGACATCAATAAAAAATGTATTTCATCAATGCGCACTTTGTTCAAGTTACAACAGGTTTTTTCAGAATTGTTTTCTATGTATTAGTATTAACTTCATGGATAAAGAATGATAACTAAGCAGATAATAGGTAGACATGTTATCTAGATGAATTTACTCTTTATGCATGATAACGTACATATCCGTATAATCAGGTATAGATATTTTAATTAAATATTATAATCTGTATACAGAGCGCACATAGCAACACACTTCAAATTATAGAAAAGCCTGGTATATATAACTAAAAATATTTCTAATTTATGAACTAATTGAAAAGCCAGATCGTTTAAAGATCTAAAAATTAGGTTTTCAATGCACCGTGTCAAATGTCTTGCTAAGCGTTCCTAATTCTGAAAATAAAACAGCATAATCCCTTGTGAAGAAAAGAGACACGGCACTCTTCGTATTGCTGCATGTCAGACAGAAAATCTTATTACTCTTCAAATTGCAGCCTTCATATTGCTGCATGTTAGACGGAAGAATCAGAGAGAAATTGACACAATTCGGTTATGACATCATGTCCTCAGTTCATAAGATTTGCGATGCGTAATGATATCTTCACGATAACACGAGCTTAAACAATTTGTTACACTTGTAATATGAAATAAATCGACGTATTCAAGATCATTGTAGCTATCTATAACTTAAATATTAGGCAAATACTTGCGGCATTTTAAATTAACTACGAGATAAATTTCAGTATAAAATATGTATTGCTTAATTCTCATAAAATTGTTATTTTATGCTAATGATAACTATGATAGACCTTCTGAATGGTGGATCCCTGGGGTGCGGCATTTTCATGGTCATCTACTTTATTCCAGAAATGACACCGCTCAAAGATGGCGTTTCCGTGTTGGATCTAGCAACTGGGTCGCTGGAGGGGTGCTGCATGTTGTCTCACAGATCATCGAGTACGACTTCGACCCTTATTCTATGATGAACGACATCGCTATTGTACGGACGTCTAGCGCCATTGTGTTTGGAAACGGTGTTAGCGCGGGACGTTTCGCTGGATCTAGTTACATTCTCGCTGATAATCAGCCTCTGGAAGTCATTGGATGGGGATCTATTCGGGTCAGTTGATTTATTTTTGTACAGTATTTACATGTTTTGCATTAATTTTTGATTTCTAATTTTAATTAATTGACTAACTGGTTTGATAGAAAATAATTAATTTGGTTACAGTAAGATATATACTTTTATTAGGTATTTTGCAAATTAAATAAACATTCAAAAATTATGTTTTCTATCCCCTTTTTTAAAAACAAAAAAAATATTTCTTCTGTAGTATATATTCAATAAAAATAACAATTGTATTAGATGTAGAGAGATTGCGTAAATACGATCATATTTCCCATTACCGTTCTCTTCTCGGCTGGCTTCCTATTCGAGAACGTCGCAAAATTCGAGTTCTAACCATACTATTTTCAATACTTTTTGATCCGTACGCACCAATTTACTTAAAGGACAGATTCCAATTCCTATCTTCCTCTCATGTAATCTCCGTTCTTCTAATACTCTTTCGCTCTTAACTCCTTCTCATCACTCTAGTTTTTTGACAAACTCTTTTACAGTGACAGCTATACGACTCTGGAACGAGCTTCCGTTGAATATTAAGCAATCCCCAAACAAATTTATCCTGAAACGCTGTCTCCGTACTTTATTTAATGATGCTGCTTCTCTAACTTTATAACCCTATTTCTGATGTACGTTATTTTATGTATATATATATAAATATATATATATTTTTATATTATATGCATTTATGGGGTTTATTTATACAAATATGTATGTCACGTTTATCTATTTTGTATATATATTGCCTGCACCACTATATATATATATATATATATATATTTTTTTTTTCTGTTATGTGTAATGGTTGACTGGGAGTTAATGCCATCTGGCATTAAGTCCGCCATTTGTACATTTTGTGCAATAAAGTTAAATAAAAAAATAAAAAAATAAATGTAGGAAAACTGTAATGTCTGAATCAATACTGTTTGAGTAATACGTAAAAATATCCTTTGCTTGATTTTTCAGTTCCCCATTTGGTTAGGCGCTGAATATATGCAATTACGCAAATGGTCTCTCACTACCGTCAATATCGACACCTGCAGAGTTCCCTATAGGGATCAAGGTTTCTTCATCCAGCTCAGCATGTTCTGTTCGGGATTTTCTAATCCTTCTAGCGTGGACAGTTCTACAGTCATGAACAAATGTTTCGGGGAGCCTGGCACACCGGTGTACCACAACGGAGTCGTTGTTGGAATCAGATCTTATGCGCTAAGCTGCTCTACTGCCACAACACCTTCCATCAATACCAGAGTCAGCAGTTTCATCGACTGGATTCAAACAAATGCTTAATTCACGCGAGAAAAAATTAAATAATATAAAATAACTGATTTGTTTCAATTCATATTTTAAAACAGTAAAATACTATATTGAAATTTACTTACGTGAATGCCTTTGCGACATTATGCGAAAGCTAGTGCTCCCTCACGGCATACACATTCTAGGTATTGCACGTAAATTTAATATTCGTTTTGTTTATTATGACTTTAAAAATAAAAGATTAACGTCATTCTGCTTTTCGAGTTTATGCGGTCTAACAATATTAGTCTACAACTACCTATATAGGAGTTTAAAAATATACCACATAATATTATTTCTCTACATAATTAGGAATATCAAATTTATGGAACATGATATTGCGACCATTAGAATGCATACTTAGAACCATTGAAAACAAACAACTAAAATCATTTTCACGAAAGTACCTTTATCTACATACAAACATACATCAAGCCTGTGTCCCATCATGGTAGGCATAGACTATGGATCTCCACTTGTTACGATCTTGCTATACCTCTTAGACAAGGGAAGCCCCTCGCGTCCGGCTTCCCTCGTGTTAGTCCTTACATGTATGAAATGGTAGTTTATTTTTATATTTCCGACGTGGCCCTTCTTTAATACCTCTTCTATCTGGTTAATATAAGTTCGCCTCAGTCGTCCAATACTAATTCTTCCATTCATTTCCGCTCTTTATATTTGTGTAGTTATCCTACTTTTCATCTATCCTTTCTACATGTCCAAACCATCTTAACATTACATTCTCTATTGTTGACACAACATCAACTTTTACACCACATCGATCTCTATTCATACTATTCTTTAATCTAACTCTCAAACTTACACCATACATACTTTAAAGTGCTCTCATTACATGAGCACTTATTCTACTCGCGTGCTTTTTCTACTATAACCATTTACTTACTTAACCTCCGTTGAATATCTTCATCATACTTCCCATCTCTAGTTTTTACTAGAGAAGAGATACTTCCCGGACACACAAACTCTTTCACGTGTTCAACTTTAATGTCATCGATCACAATTTCAAGTTCAATTTCACCTTAAATAACTTTGATGCCATATTAATACAAGAAGTTATCGAGTTATTAATTTGTAGTTGTAAATTTATATAGAAATTAATTTGTTTATCTTTGTAAACATTAATATAACATAGCTTCTAACGTGGACCCGTCCAAGTATATTTACTAAATAATCATTTCGTTAGTTATATTGCAGTGTTATGTTATAAGTATAAAATGAAAAGATTTGGTTATAAGGAATAGGAATAGTCTAAAGACAGAATTTGGAAACACTTTTGCTAATAGAAAGTTGTAACTTTCTATCAGCGTTTCTAAGCATGTATTCTTCTGGAGTACTAGAGATCCCTAACTATTTGAGGAAGCGTTTAAAAAACTCTTTCACTAGAAGGTTGCATTATCAGCAAGTACCATTAGTATTTTCTCAATATATTCTTATGGAAACGGAAACTACGCGATTAAAACTGCGGAGCGATGTTAGTATAGTATATATGCTGGGTTTGCATGAGGTTGTGGATGTTTCTTACTAGATTACAACGCCATTCTGCACAGAGATATCAAAAAATTGAATAATATACAGGCTATTGTTTATCCAGCAAAAAAATAAGTTTCTGGTGGAATAGGTTTGACTTATTTTTTATAAATAGAAATGTTTTTGATACAGTTATAATTTAGCAATCAGAAAACGACGTCAGCTTCTTTATGTCTCGAGCGGTCAAAGTAAAGTTGGACGAATCGTGTGCAGGAAGCTGGTGCATCATCATACCAACTACATACGTTAACAAAACTAAACTAGTAAAGACAAATAAATCACAAACCACATTTAGCAGCGCGTTGTGTTTTCACCAGCTCAGTGTCTGCATCCGTAACAACTCCCTGACGATGAATTTTTTTAATACTTTAGTTTTTAAGTAACAAATAAACTAAAAAAAAGACAAAATATTTTTTGAGTTTATTTCTTACAAAGATACAAATTTTGTTCACATTACACCATAGTCTGTTACTCAAGGTCAAGAAGATTTTAATGATGAAATTATTGTAAAAGTTTTGTCTCTCGGTTTTCAACTTTTCGAAACGAAAATATCTTCATGAAGCAAACACTAACGACATCCTGCGCTTACTTAGTCTTTCGACACTTAGTCGTATGTTGTCGTACTAGGTGTACGTAAAGCATAAGTAAAATATATTAGGTAGTTTTTGAGTGAACTAGAGTAAGAAATAAGCAAAATAATAGTTTTCTGTATAATATTTGTTTACACAATTCTATAGTTTTCTAATTCTTGTAGTTGTTATATTCACCAATTCTAGAAATACTGCAGGGATGCTACAAATATTTTGGTACTCACTTATGAAATAACTGTCAAAAATGCTTAACTTAACTTAAAATTTAAACAACACGAAGAACTAACAGTTGTCAATTCTGCTAGATACACGCACTGAGAGACCTGCAGTTGTGTGAACCTTAGTCCTGAGCAACAATAAGTTATATACTTTTTATACATAAAAATTTTTCAAACATCTCATTCTACATTACTTGTGGTTAGGCTCTCAAGGTCAAAAGAGGGTTATGGGTCGATACTGCATATATTATGTTACATTAATTCTTTTTGTCTTCTCACAGGTGCGTTGTTGTGCCTTATTTAATGTGGCTAACTTAAACATCACTACGTTTTCTTTATCTGATAAAGAACGTAGCCTGTCAATAGATTAATATTTTTGACATTTCAATTGTGAGTCGAACTTGTTGTCATCATGCGGTTCCTAGTAATCTTACTCAATGTCGGGGTTACATTGGCAAGTAAGTAAAATGGTTAGGTCATTCATGATTATTTTTTTGAATATTAGCCGAGTACTTTTTGTATTTGTGTCATTTATGTATAACTGAACTTATGTCTAATCAAAATTTTTATTTTTTCAGTTGATAAAAACCTGCAGTTTATTGTTTTGCTAGCAATGTCTTAACGTGCAATATCCTATCTTCATAGGCACTGATATTGTCAAAATTAAAATTATATTATATATTTTTCTGATCTTGTCACATCTCATTTGAGAAAACGAGTTACAAGTGAACGATTTGTAGTCTCAAAACATTCGTGAAATGTGAGAAAATGTTAGTTTATACCAAATTTTATAGGAAACGTTTTTTTACACCTTTGGCCTCTGGTTTTTGGCTGCTTCTTTGCACTGCACTAGCGATACGGAATTAATTATCTGAAATGTGTACACGTATTAACATAATATAGAATGCTAAAATACTTTAATTAATTTAGTAAATAAAAATATTTATTATTGTTGTTATAGTAGACTATTTTTAATTCAAGTAATTAATTATTTAAGATTAACACCATTCATTTTAATTAAATCAATCAAATCAAATTACCAAAGTGTGACGAATCGACAATGTGGCATATCAATAATTATATAATGAAACTTAATAGTATTTAAGCCTTCCATAATCAGCATTGCCATATTGTTGAAAAATATTTAATAATTGTTATTATTACAAGTAAAGAAAATCATAGAATAAGTGTAAGATATTATTATTATTAAATATTAATTTTTCGGACCGTTCTAGTTAAAATTTAAACTTTAGTGGTTTTTTTAATATTTATGATTATTTCAGACCTCGTGCCAGTTCAACCTGAGCCATCGCTAGTCAGCTTTTTTCCGGAAATAGTGGCGCTCTTGCATGGACCAGATTCTATCGTGTTCGCTCATGGCTGCTCCGGTGCCATACTTAACAACCGAGCCGTGCTCACGGCCGCTAGATGTATCCAGTAAGTCCATTTAAAACGTAATAGCATTTAACACTATACTTACTATAGGCACTCTAATTGCTACTATAGGCACATTCATGAGTACAAACATAAACATACCTAATACGGAATCTATCTTTTGCGCCAAAGATCGTGAGCTCGATCCCATCCTGGATAAACGTGATGAATATTTAAGTTCGTTCTACATCTGGGTGTTAAATATGTATTTAAGTATTATATTTGTGATTCCTCTGTTATCTGATGTCCGTAACATAAGCGCTTTAAGCGGCTTATTTCGGAGTTAAGTCAATGTATGAGATGTTATATGAAATTACAGTTTATTTGTAATAACGACCATTATACTATAATATAATAAACTATATTACATACTACAATAAATGGGTATTCCTAACATTATACTACTTAAGACTTATGTCGTTCCGATTTCCTCAAGACAAGTGTAATATATTATGTATTACACTTGTCACATAATATAATAACACATGATATTCTAAGATAAATCCGTATTTAAATTACATTGTTATGAAGTACAGTGGATATACTTACACCTGCTTGAATAAAACAAAAATAAGTGTATAAAAGTCATAAAAGCGCCGTAGTATAATACTATAATAATTTACAATATCCTTATAAAGTAGAAAAGTGAAGCGTAAACATATAAATTATATTTACCTACTTATCATGTGTTCTGTGTAACTGTATGCTATTAAATTTCCAATAGTACTTATCGTAAAGGATTACCAGAATGATTTCCGGTTATCACTTATTTTTACTTCATCATAATCTATATTAATCTCTGAATTTATGAAATGAACATGTGATAGTGTCAAATTAATGAAACATTTACTGGCTACCTACCGCGTCTACACTCGTGAAGTACTATTATTTATTGTGGAATGTTTCAGATTCTGAGGTAGGCCATAGTCAAATTTCCAGCACTGATCTCTGATAAGATTATGTGAAACCGATAAAAATGTAGCGTAACCTAGCAACTACCCTAATAATAAGCAATATAAACAAATCATCATACCAGCCATTGGAAGCAAAAAAGAATCATCCTTAAGAATATTTTTCGTATCCATAATATATTACATAATCAATAATTTAAGATGAGTTTAACTTAAAATGTTTGTTATGATTACCAAAAAATCAGTTGTTTGTGAACTTTTGTGGTTTTATTTCTTTGAAAGTAATACTATACCACGTATCGACTCTTGTTTCTTTCTACTATGGCAATACTAACAAATACGTATTGTGCATGCAGAAAGCATATAACATGAAAGCAAGCATGCATGTAGCATGCAAACAAGCGTGCATGTAGCATGTAAAAAATCGTGTAACTGACAAGCATGCATACGAGCATGTTTTCGCTCATCACAGCGACTAGCTTGCAAACCACCTGCTTTTCAGCTCGCAAGTCGTTTCGCCTCTCCACACCAACGCGGGCTTGAATTAAACTCTAGAGGACTCAAGACTATGTGGAGACTGTTTTGCCGCGATTCGTTTCTACCACGACAGTTTTGTATTACAATTAATAGTAATAGATTTTTATCTATTTTTAATTTAATTTTGAATATACTATTTTAATATAAAAGACTAAATAAAAGTATTGCTAAACGAAAATATGTGAAAAATTTAGTAAGGAAATGAATCTAAATCCTTATAAATATGACATTGTAAATTCGACCAAATAAACATTCGGCAAAACAACAATTATCCTAAACAATCTTTACAACATTTTTTAAACATATTCAAATTAATAAGAATATTCCAAGTGTGTTCTGCTCATTAAAATTCTAAGCAATGGATCTATTGGTTCTGGTACCGTAGTCACCTCTTATAATACCTGGTACAGGAGGAGATACACTATTCTACTCTGATTTACGGCACACAAATAATCACTTAACATATATTTGTGGAATTCTATTGGAACTTATATATTGGCCAAAGTTTAGTACATTATAAAAACGTATACGCTTTTCATTGAACCACGTGTGTACGCCTATAGTCATAATTTGACTGGCCCAATAGCGCAGGTTATATGTCTTTTAAAACTCTTATAGATTGCAAGTCTGCAAATAGTCTATCAATATTGCTTTCTATTCCAGTAACGACACACCACAAAGATGGAGGATCCGTGTTGGTGCAACATACTGGGCGACATTTGGTGTTCTGCATACTGTGTCACAGATTCTGACTAATGGTTACGAGCCGCAATCTATGACAAACGACATTGCCATAGTACGCACTACTCAAACCATAGTATTCACAGTCAACGCGCTTCCCGGTAGTTTCGCCGGTGCCAACTATGTACTTGGCGATAGCGAACCTCTGCAGATTATAGGATGGGGGTCAACCAGCGTACGTAACCTTACTAGCTAATCTGTAGTGTTAATTTCTGTTAAGTAGCCAGATTTTTAGATAAAGTTGATAGAAGCTAGATGGTAGTAATCCTATCTAGTGCACCGAGGCTCGTGGGTTCAAACCTCAAGACCAATACTTATATGATGGATATTTGTATTTGTTTGATGTCTGAGAGTTAAATATATATTTGTGATTCTTCTATTGTCATATATTGTGTAACGTCTGTAATACACGACTTATACTGACGTCAGGTCAACATCTCGATATAATAATAATTGTATTGAACTTGTTTTGAAGAAGAAACCTTCAAACTTGACCGACTTTACATGTTGAAAATCAGTAATAAAATTAAATATATTATTTTATATTTTTTTTAACCAAGTGGTCAAATTTTTCTTAGTAGTTACTAGATAACGTTTAATCCGTAATTTCATCTGAAAAATCGTTCCATAAATATCAGTAAAATTATACATAAAAAACAAGTATGTAAATTAGTGTTATTATTTCAGTATCCTGGTTGGAACCCAGCAGAATATCTCCAGGTGCACAGAATAGAACAAACGATAATCAACATCGAAACCTGCAGAGTCCCTTATAACCAGCAAGGATTCTCTCTACACAACTCTGTATTTTGCTCTAACAATCCTAATTTTGGTGTTACAACACCCGAATTTAAATGCTTTGGTGACCCTGGATCCCCCGTTTACCATGGCAGCGTGATAGTGGGGATCAGATCGTTCGCAATTAGCTGTTCCTCTGATACTACACCAGCAGTCAACACAAAAGTAAGTAGTTTCATTGAATGGATTATCGCCAATGCCTAATCTGTATTGAATACTCCTCAATATAAACTTGATGAAATATAAGATGCTGTTTTAAACAATACCTACTATACTCGATAAAATTATTGACAGAAATAAAAAACCTTTAAAACGAATAAATATGACTAGAATGGTTTAGCTGGATCTTTTAAGTCACGATTCAAACCCCAAATTAATTCAAATTTATTAAACACTTGTAATAATAGTAAATTGTATAAATGGTAATAATAGTAAAATATATATATGGTGAGTTCTAAGTTCATTGGCCATTCCAATATACCGTAAAATCTCTCAGACCACACTCTCAACCGCATGGCAGAACGAAGCTGGATGAAACTTCAGTCTTCGAGTGACGCGAAGTTATATGGGTGGCTCAATAAACAAATTTTAAAATCTATGCGACACAATCTCTCTATCATTTTCTGAAAATATTACTGAAAATATTAAAGAGACAATTAAGCGGAATGAGAGCACCAAAGTGTTCGCAAGAAATTTGTCTATTGGACACAGTCTGATGACTAAGCTGAAGAGAGGATGGAAGTTCAGCGTCAACCAAGGCCGAGATACTGGATGAGATCCTGGGGAGAGTTATACACTTCCAGTTCTTAGCCGTAGCAGTTCAGTAAAAACTCAAGAGCCAAGTTAACCCAACAGAGGCAGGTCGGTGGAGGCATTATCTTTAACCAGCAGAGTATTCTGACCGCATTTAAACTTACTTGGTAAGTAAAATTTTAATACATTTAGTAAAACGTACACATTTAAAGAAGTTTTGTACATTTTGTCAAGGATTACTTTGAATCGAATTCATCATCGAAATCAAATTATAGAGTTCGTTTTGTGTGCAGTATACATACAGCTCAAGCGGTGGCGTTAGCCTTGAAATTTCTCAGCCAATCACCCACACTAACTTCAATTGTTAGAATTTCGACAGCGACATCAACATTTTGTGTACATATACATTCATCTGGTGCAGGAATGTTATCCAGCCAGGCCGGCTGGAATTACACACAGTAAAGAGGTTTGGGCTGCAAGCTGGGGTAGTAAGCATGTCAGTCATATTATTATGTGATACTTTATATGTTATCATCATCATATCAGCTATAGAAAATCCTCTCTTAGGCATAGGCCTCCCCAAGAAAAGGGGATTTTTGCACATGATTGCCGCGCTAGGCAGACGTGGTGGCCATCACAGAATGCAACTTCGCGACGAGGATACTGCTGCCAACAAAATCCTGGAATTCTCACCTGGCACCAGCAAATGCTGGTTAAGTTATTTTATACAAGGGCCATTTATAAGTAAAAGGGGTAAACATTCAACTTTGCAGGCTTAGATTTCTGTTTCACACGATCAGTTATTTCGGGCTTTCAAGAATAACCTCTAAAGGAAACTATATAAAAATATTTTGTATATATTGTGCCTAGAAGCCGTGGGATACCGGAAAAATAGAATAGGGAGGTACTATTACATGTACCCTGAACCTAGTATCGAAAAAACGATGGAGGTTTCGGTTTTACAACAGGATATGGATGGGCAGCAGCAATCCTGACGGGAAGCTACGCTCTGTCATTACCACCACGCCTGCCCAGCGCAGCAATTACGGAAAAATTCTCCCTTCCTTAGGGAGACCAATGTACAGCAGTGGACGTTCTGCAGCTGCTTTGATGATACCCACGTAGTAGTATAATTATAATAAATGATTTACTATAGCGCACTGCCTCATGTTCGTACAGATATTGCACCTGTCCAACCAGGGCGAGTCGCTAATTAATTTATACATTTGTGCATAAGAATTTAAAACAGTTCAGGAAATGTTTAAGAGTAAATAAATACACCCAATATATATATATATATACTGACCCTGAAAATAGATTTATTCATTCAGTAACCTTAAATAAAAAACTTGTAGTCTTTTGGTGAACGTATATTTTATAGTATATTAAAAAAACAGCAGAATCAAATTCAAAAATTAGGATAAACAGGGTTTAATTTTTTGTCCGAGCATAATGATATTCTTTTCATCAGCTCTTCTTTAGTTTTCTTTAAATGGTAAAATAGTTAATGGTTAAATGGTAAAACTTATATTAAGTTATCTCTTCTATGTCTCGACCTACCATACTAAATAAGTTTTGGGAGCCGAATGTTACTAACCAGATTCTTTTAAGCATCTACAACTTAACTTAAACAGCTTGTTTTGGCCCAATCCAATGCTCTGTCGTCTAGTGTAAACGTTAGTTCCAGCGTCTCTAGGCGAAAGAAACCAGGGCGCTAATAGATGAGCGGTTCTATGCCTGCCCATATTCCGCATTGCGCTCGCACGGTTTGCAGAATAGGAACGACCTCGTCTAGCATGCGGACGTTCAGCTTGAGTAGCCGTCGTTTGGGTAGACTTTAGTGAGGGTCAGTTGCACTATTGCGAACTGTGTGCGCTGTAAATGGTCCTTGTAATAGAGGGACATTTTCCTCTGCTTGCTTATTTAATAATAGAGGCAACTCAAGAAAAACAGCGCTCAGTCGCGAACTACTTTGGTTTTAAAATCGAATATTCCTCATAAATATTATTTATATCAGATTTCATACCCATGACAATGTTATTAAATTTAAATCTTTTTGATTATAGTATTGATGTTATCCGTAATTTGTTCTTAATTAAATAAATTTGCATAAAGTAAATCCTGAATATAGCTAATCAATTAACCGCTCGTATATTAAAATCGCTTTTATAGTGTTAACGTTACTTTGCTTTGAATCGTGATTTATGCATACATGTATCTGTACAGTGTGTATTTATACACAAACTAGATTAGTAGTGTGTGAAAAGGGCGCTTTCTTGTATGATACACCGGTCAAGTCAAAACTTTTACAATTTACTAGTTTATAGAATTAGCGAATAGTTTAGGATAATGAGCGAACGTTTTAGAAAATTCATGTGTACAAGTATATGTCTGTCCAATAGAGACGTGAACAGCAAAAAACAAAAGAAAACCTTAAATTATTTTTTTAGTTTTAATTCACAATGATACTTTTTGAATGCATGTAGCCTGTTTTATGCCTCTGATAATGTGTGTATATTGAAATATCTACATATTTTTGACATGATTAGAACGTGATGTGAGTACAACATTAATGTACTAAGAGTCTGAGTTAAGTCGTAGAAGTATGACTACTTTTGCGAGAGGAACGAAAATATACTATAAAACATTAATAATTTGGTTACCTAAAAAATATTGTTACATTATGATTATCTAACAATATTTTTTATTAATGTTTATACTGTTAATACGGCATAGGCTGTATTTATATAGAATTAATATTGTTGTAACAAATATTATTAATTGACGTCACTTATCATTATAAAACAAATATATATACATGAGTAACAAAAATTTAAAGGAATCTGAAAAATCATATCTACTAATTATTATTTATCATCCTAGATATCTTCTATTTATCTGACAATACATTTATAGCTCGAGAAATATATATTTTTCTCAAATATGTTCATTATACCCAAAAATGAGTGAGGGATAACACATTCACTTACCTTTTTAATACCCCGTTGCATCTGTACACAACGCGCCGAAAAGGATAATATGTTAGATAATGAATACCTAAATGGTAGCTAGACAGCTAAAACTGAGTTCAGCTTACATCCTATATTAATTATATATTTAAAATACCGACAAGAAATTAAAAAACAAAAATATTTTGGTGGCGGTGAAATACCGGAGTAGAATAGGCGGCAGGTGCAGACAATGTGGTATATTTGTTCGAAAACAGCTTAAAAGAAATGCACAGGGAAGGGTAAGGGCAGCAGCATCCCTGTCGTGAATCTGTTTTGCGATTGCAACCAACCTGCCCAGCGTGGCGATTATGGGCAATATTAAGAACAGTGGTCATTTTAAGGATTTCCGGAAAATTTTTAAACCCTCATTTATATTTTTTTACGAGCTTCAACATTTATTTTATGAGAAAAAAGATGCACTATTTGAATCTAATAAAAAGGTGGTTGGCATATTGGCAAAACCCAATGCTTATCTTTTTTAATAGTTAGTTAGCTCTATGAGGGTATATTTCCTAATCAGTTCATATAAAATACAAGACAATAACTGATTAAAAACATAAATGATTTATTTTTTTAAAAGGTAAAAAATAACGTCAAGGAATAACTGAGTGTCGGCATGGTGTCATCACAAAACGTTTCACTGTCAATAACCTGGCATGTTTCTTAGAATATATTTTCATGGTGAGCTGAGGACAGGTAAAAATAATCTATATGGATTTGAAAAACAGACTAAACTCGTAATACATTATGATGTATACCTAGGTTTTCCTAGTAGTGGATACAAAAGTCGTGGTCGCATTCCGATAAATTCCATAAAAAAATTACCAGCGTGCCACAGTGATCACAATAGGGCCGTTATTTTATAATTCCTAGATTAATTATATCATAAACTATTTCACACCATACCTGATGTATTTGGACGATAAAAATATTAATAGAAATAAATACAATTATAGACTTATAACTTATCATAAGTTGTAGTCAGAATTGGATTATATGATTATTTATTTAAGTACATAGATGATAAGATAACAATTAATGCTACTAAGTATTAGTGTGTATATTTTATCCGTAAAATAAAACCAATAATGTATCATCATCTTTGCCACATCAGCCGTAGAACTTCCACTACCGGACAAACTTGCACTTGCCTCTCAGCTACGCAATGAAAATACTGCTACGTATCCTCACCCCGTTGAGTTTAAGCTAAGTTATTTTGGATGGATATTTGCCTCTTACGACATCTTGACGGGGATTTACTATTTTTTTCTGAAGTCTAGTTACTCCACAGCACAGTTTTCATATATAATATTACTATTTAAACTCATAGAAACAACGAATTTAATCAGAGATTTAGGAATAAATTTTGTCCATAACTTTACACTAACGGATCTTTAATTATTATAGCTAACAAAGTTTGCCATAGCTTTAGTTTAGTGTTCGGCTCTGTACGCTATTTGACAATATTAAGTCACATAAACTGAACTTTTGTTCGTATGTCCGTAGCATATAGGACTAGCAAACCAGGAATGCTAGTCCAAAAAGTCAGAAGAAACCACAATCTGTTGTAGAATCGGTGGCGATGGGCGATTTTCCTAATTATCCGCGTCAAATATTGACCGACTTTGTGATAAGATTTTTTATTAAAACTTTATATTTGTTACTTATATTTTATATTGCAATTTATATATATAAAAAACATATAAATCACAATTAGGAGGCGTTAACGGAGCGTGCGCCTCAACCCAAGTGCGACTAGCCGCAATGTGCTCTGCCGACGACCGATCCATCCCTATCTCACCTGATTCATAGAGTGGTACGAAGTTGTACCTGCTCGCTGTATGTAAACAACATGTTGTTAAGACTATATTTTGTAAACAATTTTATGTGCCGGCATGTTACGCACGCCTAATCTATGAGGATCGCTGCGTCGGCATTGACCCAAAACAACGTTGCACACGGAACTATGCGGCACGAGGTTCAGCGTCAGTAGAACGTGCAGCCCATAACGTCCACAGACTTTTCTTTAATACATCATTAACAGTTTGCATATTTATGTCGCACTTCGTATCAGTATCATTGTTTTTATCTAGTTAAAATTCTAATGTAATTTTCCTATTTTAATTAAATATAGTTAATTAAATTGGCTTTTTTTGTTTATATCAAACGTATTTAGCGCAGTCGGTAGAAGTCAGTGCGTTGCGATCAGTCTTCCGCATCTAGAAATCGTTTGCTACTAATTGTTTGAGCTCTCCAGCTTTCATCGAATATCCTGAACCTGCCGTGCTGCAGTCCAGTGGTGAATCAAGCTATAGATTCTTCCAGAAGAAAATAATGATGTTAATCCTTGCATCTTTCAAGTCCTTACCTTACTAATTCTTAAGTGGTATTTGATATTATACTTTTTCTATATAGTTTTATTATAATTTTCGCGTTTGTTATTTCATTTATTCGACAAGTTTTTCCATCCTAGGGAATCGCAAAGCGTTAGGTTAGATAGAGACAATAATAGTAATAGAAATAGGCTACACATTATTGATGAGTACAGGAATTTATAAGTACCTTAGATTTTTGCCTAATTTCGCTGGGAATTCACATGTTTTAACCTATTTAATTGGCTAGTATTAACTTGATTTAGTGGCAAGCGGGGTATGAGTGACAAAGTCACTGGAACCGCGGCTAGGTATATTAACTCCAACGGAATACCTGAAAATTGGCAAGGCATTATAGGTTCACTCTAATAGATAAATTTGCGGAGCACTGCGATGAGTCCTCTATATAACGACGTTTCTATGCTTACCCAAGGATCGAGCATCCGACAGGAGTTCTTTGAACGGTGCCAAAAAATATTTAGCGCGATAATGACGTACATAGCGCTCCATAAGACTACCTACTACTATAGCGTATAAACGAACCTTATATTAGAACTTAATCCTTAATTATTTGAAGGGTCCCAAAGACTCTCTAGGATCCCGGATACGCTGTATGTAACCGAAATCTATGGAAAAAGCCTTGGTGTTTGTCCAAGAAGAGCTGAATACAATTTATTTGCAAAGCCGTAACGAAGGGCGGTTGTCACATAGAAAAGCTTAGTCTTATTCACAGCCCAATAATCTTAACCTGACATTAAATAACTTTATTCCGAAACAGCCCTCATTTAATATTCTTAATATGCCTAGTTAATCAACCTCAAGGACGCAGCAAATGATGCGCGCCTCTCTACCAAATGATAACCTCGGTAGTAATGTATTTAGGATACATAATAGACCTCCACCACACGCATTTAATAAAGGGCCGCGGCCCATGGGCACTCATGAGTGGCGTCAGTCATTTTGTACCAAAACCTCTGCCATCTACCGGTCGTGACTGGATGATTCACGGAAATGCACCTCCTAGCAATTAGTTTAAAATAAGAGAAGTCAATATAAATGAATTAGACTTCACCTTAGACTATGCTCATTGTGAACAGGAATACTCTTACGTGGCCGATCAATACTCTTGTTACGAAAATACCGACTACAGTTACTATGATAATCCTTATCCCTGTTACGAAGCTCCTGGAATAGAAATGTAGATCAGTAAACCAATATGGTTCAACCGGAAAATTTTTCAAAAAACACCTCAATTCGAATAACCGAAATAGAAGTGAATTTTCACATACAGAGACAATTAGGATATGTTCAGATTAGTAAACCTTCATTGAAGTTATTGATTGGTACAGGTGCTAATTATTCTTGTATTAGTCCTGATGCCGTAGGTACATATTTCAATTATCTATCCCTTAATTACGAACCATTTCAAGTCACCAAAGTTCATGGAACTAATAAAAATGATCATTCTATAACACTACCATGATTTCCAGAGTTAAATGATAATGAGCAACATTACATTGTTCGTTTATAAGTTTCATAACAAATTTGGTGGCTTTACAGGGGTTAACTTACTAGAAAACCGGGGACCAAGATTAGATCCTAAAAATAAATTACTTCTAGCTAGGAACCCACAAGTACCAATACAAATGTAAGACTTTCGTAACGTAAATCTTTACAAAGACATCATACTAGCTAACTCTTCGAAATTAGTAAATGTACCTATTAATACATGTGACGGAGATGTTTTGTTAAACTCAGATTATCTGTATTTGCGTAGTTTCTGATTGCTTAACCACGGTGAATAATAATAGGGGATGAATAGAAAGCATTAACACTTCATCTAGTGAGTTATTTTACTTAAAAATCGTACACACTGAAATACCATAGGATCGCGCGCAAGCAGTTTTGTCTCGATTTTTTACCAATAATCTTAAAGCAGAGGAACTCGTGAATCTTAGACATCTTTGTGCAAATTAAGCCGACGTGTTTTCTCTTGAGGGAGAACCTTTTCCTGTCACCAACAAGATCAAACACACAATTAGAACAACTGATGAGATCTCAGTGCATACTAAAAGTTACCGGTACCCGTACTTTCTTTGTTCGTATAACAACAACAACATATTCTTGTTTGTTCCGATGAGTAAAATCATATCTATGTGTTTAATACCAAACAGTAAGTCATATCTATGTGTATAGTACCGAACGAATTGGGTTTTTTTATAGTAGTAAAATGCCTGCCATACAGGTAATGTTGAAAGTATTTTATTGCTCTTACAATAGCAAGTGTTTCCAGCTTATAAAAGTGGTAGTGACTTTCTGGTACAGTAGTTCTCATACTCATGTAAGCTACTATATGCTGTAGACCTTCCTGTAATTTAATGAGGGCAGCACCCAACCCGGCGCTGTTAGCATCAGCTTAGAGTTCTGGAAGGAGAATAGGAAATGCTTGAAAAATTTTTATAACTGGCGCTGTGGTTAATCGACGGATAATATCAAGTCTTAACACTTCCATTTTGCGGTCCAATAAAATTTTGAGTCCTTCTTTGTTAAGTTATAGAGTGGAATTAAATCTTCGAAAAACTGTCAAACTTGCTGTACGTTTGTAGGTACTGTAGATGTTTCTAAAGTTTCTACTTTTCTTGGGATTGGACGAATAGTATCGTTAGTAATTAGATTTCCAAGATATTGATGTTTTGAAAAATGAGCCCTTTGCATTTACAGTGAGCCCAGCTCTATTAAGGGCTGCTAAGATCTTATCAAGTGTATAAGATCTTATCGTGAATCTTCGGTAAATGTTTTATACTTTATCAAAACATTGCATCTGATATTGATCAATTTAGTCAGCGATATTGGAAGCGGAAAGTTAATTCGTACAGTATTTTTGTTTAATTCCCTATAATCAGTACACAACCTACCTTTGACATTCTTCTTTTTGACGAGAATTTATGAACTAGCATAATTCAATGTACTTCCCCTGATTATCCATCTCCATTTACCATTAGTTCACTTATAATATCTTTAAGTTTTTTTCGCTCCGGTGTTGCCATTCAGTAAGGTCTCTTAATACTATTTTAGTTAGAATTTTCAAATGTGTTTCTACCTACCTTTGGTTATTTGGTTTTTTGCTATACGAGTTCCAAATGTCTCATTATATTTCAACAATTCATTTTTCAACTTTTATATTCCGTCTGCATTGATTAAATCGGTATCTAGGTTTCCGAATGGAGTTTTTGTTGTCGTTGATCTTCTACGATGTAGAAGGCACATTCTACAAAAACTCCATTGAAATCACACGTAGTGTTAATTTTTTGGCAGGTTGAGATTGAAATACTTTCAATTTCAATACCTTTAAGCATTAGGGCACAATCTACACGTTTTTTAGGAATAGAAGGAACGCGTTGCTCCGTTATTGTAGAATGAAGTAAATTTGCGATTATTAATCTTAACGGTCATTGGTGTAAATATTTCTTCGTGTTCTCTAATCAAATTAATTTTCTTAGTTTCATGTCCTATTTTTTTGAAACAATCAGATTCGGTATGGCCTGACTTGTCACCACTTCAGTTTAGGAAGTTCAGTTCGATTTAAAGTTTCATTACTAATATTTGTAGTCAGCAATGGCTTGGGATTGTTTGTTGTCCCGTCATATTTGTTATAATGTTCTTGTATACATTCAGATTTTCCACACCATGTGGTCTCTAAGAAACTTGTCTCGTCCCTGCCGTAACCCAGCTATTTTCGTACATATTTCATTTTGTACATATATAATCGGCTGCCATTGTATCTTTGGCCTATCCACGTGTTCGCACCAACCTCGTACTATCAACATCACTATCAGGGTCAAACGACGCAATGTCAATATCACTGAGTCTGGGTATTTTGGTTTGATCTACAGCCTGGCTTAACAATCCTGCAAGAAATTCTCTATTAGCTTGCCTACTTGCTTGCTGTTGCTGCGTGAGATTTTCTATAATACGGCCAAAGCAAACTACGCCCAGTTGGTGCCAGTTATCATTAGTTTATCTTATGGATTACATTGGATTAAATCTGACATTCGTAATATGAGTTTTATTACAACTTAAAATTTGGTGCATCTATTTTATTGCAAATTATTATATAAAAATACCAAATAAATCTCATCAAATGAAACAAATTTATAACAAATAAACACAAATTTATAAGGAATCAATTATCAAAAGAAACAAAAATCAGGCGTGATCCGTGTCACAAATAGGAAGTGTTGGCGGAGCGAGCGTCTCGACGATAGGAAGACTAGTCCTCTTTCGACCCTCTTTATACTAGTAAGACTAGCTGCACTGTGTGCTGCTATGTTTCTATATTACTCGTAAATTGAACAACTTATTTGTAACGGGAATAAACAATATATACGTATATACTAGACACGTTACATACACCTTACTTGACACATTTTCGATGGTAATAATAATATTAGTGAAAGACTTGTAGACGAGAAATCAACACCACCTTGGGACTGTTGGTCTCCTTTCCGGTAGCAGAGCAGGTTGCCGGACTTTAAGGTTATCGTGTACTCACCCTCTCTTTGGACTTCAGAAAACCCCAGAATACCCTAACGAATCATACTCTTGCTTCAACTCAACAATCTTCTATTCAGTCCTCATTATCCAAATGTAGTGTGTTACCATAACCAGTTTTTGGTTGGAATGGTAGCCGTGCGAGTACCTAAAACAAAAAAATAAATTTTGATAAATATTATAAAATAAACATAAAAATATGACATTCAATAAGATATCAAACATCTATTTTGCTAATGTCATGTTCGCACATTTTTGTTATTATCAATTTTCATATTATTCTTCACTCTTAATATATGTGTTAAAATAAATTAGTATTAAAAGAGAAACGACAAACAATTTTTCTTAACCATAAGACAATGCAAAAAAGGCGTTTGTGACATTTGGCTTCAGGACTTTCATATGTCGGAAATTTAATTGGGTTTAAGAGAGATAAATGATAAGATACACATTTAATATATAAATGCAGATTAAATTTTTATTGCTATCTATGAAGGTAGCCAGAATGGAGTATTTAGTTCTTATTTTAGGACTAGCCGCAGTCTCAGGTAAGTTCATTATTTTAATAAAACTTTATCATATCATAATTTTGCCTGTACAATTAAAATATTAACTAAGTGAATATTTTTATATTGTAAGTATTATCTATATATTATTGTAATAGGATTTTTAAACATAATATTAAATAATGCTCGTCAAGTTAAAATAAATGAAAGGCAAATGTGGCGACAAGTATTACAAATATATCTGCTTTCTTAAACTCTTTCATCAATCTATCAATCGGCTTTTGTTTATTAGTTTTAAAAATGATTGTTTATGAAATTAAATTTGCTGTAATAATGAAATTATATGAATAATAGCTAAATAAACAGCAATTCGGTCAGTTAAAATATAAATAAGGAATACTTAAAATCAATTGGCATCTTTGCGGATTCTAAATTTCAGAATGATTCGGAATGCTAAAATTTGTAAATTCATTAATCTTACTTGTTTTTTCAATAACATCAAATAAAAGTAAGGTTGTTATAATATTGTAAAGCTAATTAAGGATTCAAAAATAACTTACTTACCGAAATCAACCTTATCGCTTATTAATAAAATGCAATGAGATCATGTAATTCCTTATTTAATTATCAGAACCGAGTGAAATTAAGTATTGCAAATGTATATAAATTTAAACTTAGTTGATACCCTCGCTAATACTTATTTGTTTGATTTGAGAAATAACACTAACAGTGATATTTCTCAAATCAGTCAGTAAGCAACTTCATATGTCAAGAAATTCATAACAAGTACTCATTACGTGTTTATTTTATAGCTGCTCCAAATAGCGTAAACATAGTTGCTGCGTCAAGCAGCACTAAGATATCTGGGGGAAATGAAACCACCATAAATATATACCCTCAGATGGCAGCGGTACTGTTTTCTTCACTAGCTGTACCTGAATGGAGGCAATATGGTGGTGGCACCATCCTTAATCAGCGGAGCATCCTTACTGTAGCTCAACTTACTAGGTATGTATATTGGTGAGAGATAAATTGTTTAATTCGATTTTGTCACTTAGAATATTTTCCTTACAACTTTCACTACTGTAATATCAGTATTGATGCCGTCATGTTGATCGTGATTGACCTTGTTTTATGATAATACCTTATTATTAAAATAAATTATATATTTATTTAATAAAGTATATAATTTATTTAATTAGGTATTTATTAGATTTGTTCATATTAAAATTAATATGACATATTAAAGGTAAATGTAATGAGACATATAAAATAAATAGTTATAAGATAATATTATAAGTAATAAAGTATCTGTTACTGTACTCTTCGAGTCTCTACTTCTGCGAGCAAAGTCACTACCGATTACCACAATTGCTCTGAATAGTTTGGTAGGATCTGTTTAAAAAGATCTGTTGAATATCTGCATCAATATAGTAGGAACATGAATGATTAATTAAAATATAGTTGGTTAGTGTAGAGTAAGACGAGAGTAAGACGTAGAGCACCGATATTACAAAGCGTCTACGGTGCAGTTGAGTTGACGGTGGAGGTATGTTAAGAGCGCGCTAAACGTCAAGTAATAAATGAGAATTCATTGTATTAAATACATTGAGGTTACTGACCTTATATCCCGATTTAACGAAAAATTATCCGTTATATTAGTATGGGTACACTGCTGTTGCTGATTGGAATAACTTATGAATGAATGGACTAATTTGTTTGTATGATAAGTCGCACAAAGTCAAAATTATTATATAACGTCGAGTTAATTGGAAAATTAAAAAAAAACATCAACCCTAGTTTCAATTTTGTTTAATTACTTTTAGGTTAACCTCACCATCAAATTATCGAGTGCGTCTTGGATCTACATACAGCACAAGCGGTGGTATTGTCATTGACATCGCTCAGCTGATCACCCACCCTAATTTTAATAGTTGGACTTTGGACAGCGATATCGGCATTATGCGTACAGCTACTTTCATCTCATACAGCAACGTTATCCAGCCAGGTCGGATCCCCGCCTGGAATTACACATTGTTAGACAATGAAGAGGTTTGGGCTGCAGGCTGGGGTAGTGATCATGTAAGTTTTTTTAAATAATAATATTAACCTTTTTCCATAAAAGGAAAAAAAAAATTTCAAACATTTTGATTGAATACCTAAACTAGATGGGCCTAGCTTGTTCTCATAAGCATTCATGGGCTATAATGTGCATGTAGGTTTGAATAAATGTGTGTTTATGTATATATCTAATAGTAATAAATATATCTCTAGACTACATATAATTTAAAGCTATACTATAAATATAATACTATAATATAATATAAAAATAATAAATATAGTCCAGCCTAGCATAATATTTTTTGCGATTCCTCTGTTTTGATATAAGTCCAGTGTTAAGAGCTATTACGGTGCAGCCCTTCCTGTTGCTTTGCATTTGTGTTTGTTTATGCCATGAATATTTATTTCATGGTTAATACTTTGCAATTGTGTTGATGTATTACAATAAAAAGTCAATGAAAGTCAATCAAAAAATAAGGAAAATTAAAATAATAAGACCGTATATTTTATTATATATAGAAGAAAATGGGAAGTTCATTTTTTCGGAAGGAAAACAAATTAATTTCTTTATAAACGGCATAAGACTAATGACGTTAACGATTTAAAAATCGAATTTAGAAAAACCTGGAGCAACCGACCGATTCCTATTGTTTGTTCTGTTGTACCAAGCCTATATGTATTAATATATATTTCAAACTTATATGATCAATTCAATTTAGTCAATAGCTCATACAGAATTTTTTCGGCTGAATGGTATTAGTGGATAATTATTAACGTACAATAAATACAACTATTGCTTTACTAAGCTCCTAACATAAATAGTTCTTTTAGGACTAAATTTCAAAGTAATAGACGGTTATCATCTATCTTTTAATCATATATATTCATTTATTTCAAGTTGAAAATTAGGTAGTAGTTTGTAAATTTAATTTGATTTGATTGCAGTTCCTTGCACCCAATTCTGAAGTGCTGCGCCACACAAACCTAAGGATAGTCAACCAAGAAAGATGCGCAGAGCTGGTTTCTATGGGAATGATAGGAAGAAATGTTACTGAAAACATGCTGTGCACTGCTTGGCCTAACTTGCCGATCGTTAGCCAGTGTAACGGCGATGGAGGCGGTCCAGTCATACATCGCGGTACTGTGATAGGAATCACGTCAGCCGGCCCGCTGTGTGGACTGAATTCTCCAGTTCCTGGTATCAATACTCGAGTGCAAAGATTCACTTCTTGGGTTGTTGATAATGCCTAAATTTAAAATTGTCAAACATTACGCATTAGGATAAAATGAAATATTTTATTTTTAACTGCATTACTTACATAATTTTTCCTTTTAATCTTCCCATCGTTACATAGTTAAAATGATGTTGCGTGCTCTCTTAGATAATTTAAACCAGTAAACAGACTTTAACGCATTTTTAGCAAAAGATGATAATTCAAAGGGAAGGTTTATTTGTACAATACTTAAATTAAAAAACATAAAGCCGAAAATTTCAAAGATTTGTGATGTGATGTCGTAACAACCATATCCCGGCTATACTTTACGTGACAGATTGATGTATTACAGAAATGTATATTTAAAAAAAGAATGATAAATAAGTCTGTCTCTAAGTATTTACCTTTTTTTCATTTACATATTACAATAAAAAATATGAATTTAGCAAGTAAGAATTTTATGAAATAACATATCAAATATATATTTCAAAAGTTGGTAAATGTCGTGTAGATCAAAATAACCTTTTAAAGCATCATTAAAATGGATTCCTCAGAGATCAAATCAGGAATTAAATAGCAGAGGCATAACGGTCGCGGGCAGTCGGCAGCGGTCAACAAGCGCGGGGTATGCCATGTATTATATGGATAAAGATGTATTATATTATACTGGTAAATTATCTCAAAACTTTTATAAAAAGTTGTTTCATTTCCATATTTCCTTAGGATTTGCTGTTTCAATTACGGCGGCTGCAATTTCTGGCTAGCTATCTTTTGCATTGGCCATTAATAAGTCAAGAGGTCATTAAATGTTCTTCGATTTGAGCGTTAAGTTATTCCAGCATAACTAGTTGGGTCGCACTTTTTAAAATATATCATGTCTGTACTGTCTCAAAAAGAAATTGGTGTAATTTTTCATCTACACAAATATTATAAAAAGGAAACGATGTATTTTTGGGTGTTTGGCACGAATAAACTCGATAACTACTTGACGGATTTCGGTAATATTTAACCATTTGAATAAATTAATAAATATTTTATTTGTACAAAAATAAATTATGACAAAAAAACAAAATTAAAGGAGTTTATGTTATACAAATCAAATAGCATGCAATCCATTAACAATCTCATATTAAATACTCAAAATTTCAATAACAATTATATTTTGTTAGCAAATTTAACAACATTTACTCAAAAAATTCCTTAAAACTATTAATATTTTTGTCATAGAGCTATTTCCTTAATCTTTTTTTCAGTAAGAGGCTATTAAGGAGTTTTAGTTTATTTGGGATCTGTATTTGTTAAAGTATGTTGTATGAAGCGAGGGACTAAAAGTACAAACACATGCAAAATCCCATAAAACGCAACGATATCAAACGCTCCCACAGTATCAAAGACAGGCCATCGGGTCGCTTTCCATCGGTACGACTAAGTCCTGGTAGCTCAAGAATAGAAGGGACCCCAGCCGACACGAGGGCTCTTCTAATGATGTCGTTCACAGAGTGGTGCCGAGATAGTCTACCTGCACTTCGATAACAATGAAGGCCGTACCGACCCAGTGCATCTACTTCAGCCCCACACCTGCAATGATGCAGCTCGCAGATCTTGCAGCCCAGACGCAATGCCAGCGCTATGCGTAGGGTGTCATTATCTAGCAGCGTTCCCAAATTTGGCGAAGGAATAGCTTGAAGCCAAGCCAAACCTGATTCAGATCTGGATACTGCGCGTAATCGAGCCATCTTTACCCCTACTAAAGTTAAGCAGTTTCTCTAAAGAAATATCACATAGAAGGTCGTCCCATGCTCGCTGAAAAGTTGATTAATTTGGAGGATCTCTACCGACGCATTGAGCTCGCCTAAGCTCCAGGGCCTCGACCGCATAAGGAATGTGAAGCCCATTACCATTACATGGCAAAATACGAGTACCGAGCTCCAGCACTCCATACGACGAAGCCAAGAAGGCAGCGAGGTGCGTGTTCTTCAAGCGGCGAATACCCAGACTACCGAGCCTAAGAGGCATATGGGATTTTGTTATATATGTAACGCACATTGCATCACAACATTTATTATTTTTACATGTGGCGCACTCTAGTATTTTGTATATCACGCAGGCAACATTTTTTACTAGAAAAAATTAAGGATTCCTTCTACAATTTCTATAATGTAACCCAATGCAAGGAAAACATGGTCCTTAGCATTAAAGAATGCGAATGCGAGTTTAAAAATGACAATGTAAATAAGATATCTTTATATAGTCGCTCACGTCATTGCCAGGGGGGTGTGTATGGGCTATGCGGCAAATATTCTGGGTTGGATCGTGAGTACTAGATTTTTAAAGACTATCATCAGTTTTAGCTAATCTATATATGTTTAACCCAAATGCTTATAATAATTCTCCACACGTACGAAGCCGGGATGGGCCGCTAGTATTGCATAAATAGAACCACCGTAGTATAGACTAATCATAAGATTATTATTGCCCATTGCCCTATCTTAGTATCTACATTACACCTGTGCATTAAGCCGGGGCATATAGTTATATTTACTAGTTGTTAATTCATAAATTAGGACATCAGATTAAAAAACACTTAAGGCTTAAAGCAAAATAATAAACTGAATAAGTAATGCACTTAATATGAGATAAGAAAACAGATCTGTACATTAAATAAACTTAAAAAAAGGTTTCTAGTCTTTTGGCAAACACATTTAAAAAAGAAAGAAGGATACGATTAAAAAAAATCAAGACAGTACTATGTTTTTTTTCCGTGTATAGAGATTTTTCTTTCAGCTGACATTTATATGGAAATAAAGTCGATTGAATATTTTTGCAATATCTGACGTACCTAATTAAATAGTGTTCCATAGTTATCTTTCATTAACGCTACAAAAATTTTTTTTTTCTATATCATGCTAGATCTCTAACAAAGAAATAAAGCAAAATTGAGGGTAAAACTATCTTTAACAAAAAAAAACATTATTTGTGGATGAAGCCACAATAACTTTTCAAACACTTTTATTCTTTTTGAAATAGTTTACCTCGAAATTAATCTCAATAAGGCAGAAAAAAGGAAAATATTTATGTCTCTTCAAACATTATCATCATAGCGTTTGCTGATTCCTATACAATTTCAAAAAGAAATGGTTGTATAAGCAGTGTAATCTTACGGTATAAATAATGACGGTATAATTTATGAAATAAGTTGTTGAATTATTTAATATTAATCCCAATAACGTGATCCACAAGCCACAGGTATACCTGGATAAATGGCAAAAAGCCTCGAATTGGAGAACCTAAACAAGTTCTATGCAATGTACAAACCTGCGAGCCAGTATATTTTAAGATAATTAATACTTCAATATAAAAAAACGAAATGATTAAATAAAAATGAGAAAAAAATCTTTGCAAATAAATATTATGAAAATAACTCTGCCTCTATAATCGGGTTATTTAAAAGTGTAAATAAATTGACGATATAGAAATGAGTATAAAGAAGTTACATGGAAAACTAACATAGTTGTTTTACAGTTGTATCATTTAAAATAATGTATTGTACATATAATATCATAAAGTTTTGGTGCAAACGCCTATCGTGGGACGTCTGCGCCTATCTTCGTTATGTTGATTTGCCTTAGCAAAATTTAACACCTTTGCATAACTACACTTAGCCGAGGACGCTGAGCGGCTAATGCCGCGGTAACTTTTACAGTTACAGAAGTTATAATTACTGCTTTGCACCAATCATTTGATGCTTTACCTGTCCTCCAGCCCAGTTTGAAAAATCAACTGACTGCATACAATTCCTTCTCCAGCTTTCAGCATCTCGATTGTAACTGTGTCATACCCTGCAACCTTTCCAGCTTTCATACTTTTTAGTGCACTCAAAATCTCATTTATATATATCTCAATTTCACTACCATCAATTATAACTTCTGTCCCATGTATTAAATGACGCTTAGCTGGAAAGAAGATAATTTTACTTTTGCTTGCCGTACCGACTTCCAGAACAGTTAAATGTTATTCTTAAAATTATTAGATTACATCCTGTCCAATTCATTTTTCATTAATTCTTTCTTTTGCACTAGTAGTAGTACTACTATTTCTTTCACACACTTTTTTCTCGCTTTATATCTCTCCTTTTGCTCGCTGACATAATTAATATCTTGAATGCTGCGGTTAGTCTTTGCTGATAATCAGTCCAGCCAGGTCTTACTCTTCTCACATACTGCCATGCGTTGATTTGTTAATATATATTTTTATTTTTTATTAGACTAGTTCGGCAAATAAAGCCACAGTTTGCGTAATAGTAAGCGACACTGCATCGTACAGACGCTCGTAATATCACAAGGGCATCACTAGCGCGTGCCTTATGACTTGAAGCTAAAATGTCATATTAGCCAGTAATTTTACTATCTCTCTCTCCTTTCAAACCGAAACACTGCAACGCCAACTTAGCTAATACTGGCGGTAGAAATAAGTGATAATGATAGTGGCCAAAGCAGACGTAAAATATAAATCTTTTCTTAGACAGGTTACTTGTCCAAGGTCATAAGGGAAATGTCCTGTATGTATATATTCTATACAAGTGTATTATAAATCATACTTATGTATATGTATATAATTACTCTGTCGCGTTGAATTAAATGCGAGTTCCTATCTAAAAGTAAGGCAACTCGTGGCGATAGTGGTCCTAATAGGTACTGGTTAAACTTGAGTATATCAAGGTGTAAGCTGGAATACAGAAATTCATTACTCGAGATATTTTTTTTAACTAATTTACTTCATACAATGTCAGCTATGCTCCAGTGAACTTCTATTGAATGCCGTCTGTACAGAACATTCCAAATCTATGTCAACAATATGATCTCATAATGTCTCAAAATCTCTTTATTTACATTTGATATAAGAGATTTGAAATATTTTAATAGTGCTTATATTTTTTAGCCATATAATGCTATGATTAGCTATTTTAATGACAATAATATACTCTTCATTGTACACCAACGAAAACAACACAAGAACATCACAAACATATGGAATAGTAGGTCCAAGGGGCGGCCTTGTCGCAAAATGCAATTTCTTACAGGTAACCTTTGGTTAGAAATAATGTTAAAGCTGGAAGTTTGTGGTGCAATTTGTACATAAATACATAATAATAAACATACATATAATACACATACATTCAAATACATATAAAAGATAAAGTTACAGAACAAGGAAAGTGACAGAATCAAAAAGCAAAATACAAAGTGACTGATAATAATCCTTCAACATTCTTTTAAAAATAGAAAGAGAACAAGCAGATCTCTCTTAAAGGGGGAGCACATTCCACAAACGAACAACTCGAACTGTAAAGTATCTGAATAAATATAAATAAAAAATATAAATTCCCAACTTTTGTTATTAACCAATATATTAAAAAATCCTGCTGTAGTGTTATGCTCAAAACTTAAACTGGATTGAAAAGAACCTAAGAATTAAAACGATAATGCAGAAGTTCTTAACTCTTGACATAATCTAAGATATCAAGAAATGCAGTTATAGGGCTATGCTCTAGCTAGACTTAAAATGAGTTGAAATAAATATCATGAAACATTTTGTGAAATAGTTATGTTGTTGTTTATGAACAATAGTCTCAATAACTTACAGGGATCGGGCAGAACAGATATAGGACAAAATTGCATAGAATAAGTAATATTGGGTGCTTTATAAGCCTGAGTTGACAGACAATAATACTTTCTGCGTGACAGGGTCGTAAGCGCCTATATAATAGAATATTTAGGAATTCTGTTAATTTTCTATCCAAAAATATTAAAAAAATAAATATTGCCTACACTTAAAATTCTAACCCATTTTAAAACCTAGATGTTTAATAATAATGGAATTACTATTATCCAAATTATCGAAACGGCCACAATAACAAATATCGATAACAGATAAGGTGAATTAAGCCATCACACGATGCAAAAAAAATCGATTAATTGTGATTAAATTAATTAAACTAATACTTTAACACCGATCGTAAATTAAGTAGGTTGATATAAAAATGTTTACAAGACGGCATTTTTGTTAAATTGCTCCATTGGGTTTTTCCTACGAGAATGGTTTTTAAATGGGAGAGAGAGAGAGAGAGAGAGAGAGGGTTGAGGCTTTTTTTTTCTTTCTATAATAAAAGTAATTTCAATGTCAACAAAATTATTATATTAAGAAAGATATAATCATCATTATATTATCCGTTGTTCGTGTTAGATATACATTTTAAAAAAATCTAAAAATTGTAAAATCTTGTCTTTTATTATTTTGCTGAGGGTACTTAGAATATCCTTTATTAATTACTATAACCATGTATTGGTACTTGTGATAGTTAAGAATTACATAAATCATTTTAGATAACTGGTAAAAAGGATAGGTTTTCTTTTTTTTACATAGCTAAGTGAATTAATTTTAAGTTAATGATTATACCATGTAGTTTAAAGACTACGTTCCTAATAAACACCTTGAGTCTCTAGCTAGAATAGTAAAGGTTGTTACTACCAGTTTTAATAAAGTCTCCAATTATAAAGTATACTCGTATATTGATAGAGGTATTGAGCGAAAGTATCAAGTTGTAAATAAAAGATTTATTTCAAAAATTATTTCAAAAATATATTTTTGTTATATAATATTAAAGATCTCAAAGTATTCTTTATTTAATCAGACTTATTATTACCTAAATATTTAGAGTGAGTCTTTCATTTAACATATTCAATTCGAAATTTTTTAAGTCATTTTTCTTATAATTAAAATCACTTGAACAATATCATTATCATCATCATAGCCACCATAAAATGTCTACTGCTGGTCGTAAATCTCCTCAAGAAAGGGGGAATTTGTCCATAATTGCCACGCTGGGCAGCGTAGTGGCAATCGCAGAGCGCAGCTTCGCTGCTGCCAATCCCCAGCCTGTTGCATTTGAGCCTCACTGATTAGTCGCCACTTACGACACCTAGTACTCGGGGAGGGACTATCCTGCGCTGACGGAACTACACGGCATGAACAATATAGCAAATTTACAAATATCATTCATTCATTATCATAATATGTTAACGTTTTTACCGATTAAAATGACCAGCTATACATACATACTGTTGAGATAATATTATTTTTAAAAATACTGAGTTTATTCAGAATCAAATTTAGTATCATACTAGATTAACTACATATCAAGGATTAAGCAAATATCGTGTCGTAAACGATAATCTACTACTCGGAATAACCCAATCACTTGTTTTCAAATTTTAATTTACTGTTTTTTAGTCACGGCTTAATTGCCATGGACTCAGATATAAAAAATAAATAACTATTTCCCGGTTCAATTGTTTCTTTTTTATGAGATTAGGGAAGTAGGATTCAACCTTACAACAAGTATTTGAAATTATAAGTTTACAGTATTATATAATTAGTATTAGCGGCACGCCCTAACAGCCGTCCAGGATTTTGATAGGAAATTTTTAATTATACTTTTACTATTTATCTCTTCTAAAAAGGGGAAATACGAAAATAAAATATTGCTGATGGTCAAGTCGTTCTCGATTTTAACGCTTAGCAACATTCATACTTATTAATACAGATATAGATAACCTGTGCATACCTTTAACAAATTTAGAGCAGTTGTGATCAGAGCATACGTATTTTTTTTATCTTAACGTTAAAAAAAGAACAAAAGATACAAATTTTGAAATAGATTTCTGATTTAAGGTTGTCCCAAATGTGCTCAATCGTATTAGATCCGGACTGGGATCATAAAATATGATCCCGACCTCATTAAGATATTTGGTGACCGATCTTGCGATATGGCACGTTGCAATGTCATGCATTAATCGGAAGTTGTCTTCAATAAATGGTGCGAAAGGTATTACATGGTCTTGAAGAACCTCTTCTACGTATTTTTGAGAAATAACACTGCCTCTATCAAACACAACAAGATCGGTACGAGCCTCGTAAGAAATACCACCCAAATTAATCTGTGTTAACCCACGGTTTGGGATTTTAGCACGTGGAGCAAATCTTTCTTTTTGGCGCTTGTAAATACGTTGGCGTCCATCTAGACCTCTTAAGGATATTCTGCTCTTGTCAAAACGTCCTTCCATTCCTCCATAGTCCAATCTGCATATTCTCGCCCAAATCCAAGTGGAGCTCTACGGTGCTAAGGGAGCAGTTCCGGCACACGTGCTGGGCGAAAAGCTTTCAGACTGCATCCAGTCAGCCTTCTTCTTATGGTACGTTCACTTACACTGACATTTTTACAGCAAAAAGCCGTATACGAGCTTCTCAGGCTGTGCAACAGCGATTCTTCATGACATTGCTGACAATGACACAATCATCTCTTGATGAAGTGCATGTAGGCCTTGACATGGTTTCCGGGTGTATAAACCCGTCTCCCAAAATCATTTGATAAAATACCGTATCGTGGTTTAAGTTACACCAAATGTACGAGCAATGCGACGTTGGCTGTACACAGCATCAGCGAAAGCCACAGCCTTAGTTGCACCAGTTGTATTCTGTTGGGGTTATGATGGTTTCGATATGAAAATACTTGTTTATAAACTGCAAACTTTATATTTTTAATATACACTTTGCACATACAAGAAAACTCAGCACATTCGCCGCCATACAATAAGCAAGTGTTGCCATACGGAAACTTACTTATACTACTCTATTTAGTAAACATTGTCAGCTGAATTTTCTTATCTCTAATATATTCAGTGGCATTTTTTCAAATTCCACACAGTAATCACTCTAAACTCAAATCAAACAATATTGTCCCTCTAGACAATAAGGAACAGGAAAATTTTATTCGGCAAAGAATGTCTAATAATGACTAAATCCTAGAAATGCATCTGTGATACAAACGTATGCAACAAAATAAGGATTTGTTTCATTCATTACTAAAGTACCCAATTGAAAAAAAATAAAACATTGCGTAAGTCATAGTTCACGAAAATAAATAGGATAACGAAAGATAAACAAAGGCGGTTATTTGTTCCTGTATGTTATCTGTGCCACCATTTTTATTCTAATATCTGTTTCTTTCTCGTACATCATTTTCACGATTACCTGTCACGTAAGTAAATTGCCCGCTTTTAAACAAGATTTTAGAAAACTTTTATTATTTTATGATATTTTTCATGGAACAATAACTGTTTAATACATACTGTTTGTTAATTTGTACTTGTACATTGATTCTCTTTGTTTTTCTTTGCAGTATATTTTATCCAATTGTTGCGTATTGAATTTAACTATAAAGAGGCTGAAGTGGTACCACCACTTATTAAAATTACTATATAGACAGACATACGTCTATTTTTTTCTAATTTTCTACAAAACGTTGAGGAACTAAAACTAACTGAACTGTATAAGACTATTTTTAATAATTTTAAACAACTTTAAAAACGTTTTACAGTTTTTGTGAAAATACTTTTATTATACATAAAACTTTTAATTTAAAGGAAGAAAGGAGATTTGTATCGAACCTTATATTAATAATTAAAAACCTTTTAATAAGTTTAAACCACTTTTAGAGAGCAAAAGTAAAGGAACGTCTTTTAACGACTAGTTGCATATTTTTTCCTCTTTTGGTTTTTATGGGGAATGGCGAGAAATGGGGCTACAGGTTGAAAAACAAATTACAAATTGAATTTATGACCGTACTATTAAGTTTTTGAAATATAAAATCATTTTGATAACCTTAAAAAAATGGTGTACTTAATTTTTATGTTCAGTCAGTATCACGTTTTAGTGAAACATACAGCATGTTTATCTTTATATATAAAATAAATGATCAATGGTGTTTGTCTGGGACGAACTTCTAAGACACTTAACCGATTTTAATAAATGTATGCTCTCTATGTATTACTTGAGAGATAGGGTAGTCAATACCTAAAATAGGTAAGACAGAACAACGCTTGTCGGGCCAGCTAGTAATGTAAAACAATGTGTATGCAACAAAAAACAAGTAATGAAATAAGTGCATAGATTTATCGGGTCATCATTGTTGTTTTCAATGTCTAGCCATTACTCACAATTCGATACGAATCCTCAATATCAATAGTAAAAATATATAAATTCCTTTCACCGTCTCAATTATTTAGTTATCGTCAAATAAATCTAATAGCTTAAACATTTTAATTAAACACCAACCATTTTAAGAAAAATCATCATCACTCCTGTGTCCCATCGGGGTAGGCAGAGGCCATGGATCTCCTATGGGCTTGTTTCGATCTTAATATGAGGTATATTGCTTGCTTCCCTTACCCGCATTTACAGTCATTTTATTCACGTTTGTTTATTCTTGGTACTTCTGACTTGGCCCTTCTTCAATACCTCTTTTACCTGGTTAAGATATGTTCTCCTCGGTCGTCCTATACCAACTCTTTCATTCACTTCCGGCCTATATATTTGTGCAGTCATTCTTCTTTCATCTATGCTTTTTACATGCGTAAATCATCTTATCATTCCTTTGTCTATTGTTGTTACAACATCATCTTTACACCACATCGATCTCTTATTACACTATTCTTTAATCTATCTTTCAAACTCACACTATACAAAACGAGGAAGTGCTCTCATTTCAACAGCATTCATTCTATATTCTCCCGTGCTTCTTCAGCCATACCCAACATTCACTACCATATGTCAGTGATGGAACCAACACATCTCTATGAACAGCCAGTCGTGCCTTTTTTGACACATTTTGGCTGCCAATAAAAGCATGCAGCTTTTACTCTCCATTGAATATCTTCTTCATACATCCCATTTCTCTTAAAAACACTTCCCAGATACACAAAACCTTTCACTTGTTCAACTTTCATATCACGATTACAATTTGTCATATTTTCATCCTTTTCAATTACCATCACTTTCGTCTTACTTACATTTACTTTCATACCTTTCCTTGCAACTCTACAGCTGACGATGCTAACACTACTTGATCATCAGCATAAAGAAGACATTTGATGAGTAACCATTCATGTTTCCTCATTCACATTTACTGGCTTTCAAATTTGACAGACAGTTGTCTAAAAATAAGTTAAATAACCAAGACCATGCTACACTTCCCTGTCTGACACCTCTATGGATGTCAAAGCAGTCAGTGTAAGCGCCATTTTTTCTAAATATAATATAAAGATATTTTATAGTCCGGTGATATGTGATAATAATCATAATTAGCGAAATAAGTCTAAGCGTTCGCGATGCCGTGACCAAGTGAATCAGGGTTTTTTTTCTAAATATGTGTGTTAAGACAGGTTAACGATACCTTAAAGAGACTCCGACATTTTTAGGGGGGATTGTTATAGACCAGTTTATATTGCATTTTTTATATTATTTGCATTAGCATATCTATTTTATTTTAATAATGATACTTGTTGAATGAGCATAACGACTAAGAAGAAAGAGACAATAAAAAAGCCACAAAATGAAATACGGACGTAGTTCACGTTCATGAGTTTTAAATTTGAGTGTTAGTTTCTAAATATTTTTATGTATTGTATATATATATATATGTGTCTTTATACATTTACATCTTTCATTATTGAATATATATTATTTGATATATTTTATGAAGGGCATTAAATGTATAGTGATATTAGCCGTAAGTGTGGCTGAGAATTAAGGACCACTGCTTCACGATAAAATACGTTCTGTGAGTCATGTTTTAAGCTTAATAAGAGCCTATAATAGCAATTACATAATTTTTTTTTCGCTATATTTGTCGCTAAATTGGACGTCAATATGTTTGTATCATGTAAGATTATGGAATGGGGCTGCCGTAGAGCAGACGGAGCAGAGTGAAAATTACTTCCTCCTGTGTTAGGTGTCGTAAAAGGCGACTGAGATACCACAGAACTGACACCTGGCGGTATACCAACAGCGTCACCTGAAATGTATCAGGGCGGTGATAGCATTCATTCTAGCGGCTGCAATAATACTGATTATACTATAAATTATCTATTTATCTAAAGAATAGTTCTAAACGAAGTTTTAGTACATATCAACCTAATACTGCTATCTGTTAAATTAGCAGTACATGGTATTATATGCATTGATAAATTGACTGATAATATATGTAAAATTTGTTATATAAAAAGGAGTTCAGATCTTTCGTAATATATAAATAATCGTAGTAAAGTATTATTTAAAAATGAAGATCATTTTGAACTTACTATTGGTGATAGCAGCCGCCTCAGGTAAATATAACATAAGGAGCGAAGATTAGATACTCTAAGTATAGACGTAAATTACAAGAATGAGTGTTTCGGTTAGCACTAATCTCGCTTTGTAATATAGTTAATTTCATTTGCTCATATGCATTGTTATTTTTGCGAATATATCATAAACTAGTCTCTTGGTCTGCACAACAAACATAAGATTACATTACAATTTTTTAATTTTTTTTTAATTTTAAGGTTTTGAACTATTAAATTTTTCATACTATCAACAATAGCCAATCAAGCAGTATTCTTGCAGCATGTATATTATATTTTAATATTATTTAGGTACTATTAATATCAGGGTTTTAGGTTAAAAGATACTTTTACACAGTTCAGTACTTTCACACCTTTGCAGGTAACAAAAAACGTTTCGTATTGGTTAATTCATAGATTAGACATACTTCATATAGCGGCGATAGTTGTCCAATGTTAGTACATATAAAATGAAACCTGACAGAATTAATTAAAGGTTGGTTTTAAGTCTTACTGTGCTATCCTAAACCTGTTACCTTTCTGGAAATACACCTGTAAAGTAATTAATAAATGAAACTTTTCCTTATTCTTTAACTTGTTTATAAGATTAAAAAGAAAAATAATGTTACTAGCTTCATTTATTTACATAAGGGGCGCAATGGCTCTCTGTTTATTATTTTTAGCAACCAGCCTCTGACAGGCAGATTAAAAGATACCTTGACTTGAAAAATAAAAATGTATTTAGTCTCTGCAGAAAAATAATAAATTTTCGATTTTATCTTACTTAAGCTGTCAACAACCGGTTTTAAGATAGTTAAATGTCTTTGATAATACACTTATTTGCAAAAAAACGTGTGGTTTTGATTTTAATTCTTCTATAAAAAAAGCGATACCAAAACGATTTCAATCATTCGTACATGTTACTGGCCAGTTTTAAAAATGCCGTGGTGTTTAAAACAGTACTTACTAAATTCAAAATTTCGTTTGATTCTCGTTTTGACAGAAAACCACTTTTTATCCTACATTTTTGGTGCAAAGTTCCAAAAGATTTTCATAACTTTTAGTTATTTTTATTAAGTTATTTTATATTCTTAATTGTCAAAGCTTCATTTATTGGTATTTAGCTGTCTCAATAATGTTAGAGAAAGTGGTAAAAGCTAGGTCGAAGAGGGTTGCAGCCAATGCATCGTGGCTTAGAGGCTAAGTGTGAGTCGCTTGACGGTTCAAAGGACCGGGCAGCGGTATCAAGACACCGGTTCCATCGAGAGAAGGCCCAGTTCTGGAAGAAAACCATGTACGAGAACCACGGGATGATTGTTTTCTTGTGAGTCGTGCATTGAGAAATATGGCCAATATACGCAGTCATCCCCGGCCCGCGGGCCTAAGTTACTCCGTGAGCACAGAGTTGCCAGGCTTAGGTTTGCTCGAAATTGTGAGTCGTGCACTCAAGAAGACTAGAATAGGGTATTGTTCTTTGATGAAGCCAGGATATCTTTGTTCGGCGAAGATCGACGTCGGCAAGTACTACGAAGACGAGGAGAACGCTTTGCAGAGGCTTGTTTTGAAGAAATCATACCTTATGGTGGGGGCTCTGTTATGTTTTGGGCAGAAATAAATTAGATCGTACAGAGTTACTCTTTATTAAAAACGGCTCACTGACTGGACATCGATACATAACGGAAGTTCTAATTCCTCATGCACAACTCGCATTGGCCGCTTCAGGCGAAGACTCAATTTTTATGGACGACAACGCTCACGCCGTCTCGCGATGTGGAAGCGTATGTACAAAAGGTCGGCATTCGTTTTTTAGATTAGCCAGCTCGAGGTCCCGGCCTCAATCCTACAGAGCATGTCTGGGACGTTCTGAAACGAAGCGTGAGATCAGTATAACCGGCTTAGCAGACCATCAGAGAGCTGAAGAATGTGATTACCGCGGAGTGGGAACGTATTCCGCAAGCAAGTATCCGGGATATCCTCGCTAGCATACCCAGACGAATTCAAACTGTGATTTTAGCTAGAGGAGGTCACACTCGATACTGAACATTTATTTGCTTTTACTTTGTTAAAGAAAAAACAAACTAAAAACTGTGTACACTACAAGTTAACTTAAGCATTAAAACCCATAAAATTTATTATAATTTTATGATAATATTGATGAAAATGATTATTTGCTTATTAATTTACAAAATTGTAAAAGTAAAACTACCTATAATTATCAAACACACCAATAGTAACATTTGAAATTGTTTATAGCTTAGGTGCCCGTTTCGTTTTTCAAATGAGTGTATAAATGACGATTAAAATTATAACATACTTTTTTTACTCTCCTAAGCATATATAGCTATTTGGTGGTCAGAATTTAGAACCAGAAAATAAATTGTTACCCACCCTATCGTACTAAAAAACTCAGGATATGGTCTAATTTATTTTCAAAACAGTTGAAGAGGAAACTTTAATATTATTTATATTTATCAACAAAATGTTAGGTATAAAACTACGTAAATATACACTATTAGTAATTGCTATCGAGTCCGCAACAATCTGTTTCTCTTGCCATATCAAAATTAATTGATTGAAATGTTCCCTAATATCGTTTAACAATGCCAGTGTTTTATAAAAAATGTTATAAGCTTTCCAATTTGTATTTCAAAACAGTATGCAAAGAAAATAACGAAATATACAATTTATATATGTTTAATACATAATATAACAATTCACATCGCATTAACATTTCAATAAATCGTGTTTCAACAGACTAATCTGCTCTTTTGTAAAGAATATACCGTTCAGTGTATATTAAGATTACGCTTTCTGACGGCTTCAAAATGAAATTTGTTTAAATATCTCATGATAACGTGCGCTGTTTAAGTTATCTTGCTTGTAATTTCTGTAGTTCTTAATTACAACAGTTGTTCAAGTTCAGTCAAGGTTTCGACAATGAGATAGATCTTTTTAAATTCCCTATTATTTAATTTTAGATGCCATAGGCAACAAGCAAAGGATCCTTGGTGGCGTAAGTACGGCTATTAACGCCTTCCCTGAGTTGGCTAGTCTCTTGTTCTCGGCGACCAGCGTCGACCACAGACAGGCATGCGGGGGTATGATTTTAAACAATCGCTTCATCTTAACTGCGGCCCATTGCACTCAGTAAGTATAATTATATTAAAACTAAGTGGCGATAAGTATGACACGACTATTCAGACAATTTGAATTGAAATCAGAATAGCATAGTAAGGCTGGATAAACAATTCTAGGTGAATTTGCTGTTATCATTTTTTCGTTTTTTAATTTTCATTATATATAGTATACAATAAATGGGTGCTAGAGTGACTAAGCTTTTACATATTTAGGAAGATACTTAAATTAAATAAAGAATTTTCAAGTAAATATATCAATTTAAAACTGTATACAGGTAAATAGATAAATTTAAGTATAGTAAGTAAGTAAGAATACAATTATTAATAGAATACTTTATATTGATTTTGAAACCGACAGCAAAAGGTCGATCTCATTTTAGCAGAATCTTGATTATATATGTTCCTGTTTAACGGGCCCGATGGCGCAGATGGTAGTGATCCTGTCTTGTGCACCAGGGGTCGTGGGTTCGATTTCCACCCAGAGCAAATATTTATATGATGATATTTGTGTTTGCTCTGTGTATGGGTGTAAAATATATGTATTTAAGTAGTATATTTGTGATTCCTCTGTTGTCTGGCGTCCGTAACACAAGTGCTTTAAGCGACTTACCACGGAGTCAGGTCAATGCATGAGATGTTGTGGGAATTTATTATTATATTATTATTATAAAACAACAAAAACGTTCGCTAACAAATGTTTACTGTAGTAATTCAATAAATGCTATGGGAAAGTATGATGATTTAAATCAAAGAATAGATGAAATTTCACCTGTTCTGTCCGTATTTTAAACTATCATAGACACTAGAACTACACCTGATGATCATATCGTCTAACTGCATTTTCAGCGGACATGCTGCTAGCATGTGGCGTATGCGTCTTGGGTCCACTTTTTCCAACAGCGGGGGACTTGTATTTAACGTCAACCGCATCACAAATCACCCTAACTTCAATCCTGGCACCATGGATAGTGACGTCGGCGTCATGCGGGCTTCCAGCAATATCGTTTTGTCATACAACATGCGCGCTGGAGCTGTTGCTGGTACCAATTACAATGTGGCTGATGACGTCCAAGTTCGGGTTGTGGGATGGGGAGTGACTGAAGTAAGCAATGGTCTATTAGTTTTTTTTTCGATTACCAATGTTGCACCGTTTCTCAAAGCGCTAGTTGAAAGGTCGCGGGTTTTACTACCAGACCATTAAAAAGTATTAATTATCCTGGGCTTTGGTTTTTATCTTTCTTGCGCCTTATACTCGTATCTAACGTTAGACGTTCCATATACAAATCAGATATGATCCGTATATTGGACTCAAAAAATTTGAAGATTTGTTTTATTTGTTGTCGTTTTCATGTTTATTAATAGAAATAAAATAGTTAGTAATTTACTAGCAATAATAATTATCTCCCAGTTGTTTAATTGAAATTAAAGTCATAAACTTATCAGGTGTTGTTACCCATTCATGTATACCACTGATTGTAAAGTGTTGTTTTTAAAATATTTTAAATATTAGTTAGTAGTTTATTCGGGCCCGATGGCTCAGGTGGTAGTGATCCTATTTGTGCTCGAAAGCTCGATCCCCACCGGACAAACCTCTATAATGTCGAATATTTGTGTTTGTTCTTTGTCTGGGTGATAAATACATACTTAAGTGTTATAATTGTGATACCTCTGTTCTGAGTTAGGTCAACATACGAGATGTTGAGTAAATTAATTTTATATATATATATATATATATATATCCGAAGCCAAAATATATGTCGTCGAATTTCCATTAGGTTGAAGGTGAGCCAGCAGATCGTATGCATCATGTGCATGTCAGAACTGTGAATCAGACAGTATGCGCTCAAAACTACGCCACATTCGGTCGCTCTGTCACCGACAACATGCTTTGCGCTGGTCTACTCGACGTTGGCGCTTGTAAAGGCGACGAAGGCGGCCCTCTTTTTCATAACTTTGTCGCTATTGGCATCATTTCCTGGGCTAATGGATGCGGCCAAGCTGAATACCCTCATGTCTACACTCGCGTCAACCGGTTCACAGATTGGATCGTGGAAAATGCTATATAGAAAGTTTTAAGTATTATTATTATTTATAATACACACATTAATTTTGAAATAGCTGTGTTTTGATAAAATAGATTTTTTTAACGTATATGATACGTAAATTACATGCATGTATAAATTCTTTAAAGCTGGCTATTGAATTACATATTTAATAAATCATCGGTTTAAACGCTCGCAGGTATGGATCGCATATTGCCATGCCACTCTTTAATATGCCCTTAAAGATGGTGAAATATTTACTTTTTTGCAATTAGGCTAGATTTTAAAATATTATACAATAATCAGACGGACGGTCCTGACTGACAGAGTCAGGACGGTGTTGAGCGTAGTAATTAAGACGTTTAAACGGATGATAACAGTTTTGCAAAATAGTCGATAGGATGATGATACTGAATAACATATCAGAACCGAATGTTGAGCACTAAGTTCATTCTAAATCCAGGGTTCTAGACCATTCATGTTTTGTTCGGCTCCCTGTTGATATTTGGCATCTCGATCTACTGTACGGAGAAACACCTACTGGGTGTATCAATCAATATCAGTTGTATGATAATTATAATAAACAAGTGCTTAAAAATGAGCCGCGTATAGTAAAAATGGTGATTTACTTCTGATGATACGTAATTTTTTCATTATTTTGCGTTACGACAGTGATAAGTTCGGAAGATATTCGGTACTCCCCGCATATCTATGTCGCGGCCGATATAATTTTGTTGATCTATATAAAGATATATAATACATCGGGACGTACCGGTTCTGGGCGGATATAATAACCTTATGAGAAGTAGTCACAGATAGTATAATCCTATTTTATGAGCCAAGGATCGAGAGTTCGATCCTCACTCAGGACAAAGATTTAAAGATTTTTTTTTGTTTTTTATGTGTTGTGTGAAAATGAATTTATTGGTTCACACACTAAAACAAATGGTTGAATGTTACTTTGGGACAAATGTGACAATGACAAACTATTGTTGTAAATAAATGCTATCAAAACTAAACTCGCTTGAAATTAATTAAAACGGGTGATGCTCGAACTAACTTTTAAGCGGAGAGCCACTACCTCACCTTCTTCGTCATTTATCACCGGTGGAATCAGCTTTTCGGACTTTAATATTATCAGCGTATTACTACCTAAGACTTAAGACTTAAGAATATTTAAGGGCACCGGGATTTCCGCGCACTACTGTTCTTTTCGCAGTCGCAAGAGTGTCTGTTGGCCAATAAGCCGTTGCGTCCCTCCGAATCGGGTCGCTTAAACATGCTCGAATCTCGGTCACACCTCACTAACTTTACAAAGACGAGGGCTATTAATGTTACGGTGTATGTTGTGTGGATGTTACCCAAGCAATTCTAGTGAATTTGAAGATCTATAGAACAGTTGATTACGTCTAAATTGATAACTGTTTCAAGTATTTGAGGCAAAATAAATCCGCCAAAAGAAAATTCTATATGGTCACATTTATACTATCTAAGTCTCTGTTGATGCCGCCAATATTGCTTTTTTACTTAGACAATTACGATTATCGTACATGTTAAGTTTTGGATCATACTACATTTTCATACATCGAGTTTAGTAAAGAGAAACCTAAAAATAACCACAAATATTTTAGTCCATTTGTATCATATGCATTTTTAAAATGTCAAATTAAAATCCATAAATATTCGCTGTATTTTTGTAACCAAAAGAAGCTAAATCAGCCCAGCTGTTTGAGCCGATTGAGTTGTAGCGACAAAAATGAATAGCAATATATAGTAAATTTCTTTATATGTATAACATCGTGGTACATTGTTTGTTAACGATAAACTCCTAAGCAATTTAACTGAACTTAGTTAAGTTTTGCACGCAGTGATCAGTTTAATTCGACTTGAGAGGTAGGATAGTTATATAAAGAGACCGATAAAGTAAAAATAATTATCACCTATTTACCAAATATGTCTCGAAATATTTGAGTAAAATACTCGCAGATACAGCTCTAACTAAATTTGCTATATATAATAAATGGGTCGGTACTTCCCCCGGTATTTCATTTTAAATGTCAATGCAAATCATGATCTTTATCAAAATTATAATAACAGATAGTGTCTTTTCTGATATAGTAGATAATTATTGAATAGTATAAAAACCAAAAAATATGATATTTTGGCATAGTGCTCTAATTGAACAAGTGCAATGAAGATCTTTTTGATTTTGTCCCTGGCGATCGCAGCTGTCTCAGGTAAAATATGAAGATAATATATATAATATTTGTGCGCCTATTTTGCCCCTTACATAATTGTTAGGTAATTATTTCTGTCTCTTGTAAAATTTTATAATTGTAAATCAACGAGATATAAATAATTAAATATTACGAGAAATACAAAAAAGTAATACAGAATTACAGAGATTTTTACTGTATTTATCTCATGGGAATTTGGTCTATGAAATTAATCGATGGCGGGCCCGATGATGCATTCATTAGTGTCCCTATCTTATACACCAAGGGCCATGGGTTCGATCCTGTATATATACCCAGATATAGTATATTTGTTTAAATATATATATATATATATATATAAAGAAATATACTTTTTCATGCAAATATATAAGAAAAAGTATATTTGTTAGTAATTCCTCTATTGTCCGATATCAGTAGCACGAGTACTTTAAGCGACGTATCTCGGAGTCAGGTCATGATATAAAATGCTGTGTGATTTTAAAACATTATTAGCGATTGACATTGGGACAATATCTATATTGAGGATAGATAAAGACTCCATATGGTAATTGCGTTTCATTTTGAAAAATCGATGGTACATTCATTGTCTTATTAGTTAGCAGTTTAAATACACACCTATATATTGACGTGGACATATCGTTTTCAAAATCAATCGCTTAAAATTAAATGTTAACTTGACATATTTTTCAACTATGTATTTAAAGAGTCCCTATAAATATAATCTTTGTAGGTCATCGAGTTCGTTATAAATATGACGTATTAGAATTTAATCTTTATGCGATTTGAAACAGCTGCACCTGGAGGGTCGGAAAGGATCGTAGGTGGGTCCGTGACCAACATCTATACCTATCCAGAGATGGCCTCCATCCTTTTCTCGCTGACGGGAGACAACCACAGGCACACCTGCGGCGGAATGGTAATCAACAACCGTTCCGTTCTTACTGCCGCGCAGTGCACTCAGTAAGTCCGAATGTACAGTTATCTCAGTTCTAAATATGTCTATATCTCATTAAATTTGTATCCTAAAGTGCCATGATGTACTAACAGGAGAATTGTTCTTCCTTTAGTGCTGGGTATCGTAAGAGGTGGCTGAATATCCGGAACTAATGATGATATTTCCATCAGAAACATAGTTATTAAAATGTAGCAGAGATGTGCATAAGTACCCCTATAGCTGTAACTGTGTTGATGTCAGATACGAGAGCCATACGCTCTGGCAGCGCCTCAAAATGATTAAAACTTGATTGGAATTAACCGTTATGGAGCAAATAACTAGTCTTATCGAAAATCACTTGAGAAAGACTATGTCCTTCAGTAACCATTTTATAGTCTCATTTACTAATGACACAACACACAAAAACCACTAAATAATACATAGAAATTTGAGTTACATGCAATATGTATCAAGGTATTTTATTAGTAAACAAAAATAAAGGAGGTTCATCATAAAATTTTTTTTTAAGAATTAAATACGATTTTGAAGCTGGTTTATCTTTTCTTAAAAAAATTGATTGTTTAAGAAATCTTAAACTAAAAATGAAAACAAGCCGGCTAGTAAAAACATGCTTGCACCGTATTTTTGTCATATAGTCTGAAAATACTTGCTTTAATTAAAAAAAAATCTATATTATATTTGAATTTATAGCGTTATTTTCTTGGAAAGTTTAAAAAAAGATGAAGATGCACACATTTTATATGATTCTAAAGTCAAACAAATTAAACGCCATATATTTAATTATTTTAAGAGCGAAATGGTCAATGCGTCAAGACAAGCTTACCAGGGGCAGTAAATAATGAACTATTTTGATTTGTTTTTCAGCGGTAATCTTGTGATTAACCTATGGCGTATTCGTCTTGGATCTACCTACGCCAATAGTGGTGGGACCATATTTGTTGTCAGCCGTATAACTAACCACGCAAGCTTCAACGCTGTCACCTTCGACAATGATATCGCTGTTCTGCGTTCTTCTACCAATTTTGTCTTTTCACACACCATACGTCCTGGAAGTATTGCTGGGACTGCTTACAACTTGGATGATAACCAACTAGTAGTAGCTGTTGGTTGGGGAGCAACGGTAATGAAATATTAAATATAAATTTAAAGATTAAGTAATGGTACCACCGTCACTTACTCTTTAAATTTGTAGTACTTCTTTTAGAATTTTTCTACTATATAATAAAATAAACATTCTAGAGGCAATTTGTTATAATACAAGTTGCTAAAATTGTAATGGAGTATTCTGTTATC